>OX411715.1:26474466-27085151 GCA_948252095.1 Dicycla oo | reverse complement strand
TGCACTAAACCCTTATCAAAATAGCTCTATGTTTTACGAAAATCAATTTGCCTAGCCTTTTCCCAACTATTTTAGGGTCGGGTTCCAGTCTAACCGGATGCAGCTGAATACCAGTATTTAACATGGAGTGACTACTTATTTGACATCCACAACCCAGGTAATACGACACCCCTTGGTAAGACTGATGGTCAGACTTTCAGGCTTCTGACGACCCGTAACGACTGTCAAAGATCCATGATTGAAAGCCGGGACCAACGGCTTAACGTGATGGTCACCCATCTACGGACCAACCCCGGCAAGCGTAGCTTAACCTGATGAATCGACCCGTGCGGCTGTTATTACTTAGCCACAAGCTCCTCTTAGATTATTCTATATTTTACGAAAATCCCGTTTCTAATATCCCCTAAATTCCGTTACGTTTTATTCTGAATTTTAATGGAAATACGATGTGAAGCAAAGTATAGAGATAAAGCGTTTTGTTACTTCCCGCGTGGCTAAGTTTTGTTCTGCGGTATTAAAAATTCACCGCCGCATGATCGCTATTTAGTGCTAGGATTAAGTGCTAGTTGCTGTATGTTAGATTTCAGTGTTCTTATTATGAAAATATTGCTAGATCTAGCACCGAAAGTACTGAGTTGGGTACACTGCCGGTCGGCATCGTGGGATTTGTTTGAGGGGCTGCGGGCGCAGCTTGCTTAATTAACTTTTTTGTTTAGCGAGCAACACAGTAGCACATCTGTACTATTTTGATTCTTTTAAAAATTTCGTTTAGTTTCATATATATCACATTTTGGCCACGAAAAAGAGCGGGAGACAAAGCAATATACGCATCAGCTACTTTTTTAAATCACATATTGAGTTGCCAACTAATGTCAAATTTTCCGCGAGATTCTACTACATAGTTTAGCAAAAAATAAAACCGACTTCCAAAACAAAACACTACAAAGTGAAAAATAACTTTAATTTCGGTAGTCGGTGTCTTGGGTTTTGTATTTTCGTTTTTTGCCACCGACCTCCGAAATTAAAGTTATATTTCACTTTGTAGTGTTTTGTTTTGGAAGTCGGTTTTATTTTTTGCTAAAAAGTTTTTATTTTTCTCTTTTTACTTGTGGAACCTACCCCACACAAATTCGAATACATAATTGAGCACAATAATTGTAGATATAGCCATGTAAATAACAGTGATAGGAAGTTATTAAAACACCATCACATCATCCACATAAAATAAGTGGGAAATATACGCATTATTGAAGCTAACTCAAAAACTCCCTAAGCTAAGTTAATAAAATTTATATAACCACCTCGGAAGTATACCCTATCAAACAAAAAAAGAATTTTCTAAATCGGTCCATCCGTCTTTGAGTAATCGCGTAACAAACATACAAAAAAAAAAAAAAAAAACGAATTGAGAACCTCCTCCTTTTGGAAGTCGGTTAAAAAATTTGCGCTATAGACTATAGAATTGCACTAGATCTAGCGCCAAATGCGCTAAAACGGCAACACTGGCTCAGTGAGCTCTAACATTAATGTTCACAAACTTCAAAAACATCAAATATAGTCCGACAAGTCAACCTAGTGTTACCAGTTCCAATATCGCTCTCACTCAAGTGCACGACTTGACGTTTCCAATTAGTAATAATTAGATGACGCTACTAAAATAACGATGGTGGATCATTGTGGTCCCTGCGACATATAAATACCATAATCATAACGATTTTTCCTTACAAGCGAAAGATCTGAACACCGAAAATAAATAAAAGTGCCAAAAACATGCTTATTTCATTTTCTATTGGACCTGACATTTCATTTAAGCCGTAAAGGAACTACGGAACTACACTACGGGGTATACGGAAATTATTTGTGGAAATAAAAATGAAAATAATATTATTTTGTTCATGAACAATGGGTTTTCTACAATGGAATATATTTAAGGGAAATTGCTTAGGAAAAATAATATCATTACGACGGAGGTTATTAAAATTATGTTTTGAACTTTCTGTCAGTATTGTGACATACCGTTCAATTTGTGTCAAAAAAAAACCTCTATAAACAAAACATTCAACATTTGATTTAATTAAAAATTCTAAAAATTAATCCTATTGTACACTGCCAAAAATGTCTACACCACGTCAGTGACGTATTTATGAATGTGTGCCTTAAAATGTGCCTTTTCAAAAAACAGTCCCCCACTAGACTAGAATTCCAATTGCGTTAATGTCACGTCACAAAGCTTGATAGTGACCGCATCGCGTCGTGCAATTACTGGTCGCTTCCCTTAAGTGCATGCATGCATACAAATTCATAGGAAGAATACTGTAATACAAGTGGTACTTCATGTTTGATGTGAAATTGGCTTTTTGAATTCATACACTTTGAATACGAATGCATAAAAGCTACTGCTTTATAAGTCAAAATCATAGTAATAATATTTTTACATTCGCATAATATCATTTCAGTTAAGATGTTCGGTAATCAATGAATACCGTGAAAGGATTATAAAAGAACTTATGCCTGACAAAAAATGTAATATGTTTTTATCTCGAGTAGGATTAACATAGATGTCTTACTTATCCTCTTTTATTTAAATTCTTGTAAGACACACCAGCAAATGAATTAATTTCTTCTTTTCTTGTTATAATAATGTTAATTTGACATTGATATTTATTAAATTTTTACAGTTTATTATTATCTTTATTTCCTTTCATTATTTTTAAATGTATACTCAATTGTTAATGTTTTGTTTATTTTTTCTGTCTTATGTTATTTTGTAATTATTTTATTTTAATATTTTGATTATTCTTTTTTTATAATAATTACTAATTATGTGAAAGAGTGTACACCTTTACATGATAAATGATAAATGATTTTATTTCTGTAAGTAGGTTTGTACAAACACTTTTACAAGTCAATCATGTTTCTTTTTTAAACTAGATGAGGTCGGCGTTTCCTGTCTGACTACTCTGAGAAGAAAGGCCGAAACAAACTCAGAGGTCTCAGTCTCTTATAAAGTCCAGACATAATCTTGGTCACTTCATGTGAAGACCATGTAGATTGCTGTCTGAAATGGTATTCGCGCTGCTCAACTCTGAACTTAAGGAGCTCAACGATTCGACGAACAATACCAAAGATTTGGGTAGAGACATTTGGGTAGGCCGCATAAATTACTGAAATGTGTTTAAGGTAGATTTTTGAGAAACTAATTATTTATTATTAACATCTCGTGTCAAATATACCAAAAATCACACCAACAAATGAATTTGAATTTGAATAAGTTAATACTTAAGTATTGTTGATATATGTGTGAATAGTTATTACTTACATTTTTCTTTAAGTTTTTTAATAACGGTCATTCGATCTTAATCTATTTCAAGGTTATCTTTTCATCACCGGGCATTATGGAACTAAAGTAATAAGATAATGGACTCGATTAACGCCATTGATGCCACAAATGGCCACAATGTAGCACTCTGTGCTGTCGTAGCAAGGCCGGCTACGGCGTAGTCCCCGCGTAGACCTTTGTGTAGCAATTCGTGTTACGTTACGTCTGACGGTTATTGCAACGTACAAAGCTAGAAACCCCCTTTGAGGGAAGTATGGTTGGATTGGACTACAGTAACAGGTTGTTGGTACCAAATGAATTATCTTCTAATAAAGATAGATCAAGCTGGTTTATAAATAAACGTTAAATGTACGTTAAAATTAGCTACATTTTGTCGGATCATTGAAAAGAAAATTCTAAAAACATACTCACAAAACGTCTTCAACACATAACCAAAGGAAATTATTAAGAGTACTTATTTCTTTAAAAAATGTCGGAAATCCCGTCATTGAGTACAAAGGGAATGGTATTTTTATATTCCATTCCCACATACAATTATCGTCGTTTCAAAGTGGAGAGTCTTAAGGCTCGTATGGCGTTGAGTGCCATCGGCTCAATAGAAATGTCATCACGTACGATGCGATAAAGCCCCGTACACCGTACATTCCCCCATATACGGGTATTATTGGTTTCTCCTCAATTTATGTCGTTTCTGGAGGAAATTAAAGAACATTGGTGTCAGTCGTTTGTAAATATGAAGAAATATTATGAACTTGTGTTGTTGAATAAATGTACCAGGGTGCTGAAAAGTTTTGAGCCTAAATAAGTTCAAGTGTCATTATTATCTCGCGCTGCGTATCACTAATTTGCGAATACCGTCTTTAGTATAAATACGCTTTTAGTAATTAATCCGTAAACATCCGCAGCCCATCCCTAGACCCAAACTTTTCAGGCTCCTGGTACGCAAATTTTTAAAAGTCTTATAGCAAATCTGAGCAACAGTAGCGCTCTTAAGAGTGTTACATCCGGTGTACCGGTGAACTAAACATTTTTGAGCCTATGGATGGGCCGCGGACGACTGAGATATGATGATGTTTACGGATTAATTACTAAAAGCGTAAAGACGCTAATGACATGAAACTTTGTATTTATACTAAAGAGGGTATTCGCAAATTAGTAATATGCAGCGCTAGACAATAATAACACTTAAAGGTACTTAGGCACAAAACTTTTTAGCCCCCCTGGTAACATATTTCACGTTATATTAAAAACTGGCATGTATTAATTAAGTCTTATATTATCAGAAGCCTACCACTTGCTTCTTGATTACTTCTAAACCTACCTACCTTATAAATTAAAGTCGTTTTTCGTGTCTGTCAGTGTGACCGCGTTGTTCTTCTAAACTAAGCAACAGATTTTGATGCGGTTCACACCATAATTTAGAGAATTTATGTGGAAAGTTTTATGTGTATAATACATTAATAATAAACTTACATGTAATAAAGAAATCTCGAAGTTTTGTCGAGTAGTAAGAACGGTGCGAAGTGGGGTCGGGTCGCTAGTCTTCTAATATTAAAAATTAAATTATGTTCGTTGGTAAGCGCATAACTTAAGAACCGCTGAGTCAATTTGGCTTTTTATTGTTTTAAAATGTTCTTAATAGTCCAAATTAGGTTCTTACGTAAAGAAAAAAAAGTTTCCGAGAGTTGCATTTTCTATGGGAATTTTGTATGTATTAGGCATTGAAATTTGGACAGGGCAACGTGTGTCGGGTCAATCAACTTGTATACTATAAAAATTAACATGAAATGAACGCGACCGTCTAGTACTACCCAGGATGTGCACAGAGAGATTATCCACCTTAACTGCGTGGTTCATTTGTTTGCCAGACCCAAATTTGTAGTTTGACCGTTCCCCATCTAGTAGGACCCGAGGCTGTGCGGCGGTGTATTCCACGTGCGCCCCTATTAGAAGTCACGGGCGGAATCTTACACCTCACTCCTCCCGCGGGCCTGAGGTGGCCCGCAAACGCGGGGACCATCCGGGGATCGTGGAAGGTGCACAAAGTCCCATGATACCCGGTCCAAGTGTAGGAAGGGAACACCGGGGTGATTTTTAGTCAGTAAGAGTCTGACAGACCCCTCAGCCCGCCCCAGGGCGGAGGACATCCTTGAGGATTCCGACCCGGAACAAAAAAATATATACGTATAAAATAATTATGTATAAAAATGTGTCTGTTCTATTATATTATAAAAATTAATCGCCGAAATGTATGTAGGTACGCGCATAATTTCCGAACGACTGCACCAAGTTGGATAATTCTTTTTTTTTTGTGTTTGTTATTGTCAGGACAAGGTTTGTATGAAAGAAAATGTTTGAAAAGTTGCCGGGAAAATAAGAAAATTCGGGAAAACTGAAAGTGCATTTTCTATGGGAATTTTGTATGAATTATTGAAATTTTGACATGACAACGTCTGTCGGGTCAGCTAGTTTTTCATAAAACGAACTACTATTACGGTCTATTTGACATTTTAATCGATCCTCTTTTGAAAAAAGAAATATATGCTGTTTCAAACATTTTGGTCGAGTAGGTATTTTTTTTTGAAACATCTGATTTTTGTTCGTGATTTCAGAGTTGGTCTCATAGTGAAACTTGATCATAATTATGGGTAGAACCACCTGTGAAAATTTTCGTACTGCTTAAAAACTTTCCTGTATAATGTACTATAAATATTATCTGCGATTAAGGCGAAAGCTCCAGGTAGCCCGCGAAATTAAAATTCTCTTAGTTTTTGCAATTTGCCAGCCAGTATTAGGTTGTAAGTTTATCTAAAAATATGATTCGTGACCGTAACAAATCTGTATTTATAGAATTAAAATCATCAATACAACTCTCTAAGTGCTTAAAATACTTATGAATGACTATTTCATGAAATCTTGATATTTAGGATTATACTAACTTATGGAGTTGTGTTACTGATTCTAATGATTATAATTTTATAAACGAATATCATATATATGTTACGATCGCGTTTATCAACATAGAACCTAATACTGACCTGAAAATTGCAAAAAAACGTAAGAAAATTTGAATTTCGCGGGCTACCTGGAGCTTCCCCCTTAAGTAAACATGTACGTATTTTGTATTTCATCATATTTAATATCCAAGATGAAAAGTAGCGTATATCCTTCTCCCGGTGGAGACCTCGAGAAGGACACAGGCTACTTTTCCGATCTCTGCTCCGGCTCCCTTTTTGTCATTCAAAACTATCGTTTCAGTGGTTTAGACGTAAAACGCTAACAGACCGTCAAAGATACTTTAGCATTTATAATATTAGTATGGATTACTGTTGCGGGGGTAATGTATTCAGTTAATCAATAATCAATAATCAATAATCATTTATTATTTGTATAACATAGGTAGTAAATACAGTTCTTATAACAGAGTTCATAGGTCGCTATGTTATGCCAAGAGGCGTACAAATATGGTTGCATGCGAAATAAAATTTGGTCATGCGGGAGGTAAATTATTTGGTAGGTATGTCAAAATTAAGATAATGATGATAAATAATAAAAACAAAAAAATATAGATGTCACAAAATGGAATAGTTTCTACAGTCAATGCATAAATAAATAATCATAAATTACAATTAGTCACAATATTCAATTAAAAATTGTTTCTCCAGTGAAATAAGTAAATAAGTCTAGATTAATATATCATTTAAAAATTCATCAGTCGTATAGTAACATTTGTCAACTAGTAAGAGTTTTAATTTTTTTTTGAATTGTATAACATTCAAACTTTTTATGGTATCTGGTAATTTATTGTAAATGCGCGGTGCCATACCCAAAACGCTCTTTCTCACTAAGGCAGTCTTACAACGCTGATTGCTTAAAGAGTTTGCGTATTGGCTACGAATCGCAACATCTCGGAACGTTGACACTCTTTCAAATAACCTCATGTTTGTTTTGACGAAAACACAAATTTCAAAAATATATAATGAGGGTAAGGTAAGTATTTGCAGCGATTTAAAGAATGGTACACAGCTATCATCAATTTTCAGACCACACATTGATCTTATGCATCTTTTTTGTGCCTTAAAAACGATATCTTTATCAGTAGAATTGCCCCAAAAAATTATACCATATCGCAAAATTGAGGCTACTAAGCCATGATATGCAACTAGTAGCGCATCCATATTTATTTTTCTAGCAATTTGGAAAAGTGCGTATGCTGATTTATTTATCTTCTTACTTAGGTCATCTATGTGGGCCTTCCAGTTAAGTTGGTTATCAAGGAATAAACCTAAGAATTTTGCTACTTTAACTTCTTCAATGTCACAGTTACTATGTCGGATATTTACTTTTGGTACTTCAATTCTTTGGTGAAAGTGCATTATTTTGGTTTTCTTTAAGTTTATAACTAAATTATTTTTATTAAGCCAACTAATTATGTCCGATAGTGTATTATTTATGTCATCTTGATAAATATTGCGATCACTACATTTTACTATGGCAGTACTGTCGTCTGCAAACATCACCATTTGATGTTTAGTCACCTTTGGCAAATCATTTATATAGATTAAGAAAAGAGGTGGCCCTAGGACGCTACCCTGTGGGACACCAAACTTTATCAATCTATAATGAGATAAAAAACTCTTTTCAAATTTTGTTTTTTCACATACTCTTGCGATCTCTGTACATTGCATTCTGTTGGAGAGATAGGATTCGAGTAGTTTTAAAATATTGCCTCTGATACCATAGCTACGCAACTTGTCTAATAAGACATTATGCTTTACGTAATCGAAGGCTTTGGTCATATCTGTGTAAACAGCACAAATAGGAGCTTTTTGGTCTATTGCTAACATAATGCTACGTAAAAAATCAAAAATAGCCATGTTGATCGTGGTATTCTTTCTAAAGCCATTTTGTTCCTTGCATAATAAGTTAAATTTATTGAGATAGCAAAACAGAGACTTATAAATAATTTTTTCGAAAATTTTGGAAAATACAGAAATTTTAGCTATTGGCCTATAGTTCTTCATATCGGTTTTGTTATCTTTTTTATGAAGTGGTTTAATTATAACTTTCTTCAAGTCTTCAGGATAAACTCCGTCAACAATAGCAAGGTTCATAATATGCACCAATATGGGTGCTATAACTTCATTCACAAATTTTATCACCTTTGTTGACATACCGTCAAATCCTACAGTACTTGTATTCTTAAGTGATCTTATAGCTGAAACGATGTCGGTTATTATAACAGGCTGCATAAACATAGATTGCCTTGTCAAATTGTCTAGTTTATTGTCGAATCCCATATTAGTTTTTATATTATTTTCAATTTCATCTATAAAATAATCATTAAATGCATTTGCAATGTCAGTAGGCTTTGAAAAGGTCTGGTCACATTTATTAATGGTCATTATTTGTTCTTTAGGAGAGTTATTTTTAGGTTTATTGACTATTTGCCATGTAGCTTTCGACTTATTCTGTGAGGTTTTTATAAAGTAATCATTGTTCAGTAATCAGTAATCAGTTGAAGTATTAAGTACTATACTGCCGCACTAGCGATAAGAGCAGTAAGTATGTTTTGCATAGTTTTGAGTAATTGGCGCGCAAAGTTTTTGTTACAATTTTGTTTTTCCAGACTTTCTTTTTTTAAGTTATATTCATTGTGATTATTGAAACGTGTAGCCCCAATAAAGCGCTTTTATATTCTTCATTCAATAAAGTTGTATATATATTACAATACTTTTAAATGACGAAAACCCTTTTATATCTAGTGTTACTTGAGGCAACTGAAATATCGATTGCTTAGAATAATAGCAGTAAGTATTAAGTTACTGCTGTTATTATAAGCAACTCATCCTAGGCTTAGGATAAAGCTTCGAAATAAAAACAAAGTGTTAGATAAAAAAACGTTTCTGTTTATTAATATTTCATTAGTAATATTTTAGTAAATAACGAGAAGTTTCACTAGGGCTAAGTTTACTTGGTAAAATAATCTGAGAACAATAAAACTTTCAGAAAATAAACTATTATACATATTATAAATCAGTCTTTCTTACTTTCAAAATCTTAGATAAATTCTTAATGGAATTATTTTACTTCCGTATATTATTACAAAATATTTAAAAAATATATATAAAATTGGCAAGTTTAGCCATATTTCAAAGTAACAAACAAAAAATCAGCCTTTCTACGTTCACAATTTGAGATCAAACTAAATTAAAATACTATAATTTAAAAAAAAATCAAACAATGTAAGAAATAAAATGACAAGAACTTTTTTGGTGTCATGAAATAACAAAATACATAAAACTAATCTAGCAAAACTTAATCTATATCACTGATAATAGATGAAACCGGTAAATTCGACCAAAATCCCTTTCTGTTATCTGGCATTAAATCTAGCAGTTTCTTTAATATTTCAGTCTTCGTAAGCTCTGGAATTCCTCTGGGTGTCAATTTTGATCTGAATTCTGGAAATGTTTTTGATTTCAACTACTTTAACTGTAAAAAGTCTAAATATTGAGTTAGTTCGTCAGCATGGTTACATTTGTATTGCAGGGTGAACTCGCCTCGATTTGCGACTAAAACCATGATATCTTTAAGGTACACTCTTGGTTGTACCTTCTTCATTTTATGTTGCGAGGATAGGTTGATATAATTGTAAAAATTATCGACTTCCATTATTTTTATAAAGTAGATCGGACTGTTAACACTGGATGAACAGGCGGCAGGTCACGGGAACAATCTGCGACTCACGCATGGGGAATGCGGGAGTCGCAGATTGTTAAACTCAAGGGGAAGATTTATAAAACAATGGTTAAACCTGCTGTCTTGTATGGATCAGAATGTTAGGCCATAAAAAGAATGAATGAAAGGCAATTGCATGCAGCCGAGATGAGAATGCTAAGAGGGATGTGTGGTATTACGCGAATGGATAGAATAAAAAATGAGTATGTAAGAGGAAGTCTGAAAGTGACAACGGTGACTGAAAAGTTGTGTGGAAATCGGTTGTCATGGTATGGGCATGTGATGCGGAGGAATGAAGAAAATGTCGTCAGGAAAGTGTTGAGTATGAACGTGGAGGGCTATACGAGTAAGGGAAGGCCAAACAAACGATGGATGGACTGTGTGAAAGATGATATGGCCAGAAAGGGAGTGACTACCGAGATGACGACTAATAGAGAAGTATGGAAGAAAAAGACATTACGCCGACCGCAAATATACTGGGTCAAGGGCAGGACTGTAGCAGAGTTCATAATCATTGTTTTGTAATTCATGATTTTTATGTAATTCAAATTGGGCACATACTTCGCATTCCTCATTTCCCAAATGTGCAAAAGAAATATTCATTTCTTCCCGAACGACTTTCCTATATACCTCAAAGGAAACTACTTGTTCTGGAAAAGCAGTACAAAAGTTTTGATGCATTAAAGTAATGGTTATGTCGCTTGGTAAATACAGTCGAAGGGTTCACGGCTGTAATGTGAGTTTAGAGGAATGTATGTAATAATAATATGTGTTTTTATGATGTCTTTGTCATATTTACTCTTTCCTCATACTTTCCTTTCTGGTAAGTTTGTTTATCTATAGGTCTTTGTAATGCTGACATCAGTCTCTTGCCATTTTTAGAATTATATCCTAAAGTTGTTAAAAAGAACGTTTTGCAAACCTCGACTTTGTTTTTTCTTCAGAAAAGTAATAAAATACGATACATTACGCTTAGGTAGTTCGGTAGTAGTAGTAGTTTTCTGCATGCAACTTCTTTGGGTCTCTACTAGCGATTTTATATAATAACCCTTCCTTTCCCAACTTAAATAAACGCATTCATCGTTGATCTGTTATCTGCAAGTTTTGCTTATTTTTTCGGTGTATTTTTTCTGCATGTACACCGATCTTTTAGTTGAAGTTTTTCAGTGTCCTCTTTCGACTTTTTCTCCCTCCTTTCTTCTAATGGTTCTTCGATTTTCCTTCTTTTTCTTAGCTGCCCTTTTTTTGTCAATCCTTTATCTGCCTGATTTATTTCACCTTGTATTTTTGAAGTGTTCCGTTTCTTCTTTATCTTATTTTTATCGCGCTGTACTTTTGTTTTTGTTTGAAAGCATTAAAGAGTAAGTTTTTAGGCCCAGTATTATGTTATTACTGCTTACAGTATGTGAGCAAGACCAAATGTGAAGTAGACCTTGCTTAATATAACCACAGTATGATGAGTTACTGCAGATATACTAATCAATTAAGGCATTGTATGAAACAAACTTTACTTATTATATCCATATTATATCCACAGTATATTTAGTTACTGCTGATATCCTAAGTGATCAAGGTAAAATATAAATACATACTTTACTTATTACATCGACAGTACACAGAGTTACTGCACATAACTTAAGTAAAAGTAATACCCGATGATAGAACTTTACTTGCAAACCCGGGGTAACTATACTTACTGTTGTTATGTTAAGGAATATTTCTCATTTATAGGACTTACTGCCTTTATCCTAAACTAAATTTACCGGTTCCCGATAAGCTATTAAAACAGCTGTCAGCACATCTGTTAGAGCTTGTTCCGCTGATTCGGGATCAATATTTAACTCATTTTGTCAAAAATTGCACTTACTGCTGATATCGCTAGCGCGGCAGTATAAAGGTTCCATACAATGGCCCTTAACCTTATGTTGTAGGTACTGGCTGTTATTCGACTACCTCCACCACTTGAGTCGATTCCCGAAGGGAGCGTCACTTTACCCCGAGATCTAGACTACTTGAAATGATAGAGGAGGGAGGTAATTGTTCTCATAGATATTAGGTAGGATTAGCCCGAGTACTCGAATGTCATATTGTAAATAAAAGTCTTATTTAGAAATAGGACCGCGTCAAGACCTTTTATTCAAAGGGGGCGTAGCTCATGTAAAGGTTCCATGCAATGGATCTTAGCACTATAAATATTATCTGCGATTAAGGCGAAAGCTCCAGGTAGCCCGCGAAATTAAAATTCTCTTAGTTTTTGCAATTTGCCAGCCAGTATTAGGTTGTAAGTTTATCTAAAAATATGATTCGTGACCGTAACAAATCTGTATTTATAGAATTAAAATCATCAATACAACTCTCTAAGTGCTTAAAATACTTATGAATGACTATTTCATGAAATCTTGATATTTAGGATTATACTAACTTATGGAGTTGTGTTACTGATTCTAATGATTATAATTTTATAAACGAATATCATATATATGTTACGATCGCGTTTATCAACATAGAACCTAATACTGACCTGAAAATTGCAAAAAAACGTAAGAAAATTTGAATTTCGCGGGCTACCTGGAGCTTCCCCCTTAAGTAAACATGTACGTATTTTGTATTTCATCATATTTAATATCCAAGATGAAAAGTAGCGTATATCCTTCTCCCGGTGGAGACCTCGAGAAGGACACAGGCTACTTTTCCGATCTCTGCTCCGGCTCCCTTTTTGTCATTCAAAACTATCGTTTCAGTGGTTTAGACGTAAAACGCTAACAGACCGTCAAAGATACTTTAGCATTTATAATATTAGTATGGATTACTGTTGCGGGGGTAATGTATTCAGTTGAAGTATTAAGTACTATAAAGGTTCCATACAATGGCCCTTAACCTTATGTTGTAGGTACTGGCTGTTATTCGACTACCTCCACCACTTGAGTCGATTCCCGAAGGGAGCGTCACTTTACCCCGAGATCTAGACTACTTGAAATGATAGAGGAGGGAGGTAATTGTTCTCATAGATATTAGGTAGGATTAGCCCGAGTACTCGAATGTCATATTGTAAATAAAAGTCTTATTTAGAAATAGGACCGCGTCAAGACCTTTTATTCAAAGGGGGCGTAGCTCATGTAAAGGTTCCATGCAATGGATCTTAACTTTATGTTGTAATGGCTGACATTCGACTACTCGCACCAGTATAAAACTCTCTTTTTTTTAATAATTAAAAAAAGATAGTTCGGATGTTTTTTCCAGTCCGCACTTCGGTTTTCACAACGGCGCTAGGCGGTATAATTTAAGAATTGTGCTATTTTATTAAAATATTGTATCGGAATCGATATACTCTTGATTATAATAAAATAGTTATTCTGCCTCCCTCCTCTATCATTTCAAGTAGATCTAGATCCCTTCCTGCAGGTATCGTCACAGTACCAATGAAGAAGACAAACTACGCCCACCCATAATAATTGGGCAAGAGGATGATGATATTGAAATAATCAAATTAATACTGACAACAAGTAATACATTACCGATATGTAGGCAAAGACTCTGCAATTACTGATGCTATTAGAGCCACAAATAAAGCGAACATAAAGAAATTTTTAATCTTGTCACTTAAGTCCGTAAGTAATATTCGTACTTTGATCATCATCAAAACTTCGATAATGAAAACCATTACATATTTGCCAATGTAAAAGTATTTGCTATTGTAAACTAAATTGTATGCACTTTAAAATAGGGATCAAGGAATTGTTGAGTAATGAGTGTAGTTGAATTTTATGAAAGACACTAAATAATTATTATAAAGAGAAAAGAGTTTTTGTGTTTGTTTGTAAAGGATAAACTCAAAAAATTGTTTCACCTTTAGAAAGCTACATTATCAGCGAGTAACATGGGATGTATTTTATCGACTTCCACGCGAATAAAGCCGCGGGCTGAAGCTAGTGGTTACAATGAAAATGATATTGAGGAAAATTGACAATGTTTTTGTGCAGATTGGTCAATACCTATACAACACGTGATTTTATTAGATAAACAAATAAAATAAGCTACCGACAGGTAGGTCTGTTACACAGACACTGGCGTTGCCGTGCAGTACCCAGAATTACGTGTGAGGCCAATATGTAGAGTCAACTGTTCGTCCATGCTAACAATTTCATATTGACAGTGCACTTACGTTGGAAACTGCAGTTCAAGGTTACAAAGTAAAAAAGAAGTATAAAGTTTGTTTTGTAGTATATATTGATAACTAATTCCCGCTTGCATCACAAACTTATTCCCTTAACCCTTATTCATAAAAAAAAAACACTGAAACTCTTTAAGTCTTTACAACCAGCGTCGGGCATTAGCTGCTCGGCAGTTCGCTGAACTGGGCCTATTTGACACAGCCGTAAGACACACATTATTACTCGTATCTCTTTTTTTGTCTGTCTAGATTTAAGCTTTTTTATTGTATAGAGTTAAGTTTTTTTTCTTTGTTTTTTTTTTCTATTTGTTTGTTGTGTGCACTTATGGCATCTGCTGAATAAACATGTTTTCTTTCTTTTCTTTTCTTCTTTCTTTCTTTATAAACCTACCCGCGTAACTCTCGAACCCGTAGTAATAAGAAGATATAAAGTATCCTATGTGTTAATCCAGGTTATAAACTATCTGTGTGTCAAATTTCATCAAAATCCGTTTAGAAGTTTTTGTGTGAAAGAGTAACAAACATCCCCATACATGCTCACAAACTTTCGCGTTTATAATATTAGTAGGAAATTAGTTAAAAAGAGTTTTGTCAATTTCTTTCGAATTATGATTTGAGTTTGGCAGAGGAAGACAAAACACTTTTTAACTAAAATAGGTTTATAAAGCGTTTTAGTTTTTTTTTTTTATGAATAAGGGCAGGGAGTAAATGTATTTAGAACTTTAATTTTGTCGGGATAAAGGTCGAATTTCGAAAATAGCTCGACGGATGTTAGGCCACAAGTGTTTATACTCGTATGTAACAAAAAATAAACGTAGTTTATTCAAGCTTCAATTTAATCATCTTTTGGGACTAAATTACAGTCGCCTCCTCTCTTAGATCCGGTGCCATCTCCCAGGTTATGGCAGTATTGTTGGCATCCGAAGAAGTCACAGCTAATTCGACGTGCCCTGTTCCAGGGACCAGTCTTGAGAAGGTTCAGGTCATCTCCTAGAAGCAAAATATAGGAATTTTATTGCTATATTTATTTTAATGTGAGACTGCATTGGTATAATGATCGCAAGAGTTTCTGTTAAGCACGAGGTCCGGGGTTTGATTCCCAGGTCGTCGGGCCAATAGTTATCGGGCTTTTCTATTAGGAGTTTCTCAAGCTCGGAGCCTGGATTTGTGCGCGGTTAATGGTAACAGGCTCGCCCCTTATAACATGGGACTTAAACATAACTGGTGAAAGATTGGTGGTGTACTATAGGTATATCTCAAGATACCACCTGTCACGCCGCAGGTCGTGGGTTCGATTCCCATCCAGGACAAACATTTGTGTGCATGAACATGTCTGTTTGTCCTGAGTCTGGGTGTAATTATCTATATAAGTATGTATTTACAAAAAAAAGTAGTGTATGTAGTATATCAGTTATCTGGTTTCCATAGTACAAGCTCTGCTTAGTTTGGGATCAGATGACCGTGTGTGAAAATGTCCTAGGATATTATTATTATTATCTCCTTCGGGTAAACAACCCAACGCATACAACCCTAATCTCTTCAAAGTGAGAGTGAACAGGCTTCTTCTGGGTAAGCTCACTCCATCCTCGACTTTGTCTCTATCGCCCCAGACCTAGACTAGTGTCAAGAGCAAACGCTCATATCAATCTCAAAAAAAAAAATAGGTATGATGTTATATTACATTTTTTATTTTAAAACGTTTCTGTAAAACATCGTCACGTCTATATTTTCCGAAGGAACCTCCTAGGTATGGGAGATACTCTATTAAGTATTCAGTATATTTCGCTATGTTTATATCCCATGTAGGTACAGTAAGCGGTCATAAGTGCAGTAGCACACTAAGGATTGTATTGCTTTGACAAACGATAAAAGACGTACCTACGTCTGTGTGTATAACTGATATCAATCAATCAATCCGCCTAGCCTTTTCCCAACTATGTTGGGGTTGGCTTCCAGTCTAACCGAATGCAGCTGAATACCAGTATTTTACATGGAGCGACTGCCTATCAGACCTCCACAACCCAGTTACTAGGTAATACGATACCCTTTGGTGAGACTGGACTTTCGGGCTTCTGAGACCCGTAACGACTGTCAAAGACCCACGAATGACAGCCGGGACCAACGGCTTAACGTGCTTTCCAAGGCACGGAGGAGACTCGGCATGTAAAGATGGTCACCCATCCACGGACCAACCCCAGCAAGCGTAGCTTAACTTGATGGATCGACCCGTGCGGCTGTTATTACTTAGCCACGAGTACCTCGTGTATAACTGATGTATCAACACATAACGCACACCTAAGAATTCACATACACGGCATAGAACGAAACAAAAAACATACCGTCGCTTTTTCACAGTCGCAGAGTACGTAATTACGTATGACCTTATTCAATTCATACTGTTGCTAAAATTCACAATTCTACACCAAGTTCCGATAGCTGTTAGCGTATTGTATTGGATTGTGAGACACAGGTCTGGGTTCCAATCTCGAGATGAGTCTTTTATTTTTCTTTTCGACAGTAATCTTCATTCTGTTGTTTTATTATTTGATAAATTGTTAAAACCACCCCGAAAATTCAATTTGTGTCTGTTTAATACAGACTGAGACCTGCATAACCCGACCTCTCTTCCCCTGTTTTTCTTCGTAAGAGGGGTCAGGTAATACAGAGCACTGACCGTACATACTAGGTACATACACCCTAGTACATGATACTCTAGTATGTATTAGGGTGTATGCACTTATTCTCATTAATCAGATACAAACAGAAATTTTATATGATGACCTACTCGTAAGAATACTGGCACATGACCAAGATTTGGTAGACCAAGGCTTTAGTTTAATATGTGGAATCTAACTAATGATGGAATTCAGCTCGTTTCCTTCCAGCACTTTTCTCATAGAAGCAGAGTCATTTATGTTAATACTAATTTGTGCACATTAGAGCAATCTGACATAATAATGGTTGTAGAAAAATATCACTCACCCGCAAATAAAGTAAACACAAGGAAATACTTCATCTTGTCTCTTTAACCTTTTGCACCAAGTTACTGACATATATTCGGGCTTCTATCTCCTTAAATACAACTTAGGAGAATCAACGTAATTAGAAACCATATTAAAATGGCCGCTGTGAAACCATTTGCTGAATAAAACTGAACCTTATTACGTTTTAATAAGGATGAGCATGGCGACAGGTGACTGCGATGTCCCAATATTTTATGGCCTATTCATTATGTTTCCTTCACAGCTTCCTAAAGTTTTGCTATAGATGCAAGATAATAAAACAGTGGGAGAGCTTGCAAATGAAAACTTTTATGGTTTTTGTAAGCATATAAAGAGTTGTTAAATTAAATACTTGACATAGATTGGAACCAGTAGGGCAATAAAAAAAAACGGTCATTCATGCGACATATTTTGATACTCGCAAGTAAATCAAAATCTATAGGGTACTTCCTGTTGACCCAGAATCATAAAATTTGGCAAGAAAAGCAAGGTACAGCACAAGTACAGGAAAATATCCAACAAACGTTTATTTGTAGTTTTATCACATAAAAAGTATTTATTTTTCATCACATAAAATGTATGTTTGTAACATACATTTTCAGTTGGAGAATTGACCGTGACGTAATTATATCGATGTATGGGTGAACATTTTTTCAACTACAAAATTTGTTCTTGATTGTGTGTGGTCCGACACGCACTTGCCCGGTTTTTTTTTTGTTGTGGTTGTGTTGCGTCAAATTCAATTAAGATAACTTAGATTAATGGACGCGTTATACTTGAATTTTAAGGAAAATAACCATGTTTAATAAATGCATTTAGTTACTTACATAAATTGTTTAGGACAAAAAACAAGGGCTATAAAAATTGAAATGATTGTGGGTATTAATCAAATAAGTAGAAATTAATTAGTACTATTAATCAAATAAGTAGAAACTTAATAATAAAACTGATTGCCACCTAAAGTCACTAGAGATTTTGCAAAGTAAATACACACATAAACTCACGCCTTCTTCCCATGGGGGTAGGCAGAAACTACAGAACGCCACCTGCTACAATCCTTACATCCTCTTTTTGCCTTGTTTACGTTCATACGTGTACATCTGGTCATTTTGGAACACAGCTTCTAATATCTATGCTAGAAATTGATCACAAGCGCTATTTTATATGAACAGTGTAAATTTTAGCGTGCGGCAGAAGGTAAACCAACCAACCGCTATCATGGCAACCCAAAGTAGTTACTCGGCGGCCCGTGTGAGGGCGCCCGCGCAAGCTCGAGTAAGTTCTCGGATTGTAATCGTCAGTTAGTCAAGTAAGCTACCCACCAGCTAGCGAAAGTGCGCGCGCTTTAACTCAAAAGTTCTGCTGAATTCTAATCTGTGATTACTAAGCACCAGCGTTTCTTTTACACCCGTTTCCCGGGTATAAATTCAATTTGTGCAAATGATTCTATTACGTTATTATCTTACGGATTCATTTATTCTTTGGGATCATTAGGTACTTATAATGTTGTTTACGTGGGATTTAGGCAGTCGTTGTGCAGTAAATGTCGGAGAAGAGTATAATTTTGTAATTTTTATGATTATGTTTGGTCGTTTTGCCTCGAGTTAATGTTGTATTTAGTTCGTGTCGCCATGCTAGTAAAGATTTCTTTTTCATGGATGATACTGTAGAGGTTCCATTCAGGCCCCAACCTTAAAAGATCTGGCTGGCGGTATTTTGACATGCATATGGTCATTTTTATAAAAAAGGCGTTTGGAGTGCCCCCTAGACAAAGATAGGCGCGCTTGTTTTAAAGATTTTTTATTTAAATGCATCAAAGAGTGCAACGCGAGTCGGATTATTAATTCAGTATTATAGAATACGGTCCCGATAAAGTTAAGGTCTCCCATGGTCGGGAAACTTTTACAATACTTAGCCAATGACTTTAACATCTAGACACTATAACTTGCTTCTAATTATTGTAAACATACCTTGTTTTAGTGATTTATGTCGGATTCATGGAAAACACTACCGTTTTACCGTTTAGCTTAGTTAGCCAACATACTCTTATAAAACGGTAGAATTTACCGACTTTATAATACCTATGTACAGTCGAGTTCACTAATATATTAGCAGTGACAATGTTTCAAAATGTTGTAAGCGTTAAAATGATCGTATAGTTCTATCCAAACTAGGATATCATTAATATGTTATCATATAAACTGTTCATAAGTATGTTACAGTTAGTGCAGTCAAAAATATCTGACTACTCTTCGGAACATAAATATTTAAATACTCTAGATTTCAATATATTTGGTGCAACCTATGATTCGTAAATATCTATGTGCTTTGAATATTCAACTAAATGGCCTTTATCATTAAATTTATTTTTGCTTGCCGGAGCAGAAGTACAATGCAATGTTGCCGTTCGTAATAAGACTGTATCAATCTGACAACGTTGCATAGTAGCTGTATTATTTGATTAACTAAATTTTAGGAAATCTTAAGGTCAACGCAGACTATACCTACCTATTTGTTTAAAACTTTTTATTCCGTTTTAAAAATAAAAATAACATTTTAAGCATATTCTGCCGTCGTAAGCAAAAAGGGCACAACTAACATTTTAAAAAAAATGGAGTTACATACATATTTAGAATCAGAAAAAAAGGCTAATCTGCTCAATTTTTTGTGGATTTTTTTTTAAATGTTAGTTGTGCCCTTTTTTCTTACGACGGCAGTATTAGTATTTAATTTTTATTTTATTATTCTTAAATTCTCATTTTATTCTTCTGATAACCAAACATTTAAAAGAAAAAAATACAATAGTATATAGTTCTGTAAAGAGATTGTTCAAAGAATTTAAGACAACTATTCGAGACATGTCAAATTATCAAGATTTTACATAGAAAAATTGCATAGATACTCGTGAACCTAACTTTGCGCTAAAAAATATGAACAAATTAATTGCGCACAATTTTTAGAGTATTTGTCGCTAGCAATATCTTTGATATAATTCAGTAACATATTTATGTTGTCACATTTGTTTGCAATTTATTGCAAGGCAAAGCTGTTTAGAGTTTTATGTAACTTACCATTGCCAATATATTTTTGATTCATAAACATGCTCTGATATTAAAGAACTCGACTGTACATATCTACTTATAGATACAAATACTTGCTTTACGCAGGCAACCCTAAATCTGTGTGTCTGTTCTCATACCACATACAAAAGCAGCCACATTATATTTTATAAAGAACCTTTCAAACGAGACGAGGGAAAAGGGGAAATGTAAGTTTTCCGCCTGGCTGGGTAACAACCTATCTTATTTAAGGAAACCTAGATAGTAATAGGAACTTTTTAGTTCTCTGTCAGAATATTTCTTTCCAAAGAAAGGGGAATATTGTATCGGTTTTAAATGGAAACAAAGATATTGGATTTAATTTGTAATTATGTACGTGTGTGTGTGTGTGTGTTTGTGTGGCTGTGTAGTGTGTATATGTGTGTGTTGGTAAGTAGGTTATAGGCAAGTACTATCAAAAACTTAACTGATGACATATTAATTATGTAAAATATCATTATTAATGGTGAAGTAGTAGAATCCATAAGCTATCACGGTCTAACTGAAACTTGAGATTGAAAACCATTGAAATTATATGCAAATGCCATCACATAATCAGCCTCTCGTTCCCGAGACGTTGCCAAGCCTGGACACAGCCCTCCTCTCGGTGAGAGGGAGTGGTGACATGTGACATGGTAGATGTCACATGTCTTCGAATTTTTGGTTCTAGGATATGCCGGTTTCCTTACTATATTTTTCTTCACCGTTTTGAGAGCAGTAATGATTATATAATTTACACAAAGTAAATCGCCTGTCAGGATTCGAACCTACGACCTACAAGTCGTAAGTCGCGGCCGCTACTACTGCGTCATCACTGCTCGCTATGCAAATATCATCATAATTTCATAAAAGCTTTACGTTATTCAATGTCATAAGAAATGATTTAGTGACACAGACTTGTTTATTGTACAATCTAAAATAAACTCTTTCGTAAACTGTCAGCAAAACTAAGCGGACGTGCGGCCACGACTACACAGAAGTACCTAGCTTGTTTGTTTAAACAAATAATAACCCCTGTAACAAGAGAACATAAAATTTATAAAAACCACTTTCATTAAAACATCGAAACCTGCTGATCAATTCTGAAAAAACCACATTGTGAAAATTTAGGTGAATAGTCAATAGTGTCAATCGTGGAGGAGCTCGTGGGTAAGTATTAACAGCCGTACGGGCCGATCCATCAGGTTAAGCTACGCTTGCCGGGGTTGGTCCGTGGATGGGTGACCATCTTTTCATACCGAGACTCCTCCGTGCCTCGGAAAGCACGTTAAGCCGTTGGTCCTGGCTGTCATTCGTGGATCTTTGACAGTCGTTACGGGTCGTAAGAAGCCTGAAAGTCTGACAACCAGTCTTACTAAGGGGTATCGTATTAACCTTTAAATGGGTTGTGGAGGTCAGATAGGCAGTCGCTCCATGTAAAATACTGGTATTCAGCTGCAATCCGGTTAGACTGGAAGCCGACCCCAACATAATTGGAAAAAGGCTAGCCAGATTGATTGAGTCAATAGTGTCAATCACAGTCGACAGGTCTCTTCGAGCTCACTTCACTTCAAGTCTGCAAAGTGAGATTACATACCATATCTTTCCATTACACATCAGTAATCTATTTCCCTGTATACGCCACGATGCGATACCTATACAAAATAGATCGCTATATCTGAACCTATTACGCCTATCCGGCTGTGAGAGAGATACCAAATATTGACGCAAGTAGAAGCATAAATCATAGATATGAAAACTTTGTGTGGATGCTGTTATGTGAGATGGTGCGAGTAACAATAAATATTGGTGAGATGTTCTGTTGGAATAGGTAATGGTTTCGATTTTCTTTGGTGTTTTTTGTTAGATTTTGTACATTAATGTTGTTATAGGTATTTTAAAATCTGGCTATTATTTGAGACGTATTTCAGCCGTGATGATGATGAAGACTTTCTGTCAATTAATTTTATCATAAATTCAAATATTACTTGACAAAGAACAGCAAGTAATATAAATATAATCTATACAAATAAATAAAATTGAAGTGTCTGTTTTTAATATCAAAATAACAGCTTTTTACTAAACGCATACGCAAATATATACGGTACATAAACCAAAAATAAAAAAAAAAACAATTTTTAAATTTTTGTCTGTCTGTTGGTTACGACTAATCTGCGAAATGGCTGGACTGATTTTGACGGGAATTTCATTGGCAGATTGCTGATGTTATAAGGAGTAACGTAGTCTAACTTTGATTTTGGAAAAAAATATACAGTATGTTAATTAATGAAAGGCGTTCCCATGAACACGCAATAGTATAGCGTACATATATAATAAAAAAAATATGACCAAACAAAAATTCGCGAAAAAAAAATATGTAGTTCCCTACATTTTTACGAGATATGCGAACATAATGTAGGGAACAGC
The DNA here is from genome assembly GCA_948252095.1 of Dicycla oo. Taxonomy (NCBI): domain Eukaryota; kingdom Metazoa; phylum Arthropoda; class Insecta; order Lepidoptera; family Noctuidae; genus Dicycla; species Dicycla oo. The sequence goes on along the minus strand of OX411715.1, from coordinate 27,062,393 downwards.
TGATTTTTTTTTCATGAATTTAGGAATAGTAATATTTTCTTTAGCATGTATGGACGCAATACTATTGCGGGTTAACGGGAACGCCTTTCGTTAATTAACATACTGTATAATTATATTGATTTGAAAAATTATTTTTGCATTTGGTAGCCCAATTCTCGGGGATGTTATAAGCCATTTAACATCAAGCTACGAGCATTAAGAGCCGAGCAGAAAGAAAAAAGTCAGAAAGAACACTAAGCGAAAACGAAGTATAAACACGGACGGGCGACACCACGCGGCAGGATGAGGGAGTTTTATTAAAATATGGCTGTTATTTTAGCATATTCTGTATCTCACGACTTCCACGGGAACGAAGTCGCGGGACACAGCTAGTTATAATATACACCTGCCTTAGTATTTTACGTATAGTTTAAACTTTTGAATCAATAGAAACATCGGTGATTTATAAAATACGATGGTTTAAAATTCATAGGTTCCCAAACTTTTATGGACTACCACCCCCTTTACAAGAAAAAGATCCAACGCCCCCTTTACATAATAGTTATATAGTTGTATAGTCTGTCATAGTAGTTATAGTCTGTCTGTTATCTATTAATAATCACAAATTAACCCACTTTGGGAATGAGTGGTTTAATAGACTGGATGGAATGGATAGTTTGGACGGACTAAAGCTTGGTTTGCACCAACCTTAATTTACACTTAAATTAATCTCTAAATATTATTGCACTGTTGGATTTTCAACTCTCGGCGCTGTTAAGCCTAGAGTTGTAAATCCAACAGTGCACTTTTATTTAGGGATTAATTTAAGTGTCGCTTAGGGTTGGTGAAAACGGGCATTAGTACCCGTAAAATTCATAAAAGTATTTAGGAAAATACGTTTTTGCAACGTTACCCCGCGTCCTATTTAAAAGTGATCATCGCGCGAATACACGATCGTTCGAAATTTTAGTTTGGTGAATCAGAGCGTGGTCGCGCCGACAGAGGGTGCTTTCCGGTTTTCCGAACAAAAAGTGACATTATACTCGTGAGCAATCGCATATTCGCGCGATGATCGGTTTTAAATAGGACGCGGGGTTACGCTATAAGTAGATCAAATAAAGCGTAATCCGATGTGGGTGGATGGAACGCGTGAATAGCGTGTTTTACTCGGCGCAGTCCATATCATTGAAACAAGAAAAAATCAGTCATCATCCTGTCTTGTCCCAATAGGGTCGGCGCAACATGTCTTTTTCTTCCATACTTCTCTATTGGTCGTCATTTCGGTAGTCACTCCCTTTTCGGCCATATCATCTTTCACACAGTCCATCCAGCGTTTCTTTGGTCTTCCCCTACCCGTATTGCCATCCGCATTCATACTCAAAACTTTCCTTACCATACCATGACAACCGATTTCCACACAACTTTTCAGTCACCGGTGTCACTTTCAGACTTCCTCTTACATACTCATTTCTTATTCTATCCATTCGCGTAACACCACACATCCCTCTTAGCATTCTCATCTCAGCTGCAAGCAATTGCCTTTCATTCATTCTTTTTGTGGCCTAACAGTCTGATCCATACAAGAAAAAAAAATTGTCGCAGTTCTAAAAACTAAAAACCAAATCAAAAATATTTTCAACTACATACAACACGCAAAACCCATTTTTGGAGAATGGAAAAAAAAAGAATATCTCCTGTTGAAATTTTACTTAAACCCAATAGGTAGTTTCATTTAGAAAAGTTTGCAGTATTCAGCAGTTTTCCAATTGAATTTGATAAGTGGTGAAATTTTGTACGAAAGTAATTTTCGTTGAGAAAAGTTCTGTATTACCTTACCTAACTGGCTTTAAGGATAGAGGCGATCAGGCAAACGATAGGCAAAAAAGTATTTCGCTTTGGGAACTTTTAAATGTGCCTATATCTGGAGATTCTATAATTATTTGAAGTAGTATTTGAAGAGTTACTTTCTACATAAAATAAACGTTTATTTCGATTTCTTGATAAATAAAACTCAGATCTTAACATATTTTTTTCTTGGAATCTAATAGATACTACTCTAGTTTTTTTAAATAAGTTTCAACGAATATAACCCCTGTAAACCCCTATATTGCAAAAGTTGCAATATAGGGGAAAATCGATCTAGCTAGGTATCTTGTCTGGGAGAATTCATTTTCTCTATTATCACCAGAGAAGAAATCTGTGGCCCAGGTACTATAAATAAACATTATTATTAAATGCTATTTTGATGATGATAACCTTGTTGCCAAGGGTAGAAATCCTTCAAACTAATCAAATGACCGAGAAACGCTAAATGATTAAAGACTCTAAATAAAATAGCATTTATTTATATCGAAATAACTTCCAGAAATAAATAGATATTTTCTTTTCTATTTCGAAGGATTTGTTACCTGTAACTTGTTAAAATAATATTCGAGACTCGGTTATAAATCATGATATTACAACTTACTTCATCGCCTTTTTAAGGAACCACTGCGGTGGAAAAAATGAATAGACATTTCTTCGCGTAATTTTTGCCAAAAATATCTTTGATTTTACGTCGAGATAAAAATCTGAATAAAGATTTTTGTAAAGCAGTCTCTACCTACAAGCAAATTGTATGATGATGAGTAAGATAATATTTCAGATATTTTAGCTTCTATTGAAATAGGAACTATAAAATAAATAACCAGAAAAAATAGAAGTCAATCAATCTGCCTAGCCTTTTCCCAAATATGTTGGGGTCGGCTTCCAGTCTAACCGGATGCAGCTAAGTACCAGTATTTTACATGGAGCGACTGCCTGTCTGACCTCCATAACCCAGTAATTGGGTAATACGATACCCCTTGGTAAGACTGGTTGTCAGACTTTCGGGCTTCTGACGACCCGTAACGACTACCAAAGATCCACGAATGACAGCCGGGACGAACAGCTTAACGTGCTTTCCGAGGCACGGAGGAGTCTCGGTATGTAAAGATGGTCACCCATCTACGGACTAACCCCGGCAAGCGTAGCTTAACCTGATGGATCGACCCGTGCGGCCGTTATAAGTTAGCCACGCGCTCCTCGAAAAAAAATAGAAGTACATATTTATTTACAATTCTGAAACGTTTGTCATCTATGTCTTGTTACAATGGTATTCGAGACGGCTATAAAAAACTTACTGCATGACCTTTTTAAGGAACCGTCGCAGTGGAAAATTGAATGAACATTTTTTTCGCGAGATGTTTAACAAAAATATCTTTGATTTTACGTCGAGATAAAAATCTGAATAATGTTTTTTTTTTAAGCAGTTCCTACCTACAATCAAATTGTATGATGATGAGAAAGATAATATTTTTGATATTTCAGATATTCCCTTAAGGAAATATTATATGAACTTAAGTACTAAACCTCGAACTAAATCTAGTTACGAACTAGATACATATCAAACTGTTACCACAGTAATTTGTGAAGTAAACTTCCATGCTTCTAAATTTCCCGAAACTACATATTTGTCTTTGGAACCGAAACCAGTCTTTTCAGAACAGTTCTTATAAAGATGGAGATACAATATTCATCCTTGTCGAAACGACCTATTGGAACCGTGCACCTAGTATAGTATAGGTTTATGTGAAATAATATATTTGGATTTGATTTGTCCTACTTTAGAATCTAAAACCGTTGTTTTCTTAGCTGCTAAAACTAAAGCGCCATTTACACAATATAAGTTTCTTGCCTGCATAGAATAAAATTGAAGCAAGAAATTAACGTCTAAACAACGCTTTGATGGTGCAACTTTTATTATTGCTTCAACTTATGGCATGCCACAGGCAATTAAATCGCACCATGTAAATCAGGCCTCACGAGACTTTTTTAAATATAATATATTCAGATGCGTAAGGCCAAATATCTATTGTAGGTGTTCTACCCATGAATATGAACAACTTTCACTATGGGACCAACTCTGAAATCACAAAAAAAAAACCTGCTGTTTCATACTTTTTGGTAGAGTAGGTATTGAACTTTTGTATGAAACAGCTGATTTATATTATTATTATATTACTATTATTATATATTATAAACCTTATTTAAAAACTAATTATAATATTATTGGAACTGCGAGATATTCACATATGATGATCTATTAGGGCTTCCAAACAAATATACAAAATTTTAAAGATATATAGATGTATGTTTGTATGTTTATATGTATGTATGTTTGTCCACGCATTCCTCCGAAACTATTAATCGGATCGTGACCATTCTTTTTTTGTTGGCTTACATTTACTTCAACTTAGGGCACAGTGAAAGTTTCATCGAATTCGGTTCAGTACTTTTCAAGATAATAGACTAATACGTGACGTAACGTGACGTAAGTGTGACGGTCTGGCTTATTGATACGAGCTGGCGTTAAAGGGAAAACATCTCAAAACAAGGTTCTCAGTAACGTAACATGTGCAGTTGCAATGAATGGGAGAACATGTTTTTCAACTCTAATGTTAAGTTTGTTCTTGGGATAAATTCTTCCCAACTACGGAACCCTTCCTTGTGCGTAGTTCGACACGCACTTAACCGGTTTTTTCTTGTTAAAATCCATACCTAATGCGTAGGTATGCGTATTGTCGCGTAGAAGTGAGTGATCGTCAGTCTGACTGACTGTTTAAGACGGAGGTTACACGTTCAGTTTGGCATCAGTTCAATCCGTGACCTTGATCACGAATAGACTGATGGCTGACTGATGGATTGATGGGCTCTATTAGACGCTATAATATTGTATTGTTTCTATTTGTAATATTAGCTCTGTCTATGAGGAATCGTAAAAAAAGAAAGCACTGGAGTAAAAACTGGCTAATTTGAAAAGAATTCTACATACACTTAAATTTACTGAATGAGATAAGAGACACAGGAGAAGAATGTGACTATGCCAATTATTGAAAAAGCCCGTTTTGATCATTTGTTGAAAATAGTAAAACCATACCTAACTAAACAAGACACCTGCATGAGGAAGTCAATCAGTCCAGAAAATAAAGAAGAAAATACTCGGCGTGCGACTCCATCGCTGTCTAAGCGGTGACTGACAGCATACTGATAGCAAGTAAACACACGTTCAGCTTTTCGCCAATCTGACCAGTTTGACGAAATACTGAAAAAAATAATTAATTAATTATCAATCCGGACCATCAATCCATCAATCTACGCGTACACAATCAGATTCTCGTCATTCTGACACCAATCCCGGGTCGAACTGATGCCAAACTGAATGTGTAACCTCCGTCTAATACCGCCCATCAATCCATAAGTCTTTTAATTATCAGAAATAAACACGAGAGAAGAATTGATAGGGAGAATAAATTCAGCGGTTGAAACCATGAAACTCGAGATGATGTTGAAAATAACAACAACAGAAGTGAAAAGACGGAGCCGTGCTTGTATTAGAGGAATAATGGCAGTTATTTTGAACATGAAAAATAAATAATTTCAATTCAAATGTTGTTTTAATTAGTTTGTCTAAAATTTAAAATTTCTCCCTCAAATTGGTTTGAAGGTGCTAATTTCAATAATTTGTAAGATATCCGCATAAGTGATACCTCAAAAGAAAGAGCGATTATCAAGCATATTTTCAAAAAGGTTTGAACAAGAAAGCACCCTCCGTTTTTTTATGATAAGGTTTAAAAAAGTATTATAAAATTTTTATGAACTTTAAATGTCTGTAAAAAAAATTCTAATGACACACAGGCCAAAATACGCAAATAAACGATTTATTATTATTATTATAAAGCTTGACGTTTTGCTAGATTGTTTATAAATCGTCTAAGACTGATTCTAAATTGTCTGTACTGTCTTCGCCTTAAAGCTTTGCACCTATCTCCAAATCTGTATAGGGGCGTGATTATAATGAGACCAACGAGACGAAAGTTTTCTTGTTTTCGTCTATTTGGTCTCATATGACGTTTACCTACATCGGAGTAGGCCCTATTCATATGCAATACAGTCTTTATGGCGACCGCATGATAGAAATGAGGCAGTGACTCCGAGGAATTTGAACGTTGTTGCCTAGTAAATAGAATCCACTTTCGCCATTAACTTAAGGTGAAGTAATTATTTTTAACCGTCCCATACGGATTAACACATTATCTGCTTAATTCTTTATGCAAACGCTTCTTTATGCTACACCCTTACCGACCCTTATTACGATGATTTTACGATGTTTTCGAAACAATAGAGATGCACAACGAACGCACAGGTGCGGCGCGCCGCACTCGAAGAAAGTTATGTAAATTGTATGGACACGCATACGCGCCGTCAAGCACCTGGTGAACGTCCGAAAACGCGCATGTGTGTCTGCCGCGCCTAATGTATTAAGTTGGCCAATACAATTTGTCATAACAAAAAATCTTATGTATTGAACTTAACAAAATTTTCTTTGTTATAGATTTCAATGGACATCGTCAGAAGGCGCCTCAAAGATATGCTGGCGCCCTGCCACGAAGAGAATTATGAATCAGGCGCATAAGGAGAGAGTTAAGTTTTTGCCTAGAGTACCTATTATAATTTTGACTGGGCAAACAATATCGTAATTTTTGTTGATGAAAAGAGTTTCCGGTCGGATATGGACGGAAGAAAAATATTATGCCGCAATAGCAATGAGCGTTATGTGAAGGCTAATAACGTGTTATAGATAATATAATATTAATACTGTAAATTGAAATTTAATACTTCTTTTCGCACCATTGTTATATTCTTGCGATTTTTTCCTTTACTATTGGTTGGTTGTAATAATTTAAGTTATGGCCGTTGACCACTGACGTAACGACACGACAAGGGATTTTACTAGGTAGGTACCGAAGGATGTCAAAGCAGGCTGTGACGTATCAATGAAATGGAGTGTTAACAGTGTTAAATAAGATTCGAAATCATCTGTATTACAAAAATCCTTTACCGTGCCGTGCCGCCAATGGACGCTGGGCCTTATACAGCCCAGTCAAATTATACTAATCTAGGTAAAAGCTTACTTTTGTTTGGCGGCAGCGTTTAATTTTGTTGGTAGCCATTGGTAGATATATTTAACTGTAGGTATAATTAATCTGCTACAAATATCAATAAAAATAACAGCTTGTAAAAAAATTAATATTATCTAAGTCGGGGAGCCTTACCAGTTTGAAAACAAAATCCCGTGCACACGATGATCACATCTGTTTTCCGCCACTTTTTGCGTTGACCAATAAAACTATAATTTCTCAGGCTGTTACAATGACCAAGGCGGTCATTGTAACAGCCGACCAAATAGACAATAATAAAACAAAATAATCTTAAAAGTTTTTGTTAAATTCCCGTTGTGTTGAAACGCATTGACCAGCTGTATGGTATGGTCGAGTCGAATGCCATTAATAGTTATCTTTGTTTTTAGTCATTATTGAACAAAGGAGATACGTAAATATTGTTTATAATATACTAACTTCCACCCGCGCGGCTTATGTCCTTTTCCAGGTCATGGTCTACCCGTGTGCCAAATTTCATCTAAATCCATTCAGCCGTTTTAGCGTGAAAGCGTAACAAACTAACTCACTTTCATATTGATAATATTAGTTAGGATTGGGCAATTGCGACTGTCGGTGACTATTGCAGCGTAGACTCGGAGAATGCCTGTTTAGAGGGCTATTTTTAAATCACTAAGCAAAATTTTCACAGGGTGTTCTACCCATGAATATGAACAACTTTCACTATGCGACCAACTATTATCACGAAAAAAAAATCAGCTGTTTCATACATTTTGGTAGAACAGGTATTGAACTTTATGAAACAACTTTTTTTTCGTAATTTCAAAATTGGTCCCATACTGAAAGTTCTTCATCGGCATCGGCTTGGCTCAGTTTAGCGGAAAAAGCCTCGAGGTTATTTATTTTCGACTTTAAGGCACGCAATGTTGATTTTTGTTTGGCATTGACAACCGCGCTGCGCTGCGCCTCGCCAGCCTCTTAGAAATTGGTATTTTAACTTTTATGATAGGAAAACACAAACAAAGCCAGGCCGTCCCACTTACACGTATTAGTCCATTATCTTGAAAACTACTGAACACAAATCGTAATAAAGTTTAAACAGATCGTGAAAGAATGAATCTCAAGGTCATTATTTGTGTAGCATTCTATAACGGGGTATCTGACAGTGAAAGTGTAAACTGTAGATTTTGTAAAATAGGACTTGCTGTGTTTTTTGCGGCCTTTTTTCAATAAGTCAATATGGGTAAGTGTAGCTACGGGGTAAGTGTAACTGCCCCTTATATTACGAAAACTGATTAAGCTATTGAAGCAAGTGCCATCTGTTAGTATGAGTAAAAAAAATATTGATTCACAATTTCTATTCTAGATGTCGTAGTCAAACACTTTTATAGTTATCGCCGTTTTGTAACATGGCACAATTTTTAATACGTGACGCAATGAGGTGCGTGGTTTTTCATCAATAAAAATCTCGGTGATTTCGTCGAATCCGTGAATTTCGCATAGGTAAGTTCTTTTTATATATGTTAAACTTTATGTTATTCTAACTATTTTACTTGTATTGTTGAAAATAAAAGTTTTACGTAAGTTTTAAAAATATAATCTAAAAATCTTGACCCTGGGAAAGTGTGTCTACTTTACTTGGGGCAAGTGTGTCTTTATGTCACACTTGCCTCAAGTCAGGAGTCTCAAACATTTATGTATGACTAATTATTATTACCTACTTAGAGGTAAGTGCCTACCTACCTGAAGTTTTTTTTACTTGGGATAAGCATTGAAAGTACTGAATTGAATTGCGGAAGAGCGTCTATGTTAAATTGTGTTTATTGTAGGTAGGTATTTATTATTTTTGTTTTTATTATTTATTTAGTTATAAAAATGTGCTATATTTTAGAAAATGTTGAATTGTTTTATATAATTTTTAATGTGATAATATTCCAAAACGAAACAGTATTACGCTCTAGTTCCTAGGTCCTAAGTGCATTTTTAGACAGATACTCGTAGCCTACTTAGAAATTTACACACAAATGTGCAATTATACAATTTAGAAAATGTTGTTTTTTATGTTTATTTTATTTTTTTAATGAATATTCTAAAGACTTATGTAGGATCCCAAAGTAATCCTCCTGTCGTAGATCGTAAGCTCAATTCTCGACAGATACTAACTTAATTATGAAAATTTGCTGTAAGTGGGTAAGTACTTATTTCACAGCTTACGTTTAAGATGTTGATTTTTTGTTTAATTTTATAATTTTTAGAAACTCCTTCGCAAATTTTAATTTTCAGACATTGTTATTTTGATTGGCATTGTTTTAATGAATATATTTTGTATCAAGCACCAATATGTGTTTTTCTTTCAATTCAACCTTTATAAAAAAAATGTTTTAAACCCCTGATATGACACACTTACCCCGTAACTTTTTTTATTTTAAATTATCATAACAAGCGCTGTAAGTAGTATAAGTAAAATATGATGGTTGACATGCTTAAGTATCAAGGAATTTGCAGATTTTATTTAAAAAACAGCTGTCTATCGCGGGTTTATTATGTAGTCACACTTGCCTCGTTTTGCTGGGGAAGTGTGTCTAACGTAGTACTTTTATTTTGGACCCTAAAAATCAATAAATAATGATTAAAATTGTACAAAACACATTGTTTTCTGGCCTTTATGGACCTTATTACATTTTGCTTTAAGAGATATTTGAAATTTTATCCTTAAACGTTTTGATTTTTATGTTCAAAGTAAACTTTGTGAAAAGTATGTCACACTTACCCATATTGACCTTAACATAAAATAAGGGGATGCTTAGCAACACATAGGATTAGGTAGAGGCGTTAAATAAAAAAATAGTTGAAAAAAATTAAATCAACTTCAAGAAGAATCAATCAATCAAAAAGAAATTAACTCAAAATTATGAAATAACTTTCATTTCGGAGGTCGGTGTCTTGGACTCTGTATTTTAGTTATTTTTTGCCACCGACTTCCGAAATTAAAGTTATTTCATAATTTTGAGTTAATTTCCATATGAAGTCGATTTAGTTTTTTTTTTATTTCGTAATTTTTAGTTTTTAGTAAAAACTGGAATATTTCGACCGTCCCTATTAACAATGTCGGTTCTGCAGGGAGACTACTGTTTAGTCCCTACTGAACAGTGGTCTTTTTCGCAGAACTGAGATTGTTACTCGTAATATCATAAAGATTCATTTTTATCGTCAGGGCAAACTTTGAACTGCCCTCAGTTCAATGTTTGTTTTGACAGTGATGATTTTTTTTTTAAATTATAATTCGATGTATGTAAAAAAGTGAATATTGGTAAAAATGTATATCCGACATTGTTAATACGGACGGTCGATTTGTTTGTAATAAGTAGTTAATAGGTTTTGTTATAAATATTGCACTAGAATTTGACCAAGGACTTGAGATGTTTTCCCGTTGACACCATGCCTGTAGCTCGTATCAATAAGCCAGGCCTTCACTTACACGTATTAGTCCATTATCTTGAAAACTACAGAACCGATTCTGATGAAACTCACTGTTCCTTATGTTGAAGTAAATGTAATGAAGTAGTGTAATAAAATGGTCACGATCCAATTAATACTTTCAGGGAAATACGTGGACAAACATACATACAAACATGCATACATGTATAAAGTTTTGTATATTTGTTTGGAAGCCCTAATATGTAGATTATATTATGTGAATATATAGCAGTTCCAGTAATATTGCATACATACGTGTCGAATCGATAAACCTTTTTTGAAGTCGAGTCGGTTCAAAACCACGGAATAGAAAAACAAAAGTGAAAGTGCCCATGCATCCGGCGTGTCACGATTATGCGGAAAAAATGTAAAATAATAACAACCTTCGTCAGTTGTAATTATTATCATTTTGAACAACTTTACTATGGGGCTAAACCTGAAATCGCGAAAATAAAATCAGCAGCAAACATTTCGACGAGTTTTGCGAACATAAAATAATATGGTATGGGACATCTGATTTTTTTGCGATTTCAGGTTTGGTCCTATAGTAAAAGTTGTTCAAAATAGTGGTCTCATTAATACCCTAGAGTTATGGTATACAGGGTGATTTTTAAAACATGCGACAAAATTTAAGGGGGTGTTCTACCCATCAATATGAATAACTTTTACTATGGGACCAACTCGGAATTCGCAAAAAAATTTCGACCTATTTATACAAAATGGTCCAATCGGGTATGTGCTTTTACATGGGAAGGTAATTTTTTTTTTTGCGGATTCTTAGTTGGTCCCATAGTAAAAGTTGTTCATATTGATGGGTAGAACACCCCCTTAAATTTTGTTGCATGTTTTAAAAATCACCCTGTATAAAAAAATAAATACGTTGTATATAGTATCAAAATCTCTTTCTGACTGTTGTATGAATACTTTACGTGACTCGGCTATAATAATAATCCCTTTATTTCGGGTGGCATAGACCATTATACGTCTTTTACACGAATGGAAATGTATCGTGTGAACATCCGTTATTTTTAACGAATACCACAAAAAAACGTGCAGGACAATGCCGTCTGAACCTAGCCTAAGGTTGATAGGTATTTATTTCGATTGAAAATAATCTGAAGCTGTGTGCGACGCTATTGGTTGATGAGCGTAGGTAAGCGTTAATAGCACTGCTAAAAAGTTTCACTATAATTCTTAACACCTGTACCTACTTCTGTACCTATGATCCACAATAAACATGATTGATTAACGTTCACTTTTTCAGCATTCAATTTTGATTTTTTTTTAATTTACATTGTAATATTTAGTTTATAAAATCTGTTGTAGGTATTAATCTAGAGTATATTTGTAAGTTTTTAATTACCTATATTAATATTAATGTAAAAAAATATAAAGATTAAGGTTGTTATTCCGCCTTTTATTTTGATACCTATTAGCATTAAATTTCGTTAAAATACTTAAGCCGCCTTGTCACTATGGGATATAATATATATTATATCCCGAGATATAAACTATATCCCGCGACTGATCTTCACACTGTGAGATATATCTTTTAAACTGTTTACATTCGTAGCGGCGCGGAATGGTGTGCGGGGAGAGAGGAGGCGAAATATAATATGAAAATATCTCGGTCGATCGAAAAAATATTTATAGTTTGAGGTGTAATATATGTATATTACATCTCAGTGTAAATGGTTTCATTTAAAATTACGGTAAGCGATATTAATTTATATCTTGAGATATAATATAAATTACATTATATCCCATAGTGGAAAGGCGGCTTTAGAAGAGCATGGAACGCACGAACACAGCTGACCGCCCCAGCCCGCCAGTAAATAGGTATATAGCAAAACCCGGAAAAGGTAATAGAAATCTGCATGAAATAAAAAAAAATTGTTTTTCTCACATCACATTATCTTTCTGTCTACCTATCAATATTCATCACGAGCGTGAAGTTTCGCTTATTAAAGGTGTAACGGTGTATACCTTACCTACCTACTTGTTTAAATGTCATATGAGTAGGTAATACCTACTTAATTAATACTTATAGGTAATTTTCCACCAAATACTATAAATGAAGGATTACCTAAGGGCCGGTATTTTTATCCGTAGTTAACTCAACCAATGGTTAACCTTTTCACCGCCAAGCACTTCTATAGAAGTTCGGGATTTTCGTGCCACCAGCGCCACAACTTCTATAGAAGTTGTTCATTTTAATTATCTTATTAAAATAAATTTACTGTGATTAAAAGCTTTGTTTCATTTTATTATTTAAGATAGCACTGTCTACTACCCTGTTTTTTATTTTTCTACACAAAATAAGCCCTAGTTTGTCCTAAAATCGGCAAAAACAGAAACTCCGAATTTTGTTACTTTCCTCAGAACGCCAATCACTTCATATCAAGTTGGCCAGTGATGTGCCGTGAAAGGTTGATTTCACCATTGAAATATTTATAAATACAGAAAGTTACGAATATCGAAAACATTTTGAGGTCAATAAAATATGAACTTAGTTATCTACTTCATTACAAAGGATAGTAGATGAATTTCGACCTTCAGGTAGATACCGATACCTAATTATAAAGTTGTTACTAATTCTTGTCGATAGTTATTTTCCCATCTCTACAAAACAATTGGTCGTCTATGCCCCTGTGCGCCACCCAGTGCCACGAACTACTATAGAAGTTGGTCAGTGACGTCATAGGCGTGCGGCTGTCAAGGTCACTTTGGCATAGTGCAGCACAAAATCGGATTCGCGCGCACGCATCTTTCTTTCTTTCACTTGCAAATAGAAAAATGAGTGAAGAACTTGATTCGGACGAACTTCTGAAAATTTTGCAAGGTGTGGAATCGGACTCGGAGTATTTTGTGGAGAATATTGAACCAGAAGATAATTCTGAGGTATGTCTAACTGGATGATAATAATAATGTTTATTCATCAAAGAGTAGGAATTCAATAAGTGAGTCTACTAGAATCAAAAACCGCAATGTCCATAAAAAACTGAAATTGTGTTGCCTATGGCATATGAATCTCCAGTGAAAAAATAAAACATCTATTTATTCAATATGGAACTAAAACCGCAATGTCTCGTAGAAATTTTAGAAGATAGGTGGGAACATTACTTTGCACAAACACACACACAAACATCTCTCAACCTAAACGCATATACCTGCTCCGTTCCGTCGTGGGTAAATAGAGAAACGCAATCTGTGCGCGGGCGCGCGCAGATGGGTAAACGCTACCGATACATGAATTAAGAAAAGAACAGAAACAACACTTAAAAACAATGCTTTGATAGTACACGGCTACAAGCGTGATAGAATTTAAATATATACTTACTTTCCATTTCAAAAAACAATTCAAAATTCTGCCACTTAGATACCTACGGTAAAAAACGTTTACTGAAGTTATTAAAAAAACACAGGAATAAACAAAAATAGAAGAAAGAAAGACCATAGACCCCATCCCTGATCAGAATCGAATTCAACATGCCCTCAGTGCCAATAACTTGATATGAAGTTAAAGAATGAGATCATGAAACAAATAGACATGTACCCCATTCCTTATAGTTCTAATTGAGTTATGTATTAGTTTCTTTGATACTCATAAATTATACTGTTTTTTCTTATTAAGGATACTGTGAAATAAAACAAATCTGGAAATATTTAATCAGTTTTTATTTATATTCGTAAAATCAACTTTAAATCTTAACTTTACGCGTACAAATCTTATTCATCGATATGACGATATCCCCATCACTACTGTTTACTGTATATTTAGTTATACATTTATAGCTTGGCGCTCGGCGAGGCATTGCGTTTTGTGTACGTTGGCGGCGAAAAGGACATGTAACTACTGGTTGAATTTTGGCTAAATGTGTTTGCCAAAATGGCATTAGTTACAATTTTTTACCATGAATACCATGTTACCTAATTCATTCATGTCCAGCCTTTCGCATTTAGCCAAAAAATAATTAAAAAAATGAAATAGACTTAAAAAAAAAACTACCTAACTCAAAATCACGAAATAACTTCGGAAGTCGGTGTTCTGTATTTTAGTCTTTTATCCACCGACTTCCAAAATTAAAGTTATTTCGTGATTTTGAGTTCGTTTTTTTTGAAGTCGATTTAATTTTTTAAAATTATTTTTATTTCATAATTTTTAGTTTTTAGTAAAAACTGGAATATTTGTTTGTAATAAGTATTTAATAGTTTTGTTATAAATATTGCACTAGAGTTTGACTAAGGTTTTGAGATGTTTTCCCTTTGAAACCACACCCGTAGCTCGTACCATTAAGCCAGGCCGTCACACTTACACGTCCATTATCTTGAAAACTACTGAACCGATTTTGATGAAACATTCATGCCCTAAGTTGCAGTAAATGTAAGCCAACAAAAAAGAATGGTCGCGATCCGATGAATAGTTTCGTAGAAATGCGTGGACAAACATACATACATACATCTATAAAATTTTGTATATATGTTTGGAAGCCCTAATAGATTACCATATGTGAATATATTGCAGTTCCAATAATATTACATATATACAACGTATCGAATTAATAACTCCATTTTTGAAGTCGTTAAAATGTAAGGTGAAGCGTGGCCGAGCTCTCCAAAACTAATAAGTACCTACCTACATTATTTCTGTTGTGTTTATTTTTTATCGTTTTTTATTTAGCTATCTTGAAAATTTTGTTGGACGGAGACCTAGATGACTGATGATATCACCTACTTGATGGTGGAATCTGAAGGCGGGTATAGGATCTCAGTGACGGCACTATGTAGAACCATCGTATTTTTACTTATTTGAATATAAGTAAAGGAATATAAATGTTAAAAGCTAGGTCATCCTAACTATTTCCATTACTGAGGACCAATAAGCACTTACCTGGTCATCATTAGACCTTCAGAAAGTATCATGTAGTAGCATCCGTACTCAATTAGATAAATGTTGAAAACTAGGTCATCCTAACTATTTCCATTACTGAGGACCAATAAGCACTTATCTGGTCATCATCAGACCTCCAGAAAGCATAATGTAGCAGCATCCGTGCTCAATTAGATAAATGTTGAAAACTAGGTCATCCTAACTATTTCCATTACTAAGGACCAATAAGCACTTACCTGGTCATCATCAGACCTTCAGAAAATATCATGTGGTAGCACCCGTGCTCAATTAAATAAATGTTGAAAGCTAGGTCATCCGAACTATTTCCATTACTGAGGACCAATAACCACTTACCTGGTCATCATCAGACCTTCAGAAAGTATCATGTAGCAGCATCCATGCTCAATTAGATAAATGTTGAAAGCTAGGTCATCCTAACTATTTCCATTACTGAGGACCAATAAGCACGTACCTGGTCATCATCAGACCTTCAGAAAGTATCATGTCGCAGCATCCGTGCTCAATTAGATAAATGTTGAAAGCTAGGTCATCCTAACTATTTCCATTACTGAGGACCAATAAGCACTTACCTGGTCATCATTAGACCTTCAGCAAGTATCATGTAGTAGCATCCGTAGGTACACAATTAGATAAATGTTGAAAACTAGGTCATCCTAACTATTTCCATTACTGAGGACCAATAAGCACGTACCTGGTCATCATCAGACCTTCAGAAAGTATCATGTCGCAGCATCCGTGCTCAATTAGATAAATGTTGAAAGCTAGGTCATCCTAACTATTTCCATTACTGAGGACCAATAAGCACTTATCTGGTCATCATCAGACCTTCAGAAAGTATCATGTAGCAGCATCCGTGCTCAATTAGATAAATGTTGAAAGCTAGGTCATCCTAACTATTTCCATTACTGAGGACCAATAAGCACTTACCTGGTCATCATTAGACCTTCAGAAAGTATCATGTAGTAGCATCCGTTCACAATTAGATAAATGTTGAAAACTAGGTCATCCTAACTATTTCCATTACTGAGGACCAATAAGCACTTACCTGGTCATCATCAGACCTTCAGAAAGTATCATGTAGCAGCATCCGTGCTCAATTAGATAAATGTTGAAAGCTAGGTCATCCTAACTATTTCCATTACTAAGGACCAATAAGCACTTACCTGGTCATCATCAGACCTTCAGAAAGTATCATGTAGCAGCATCCGTGCTCAATTAGATAAATGTTGAAAGCTAGGTCATCCTAACTATTTCCATTACTGAGGACCAATAAGCACTTACCTGGTCATCATCAGACCTTCAGAAAGTATCATGTAGCAGCCTCCGTGCTCAATTAGATAAATGTTGAAAGCTGGATCAACCTAACTATTTCAATTACTGAGGACCAATAAGCACTTAACTGGTCATCATCGGACCTTCAGAAAGTATCATGTAGTAGCATCCGTGCTCAATTAGATAAATTTTGAAAGCTGGGTCAACCTATTTCCGTTATTGAGAAGCGATAAGCACTTACTTGGTCATCATCAGACCTTCAGAATGTATCATGTAGTAGCAACCGTGCTTAATAAATGTTGAAAGCTGGGTCATCCTAACTATTTCCGAAACTTAGAACCTTGTTTTGAGATGTTTTCCCTTTGACACCACACCCGTAGCTCGTATCAATAAGCCAGGCCGTCACACGTACTCGTATTAGTCTATTATCTTGAAAAGTACTGAACTGATTTCGATGAAACTTTTACTGTGCCCTAAGTTGAAGTAAACGAAAGCCAGCAAAAAAAAAAATGGTCACGATATCCGATTAATAGTTTCGGAGAAATGCCTGGACAAACATACATACATCTATGACATTTTGTATATTTGTTTGGAAGCCAGATCTCGCATTTCCAATAATATTACATACATACCTACGTATCGAATTGATAACTCCTTTTTTGAAGTCGTTAAAAATTCCACTATTATTTACTATGTTTAACCATTGAGTTAAATATGGATCAAAAAACCGGCCCTAAGTAAAAGATCATTTAAACAAAAAAAAAAATGCTTATAAGCTTTCATAGGTCTTTAGTTTTTTGCGTGGGCCGCCTGTACGTATATTTTACCATGCCATTATTTCGATTCGTAGGCAGTTATGTTACCTACTAGCGCGCGCGTTGTGAAGGAAGACTCGAAAACATTGTGTTTAGTCCGCGTCAAGCAAAGGCGTAATAATAATACAACACGACCCTCTGTTTTGGTTCCATCCAAGCACAAGTAAGTAGATCCTATTCAAGCAGCTAGGTACCTGTTACTAGGTACCCAGTACCCTATTTGTTATCTCACAGTATCTTATTCTACACCACGACGAATATACGCACACTAGCTCACGTACGCACTGCAGCACGAAACATTACAAGTAAGAGCAGACAAAAAGCTATTTATCTCTTTCGCACGATTCTCGCTGTCGTTGCTCATAACGCGCTCAAGGTCAATGTGTAGTAGCTTGATGTGCTGGCCACTGTACTAGAGATGGGTAGCATACTCTTTTAAAATGAGGATCGTGCGAGGCACTCTTTTTACAAAGTGTGCTAGCACACTGTGCTACCACGAATGAGGCGAGGCCGCGAGTTATGATCTGCGAGTGTGTAAGTGAGTCGCGTGTGCGGTTTGCCTCGCCGCGCGATCCGCGAGTCGGCGAGTGTGGAGTGTAGTGACGACAACTCGACACAGCACACATACGCGAGAGAGTAGGCACACGCGCTGACTAACACAGCTCGCACGAGTACGAGGGCAGAGAATTGAGAATGTTTACGTGACGTCGTCGAACGAACGAAAGCAAAAGACTGCAATTAAATTTAGACCTTATCTCCTTTGCTTAGAATAGTAGATATTCTATGTACTGTAATTATATGTATAATACGTACAATCGTACAAAATGTTCTGTGTAGCTAGTCTGTGGTGTGTGCTAGCACACTAAAATAAAAAGAGTGAGTGACTCTTTTTATCCAAGTGAGTAGCTACAACTGTGGTAGCACATGTGCTGAGTTACCCAACACTACACTGTACTAGCTTCTGCCCGCAACTTCGTCCGCGTGAAATTTCTTGTCCCCCCGACCCTCCCCGTCACATTACATCATCGCCTGCCCGCGCTATATAGGGTTATTAGTAAAACACCAACAACCTCTTAAGGGGTCATTGTACTCATAATAGGGATGATGTCTGGGTAAAAAAAAAGAAATTCTATTTAGTCCGTCAGTCAGAGAATAAAAAAATATTAGATACGTATTTTTTGCTTTATCATATTAATAAAAAATGACTTAGATAACTCGCATTAAAGTTCGGGAGTGGGGGCTTGCTACGTCACTTCTACGTATAAAATCTACCAAGACGTGACGTCATGCCACATTTTAACTCAATGTATCGCCGTAATCTTTTGATTACGTAGAAAAAGAAAAAATACGTGTCCAATATATTTTAATAATCTACATGACGGACAAAAAATCATTTTTTAGTCATCATCCCTATTATGAACAACTGTTACTATGGGACCAAACCTGCAATCGCGAAAAAGATCTGCTGTTCAGTACATTTATGTTAGCATAATTCTTCAAAATGTACCGAACAGCTGATTTTTTTTCGCGATTTCAGGTATGGGCCCATATTAAAAGTTGTTCATAATGATGAGTACAATGACTCCTTAAGAGGTTGTTGGTGTTTTACCAATAACCCTGTATATTACTTTGTTTTCACTTAGCGTTCTTTCTGACTTTTTTTCTTTTTACTCGGCTCCTAAGAGTCTTAGCATGATGTTAAATAGCTAATAGCCTTCCTCAATAATTGGTCTATAATTTTTTTATCCTTTATTTAAAAATACCAGGTTCTTTATAATTAACTAGCTGATACCCGCAGCTTCGCCCGCGTGGATGTCAATACTTCCATATTTGAACCAGATGTTTCATTTTTTTTCGCGTAACCCTAATTATTTTTCAAAAATAAAAGTAGCCTAGGTCACTCCTTATAACATCAGCTATCTGCCAGTGAAAGTCCCGTCAAAATAGATTTAGCCGTTTCGGAAATTAGCCGGAATAAACAGATTGACAGACAGACAAAAATTCTAAAAGTTGTTCCTTTGTTATAAATACCGTATATACTTTCATATGCATTTAGTAAAAAGTTGTTATTTTGACATCACAGACAGATACTTCAATTTTATTTATTTGTATAATGTATAATAATTACAATCTAGCTTACAAGACTAATAAGTAATATTAATATTAAACTTATTTTTTTAGGCGATAATTATTGATTATAGTGTTGTTTGTATGTACTTACCTACTTTAATTACCTATCAAATGCAAAAATAATGTTTTAAAATCTGACTGGTAATTCCAGAGATTAGCATGTACAAACAAACAAAAAACCAAACTCAATTTTGTATTAATAATAGAATAGATAACGTACTACAGATATTTCGCCTGACGCATCTGAATTGCTCAGAAAAAATCTCTAATATCCAAAAAGCCTCACCTTCCAAAATACATAAAATTCTTGAAAGTGAACCGAAAGTCAAGGGAAGAGTTTTTATGGAGCGTTCCATTCCATTTCGCTAGAGGATATATGAGCCAGCCTGATTCCCCGCTGGAGACTGATAAGTCGCGAACGTGACTTAGAATAAATCATGGACACCGCCGTGATCCGAATAACATGTACGACAAAATATACCCAAGAATTTATTTAACTTCTATATCGAAGTATTGCCTGTTTACGTACTGGTCTCCTTTGGGTCTTAGCAGTGTAAGTCTTATATAAAATCTTGTCCCTCTTAAGGCGGGTTGTGGACATCTATCGTTGGGACAATGCGCCTTCTGGGATAACAGGAGTGCGTATCATTACCTTTTCGTATCGAAAGTAAGCTTGTATCTCCCGAAGGTCAGATAAAGGTGTATGTACTGATGTTTAACAAGATTTCAGCTATACATTGTCATATAGTATACTACCACGCTGTGCAATTATGACCTAGATCACCTGAACAATGGGATTTTATGCTAAGCATGTTTAAAATAACCGGCCAAGTGCATGTCGGACCACGCACAATGAAGGGTTCAATAGTTGGGATGAATTTATCTTGAAGAACCAACTTAACATTGTAGTTACAAACATGTTCGCTCATATTCAAAATTCCTTTGTTTATGTTACACGTCCTTGTTTAGGACACAGAAACTCATATGCATACCAAATATCAACTTAATCGGTCCATTAGATTCGGAGCAAATTGTAGACACACGAGTGATCCTATAAGGGCTCCGTTTTTTTCCTTTTGAGGTACGGAATCTTAAAAAGTAGAAAAATCTCAAAGAAGATAACATCTTATTTACCTACGTTTCGTTAACAATTCCCTCGAGTTACACTTATTCGTATGAAATCGTTCGTGCAGTTAAAGTTATTTTTTGTAACAAAATACTTTTATATGTATCAGAAAAGTCATTATTTATAGATTATGACAGTGCAATATTATGATAGTTTGCAACCCCATCAAGTTAGGAAAATAATATATTACCCGCTCGCTCCCAGTTGACTCTTAGAACGTCCGAGGAATGATAAGTAGTAAGTGCAGAGTGTCAAGTGGCTGCTGAGTATACAATATTAATAGTTGTCCACTTTTTAAAGTACCCGTTTTACTCATATTAGATATGTATATATGCCAAAATATTATAATAGCTTAGTGTCATCAAACTTATTAAAAGTTTAATAAAACAATATAAAAGTCAGAAGATTTGTATAGCACGTAATAAAAATAAAACAAGAATAACAAACACATTTTTCTTTAAGTTTACCGTTTTATTTGTTTGTAAACAACCATGATTGATTAAAAACAATCGAAAAACAATCTTATTTACCACAATAATCAAATTGAATTTTGTTTCCGAAACAATTTATGGCCTATTCTAAAGACAGCATTTAAAAATAAAACAAGAATAACAAACACATATTTTTAAGTTCACCGTTGTGTTTGTTTGTAAACAACCATGATTAATTAAAAAAAAAAAACAAACGAAAAACAATCTTATTTACCAATATAACCAACCTGAATTTTGTTTCTGAAACAATTTATGATGTTTTCTAAAGATTATTCAAGAATTCACCGAGTTTCATCCTATTATAAACAAGTAATGAGCAATAAAGAAACAGTTGAATTTATTCATAGTTTCACGTAAGTTATACGTCGTCGACTCGCTGGAAATTAAGTGTCGCTTCTACTGACTCTATTATGTAGGAAGGATCAAGGAAATTGGAACGTCAACGTCGTATAACAGAAGACTAGTTTTTTTTTTAACTTTGCTGACGTAAGCAGCTATAAATAAGGGGGATATTGCGAGCGAAAGCTTGTTCGGGGAAATGTAATGATTGTGAAAGTTGGGAATTTATTATGATTGATACTTGGTTATTAATACTAAGAGTCAACAGTGTTCAGGAGAAAACTTAGTTAAGGCTTGTGCGAATTTCTCTGTCAGGTGATTCAATATAAGACTAGGAAATTACAAGCACTGTATTTTTTATTGTTATTTTTTAATAATCATCTATCATTGAATTCTTTGCCTAAGATTTTTTTATTGTAGCGTTTTTATTAGCGTTTTGAAACTTCAAAATGAGATATAATTTTGAAATATGTTTTAAAGCAAATCCTATATCTACGGACTGTTTAAATCTTGTCAAATTTCCTCTAAAGCAACATTTATTTTAACATGAATAACAAAATTAATTCTAATAAGGAATTGTTAATTCAAATATTCATTAATGCTGAATCTTTCTTCGTATTACGCCAGAGTGTACAACAGATGTCCAGAATTTAATTTAATATAAGTCTCGTTTCACTTTTATTTTAATATTACATCTCGAAGGCCGTCTCGGAACTCATTTCTGAAGACGATTCGATGTAAATTCAATTTAATATCAGACGTCTTAGTTCCGTAGAACAACTCAGAAATGGAATATTATTTGGGCTTTTAAAAGCAATAAACAATTTATCGTTGATTGTACTCAAATTGTAGGTAGGTACAGGTCGTTTGTTTGAGTGAGATCAAATTTTTGTTTGGGCTTTCAATCAGTTTACAATTAGACCAAAATAGCTTGCGGCGGAGTTTTGTTTCATGATCGCTAAAACATGAAGATAAGAAATTATTGGTTTTCTTTAATTAAAATTTCTTAAGACTTATTGCTAAATTCTTGTGTAGTTATCTTACATTTTAGCAGCCGGGAGTTTGTACTTTCATATTTTAAGAGTACAGCTCCATCTTCGTGATGTAGAAGTAAAAAGAAATTTTGGTCTCCTGCAAAGTAATTTTCTACGGGCGTCAAGAGCATTCATAAAAAACTGCATGTTATTATACATAGACGACATAATTATCTACCACGAAAAAAACAATAGTCTTCCCTACCCATAAACAACTCTAAACCAGTAACCCAAAAACAAATTCAACCATATAAATGCAAAAGAACACACATAAACCAAGCCAAACTGTGGGTTTTCAAAAGACAAATCCCCAGTTCAAAAGTTGAAGGAGCCTGTCTTGTCAGAAGCAGGCGGCAACTTCTGGCGGTTACATACTGCGCTGATTTATAAACGGCAACTTTGTACTCAAATGCGATGTTTGTCGATAGCTGGTATGGTCGTGAAGGTTGGTAAAAAGAGTTTCTCTGTATGTGTTTTGTTTTCTATTTATGAATTTGAATTTAGTATCAAACTGTACCAATATTCTTTTTTTTTTTTTTAATTAAAGAAACAGTTCTTGGTATATGAATGTGAATTTTGTTTTGGACTGTTTTCTATTTTTGTTTTAATATTTTATCCTAGATATTATTATACTCATCTCTTTTGTTTTTATTTGAATAGTGTTGTTGTCTGTAACGTTCAATTAAGTAAACAAGAAAGATGGAGCCTTGCATCATGAAGTAACAACATATTGTGGTAAATTTGCTCATCTATGGTAGATTTAGTGAGAAATTATTCTACACACCCGACAATTTTAAAAGAATATGAATTTGTGCCAGTTACTTCTTTAGGATTTTGTTTATAATTTTATTGTTTAATATTATTCCGACATGCATAAAATTTTTCACGGTATATACCCAAAACACTTTTCTCTATAAATCCTTTCAGTTAATCGCGTTTGACTCATATTTTATGCATGACCGAACTAGAAGGCATACCTTTCTCAACCCTTGTCACTACATATTACTCAAGACCATATTCAGTAATAGGTGTTCAAACTAACGGATCTGAAGTTTGTAAGCCGGGATTTTTGAACGTCTTTGCGTGAAAAGCTAGCTTTTAACTAAGTTCGTATAAGTTAGTTCGGGAGTGTATCTCAAGGGCCCCCGACTTATGATGGTAGAAGAAACAGTTGGGTTTTAGTCAGTAGGCGTTCGACATAATCCTCCGTTCTCCCCAGACGGAAGGTATCCACGAGGATTACCCCACGAAAAAAAAAATCAAGTTAAAAGTTAGTTGTGTGTTAAGTATAAGTTCGATGCTCAGCAGAATTGGTAGCCAATTTTTCGTAGATGCCATAGTTACAGTGGTCACCGACCCGTGACTCAAGACATTCATTGTAACTACCGGTTTTCACTAACACTAGGAAACACCTAAGTCACGGCTGCTCAACCCCAGGCCCGCGAGCCACCCAGTGGTCTGCCAACGCATATAATTGGCTCGCCAAAAGGTGAGAACGTGAAAAGGGGAGAGGAGAACGGATTTCAAGACTTAAAACCAAGTCTAAAAAATATTTTGCTTCTTAAGATATGAAAATTCCAATCATTCTCAATTAGCCAACAATAAAAAATATTTTCAGACTTGATTTTATAATGTACCTCAGATTTGTCGGCAATTATTGATAAGTTGTTAGCATAAAAACCTTTTCAAACGTATTAGTGAAGTTTTTTTTAGATTATTCAAACTATAAGTAACTTAAAGTTTTGGTAATAGATAGGTATTTACCATAACTGTAGCCAAGTTTTATTTTGATGGCCCGCCGGCTGACATGGAGTCATAATTCACACCTTCAAAATTGGGTGGGCAGCCTTGACCTAAATGAAAGTCTAAATATTATTGCACTTTTAGATTTTCAAATCTCGGCGCTGGGCCAAGCTTTGAAAATACGACAGTATGTTTTTATGTAGGCATTCATTTAAGTGTCACTTAGTGTAAAATAAACGCGCATAACTGTCTTTGTGGTATTTCATGTAATTTTCCCACTGTTGGGAAATATTTCTGTGCAGGAGAGCGAGTCGTAATCCACCAGGGTTCGGTGAATGTCACATGACTTTGCATTTATAGTTCTAGGACATGCTAGGTGATGAGAAAATGCTAGACAGATGATGAAGTTGACAATAAAGTTTATTATAAATGTAAAAGTGTCTGACCATGACCTGGGTTAGGTTAGGTAAGATCTACGTGGGATTATGACAGATAGTAAATTCCTTTTTTTTTTTTTTTTGTAACCTGTCTCGTTTTCTAAGCTTTCATCACCCATACTAGGAAATAGGAAATTCTATGGATAATGAAAACCTTAGAAAATAAGATGCACTTAAGGTTTGTGAAGTAGGTGATCAAGCACCAAACAACCAACCATCCAAGCAAGCCACTTAAGCACCAACCCACCAAGCCAATCAACCTATTACCTAGACTTGGGCTTGGCTTGGGGGCTTGGTTGGCGACCAAGTATTCTGAAAACTCAAGATACTTTGTTAAAATTTTGCCTACGTAAAATTCAAATAAAAGGGTGGGAGCGACGAATGAGAGCTAAAACTTTACCATTGTTCAGTTAACAGAAACAGTCTGCCATAAAGTCGTTCTCAAATATGAAGCTCATGAAGAAGTGTAATAAAGTTTTATTAAAATTTCGACAAAAGATAAAATTACACGAAGTTGATGAAAGCGTCTTAAACTTTACATATTATTCGTGTGATATCTACGAGTACGTTGTCTGTTATAGAACGCTATGTGACTTTAAAAGATTTTTTTTATTTTTGTTCTTATTTGAGATGGGTTTGCTCTTGACTTTAGTCTAGGTGACAGAGACAAAGTCTACGATGGATGGATGGATTTTATTAGAGTTGTGTATAATCTATAGTACATAAAGGTTAGAAGTTCCATCAATTTGTTTACAATATGTAACAAAAACCCTTTTGTTCCTGTTAGAGATTTACTCACAAGAACAACATTGACG
This sequence comes from Dicycla oo, assembly GCA_948252095.1. Taxonomy (NCBI): domain Eukaryota; kingdom Metazoa; phylum Arthropoda; class Insecta; order Lepidoptera; family Noctuidae; genus Dicycla; species Dicycla oo. The sequence continues at coordinate 27,036,846 of OX411715.1, read as the reverse complement.
AAATTATAATTTTCAAAAATTAAGCATTGGCTAGTTGAGAGGTCAAAATCAAATTATCAATTGTGCATAAAAATACCGTGGAAACCAACTTTTCAAAGATTCATTCGTTATAATGACAAACAACAGCTGACAAGGTCACGAACTTGTGTAGAAAAATACACACCGACGCAGCGGCACCGATCAAAAAGAGTGCCTGGGAACGTTCTATCTCTTTCTGGTTTTGCGTCATCGGTTCATGCAGAATTGCAGAGGTAAGAAATCAGTTAAACATTACAAATATTAATCATTTTATTCATTTAATGTAAAACTATTTACACCATGTACGAAATTATAATACTAACTAACTAACTATATATTCAAATAAATACAAAAACTAGGAATTTTAGGCGTCGAAGTATTCGTCCGCATTGCTGTCGTCCGGAAACGTGCCCAGAAGACTGGCAGCATTGCCACGTTGAATGGCAATGCTAATTCTTTAACCAAAGAACGAGCCAATCCTCTGGTGACTTGAAGTGTCGACCAGTCGGCGAGAAATTTCCTTACAAGATCACTAACACACACCCCATGACCCGAGCGTTTCGACCCCAAACGGCTCAAAACTGTAGTAACCAATAAGGTTACAATATTTGCGCCGCTTGAGGGTCTCAGCAGCCACAGCAGCGGCGCCAGCACAGCACGCCGAGCTTGGAACATGAGATGGCGCTGATTAATAATTAAATATTTATTTTAATTATTTTTGTTGATCAGTTTTTTATAAATGACTTGTTTTATTTTGTATGTACACCGATTCTTAAAACGTCGGTAGAAGGATTTACAACAGGGTTTTTGTTACATACTGTATAAAGCTTAATACTTTAAAAAAATAATAGTCCTTCTGGCTCGAAACTAGGCATTGGCGCGGGAGTCAATTATAGTGCATTAGTATGTGCGCAGACACAGGAGCACACTCTTCCCTCACTCTTAGGCTGCGGGCATGAGACAAGCGTTGGCCGAGCGGGGCGATGGCGATGGTACAAAATTATTCTGCCACCACCACCCCGCTCGGCTACCGCTCCTCGCCGCTGGTTTCGTGCCCTCAGCCTTATAGTCCGATAGAAATGAAGAGAGATCAGGCGCAGGACCAAAGGCTTAACCATCTTTCCAAGGCACGGGGTATCACACCCAACTTCCAAACTCCAGGCTGTTACTGAGAAGATTCTAATAGTAAAACCCAATAACCGCGCGCAGTCGCGTCTATGACCACGAGACCAAAGGGGCAGTCATGTTAGTCGGGGATTGGGAGGAGGGGGGAGGGGGTTGACTCAAAATATAAATTGCAGATTGATTGTCGAATCCGCTATTTTACATAACCGCTAGCTGTTTTACAAAACCGCTGAGCGTGGATTGTCATTGCTTTAGGTTTAACAATACTGCTACCCAAACTTTAGACAAACCAACACCACCACCGCCATATAAATATACATATATTTAATAATAAAACAGGTTACCTACTAAGACCAAGAAGTTTTTGATCTCATCTTACACTATGTGCCTATGAATTCAGTTTCAGCTACAAACGAATGTTGATTATGTTCTTTTATCCAAATGTATTGACAGAAAACCAATTCCAAAGCTGGATTTAGTAGCAAATATGTCATAGAAATGTGAATATATTTGCACTTTAATCCACAACGACCCATATACTGAAATGGAATTGAAAATGCTTAGTTTTATTTCAATGCTGTAGGTAACGAATTTTGTTTTAAAAGTTTGAAGGGCGAGCCAAATTCTGGTCTAAAGGTTTCTTGGGCTGTGCACACAAAGCTGGAAAATGAATTGCGATTTTGAATAGATCTTTACGAGGTTTTTTTTTTGTATAGAAAAAACCTTTTTCTTTTCGTTTTTTATAATGTGCATACATGTATGGTTGGTAGAAATTCTTCAACTTCTGCTTTCTCTCTTAAAAATAAATGTGATGTTACAAACTTTAAAAATCGAACTTATATAAACAAATTTTTAATCAGCAAGTATTGGCATAAAACCAAGGTAAAGCTCAAAAGAAAAAAACCGGCCAAGTGCGTGTCGGACCACGCACAATAAAGGGTTCCGAAGTTGAAAATAATTTGTCCCCAAAACAAACTTAAAACTGTCGTTGAAAAACATGTTCTCCCATATATGTGTATTTATACTCGTATAAGTCACGGTAAATTCTCCAACTGCAAATTTAAGTTTGTACCTATTCGCAAAACAAAAACGATTGTTTACAATAATATGAAAAAAATCGGTTTCGGAATTTTTTCATTACTTGTGCTGTGAGACCTTGCTTCTTGTCAAATTTCATGATACTAGGTGACAAGAGCAAGTACCCTATAGGTTTTGATTTACTTGCCAGTATCAAAATATGTCGCAAATGTCAGAAATGGCCGTATTTTTTATTGTGTAGCTTAATTTTTTTAGAGCTCCAAGTGACCGTAGACCTAGACTATGTATTTGTATTAATTTCAACTTGATACTTCCACGCGATCCTGAGAAGGTCTTGACAGACTAACAGACAGGCAGACAGACAGACAGACGGACAACGAACTGGTCCTATAAGGGTTCCGTTTTTTTTCCTTTTGAGGTATGGAACCCTAAAAATAAGATATTTATATATATCTTCGTTGATTAACACTAAGCTTCAGTAAAACGGTTCTCTTTGGTCTTTATCTTCAAAGATAAAATTAATTACAAGGAAATTAAATTCGAAGCTCTTGGAAAACAAATTACTTCTAAAAGTTTCCTAAAAGTCAATAAGAAGACGATTGTATATCAATAGACATAGCTTACCAATACTGTTTACAGTTATTTATCTAATAATTTTGACAGGAAAAATATATTATATTTTCTTTTGAACGAACGTAAATCAAAACATATTTGAGTTAGCTCATTTATTAACTCACTCTGAATATATTATGCCAAACACTATTTTGCCGGTTGGACTATGGTGGAACTGGACACAATATCGATATCACCAGAAGTCTACCACAGCGGCAGCAGGGTGTTTGTAGTGTCTGCCTATACTTAAGGGGAAAAGGCGTGACTTTATGGTGTGTACATATTGTCTACCACAATCTTTGGAGTCAAAAAAACGCCCAGTTTAGTCATAATTTATTATTTGAGATGGGTTTGCTCTTGACTATAGCCTAGATCAGAGGTGACAGAGACAACGTCTACGATGGAGCGAGCTTACGCAAAAGAAGCCTGTTCACTCTAACTTTGAAGAGATTCGGGTTGTAAGCGTTCGGGAAAAAAAAAGAGTTCCCTCTACAAGATACTTGGGCATAATTATTGATGAATGTCTATCATGGCACTCACACATTACTACTATTATGACACGTGTAAGGAAGTTGATATGGATTTTCAAGACACTACGCCATGTGATGTCTCCTGTGATACTCAATAATCATTAGCCCAATGTTGCATTAGCCCAATCAGTTATTACATACTGCATACCAATCTGGGGAAACCATAAAAACAAAATTTCTTGAGCTGGAAAGAGCCCAGCGTTCTCTAATAAAAGTGATGTACTTTAAACCTTATAGATACCCCACAGCTGACTTATACAGAACAAGTGGATTGTTATCGGTTAGACAATTATACTTTTTAAATATGGCCTTATATCTACATAAATCTATTCCATTTAATTCTGCCAGCCAGGATAGAAGACGGAATGATATTGTAGCCCACTCCGAAATGGTTCGTTCGATTTTTGCAAGACGTCAGTATATGACCCAATCTACATATATTTACAACAAAATAAATTCTAAACTACAATTCCATCCTAAAGTTATGTATGAATGTAAGAAAGTTATAACTGAGTGGCTAAAAACTTTAACGTAATGAGGAAACTGAGCACATTTTAGTACGAATTTGCTAACTTGACACGTACATACATAATTATACACTCAACAACACACACTCACTCACACACACACACACACGCGCGCACATACACACAAACACGCATGAATAGAATAAGTTCATAGAAACTATAATTATCGCATATTTTTACCGGCTTTGCTTCTTAGCCGGGTTTTGTTTTATTTCATTTTGCATTGTTTTATTTTATTTTATTTTGTATTCTTTTCTAATAATTTAGTCTCAATACTGTGTTAAATAAGGGAAGTAGCGAGTCAACCCCAACACAAGTGTTTCTGATTAGGTACTTACTGGGGCTGTCTCAACTCATGTATAGAATGTAGCATTTGAAACACAATAAACATTTTGAATTTGAATTTGAATTTGAAGCGTTCGGGAACACAGACGCAGGTCTGTCTCTGTTTCACTCTTTTGCCGTGCGCATTATGCGCTTAGTGCAAATTGGTGGAATGGCAACTAGGTGCGGATGGTAACTTGCAGTGCGTCTAGATGTTCGATGTAGAAGGGGGCCGATGGAAAGAGGTTATGGAGTTCCTGAACACACTCACCGAAGTACAGTCCATAGAAGACCGACAAGCAGGCAACCTTGCGGCGATGAGCCAAGCTACCTACATATTTTTGTTGGATATTTTAGTAACTAGTATTGCTACACCTACATTAAAAATAGTGTAAATTATTTTGTTATCTGTGGCAACACGCCCCGTCCAACTGTGACACTGGTCCCATTTCTGTTCCGCACACGTGAAATTACTTGTCCGCCGGTTTATTTATTCTTCCTCAGCACCAACGCCAGCAACACCTTATCATCAGCACCCACCATGCAATCACACCGCTGCACATTGGTCCTTCGAGCCAAGATTACTCCCCTGTCATTTACAGCGAAGGTATTGGAGTTTAGTGTGCACACAAGTTTATAGAAAAAAGGGTTGTAATCGTTGATTCAGATCACGTATAGCCGTGGTAACTGGAGAATTTAATGGATACTTGGATGAAAAATTTCGGATATTATACAAGTCAAGTTTGGTAGATGGATGAATAGGAAATTTTGTAATTAATATTAGGGTAAATAATGTTGGAGGTATGTTTGGATAGTCTAACTGGTGTTTCAGTGTGGAATAGGTAATGCTAGTTGGAATAATTTATTAACGTGGACAGATTGTTACATTATGTGCATTCCTGAACTGAAGAAGCAGCATTTGCAACGTAATTATTTGTTTTTAGATACTAATACAAAAATTATAAGAGTTGAAAATGAATATCCTTCTCCAATACGTTAGGAGATGCATACTACTTTGACAAAACAAAGGTCATATTGAATGCATGATACCGTGCCAAGATCGCCTCACGTCCGCGGAAAACAGCTCAAAGTTATGCTTGAATATTTTCAAAAAAGATATATTATATGTACTTTCCGGACCTTTTCAAGCAAGGTCCTTTAAATTTGACATCATAAGAAAAAAAAAACGCTTTTGGAATAAACTAGTTACCTCATAATTGCCTCGCTGGTCTAGTAGTCGCAAGCGCCACTGCTGAGCATGACGTTCTGAGTTCGATTCCCAGGTCGGGCAAAGTTTTATTGTATTTTTCCATCAGGAATTCTCAGTAGCAGCCTTTTTTTGGGATGGGAATCATCAAATAACTTCTCCCGCTCTGGGCGGAGCTCAGCGCTAGTAAAAACCACCCGTTTTCTTTCAGTTGCCCCGGTACCAGGTCACGGTATCTCTTTCAATCAACCCGCGACCCTGGTAGACATCGGCCCTAGTGGATCTCTTTGAGGCGCGCGTGGAACACAACGCGCCGTCGGCGTTATCCCGGGCCTGGCCCTTACCGGACGTCGGCGAGCTACCCATTGCTCGCCGTCCGCAAGCCCACGCCTAGAGTCTGTATTACCCGATTGATGTCAATAGGTTCGCCCCCTATTACATGGGACTTAAACATAACTGGCGAAATGTAGGTGTATTATAGGTACACCTCTGCGTAACCCTTCAGGGAAACAAGGTGTGATGTTATGTAAGTTACCTATTTAAGACGCTACCGAGCGCGCAGTGGCGCCCTCATCGTTTGTTTGGTTATTTCTTTTATTTTAGTATGAAAATGCAGAAAATGAGCACGTTAAGTTGTGCTCCACAAAACAATACGTTATTATTATTATAAACAGTAGTTTTATATTGTTAAGTTTTATTGTAATTCTTAAAACGGGAAATGGTGGCCACTTTTTCCGTTTTAATGATTACATTAAAACTTACCAATATAAAACTACTGGTTGTAATAATAATAACGTACAGTCTTGTGGAGTACAACTTAACGTGCTTATTTTCTGCATTTTCTTTTCAAATTAAAAGAAATAATAATAATAATAACCCCACCGCTGTATCTCTACGTTGATGTCGTGGTGGGGCTTGCGCGCTCCGAACTTTAGGTCTGTGCACGTAGAGTTTACTTTGCCGGAACGGGTCTAGGATGAGGAGCCAGATCAAAAGAGTTACAGAAACCCCTAATAATCCTGGGACATTTTTCACACACGGTCATCTGATCCCAAACTAAACAGAGCTTGTACTATGGAAACCAGATAACTGATATACTACATACACTACTTTTTTTTTGTAAATACATACTTATGTAGATAATTACACCCAGACTCAGAACAAACAGACATGTTCATGCACACAAATGTTTGTTCTGGATGGGAATCGAACCCACGACCTGCGGCATGATGCATGTGCGCTCGGTAGCCTCTTAATGGAAACACTTAAAATTAAATCAATGGAAAAGGTGTTTAACTATCTATGCGGATTACAAAAATAAGAACAGTGTCAGTGATGTAAAAGTGTTATTCTGACTAAATTTACACCGTTAAATTGAAATGTAATCGTAAGTAAATATTGTAAAGATAAACAATAATACCTGAAACCCGAATTCAGCTTTGTCCATTGCGAATGCCAGCGAAACAGATTATATCGCCTTCCTGACAGACATAAGTTATTGAAACAATCGAAGTCTATGAAATATTGAAAACCACTTCCAATTGTTTCTATAAGCGCCTTTTCTTGTTCGGTTAGAAATATATAAGTATAGGTAAAAAATATTATCAAATAATTGAAGTGTCTCTTTGTTATGTCAAAATAATATCTTTTTACAAAATGCATATCTATCTGCCTAGCCTTTTCCCAACTACGTTGGGGTCGGCTTCCAGTCTAACCGGATGCAGCTTAATACCAGTATTTAACATGGAGCGACTGCCTATCTGACCTCCACAACCCAGTTACTTGGTAATACGATACCCCTTGGTAAGACCGGTTTGTCAGACTTTCGGGCTTCTGACGACCCGTATCGACTGTCAAAGATCCACGAATGCAAGCCGGGACCAACGGCTTAACGTGCTTTCCGAGGCACGGAGGAGTCTCGGTATGTAAAGATGGTCACCCATCCACGGACCAACCCCGGCAAGCGTAGCTTAACCTGATGGATCGACCCGTGCGGCTGTTATTACTTAGCCACGAGCTTATTTTGTCTGGCTGTCTGTTTGTTCCGGCTAAACTCCGATACGGCTTGACCGATTTTGACGGGGCTTTCACTGAAAAATAGCTGATGTTATAAGGAGTAACTTAGGCTACTTTTATTTTAGAAAAAGAATTAGGGTTCCGCGCAAGAAAAATAAAGCCCATGAAATTGTTTACAAATAGCGCGGATGGGTGATGCAAGGCGGCGGGACGGGGGACGAGGAAGTTGTATTAAAATGTGGCTGTTATTTTAGTATATTGTGTATCTTACGACTTCCACGCGAACTAAGTCGCGGGGCCCAGCGTGTATAAGATATGTTTATAGATGTTATTTTATAAAGATAGGGACTACGAACTAAGGTAAGGTACTCGATTAACGATTTTCTAAAAGACAATGACTTAAATTTTGCCTAAATAATGTAAATTTCTAATCTAATTATAATATTTTTATGCAATGTAATGACATACCGACTTATTTAATTGTACCTATTTTGAACTGTAATTCGTAATTTTGTTTTTTTTTTTCTGACAGTATATTTTGTGATTACCTACTCGTTAACTTCATTCATTAATGTTTGCATGCCTAATTTAAGGTAGATTGTACAAGGATCACATTTTTTTTTTGTGAATACCTTATGTCATGTACCTACAATCTATGCAAATAAATAATCTCTTATGTCTTATCTTACGAAATCTTTATAATCTGTTTTGTGTATTTTTATTCAAATCGTTTTTATTCGGCCTATTTATTTGCTGAATTACATTCTCCTTTTTTTCGAATCAAAAGTCTACATTTGCTCGCTATCTCTTAAAATCCTTTTATCAGTTTCTACGAAGCCTAATTCTATTAAGATTTTTAAACCTAAATATTCAATTTTTCGAAAGAATTCAAGCTATGTTTTCAGCCCCTATTATTTATCCCCTATAAAAACGAACATAATTTCGGTTACAAAGAAATATGGACACATTATTATTGAAGGGTGAATGTTGTTTTAGTGTCATAAATCCTGAAAGGGAGGCTCAATATCAGATTACAACACATACACGTAATAAAGACCTTTACATAAGAAAAAATTTGGGCAAGCCTAGTAGGGCTCGTCAATTTTAAAACAAAATCTGTGAAAAGAATTCCAGTGTAGGGACTAGGGTACCCCTTTTTAATAACGATCTTTAAGTTTTTCTGCAATTCATATTCAGGCCCAGATCTAATTTTATTTGAATAGTGGGACCAACGCGTGCTGCATTACTGATATGCCTATTTAATTTCACTGAAGGACTTTTAGGTGATAAGGTTTGTGTTTTTTGGGACATTATAAATCAGGGGTCAGTATTAGCTTTATTCAGAAATAAAATGGTTATTTTTTTAGTTGTGTTATAAAAATAGAACTCGAGATTGATAACGATATCTCTTTTTGACTTTGACTTTCACGACCAGGGTCATCTTTTTTCTAAGGAGGAGCTCGTGGCTAAGTAATAACAGCCGCACGGGTCAACCCATCAGGTTAAGCTACGCTTGCCGGGGTTGGTCTGTGGATGGGTGACCATCTTTTCATACCGAGATTCCTCCGTGCCTCGGGAAGCACGTTAAGCCATTGGTCCCAGCTGTCATTCGTGGATCTTTGATAGTCGTTTCGGGTCGTCAGAAGCCCGAAAGTCTGACAACCAGTCTTACCAAGGGGTATCGTATTACCCAGTAACTGGGTTGTGGAGGTCAGATGGGTAGTCGCTCCATATGAAATACTGGTATTCAGCTGCATCCGGTTAGACTGGAAGCCGACCCTAACATAGTTGGGAAAAGGCTAGGCAGATTTTGGTCATCTTTTTACAAGCTTTATACAGGGCTATTTTTAAATCACTAGCTAAATTTTCACAGGGTGTTCTACCCATTAATATGAACAACTTTCACTATGGGACCAACTCTGAAATCACGAAAAAAAAATCAGCTATTTCATACGAAAGTTCTATACCTACCTAGTCGACAAAAATGTATGAAACAGCTGATTATTTTTTCGTGATTTCAGAGTTGGTCCCATAGTGAAAGTTGTTTATATTCATGGGTAGAACACCTGTGAAAATTGAGCTAGTGATTTAAAAACAGCCCTGTATATTAACTTGCTTCATTCGTATGTGTTTCTAGCGTACTCTCTTTATCATAATTATTTAAAGCACTTCCTATTTACTCAACTAAATGAGATAATTTTCTACAACGTTCTCTAATCCATTTAAACTTACATATAAAACCCTTTTCTAATAACCAACATTCTCGCCACCAAAACTTTAAAATTCCCGCTAAATAGGGCACCGTGCCTAGCCCACATATTTCGTAATAATCTCATCTTTCAAACATTGTGGCTGCGAGGTTGTCGGCCATGCTATTAGCGAAATATAAAAGGTGGTCCGGATTCTGTAGAGAAGTGTTTAGAAGTCGGCCATGGGTCGTTAACCAAAGTATAGTGCAGCAATTTTGTAAGAACATGCAAAGTGCATATGGTTGTTTTCTAGTGAATGCTCGCAGTTTTATGCATAGTGCATAGTAGTGGAGAGTTTCAGGTTTTAGTTGTTGCTTTGCCAAATGTGAATGTGTGTTTTATAAGTAGCTTTATTCTGAATTGTAATAACAACAATGCTTCAAGATTTGTAGGTATCTTTTTTGGGATGATTTCTTCGTCAGTTTTGCCTCTTATAGTATTAAATCTCATAGTCCGTTTGGACGGGTTTGTGGCTAAATAATAACAGCCCACACGGGTCGATTAATCAGGTTAAGTTACGTTTGCCGCGGTTGGTCCGTGGATGGGTGATGGATCTTTACATACCAAGACCCCTCCGTGCCTCGGAAAGCACTTTAAGCCGTTGGTCTGTGGATATTTGACAGTCGTTACGGGTCCCCAGCCCAAAAGTATGATAACCAGTCTTGCCAAGGAGTATCGTATTACCCAGTAACTGAGTTGTGGAGGTCAGATAGGCAGTCGCTCCATATAAAATACTGGTATTCAGCTGCATCCGGTTAGACCGGAAACCGACCCCAACATAGTTTTGAAAAGGGGCCGTTGGTGAGTATCCGTCTGGAGCACATAAAGAGACCCCGGGGTTCCCTCATCTGCGGAAACGTACTAGATCCCATTTGTGAGACAGCCTAGGTCAGGAAACCGGACTAATGTCTGAGATGGAGCAAAGGTTCTATTTTTAGGATTTCGTACCTCAAAACGAAAAAAAACGCAACCCTTATCATACCCATACCTTGTCAAGACCCTTTTTCTAAGGAACGCGTGGAGGTATCATAGATTTATGGGATATATATATATATATATATGAGGATAGATACAATGGGCACTTGGAGCTCTAAAAAAATCAAGCTTTTAAGTCAAAGCAATAAAAAAATACGGACATTTATGCGACAAATTTTGATACTGACAAGTATCAGGTTGGCGGAAAAATATTGCACAAGAAATTATAAATTACTAGAATTTTCCGGAATATTTAGTATTGATTTGGGGTACGTAAGAATATTGTAGAAGGTTCTCGAAGCTATCATATCAAGGGTATATAAAAGCGCGCTAGTGAGGATTTGGTTAGTTTGTGAAAATGATTAGTGCACATCAACTTCGAACGATCATCTTTTACGAGTGGCGTCAGGGACACAACGTGAGTGTGGCTACCGCTAGCATCAGCAAAGCGTTCGGTGAAGGTGTTGTATCGCGATGGAAGATAAGCCGCTGGTTTGCTCGCTTTGCATCGGGAGACTAACTCTGAAGATCACGAGCGATCTGGGCAACCATCCACCTTCGACGATGAGGTATTACGCCGCTGTTTAAAGGCTAATCCAGAAATAAATACGCGTGATTTGGCAGAGACTCTTGGCCAATGGTCTCGAACCTACCGATTTTTCGGTAGGTTCGAGACTAAAAAAATATCCCTAAAAATATCCCATATCGGTAGAACGATATAGGATAATTTTTGGGATATTTTTTTACCTACCTACCTGTTTTGTTTGCAAATATATCGATATTTGTGGGCAACTCTACCGATTTGGCCTTGTGACGTTCGAGACCACTGCTCTTGGCTGTCATCATTTGACCGTCGAGGCTCATTTACACATACTCGGCTATTGTAAAGTAGTGGCATGATGGATTCCACATCAACTAACTGACAGTCATCGTCAAGTCATAGTTAGTACCTATTTGTGAATCGCTTCTTTTTCAGCCACATCGGAAAGAGTTTCTTGAAGATCTGGTAACCGGCGATGAGAGCTGGATTCTCTATGATAACAACTCACGGCACTCCGCGCCGTCTGGCTTCCTTACGACGCAGAGCCACCAACGCAGCCAAAGCCGAGCCGTCACTCACGCAAGCATCTTCTCTCCGTTTAGTGGGATGCGAAGGGCCCACTCTATTACGAGCTTCTCCCTGCGAGAAGGACGATTATACGAGTAACTTCCATTTATACTGAACAGCTTCAGAAATTGGCTGACTCAATAAGAGAAAACTGACCGAGACGTGTAAATGTTCACTTACTCCATGATAATGCGCGACCTCATGTCGCTTCGGAGACTCGACAAAAATCGTAGAGCTTGGATGGCACCCGGTTGCCCACCCACCGTGCTCACCGGATCTCGCGCCATCTGACTATCACTTGTTCCGACCACTAAAGCTTTATTTGCATGAGAAATATTTTCAAAACTACGAAGACCTCAAAATGGCAGTGGACAAGTTTTTTCTGCACAGCCTCCGGAATTCTGGTGTGATCTGGGCGCATCAACACTCTACCAATTAGATGGGCCAGAGTAATAGAGTTATTTGGGGATTACATTACTGATTAATTATAGTAAATAACAAAGTTATCAATAAATTAATTAAGTCTTATATCTTGGTGCAAGACTTTTCCGCCAACCTGATAAATCATAACCTGGTACTTCCCGTTGACCTAGAATCAAGAAATTTGGCATGAAGCAAAGCCTCTCAGCACAAGTAAAGGGAAAAGTCCGAAAACCGTCAATTTGTAGTTGTATCATATTATTATTAAAAAAATAGTATCTTACGAATAGATACAAACTTATTTTTGCAGTTGGGGAATTGACCGTGACGTATATCATTATATGGTAGAAATGTTACTCAAATACGTTGGAAGTTGGAATAAATTCTACGGAATTTTGAATTGGGATAAATTCTACGGAACCCTTCATTGTGCGTGGTCCGAAACGCACTTTTTATATATTCCGGCCGGTTTTTTATATATTCCCCACCTTTACCCTTCCTATAAATAAGATGCTTTACGCCTCTTTACATGTTAATAGAGTTTAAATACTTATATAACTTGACAGTTTGACAGGCCAGTTGGCGTGGTTGGTTAAGATACCACCTATCATGCCGCAGGTCGTGGGTTCGATCCCCATCCAGGACAAACATTTGTGTGCATGAACATGTCTGTTTGTTCTGAGTCTGGGTGTAATTATCTATATAAGTATGTATTTACAAAAAAAAAAGTTGTATATGTAGTATAACAGTTATCTGGTTTCCATAGTACAAGCTCTGCTTAGTTTGGGATCAGATGACCGTGTGTGAATAATGTCCCAGGTTATTATTATTATTATTAACTTGGAAACCTTTGTAGATAGCAGTGGCATTAAAAGATAATGATTAAATCTTTATCTGGCCTCTGACAGATCCGTTGATCGTGACGAACGAAGTATAGAGACCTTTTTTCGGGTTTTAGTTTTGTATAAATTACTGACGCTTCTTAGCGATGGATGGGCTGTCCTTACTAAAGCAAGAACCGTGAAAGCGTCCTTACTTTTATTCTGGAAGAAAAATTATCGAAATTATAATCGTCAGTTTATGATATGATTTTTTTAATAAAGACATTAAAAAGAAGCAGAAGCAGAAGAAGCTTATTATTGTCCCATGGCAGGGCAACCTCTTCTCATACAGAGAAGGCGCGAGCATTAGACGGCATGTCTTTATTTCCGTGGAAGATGGGTAGACCTTTAGTGTGGGACGCAACCTGTGGCGATACTCTTGCGCCATCCCATCTTCCTGGCACAGCGCGCTGTTGCGGCGGCGGAAAACCTCAAGCGGCGGAAGTATCCTTATCGGTAACTTTATTTTCGAGCCGTTTGGGGTTGAAACCCTCAGGCCGTAGGGTCCGAGTGCTCATGGTTTGTTCAACGAAATCTCCAAACGGCTGATTGACACTTCCCGTGACCCAAGGGTTGGCTTTTACCTTGGCCAGAGGCTAAGCATTGCCATACAACGTGGCAATGCTGCCAGTCTCCTAGGTACATTACCAGTTGACAGCGATGCGGAGGAATTTTTCGACGCCATATTTTAGATTTTTAGTAGTTTAGTTAGGTTAGGATATTATATTTTTAACTTAATTATTTATAGTTGTTATTTCTGTAAAATAGAGAACTTAACAAATATACTACCACTATATTTTCCACAGATTACAACTTAAATATTTACAAACTGAAGGCAAACGTTAAATTAATTAATCCATACTAATATTATAAGTGCAAAAGTAGCTCTGTCGTCTGTCTGTATGCTACCTTTTCACGCCTAAACCACTGAAAAGATTTCGATAAAATTTGGCGAGGCAATAGATGGCATTCTGAGGAAGGGCATAGAATACTTTTTGTCTCAAAAACAATCCTACAAACTTTCATCCCTCACGATGAAAGTTTGAAAGGGAAACTCATGCTTTTGGTTTTGCTCGTGAAAAATCATCCCCTAAGAGGGTAAAATTGGGGTCGATTTTAAAATTCACAAATGATATTAAAATTTTTGTGTACCTAACTCTTTTTAAAAGATTTAAGAAATTGGAAATGTTCTCCTAGTTCTTATCTTGAGTTAACATTTAAGGCGATACCAAAATAAGTTTGGGGCTTTTTCGTAACCATTTATTTCACTATTACAGAATGTATGGGTTTAATTTTTGGATATATGTTTATTGACTATTTGATCAATACTCTGACTGAAGGAAAACACGATTGGGTTAAATTTCCTCGATAGAATTTAATTCCGAAAATACCTCTACTTTTTACATTTTTTTTCTGTAATTCTAAAATCCTAAGTAATTTCATTGCAAAATTCCATTCAAAATGTGCCTACTAGGTAATTGAAAACTCTGGCTGAACATATTTTTGATAGACAGCTTAATTTATTTTTAAACAATTTTTATTTGGCTTTTATTTTGGTTCCAGCGCATTGTTGCGCTCTCTTTTTTTCGCATGTGGATGTAATTGACTCTGTCACTTTCTTATTACCGCTCAGTTAGCTTTTTACGTATCGCCTTAAGCTTTTTTTTTTAAAAATCAGTCCACTCGTTCATAAGTTACTTAGATCGTGACCGGCATTATTTTAACAAAACAAAGTTTCCCGCTACGTCTGTCTGTCAGTCTCTCTGAACGGGATAAACTCAAAAACTACCGAATGGATTTTCATACGCTTTTCACCAATGGTCGAAGTGGAAAGGGTTAGGTGTAGTTATATGAAAATAATAAAAATAAAGGAATTTCACACACCACTCTCCTCACAATACAAATTAATACATTGTTTACCTAGATTAACCCAGGGTACTCTTAATCCCGGTAGTACGTTCCCGTGGGATGTTTTCCGATATCCACGCGGGCGAAGCCGCAGGCAAAAGCTAGTTTATAATAATTTGAAACCACAACCTCGTGTATTGCTTCAAAAATTATAAATCAGGTGTTTAAACATTTACTTATGCATTTTATTATCATTTTTTTATTGCATAACTTTACTTACAATGAAAGTAAAACAAACCAAGCCCTCCAAATTGTTCATAGTTAAACGAAAAGGATCCATCCTAATGATATGTTTGTCACTGGATGTAGTACGACATAGGTTCATACAAAAACATAGCGAATAAAATGTGACTATCGACCAATGGAAATCGATTTAAATTCCCACCTAAATTATAATACAGATTGTCGCTCTAATTCAGTCACTCCCACTAGTCACATTTAATTAGTTCGGTTTTTCCAACAAATAATAAACTATCAAACCTTAGAACGTGGCCGTACAGTACCTACTGTCGGCGACGAGACCCTATCTAGGCACATGGGCGCAAGTAGCGCCGGGACCGCTACGCAAAAATGATGTGAGAATATTGTTAATAACTTAGAAACCTTTAAAGTGATTTATTTTGTGTTTTCTATGTTTCTAGTTAGTTATTTAAGTTAGATTTGTTATTAGTTTTTGTACTATAAACCAATAAGACTGTTTTTGAAAGGATTCTTATAAGAATAAATTAGTTCAAGTAAAATTACGTAACTTGAAAACTCACTTTTTTGTTTATGGATAGATTTTGATAATTTTTGTTTTAAAAGATAGGTTTAGTCATAAAACTATGTATACCGTTTGAATTATGAAAATCGGACAGTTAGTTTAGAAATTATAAGGGATTTTGTATAATGAAAATACGTAAAGTCGCAATTTTTACAAGTTAATGTTCTAGGATTTTTTTATTGTTTATAGTTAAGTTGTAAATTAATGTCTAATTAGCATAAGGACTATATAAGGAAGGATAAACAATAACAAACTGTAAAATTGTATCATGAAAGGTTTATAAAATAAAGGCTTAAAGATTTCGGCTTAGTGAAAAATACAAGCAAAAGAGATCTAAAATACGCGGTTCTCTTTAAGGTAACGAAGGCCGGCCTCACCGGGTATAAATTAAGCGACATTTGGTCGCAAAATTCAGTCACAGCTCAGCCGTCGAAGAGGCAACAACAACAAGAACAAGCCGAAATCTACAAGCAAGAATCAAGAAAATCCTGCATTTTATTTCACCGCCTCTTCGCTGATCATCCCTCCGAGGTCCGCCTAGTGGGTTGTACCCACCACTACGTACGCTTTCAGGGGAGCGTGGTGACGTGTGTCACCAGCGGAGTAAGTAAGGGAACATACGTCAAAAACGTGGGAGACTGTCCCAGGGTACGGCCGTTAGATACTGGACGTGTCAACGGTCACCGCCCCTCAACAATTAGTCCTTCGAGAAACGGATCCCTGCAAGAAGAAGCCAGAAGATTAAGAAGACTGCAAGATGCCAGTAACCAGGTCGCAGAAGGATGCCCCCTCACGCCCCCCGTCCCGTCCTACCAATGTGGACGCGACAGTAGAAGCGTCAGGGTCAGAAGGGGTCACGTCTGCGTCAGCGTCAGCATCATCAGAAACTACAGGATCATCAGGCACCAACACTTCTTCGGGTACAACGACTACGGAAGGAACCACGGCTGAAACTGTGACCACGGCGTCATCCAAGAGTGAACAGAAGAAGGAAGATGCCACACGAAAGGAGACGACTAAGAAAACCCCAGAAGATGTCCCGGAAGAGGGTGTCCATGGTTCAACCACGACCCTAAAGCCGAAGGGGGTCAGTCGTCGTGCCAGGTCTACCAGGACCACGAGCTCCTTGGCCAGAAGACGCGAGCTGGAAGCCAGAGAAGAATTAGTACGCCTGGAACTGAAACAAGCACAGGCTGCGGCGAAGCTAGCCCGAGTCAGACTGGAGATGACACAATGTGAAGATGAGGACTCCGTGGATGATGAAGACCAGGAAGACAGAACAGCCCAGGTGCGGAACTGGATCGAGTCATCAGTATTAGAAGATGGCAACAAGAAACAACCAGAGCAGCGAGGTCAACACACTGCAGAAGAGCCACAGAAGGTGAAGCCTGAAGAGAACTCTTCAACGAAAGGAGCTACGATCGAGATTCAAGCGTTGGCGACTGCCTTGAAAGAAGCCTTTTCCACAAGAGGAGGACCAGCAGCACAGCCAAGCTACATCCACGAGCTACCCTACTTCGACGGCAACAGCAGCGAGTGGTTGGCCTTCAAGGTTGTTTATGAAGATACAGCACCAATGTTCAACGAAGTCCAGAATATGGCGCGCTTAAGAAGAGCGCTGAAGGGCAACGCAAGAGAAGCTATCAAGAGCCTGTTGTACTCCGAAGCCTCTCCGTCAGAAGTAATGCAAGCCCTCAGAAGAAGATATGGAAGACCTGATGCGCTGGTTTTGGCAGAATTGGATAAGGTCAAGGCGCTACCGAAGATTTCAGAAAATCCAAGGGACATTTGCGTCTTCGCGAGCCAAATCAACAACAGCGTAGCAGCAATAAAAGGACTGAAGAAATCACAGTACCTGCATTCACCTGAAATGGTGAAACAAATCGTGGACAAGATGCCGACGGTTCTCAAGTTCCGATGGTATGACTTCACTGCAGCATCAGAAGAAGGCGACTTCTCCGACCTGACGCTAGTATCCAAGTTCCTGAACATAGAAGCGGACAAATGTGGAGCCTTCGCGACTTCAGAAGAAAGAAGCGGGTTCAAGAAGACCAATCGACAAGCAGCACATTCAACGAAAGAAAAGAACTTCAAAGAAAAGGATTCAAGACAACAAGAGAAGACTTGCCCTATATGTGAGGGTGAACATTTTCTCGTCGAATGTCAGAAGTTCCAGAAGATGTCGGTGCAAGATCGGTGGGCAACAGTAAAGAAGAGTCGCGTCTGCTTCAAATGTCTTCAAGGGAAACACAGGAAGGAGAGCTGCAGAAAACCACCGTGCAAAGAATGCAAGAGGTGGCATCATCATCTGCTGCACGTCGAGTCAGAAGAAAGGACCTCGGAGGAAAAGAAGAGCGAGAGACCACAAGAGGCGGTGAGCGTCACGACATCAGTGAACGCAGTCAACAATACGAAAGCATACCTGAAGATAGTTCCAGTAGAAGTCTTCGGGACAAAAGGATCAAAGAAAATATTAGCCCTTCTGGATGAAGGGTCAACCGTGTCACTTCTGGATGAGAAGGTGGCACAAGAAGTCGGCGCACAAGGAAGCAAGGAAGAACTGGTAATTGAAACAGTGGGAGGAAGGTTGATAAGGAATAAGGATTCTCAGATGCTGGACCTTATGGTAAAAGGGGTTCATCAGGAGAACAAGAAGACACTGAAGAAAGTCCGCACAATCAACGATTTGAAGCTCACTCCACAGTTCCTAGACAAAAAGAAGATTCAAGATTATCAGCACTTAAAGAAGATCGCCGACTCTCTATATTACGAAGGGGAGTCACCACAATTGCTCATTGGTCAAGACAATTGGGAGCTAATTGTGACTCAAGAAGTAAGAAGAGGGAAACCAGGGGAACCAGTTGCTTCAAGAACAGGACTTGGATGGGTGCTCCACGGGTCAGACAGCGGAGGTGCAAGACCAGTACACTTCCTGAACACATGTCTACATGTCAGCACGCCAGAAGAAGAGATGCATCAAGCCATCAAGGATCACTTCGCGATCGAGGCACTTGGTGTGCAACCAAGAAGACCCACTACAGATTCAGAAGGAAGAGCACTCACCATCCTAGAGAAAACCTGCAGAAGACTTGAAGATGGTCGATTCGAAGCTGGACTTCTATGGAAGAATGAAGAAGAACGAATGCCAGAAAGCTACACGTCTGCCAAGAACCGATTAATCAACATCGAAAAGAAGATAGACAAGGATCCTCATTTGAAGACGGAATATGGCAAGCAGATCCAGCATCTAATCGACAACAAATATGCAGAAGAAGCACCTGACGAACCAGAAGATTCCAAGAAGTTATGGTTCCTCCCTCATTTCTCCGTAGTTCATCCATTAAAGAAGAAGATAAGGATCGTCTTCGACGCAGCAGCCAAGTCGAAAGGGAAAAGCCTCAACGACGCTCTACTGCCTGGACCAGATCTACTACAATCGCTCTTCGGTGTACTAGTGAGGTTTCGACAAGGACCTTTAGCAGTAGCGGCCGACATCAAGGAGATGTTTCTACAAGTTCGCATCAGACCAGAAGATAGAGACAGCCTAAGGTTCTTGTGGCGCGGAGATCATCGCGACGTGCCGCCTAAGAAGTACAGAATGACATCAGTTATTTTCGGCGCAACATCATCTCCAAGCATGGCCATCTACGTAAAAAACCGAAACGCAGCGGACTACAAGGAACAGTATCCAGAGGCGACAAGGGCAGTCGAGCTGAATCATTACATGGACGACTACTTGCACAGCTTCCATTCAGAAGAAGACTTCAGAAGGATAACAGCGCAGGTGGACTTCATACACAAGAAGGCAGGTTTCGAACTCAGGGCATGGGCATCAAACAGACCTGAGCTGCTGCAAGACATAAAGACGAAAACAGTCGAGAAACAACATTCGTCTCCAAAGAGGCCAGAAAGAAACTACATACCACTAACCACAGAGCTGCTGGAACAAGCTGAAACCCTGCTGCTAAAGGGAAGTCAACAGAGAAGTTTCAGAGAAGACATCAAGCGACTAGAGCAAGGGAAACAGCTAGAAGGCAACAGCAAGTTAAAGAAGCTCGACATAGTGATGGAAGAAGGTCTCCTGCGTTTAAAAGGAAGAATCGACGCGATACAGGGCGTAACCAGAGACTACAAGCGACCCATCGTGCTCGACAGCAAGGAAAGAATAACACGACTCATCATTGAAGAGTTCCACTGCCGTTTCAACCACGGAAACCACGCAACAGTGATGAACGAAGTGCGACAACGCTACTGGGTACTAGGGTTGAGGTCAGCAATCAAGGCAGTTCAGCATCAATGTCAGTGGTGCAAAACGAAGAAGGCAAAACCACAAGAACTACCGACGGGCAACTTACCCAAGGAGAGACTGATGCACAGCAACCCTCCCTTTACGTGCACCGGAGTGGATTACTTCGGCCCAATGACGATCACCGTGGGAAGACGTCAAGAGAAGAGATGGGGTGCTCTATTCACATGCTTAACCACAAGAGCTGTGCACATTGAGCTCACTCCTTCACTCTCCACCGACAGTATGATCATGGCGCTGCGACGATTCGCCGCGAGAAGAGGAATGCCGAAGATCATCTACTCCGACAACGGAACCAACTTCGTCGGCGCAAATAAAGAACTGAAAGAAGCTTTAGATGACATGAAGAAAGAAGACCTCATCTCAGAAGCAGACAAGATCGGCGTGCAGTGGGCATTCATCCCTCCTGGTGCACCTAACATGGGCGGCGCATGGGAGCGTTTGGTGCGATCAATAAAAACCGCACTGAACGCCACACTCAACGAAAGACATCCACGAGAGGAGGTACTCCACACCCTCCTACTTGAGGCCGAGCACATAGTCAATTCTCGGCCTCTCACCCATCTCTCCGAGAGCCTTGAAGAGGAAGCACTCACTCCTAACCACTTCCTCCTCGGGCGATCCTGCGGCGCAGCGAGAATCGGCAGCTTCAAAGACGACGAGCTCGTGGGCAGGCACACCTGGAAGACGACGCAGCGACTTGCCGACCACTTTTGGCAACGCTGGCTGCGAGAATACCTGCCCACTCTACTGCCGAGGAAGACGACGGGAAGAAGCAGCGCCACAGACCTACGCATCGGAGACATCGTTCTGATCGTCGACCACAGCCTGCCAAGATGCACCTGGCCACGCGGCAGAATCCAGCAGGTGTATCCGGGACCAGACGGGCGGACCAGAATCGTCGACGTCAAGACGCGAGGAGGAGTGCTGCGAAGACCCAGTTCAAGAGTGGTGCTGTTGGTGCCGGGAGTTTCGCCGAGCCAGAAGGATGGTGCTGCGCACGAGGGGGAGAATGTCGGCGACGAGACCCTATCTAGGCACATGGGCGCAAGTAGCGCCGGGACCGCTACGCAAAAATGATGTGAGAATATTGTTAATAACTTAGAAACCTTTAAAGTGATTTATTTTGTGTTTTCTATGTTTCTAGTTAGTTATTTAAGTTAGATTTGTTATTAGTTTTTGTACTATAAACCAATAAGACTGTTTTTGAAAGGATTCTTATAAGAATAAATTAGTTCAAGTAAAATTACGTAACTTGAAAACTCACTTTTTTGTTTATGGATAGATTTTGATAATTTTTGTTTTAAAAGATAGGTTTAGTCATAAAACTATGTATACCGTTTGAATTATGAAAATCGGACAGTTAGTTTAGAAATTATAAGGGATTTTGTATAATGAAAATACGTAAAGTCGCAATTTTTACAAGTTAATGTTCTAGGATTTTTTTATTGTTTATAGTTAAGTTGTAAATTAATGTCTAATTAGCATAAGGACTATATAAGGAAGGATAAACAATAACAAACTGTAAAATTGTATCATGAAAGGTTTATAAAATAAAGGCTTAAAGATTTCGGCTTAGTGAAAAATACAAGCAAAAGAGATCTAAAATACGCGGTTCTCTTTAAGGTAACGAAGGCCGGCCTCACCGGGTATAAATTAAGCGACATTTGGTCGCAAAATTCAGTCACAGCTCAGCCGTCGAAGAGGCAACAACAACAAGAACAAGCCGAAATCTACAAGCAAGAATCAAGAAAATCCTGCATTTTATTTCACCGCCTCTTCGCTGACCATCCCTCCGAGGTCCGCCTAGTGGGTTGTACCCACCACTACGTACGCTTTCAGGGGAGCGTGGTGACGTGTGTCACCAGCGGAGTAAGTAAGGGAACATACGTCAAAAACGTGGGAGACTGTCCCAGGGTACGGCCGTTAGATACTGGACGTGTCAACGGTCACCGCCCCTCAACACCTACATATGTACTTCCTCATTAATACTAACACCCGTATTTATAAACAAGTAAATGTGATTCCTTAAGTAAAAGTTATTAACTCAAGTAATGATTTTTATTTTGTAGTTTAGTAGTTGCTTCAAGCAAGAACTTTCAAAGGTTAGAATTCTTAGCCAAGTAATTGTCACCATTTTCTTTACTTAGGAATTGAGATCCCGACAATTTTGCGTTTTTTTTTTTTTTGCAATGGAAATCATCGTTGCAACTTTTAGTGTTATAGATGACATCGATAACGATAGGACGATAGGCACCGGAGATTGAAGTTGCTGAGCCTAGAAATCGCAAAGTTTACTTTCGTGATATGGATCTATTTCATGATAATTCAGAAGATTGTTTTAAAAAGAGTTTCCGCTTTTCCGAAAGTGTTGTGATGGATAAAATTTTACCGAGAATTGCGGACTCTTTACAAACAAAGACACAAAAAGGTCTTCCTGTAAGTCCACTGTGCCAGCTACTAACGGCCTTACGTTTGTATGCCACTAGTAGCTTTCAGATTGTATGTGGTCACATCAAGCATATTTCACAATCGACAGTATGTCATATAGTTAAGGACTCCATACATAGCATATAGGGAAGAGAGAACTTGAACTCGCCGAAATGACTTACTTCAAATAAACAGACACAACACAATGAGTTATAGGATAACAAATAAAAAATCTCATGTCAGTAACTAAATCAAGAGTAAACAGATACATTCCATTTTTGTAGGATTATGTCGTGTCAGACGTTTTGTTTCTTCTAATAATCACTTCTTTTCTTTAGAAATAATTAAACGCAAAAAGTATATTATTAATTAAAATTAGTTTTTAAAGATATTTTTATCAGAATTAAAAAGTAAAATCAAGTTTAAGTAATATACTCGTATATGTTAAAGTAAAATAATTTACATCTTACGTACGTAGAAAAAAACAACTATCAAACATTGATTCTTACTCAAGCATTTACTCAAGTAAGTAACGTACATTACTCGACTATAGAATAAGATTTTATAACGAAGAATTCTATCCTAAAGTAATGACTTCACTAAGAAATTACTTAGCGGCAAGTGATTGCTTGTTTATAAATACGGGTGTAAGAGCGTTTGCATTTCATCAAACAAACACACCATTTTCTCGCAAGTTGAAGGAAAACACGAAAATATTTGTATAGACTTTAAAACGTGAACTGTGTTTACATTTGCCGTCTTGTAAATATGTACTATTTATGTCGCAATATAGTATACTTCCTCATATCCGACTTAAACGTAACATAATTCAGGAAAAAGGACTAATTAAAAAGCAGTTTCAAGCAAGGAAAATTCTCGGCGACTGATCCTTCGCCAAAGAATTAGCATTGCCATTCAGCGTGGCAATGCTGCCAGTCTTTTGGGCACGTTTACAGATGACACCGAAGCGGACGAGTACTTAGGCGCCTAAGGGTTAAAATTCTAACGGGGCCTAATTCTTCGCCTCCGAATAAATTTTGAATTTTTGATAGTTTCTCCATACAAAAACTGTTATTCGTCAATTTTATTCCACGGATAAAAATTATTCGACTTGGTCAAATTAGCCCTAAGTGTCATTTTGTTCATTTAATTTTGTACCTAGTGTAAATAGTAAAGTTATGTTATATGTTCTCTATGTGTTATATGGTCTGGTGTAAATATTCGGAACTCATTCTGCAATTTGTTAGTTATTCGTAGAAGTATATGAACTACTAATATCTTGTCTCGGTGTAAATGTTGAAGTTTATTTCATTTTAGCGTGGTAGTTGTCTACTAACAAAATGGAACAGTTTTGTAATTTTCGCCGAGGATTACAGTACACCGGGTAGAAATAAGCTCGCATTTCTTACGCTTGGTGTTCTTAGAAACTATTATTTGAAATATACGCTGCCTAGCAAGAAAACTGGTTTGTGTTATGCAAAAAGAACATTGGTACAATAAATATCATCTTGGTGACAACTTGATAACACAGAAATGAGCTCATATGAAGTTATTATTCCTTAACTGTCTTCTAAAAATAGCCCAGAACCTAAAATAGCCAAGAATCAAAAACCTTTCTCGCGTTTTAAAGATCCTTAGATGTTATCTTCCACAACTTTTCCTCCATAATCTTATTTGAAATCTCGCTAGTCACGTCGTTTATGTTACTGAATTATGAACTATATACTGCTGCAAGCTACTAAATCGTAAGGATTCATCATCTCATCTCAAACAAATCTCTACAAACATATGCATATTATATTATTATGTATAAAATGTCTAGTAATTATTTTATCTCGAGTACATACATGCACTTAGGGCCGGTGTCTTGATCAGTAGTTAACTCAACCAACGGTTAAACATAGTACCTAACTAATGGCATTTTGGCAAACACATATAGTCAAAATTCAACCATTAGTTATTTTATGTTTAATTGTTAAACAACCATCGGTTGATTTAACTACGGATCACAAAAACCGGCTCTTAATACCAATGTTTTGTTTTCTGCGTTGCCTAAATAAACAAAATCCTTCCTGATAATATCTGTACCTATGCATTTCTTTATTTATCTAGTTCACCATGTTAGTGTGATAAGGTAAATCATTGTACCTTTTGTGAACGCATTTTCTGGAGTATGTATGAGTTTTGTTCTTCAAGAAATTCTTCATGTCTGCACTTTTGTAGTTGTGAAACTATAAAACACATTCACCTACATGTAACTAAAGAAAGTTATTCGATTTATAGATTGCAATAGTGCTGGCTGGAATTGTTTTGTTTTCAGTTAGTGGTGATGTATTTGGTTCTGCTTTCGTTTAGTTTAAGTTGTGGTCACTGAGGTCACGTTTGTTATTTAATAAATTTTGTAAAATACTTGAAAATGCTTTGTATAACTTCTAAATTCTTCTAAAGATTACATAAATAACAGTTAACATTGGTACATAACCCTCTGCCAGTGGCGTAGATAGAATAACCAAAGCTCAGCTCTCTTTCCTACCCACTCCATAAATATAACCTTTTCTTATCGTTCAGACGCACAAGTAACATATTCATTCTGATTAGATCAGAGTACTTTCCGAGTGTCGTTTCCTCTGTGTTGCATAAGTATAGATTATATGTACCTTACACTTAGGCATATATCACAACGAACAATTTGCATTTCCCCACACCTGCGCTCCATGACCTAATCTACCACCGTATTATTTCCCCAGTTATCCGTTACCCCAGCCACAGCTGATAAGCAGCTGATCCCTTCTATATTTTCCTTTAATTCCCGCTCGTTGGAAACAACACTGGCCGGGATAATATTTATTTTTCTTCAATCCCCGGGAGCCCACTGTTTTATTTATTGCTTTCATTTCACCTCGATCGTGTTTTAAATTACTCGTGTGATTGTCAGTTAATTTGTGTACTTTTGTGTTTAAAATAAATGTTCTATTAAAGGGAATTTTACAGTTGTCTGTTGAAACGGAAAAAGAGAAAGTAACATGAATTTTATTTTGGTTTAGGTCTTCTGAAGTCTCTGGAAATATTAATAATCTAAGTGTTTAAAACAATCCAAACATAGACAATAGAAACTAAGGAAGGTTCGTGTGAATGTAATTTAATAGTGTTTTTTTTTTAATGTATAAACTTGCAACACTAGACGGAAATTTGAACTTTGATTGTTGTGTCTATGCTGCGGCCCTTCCTGTTAAAAAGATTGTGACGTGCGGTTGTGGACTGAAAAATAAAATTCCAAGGTTTTCCAAAGTTTACACGCATTTTTTTCCATATATGCTTTCGGTGGTCCTTCCAGCGACCTATGGATGCATCAGGTAAAGCCTTTGTCTGTTGTTCTTATGTAAGAATTATATAAAAAAATATGGTTCAGTGTAAACGGAATTACTCTGCTCCAAGTCACGGTTTCGATAGTTAAATATTTTGTTCTTTAAGATAAAAAATAAACGTATAGATTATGATTTATCTCTCATATTCACTTTGATTCAAAGACATAGGTATCTAGATCTCGCACACGGCCCGTACGTACCCACTCATGTCTGCTTCCAAGAAATAATAAATCCCCACTCGACTCCAACCGCAATCTGACTCGAAAGATCTTCAGAAATATCATTAGCAATAAAGCTAGCTTTGAAATATATACAAGACATATAATAAACATCAGTTCCCGACATCTGTTACTCCGGTCCGCTATCCTTAATTAAAATTAAAATAGAATTACGAGCTATACGCGACCTCAATATTTAATTAATTTTAATATTGCCCTTTAAACACCGTTTTTGGGTTTCATTTTGTTCTAATAATTATTTGGGTCGGAAAAGTTTCTGAATGTGAATAGATTGCTATTATCTTGTGGTTTGGCTATCTACAGCTGGGCCTCAGCAAGTCTAAGCAAGTTAGTCTTCAGTCGGTCGCTAGCACCACAGAGTTAGACATGGTTGGTAAAGAATAATGTACACATGGAATAATAACATAACAATGGTGTTAACATAATAATTATGTATAAGAGAACATTCTTGAAATATTTTTGACATTAAACAGCCATAGACGATAATACGAGATCCACGGAAGGAGGCAGGATGATCTTATCTTTACCTTAGCCTAATTTTGAATTGTTTTATGTGTAAGGTCAATCGCTTTTGAGACAAGGTGATGCTTTAGTGGGTAACCATTATTATTTCGTTTCTATAACTATCTAGCTATAAAGACGAAGAACTGGTATACACTCGGAGTTCAATAAGAAACGATACTCCCGTTTATACCTATTGATGGCAGACACGACTAAACCTCGTATTCGCATCATGTGCAAGTGGCGTATGAAGTGATTATAGGATTAGTTGGATGGATGAACAGCGTACAGGTGAATGCAGAATCTATACACAAAATAGATAGATACAGAAGGCTAGCTCTATCCAACGAGCGAAAACAGGCGCCCGCACACATAGACGCGTACGTGCGGCGAACTCAAATGCTTGCACTCGCTTTACGTTAATGCGTGTCTATGTGTGCGTGCATTTTCACTCTTTGTACGGATTCAACCTTCTGTTCCTATTTATTCCGTGGTTATAGGTAGCGTTTCTATGAAAATCTGGTAAAGTTATGTGTTGCATACGTAAGACGGTGCTCGTACTGATGTATCATGCACGGAGTGAGTTATATTATCGAAACAATTAACCGATATTATATCGAGACCTAACCTATAAAGGTTATAGGTTCTATAAGTAGATATTAGGTGACTAAAATTGTGTCATTCCAACATTTAGTTTTATTTTGAAGCTACATTGCTGTGTTTCGTTTAAAGAGAATATAAGTCATAAGTATGTCGCAGCCAACTGGTTTAATTAGTCGTTTTGTTAACCACCTAGCCTTTGGAAGTATTGCTCGCCGGCCGCTGCCGTAGCACCGCTCGCTTTGCATGCTCGGCTCGCACGTGGTTGGACACAGTTCTAACCTAACCTATTTGGTCGGGGTGCCTCAGCTTAGTTATTGCGAACAATTCGACTCGCGCGGGGTTGATCACAGTTCCAACCTAACCTCATTCAGGCGGCTAGTTGAACGGCCGCCGTTTAGTTAAAAGGCTAGGTGGTTAACTAAACGGCTAACTAACCAGTTGGCTGCAACATGTACCTACCTATAAAACTTGTGGATATTTTTTGAAAATAGAAACCTTTTTTTAAATAAATAAGACGTATAATTGAACATTAAAGATCAAAATATTACGCATTCTTAGAATAGGGTCCACTTCCCCACTTAAAACAGTTTCTGCCAAAGAATCGCATTGCATTATCTCAAACCGTATGCCTTTTTCCAATTTATTTGCTCATTAAATGTAAAAAGAACGCAGAACACGGGTCTTATAGCAACGAAGTTACTACTTCATTTTAATGAGGGACTTTGAAGCTGAAGGCAAGGTGAGGGGGTCTTATTTCCTTTGTCATAGTTTACTAATTAACACCCAGCGCCCGATACTGACATAGATTACATGGTTTTATAGACTTGACAGTTCGGAATAATGAATTTTTAGGGGTGGATGGGGGAATGTGCCGTGGTGTGTTAGGTTTTGTTACAATTACGAGTCTTGTTTGGACGTTATAAAGTTGAATTTACTCTATGATTACCGTGACTACAGCGATAAAAAAGTTTCTCAGCAAGAAGCTATGTTGTAATAATTATTTTAATAAACTGTTTCAGTGGCCAAATCCAATCCAATAGGATGCAGCTGAATGCCAGAATTTTACAAGGAGCAACTGCTATCTGATCTCCACAAACCAGTTATTGGGTAATACTAGTAAGACTAGTTGTCAGACTTTCGGGCTTCTGATTACCTGTAACGACTGTCAAAGATCCAAGAATGACAGCCTGGATCAACTGCTAAACGTGCTTTCCGAAGCACAATCCACGGGTAGCTAAAATAATATGTTTATTCAGAAAAAGCCAATTATTTTGACTTAAGCCGTGTACCCGTGCGCTTCTGGAGATTTATTATGAAGTTAATAGTAAACTTCCTATATTGGGAGACTGGTAAATAGTGACGTTATTTAAACACATGATTTTACTCATACTAACAGACAACTTTTACTCAATCTGTCTAGCCTTTTCCCAACTATGTTGGGGTCGACTTCCAGTCTAACCGGATGCAGCTGAATACCAGTATTTTACATAGAGCGACTGCCTATCTTACCTCCACAACCCGGTTACTGGGTAATACGATACCTCTTGGTAAGACTGATTGTCAGACATTTGGGCTTCTGACAACCCGTAACGACTGTCGAAGATCCCCGAATGACAGCCGGGAACAACGGCTTAACGTGCTTTCCGAGGCACGGAGGAGTCTCGGTATGAAAAGATGGTCACCCATCCACAGACCAATCCCGGCAAGCGTAGCTTAACCTGATGAATCGACCCGTGTGGCTTTTATCACTTAGCCACGAGCTCCTCTCAACTTTAACTACGGGACCAAAACCTGAAATTGCGAAAAAAAATTCTGCTGCTCCCTACATTTTCACGAGTTAGCGAACATAAATGTAGGGAACAGCTGATTATTTTTCGCGATTTCAGGTTTGATGCCATAGTAAAAGTTGTTTGTTATCATGAGTACAATCATATGTTTATGTATCGGTGACTAATTACTAGTCACCCTATACAGATGTTTGTATCAAAATGCTTATAACATCTCTCTAACAGTTACCAACAGGGCCATCCAACACCTAGCTTTCCCCAATAAATTCTCACTACCTACTCTAAAAATTTCCTACTTCAACAAATTTTATATTCTATCTTGAATATTAATATAACAAATTGAGGAAAATAATAAGCTGAAAAATGTGTTCGCGTATTATTTGGCGTATACAATATAAGGCCTATTTAGTGTAGTTTATCAAAATAAACACATCATAGATTACGGTTTATTTAACAGGGCTTGGCTTATCGCCGCAAGGTTGCCTGTTTGTCAGTCTTCTACAGATTGTACTTCGGTGAGTATCAACCCCTTTCTACCATCGGACATCTAGACGCACTGCCAGTTACCATCCCTACCTAGTTGCTATTCTACTAATTCGCAATAAGCGCACCAAATGCCTTTTATAATACGCACAGCAAAAGAGTGGAACTCCCTAACTGCGTCTGTGTTTCCAAGCGCATACAACCCTAATCTTTTCAAAGTGAGAGTGAACAAGGCTTCTTGTGGGTAAGCTCACTCCATCGTCGACTTTATCTCTGTCACCTCTGACCTAGACTAGAGTCAAGAGCAAACCCATCTCAAATAAAAAAAAGGCAGAAAAAAAAATTACTGGTGGATCCAATCAGCTTGTTTCCTTTATAGTAAATTGATCGTGTAGGTAATAGTTACCTGTTTAAGTAGGTTATTTTTATTAGGAATCAGTATTTTTATACCAAAGTTATACGCTAATGTAATGTATAAAAAGTCATCATCCGCCTAGCCTTTTCCCAACTATGTTGGGATCGGCTTCGTGTCTAACTCAAAATCAAATTGGCCAAATCCAGTTCAATCGGATGCAGCTGCATATCAGTATTTTACATAGAACAACTGCCTATATGACCTCCACAACCCAGTTACTGGATAATACGATACCCCTTGGTAAGGTTGGTTGTCAGACTTTCAGGCTTCTGACGACCCGTGACAACTGTCAAAGATCCACGAATAGTACTATTCTAGGTACTATTCGTGGATCGTTGCTTAACGTACTTTCCGATGCACAAGGTTTCGGTATGTAAATACCCATCCACGGACTATTATAAAGAGGTAAACTTGTTTATTTGTTTGTAAGAGATAATCTCTGGAAGTACTGATTTCTTTATTTGAGATGGGTTTGCTCTTGACTCTAGTGTAGGTCAGAGGTGACAGAGACAAAGTCGACGATGGAGTGAGCTCCAGAAGAAGCCTGTTCACTCTCACTTTGAAGAGATTAGGGTTGTATGCGCTCGGAAACACAGACGCAGTTAGTGATTGGATTACAAAAAAAAAAAAACACTATTGCTGAGTGCCATATGATAGGATATATGTTATGGTATAATTGACATCCACGCGGACGAAGTCGCGGGCAGAAGCTAGTGATTGATAATTTTGCCAAACTTATAGTTTTCTTTTAAAATACACTGGTTTTATGTAGGTACGCAACGACAGGACACCTACATAATTAAACCAGAAATTAAAACATTTTCAGATAACAAATCATTAAGAGGCCCAAATACAGACTCTTATTAAGCCTTTCAACCCAGCCCTGGACTTAACACCGCACTCGCTAACAAAGCGAAGCTCAATCGATTCACATTGTGCTCCAAAACGGCCTTACTTCAAAGCTAGCCATTCCAAATTTTATGCGATCATATTTCACATACGTCCGGCCAACCGCAAACAGCAAGTTAATTGTCTACTTAATTATCTTCCAGATATTTTGTCATATCTATAAATTCACTGTAAGGACCTCTTATCACTCGACACTAATTATAAACTTGTTTAAACTTCACTTTCACTCCAGCTTGCAATGAGGGCAAGTCTTTGCTTTGTTTAGCATTAAACTTTGGTCCAACTTAGAACTTTGGAGGTGATGAAACAAACGAAGAGTATTGGCCACTTCAGTGTTATTTAAATTTAAATCTTTTGGACAATAAGAAGTGCTTTCAAAGCTGATTTGAGGGGTCTTTGGGAAGTGATAAGGCATTATTGTGTCGGATGTCTGTTATGCAAATTGTTTCCTGGATAAGGCGATTGATGAATCATCCTTTTTCGTTAAAAGGTTGCTTTTTAACAGACTTCAAAAAAGGAGGAGGTTCGCATTTCGTCGGAATCTTTTTTTTTATGTATAATCCCCGATTACTCGAAGATGGCTGGACCGATTTCGATTTTTTTATTATTATTTGAAAGGGACCAACTTGTGATCAGGTCAGGCTCTGATGATGGGATCCTGTAGTAATCGATGGAACCCTTCAAATATTATATACACGTCTATAACGATTTGGGTATTTTTTAAAGTAACTCGTGCATTTGGTCTCAGAAAGCACCATTTAAGGAAGTGGAACTGATGATGAAGATCACAGCAGGCCACCGGAACTACGCAATAATAAGTATTTCACGGGTTGCGAGTCGATTAGATACTTTAATAATGGTTGCAAAGCAATTTTTGCTCAGCACTATGCATAATATGGTAAAGTGAAGCTGATGGTGACTTCACCATAAGCTCCAGTTGTCCTGGTACTTACCAGGAGAACTCCTCAACAATTAAAGTCTCTGCATCGGGAAAATCAATATTTTGTAAAAGGTTAAGTGCAGTTGACATTAGGATATTGTAACTGACATAAATTCAAACTGACCTACTGAAAAGTATTTATTTTTTCCAAAAACAAAACCGACTTCCAAAAAAAAAAACAATACAAAGTCAAAAATAACTTTAATTTTGGAAGTCGGTGGAAAAAAATACTAAAATAGAGATCCAAATACTTCCAAAATTAAAGTTATTTTTCACTTTGTAGTGTTTTTTTTTTGGAAGTCGGTTGTTTTTTTGGAATAAAGTTTTATGTATTTGTGAAAATATTCGTCCTGCTGCAGATTTTATAAGACCTCAGTTGCGATGAATTGACTAGTGGAGGCGAAAATATAAAGCGGCATATTTCCCGCCGCCAAGCATTTATGAGATTAAAACACCCATTTATGTACTAACCGGATCACACTGCATCTGCTCCTCATCCACTTCATGCGTAATACATAATGTCTATATATTATTATACTAAGCATATTTCTGTTGAGTTTATGCTCACAATGGGTTAACATAAATGGTGCAGCAAATTCATGAATCGTCGAACTCTTTCAACCGTTCCACAAGGGCAATGGAAAAGAAGGGGCTCTTAACAAAAAAAATATTCAGCGATAATGGCTAATTAAAGGCACAGGAACAGGAGGGGCTCATCCACAAAAAAGAAATATTTTGACAGACCAGTTGGCGTGGTTGGTTAAGATACCGCCTATCATGCCGCAGGTCGTGGGTTCGATTCTCATCCAGGACAAACATTTGTGTGCATGAACATGTCTGTTTGTTCTGAGTCTGGGTGTAAATATCTATATAAGTATGTATTTACAAAAAAAAAGTAGTATATGTAGTATATCAGTTATCTGGTTTCCATAGTACAAGCTCTGCTTAGTTTGGGATCAGATGACCGTGTGTGAAATGTCCCAGGATATTATTATTATTATTATATAGAGATAGGTAACATGTAATTGACAGACGACAGTTTATCTAAGATGGCCGCGTAATGGACGCGTTCTGAAAATTTATTATATACCTTTACCAGTTTGCATGCAATGTCTTAAAGTCAAGTTTGAGCTGAAATAGGATCCTTTTAGTCGTTTCTGGATTTTGTTGTATAGTATTTTTATCTCACGACATGTGGTTACTAAGTGTACAAACACGTTGAGAATGTGTGTGTAAGAGCAGGAATTCCCGGTACCGTCCGAGATAATGGCGAAGTCGCGTGCGTGTGCGTGTGTGCGTCATGTGCTGACGCTACTCGTCTTCACGCAAACACAGCGTATATGTACACTTGGTAACCACTTAATTAGCGCGTGTCGCTTCATGAGATAAAAATACTAGAAACACTATATTCTGCTCCGTTAAATAGTCCCGATATATTTTAATAATAAATTTTTAAATCAGGAAACTACTCTTTTCTCTTCTTCTTTCTTATTCTACTAAGGATTAAACTCACCACAAAATAAGAGGTCCGTTTTGACATGAGGGTGTCCCACTTTGTCCCGCTATGTTTGTCTCTCTTTGGCTTATGAAACGATATGGGCCGTCAAAACGGACCTATTATTTTGTGGCGAGGTTAGTAAATAACCTATGTATAGTAACAATTTCACTTAAGAAGTTGTTGTTTTTTTTTAATGTCATATAAAAAGTAGAAACTATTATAGATACCTACTTTACTTAAGCTTAAAAAAATAAATGCTTAAATCCTGAAACCCACTAATTATCTGCAGAACTTTATTACCATCAAAATCCTTATTACAATTCTTCTGTACATGTGTTTGTCACCTAACTCCTCCTAAACAGCTAGACCGATTTGGATGAAATTTGGTGTGTATATTTCAATGGGTTCCTGGATGGTTTGAAGATACAATTAGACCCGGTAGGTGGCGCTGCTAAGGCGGTACGAAGTTCGCTGTGTCCGCTAGTATAACTATATAACTTAAAGTCAGCGCCTTTGTACCGGGGAAGATGCCGAAGCAAATATTTATTAAATCAAACTCAGTTCGAGCAATCTGTGAAGGATTTCATCTCGTTAAAGGGATGCTGTGAGCTAACACTTGTTACCTACATGACTGAGTATGGGCGTATATTTCTTGCTCGAGTAAATTTGAAGGTACAGCCGTACAGCTGAAGATGTTACTTTTTGATGTAAAAAAAAATAAAATCCATATAGGATTTTATTTTTTTTTTGGTAAAGGTTTGTTTTAAGTTTTTGTGTAAATATGAATTTCAGTTAACCTGAATCTGTACTATAATAATATTCTATCGAGAAAATATTTTTTGTTTGTTTGTACCGAATAAGCTCCGAAACTCCTGGACCGATTTTAACCATTTTTTACCAAAAGTTCAATTATTAGGAAGTAACATAGACTATAATTTATTAAAAAAAAATGAGATCCTTCTATGAGTAAGGCGCGGCTCTGACGCGTCGGAAAGAAATACCACCTATATAATCTCACAAAAAGTACTAGGATTGAATAAATTCAAGATAATTGGTATAACAATTAAAGACACGACACGTTGTGCACAATTTCTGAGCAGTAAACCTAAAAAAAAAAGTACTAGGCTTGCATGAATTAACGATAATATTAGTATTATGCTTCTAAAAGGATTTAGATGCTTGGGACACATAGTATATAACTTGGATTAAAACATAGAATACTTTTTATCCCGATAGAACGTTTTCGTGAGTTAATTTCAGACTTCGACGCGGGCGAACCCGCTGGCAAAAGCTAGTATTATACAACATGTCATCATCATCATTCTCCCGCCCTTGTCCCAATTTATTTGAGGTCGGCGCAACATGTCTTTTTCTTACACAGTCTTCAAAACCCAAAAGAAATGTATCCGGGCAATATGTGCATTAAAAACTACAGATACTTGTAAACCACATTTTATAAATTTAAACATATTGACATTCCCATCACTGTATATTTATGAACTAGCATTAGACATTAGGAATAATATAAATAAATATGAAACGTTAAAAGTACCAGGCTTGCCAGTACACTTCGAGGAATACGACATAGAACAGTTATGTTTGATAAGATTGCGTTCTGTATGTGCCCTCTAATATACGTATAAAGGAACCACCAAATTTTATATCATTTAAAAATAGATTAAACATGTTTTTGATCAGTCAAGCATATTATAAAGTTACTGATTATTTAAATGATAAATGTATGTAATTAAATTTTAAATTAAACAATGTTAATAAAATTATATAATTAATAAATTTGAATTAATACTGTAGTGTTAATATTCGTTATAGATAATATTAACCGGCGCGTGCGTGTACTACCGGATATATGAACGTAAGCGAGACCAAGTGAGTATGTAATTCTCACTCTGTAGTTTTTCTGCCTAACCCCATGGGAAGGCGGTGTGAATTGATTTTTTATTACAAAAGATATTTGCTCAAATATTACGGTAGAATATGGTATAAAAAACTTTGCAATGATGTATCACCTCATGTACCTACCCATATTCAAGTACTTAAAT
The DNA here is from genome assembly GCA_948252095.1 of Dicycla oo. NCBI lineage: Eukaryota > Metazoa > Arthropoda > Insecta > Lepidoptera > Noctuidae > Dicycla > Dicycla oo. The sequence goes on along the minus strand of OX411715.1, from coordinate 27,001,609 downwards.
AAATGATTTGATTTGATTTGATTCTTCAATACTTCTCTATTAGTCGTCATCTCCGTAGTCACTCCCTTTCTATTCATATCGTACTTCACACAGTCTGTCCATAGTTGCTTTGGTCTTCCCCTACTCGTATAGCCATCCACATTCATACTCAAACAAACAAAATTCTAAAAACCATTGTTTTGGGTTCTATTACGTTAATAAAGACCCCCAATAATAGTTTTTCTCATATGTCACAGACACAAAAACACAAGCGACCAGTTACAACATGTCATATAAGTACTCGTATTATGTATACTACTTATACATATGTCAACAGAAATCTATTATATTCTTTCTAGTTTCTATTCTTACTGTTGTAGGTGTTGTAAGTTTTAGTTAAATAGGTAATTAATACACGCTTTTGCTAGCGGCTTCGCCCGCGTGGAGGTCGGAACGTACCACTGGGATAAAAAGTATCCTATGTGTTAATCCATGTTATAAACTATCTAATAAACTATCTACATATGTGTTTCAAACAAATGTATATAAATCTCTATGATAATAAAATAACTGACATCACTTATAGTTATTGTCACTTTTATTAAAGAGCTTCATGTGCAAAAAACGCAAGCCAGTTTCCATTTTAAGATAATTAAGAGTTTCTCAAGCCGAAGTAGAAGGTTCTTCAAAAAATCTAGAGTACATTTTAAAGACACTTTTTCTCTAGCCAGCTTAATATTTCGTCACAAGACTCTCAGGGTTTCGGGGTAAAAAATTCTTGAGTAATTCATGCAGCAGATGTGAAGTAACTTACGTTTTTTATTAAAGTATTACGCTTAGATATTAACTTACATGTTCAATCATTTCATTTGTTGGATTTAAGATTTTTTTTTTAAAGTAAATATAATTACTAAATATTAAAACAAAAAAAGAGACTTGAAATAAGTTTACTGTAAACTTAGTAACTACCAACCCAATATAAGGCATTTACTGAAATGCTACATCTTTTATTATAACCCGTGTTGAATATATTATTATAAGGATAGACAACGGGTGTCTGGACCACTGCATGCAGCTGAAATGAAAATACTAAGAGGGATGTGTGGTGTTACGCGAATGGATAAAATAAGAAATGAGTATGGGTGATTATTGACCGATACTAAAACACATGATTGTACTCATGATGACAAACAACTTTTACTATGGTACTAAACCTGAAATCGCGAAAAAAAAAATCAGCTGCTGCCCTACATTTTGACAGTTATTCGAACATGAATGTATGGGACAGCTGATTTTTTTTTTCGCGAATTCAGGTTTATCCATAGTAAAAGTTATTTGTTATCATCAGTACAATCATGTGTTTAAGTATCGGTCACTAATTACCAGTCACCCAATATAAGACGAAGTCTGAAACTGACACCGGTGACTGAAAGGTTGTATGGAAATCATTTGTCATGAGCATGTGATGCGGAGGAATGAGGAAAATGTCATCAGAAAAGTTTTGAACATGAATGTGGATGGCTGCACGAGTAGGGGAAGACCAAAGAAACAATGGATGGACTGTGTGAAAGATGATGAAAGGGAGTGACTACCGAGATGATGACTAATAGATAAGTATGGAAGAAAAAGACATGTTGCGCCGACCGCAAATAAATTGAGACAAGGGCGGGAGAATGATGACGACATCCATACCACATATTCAGTCTATAACCTTCCCAGCTGGGAGACAGGCCTCCTCTCAGTGAGAAGGAGTGGGCCTTAACCCACCACGTGGTCCCAGTGCGGGTTGGTTTGATTTTTGTTTCTAGGACATGCTAATTTCTTCACGATGTTTTCGTTCCGTTGTGAGAGCAGTGGTGATGAAATAAATTAGACAAAGTAATGTGCCTGCCTGGTGCGAACCCACGACCCGACAAGTAAGTTGGGGCCGTTACCACTGGGCCACCACAGCTCTCACATAAGATTCACCTACTATTCCATACTTAATATTATAAATGCGAAAGTAACTCTGTCTATCTGTCTGTTACCTTTTCACGCCTTCACGCCACTCAACCTATCGTTATGTTGGACAGATTGAAAGGCTGGGGCCCGGACGAGGACATAGGCTAAATTCAACCTGCATATATTAAAAAAAATTAAACCGACAAAAAAAACTGAAAAGTGAAAAATAAATTTTAAAAAACCTTTAAGTATAACTAATTTTCTAAATTAATTTAAGTAACAAATTTTGAGGCGGCGCCAATCAATGATTCAACGAAGATCTATCAAGCTATTATACCATTTTATACGATTTACGTAATTAATTAGCCTCTTCGTTTGTTTGGCGCCGACTCAATATTTGTAACATAACCAACCAACCAACTAAACTCCTACATTAATATGTAGGAGTTTAGTTAGACTTAAATGTTTTTTTTTTAAATTTATGTTTCACTTTTCATTTTTTTTGTCGGATTAATTTTTTGTAAAAAAGTTTTTATTTTTCTCTTTCCAGTTACCTTTTTTAACGACTTTAAAAAAAGGCTGTATTTGTAAAAGATTTTCACTTTTTAGGTGGTGGTACCACACAAATTCGAATTCTACCTGCTAAATGTAGATTAGAACATCATCCACATAAACTAAGTGGGTAAATAAAAATAAAGTGGTAAATACGTATTATTGAAGCTAACTCAAAAACTACCCCATTAAAATTATTTTTTTTATGGGAACAACTTCGAAGTATACCCTCCCGAATAAAACTAAAATCTTTAAAATCGGACTACTCAGTTATGCGTGGTCATACATAAAAATAAAAAATAAAATATACGTGTCGAATTGAGAACCTCCTTTTTTTCTTCGGTTAAAAATGAAGAAATAAAAAATACACGCAGACGAGAACGCGGACAACACAGCCTTTCACTTATGAAATTGTAAATGTTACATCTCTTTTTTTCATTAGCCCTTTCATTTCCTCTGAATATTATAGTTAGACATTTTCAACCATCGATCAAACTAGTGAACAAAATCATGCATTTGAACCCTTAGACGTCTATTTTTAAGCCAATTTACAAAGTCTTTGTCTTGTATGCTAGGTCAAGGCCCCTATGGGTGTCTGCACATTTCAATTCTGCACGCGAGTCCAAAGTTTTTAGTGAGGTTCATTGTCTGGCTTATCGAAAACTGTACCTATGTATAGATGTGGCTTTACAATTTGAATTGGCGTATCAGTTCGATGTTTGAAATAAATTTATTTTTGAATTTGGATAGATAAAAATATTTAAAATAACACGAGAGTGCCAGTATTTTACATAGAGCGACTGCCTATCTGACGAATAACAGGCGGGACCAACGGCTTAACATTCTATCCAAGGCACGGAGGAGTCTCGATATGTAAAGACGGTCATCCATCCACGGACCAACCTCGGCAAGCGTACCTTAACTCAGGTAATAAACTATAGGTATATACATATGCTAGCTAGAATGTTACAGCACTTTAGTAATTCAATGGCAGTCCGTCGTGGAAGATGGGCCTGAGAAGAGTGAGGGGTAATAAATGTAGGCATTCCTTCAAGTAACACGGTTGGCAATGATTACAATCAGTTCCTGCAGTAGATGTTTCTGCCTGCTAAATAATAATTCGAAAATCACCTTATTCAATTAAAACCTACTAGTATAGAAAAAGATTGCGTTCATCACAGGTACAGTCAAGCGCACATCAGCTGGAACGCTTGTAATACGAAAATCGCCTTTTTACTACGACTTGTAGGTGCTTTCAATGCCAAATTGTTACCACTGATGTGCTGTTACCTGTACTACACCAGAAAGCCAGTCTTTTTCTTACAATTACAGTTGGGAGGTGTTGTGGAACCCGGTTGGAACGAAGTTCCTTTCGTTGTATATTATGTAAGTATTAATACAGAGCCATCTAGTATGGTCTCAAGTTTAAAGTGATTTTTTTTTTATTATATTTAGCAAGCTAAATACTACCTTTTTTTTTTGAGTGGGAAATTATCAAATAACTTCTCCCGCTCTGCGTGGAGCGACGTCTCTTTGAGGCGCGCGTGGAACACAACGCGCCGTCGATCCGGGCCTGGTCCTTACCGGACGGCGAGCTACCCATTGCTTGTCATCCGCAAGCCCGCGCCTACGGTGGCCGGGAATCGGCTATCGATTCCCGACTCCTGCGGCGACTAGGGGCGTGAGGGCGCAAAGATTGCCTCTCCTTCACGCGTTCAGCCTCCTCCTTCGCGAGCATTACTGCTTCGCAGAAGGAGGTGACGGCTTCCCATGCACTCTCGCTCCGTATCATGGCCTGTACCAGGGCCGGACGCGAGAGATCGCCGCCGCCGATCGCATCCGCGAGGACGCGGTGGTGCTCTGCCCAAGTCGGGCAGACCTCCACCGTATGCTCCGCCGTGTCCTCCGGGCGATCCACACAATGGTAACACCCGGGCGTTTCCTCCCGCCTTATCTGGAACAGGAACCTCCCGAAGCAACCGTGTCCGGTGACTTATCGCCGCAATTGTGGCGTGGCCAAGCTAAATACTACCTAGGATACTAAATGGCACTGTATGAAAACGCCCGGCCAAGTACGTGTCAGACCACGCACAATGAAGGGTTCCGTAGTTAGGATGAATTTACCCCAAGAACAAACTTAACGTTGTAGTTGAAAACCATGTTCTCCTATACATTACAACTGCAAATATATGTTTTGATGAGATTTACCATGTTATTTTAAGACCATAGACTTCTTATAAGTTTTCCTGTAATATATAGGTATAGAAACATTTTCTGTATTTTTTTCAAAATTTTAGGCTCAGTAGTTTCGGAGATAACGGGGGTATTGTCAATTTTCGTCTATTTTCTTAAGTAACTTTAAAACAATTTATTTCAAAATTATAAAAATTATATATTTGAGACCCTCACAGTAAGCCCTTTCCTTTGATACAGTACAGTTTGCATACATTTTTTTTTAATTTTCTTATTTGTCCCCCAAAAGTGACCCCCGTTAATTAGATTCGGAGCAAATTGGCTGTGACAAACGGACAGACAGACAGACACACGAGTGATCCTCAAAAGGGTTCCGTTTTTCCTTTTGAAGTACGAAACCCTAAAAAAAAATCTTTGACACTTGAAGTTGACGGTATAACGCTTTATCGTAACGTCAGAATTTCTGTCAGCTTACTCCTACCACAGGCCGTGTTAAAGAACTTCGTTCCAAAAACCAATCCATATTCCTTCAACACCTCAAACAAAAACGCCGCCACAATCTCACCAAACAAACTGATATAGAAAATTAAATTTTCATCTATTATATGCAAAGGTGTCGGATCTAAAATGAAAATCTTCCATATTAAGTTCAGGTAAACATACCCTTCATTTATATTGTGCCCCTCGGATATTGTGCCTTATTATTGAATGTCGTAAATCATAACATATACGGTCTCTTATAGTAATTGAATTTAGGTAAGGGTCGCTGTTTCATTACGTTGTTAAATTATATGATTTAATTTTTGAAGGATTAGGACTGGGGTCTAATGTTTTGTTTTCGTGTTTGTCACGTCATGGTGAGTCAGCATTCCTGGGAAATAGACGCGGAGATTATTATACTATGCCATATATTATGCTATTATGTTAGGGAGATAATTATTGTTACCTCCTCCTGATTTACTTACACATCAGGAGAGGAAAGAGTTTATGTGGATCCTCCATCTCAAGAGAGGAAACCCTATGCCACAGTATTGGATACAGACTGAGTATGCTTATAATAGGCAGAATTATCGTCGACGTTATAAGACTTTGAGAGCCTATACAACCCCACTTCTATCTATCCACTGCCTATTAACCTGTTGCGTAGTGTGTGTTCTGAGCGCAAGCTACGAAGCCCGCCTGTTCGAAAGCCGAAGCGCGACTGAGCGGCGGTGTTCGGGCGTCAGGGAACAAACTTCTAGACGCCGATAATTTAAGTAATTTCGTTTTACGGTGAAAATAATGCTAATTTAAACAAAATAGAACACACAAGACCTGCTTGATAGTTAGTTCAGTTAATATGCAAAGTTTCATGATGTAATTTGAAGTTGTTTTTGGATACCAGCGGTTTATTCTTCAGTTTAGAGGTAACTTTGGATTTTTTTCTATCTAGAAAATTTTATGGAATCTTGTTTTCACAGATAGTACTTAACATTAATCCTCAACTTTACCATATATTTATTTCAAAATTAATGCTGCAGTATTTTCGACATAACGAAGGATCATGGTAAGTCGTGTAAGGTCAGGTGCGTAGTACTTGCAACCGGCGTGCGTGTATGACCGGATGTATGAACGTAAACGAGACAAAAGGAGCATGTAAGGATCGTAGCAGGTGGCGTTATGTAATTTCTGCCTACCCCCCATGGGAAGAAGGCGTTACTTTTTGTATGTATGTACTAAGACTAGACTGTATTTTATTAGCTGTACAATATTTGTTTCGGTGTTTCTCCACATCAGGAGCAGCTGTAACTTCTTAAACCAGCTAAAATTCCAGCTTTGTTTTATCTAATGCATTTGTTTGCCGACCTTCACCACCATGAGATAGGTTCCAATTAACTTATCTAACAGATCATTTCATAAATTCTGTTACAATTACTATCCGAATAAAACAGTCCCTAGTAATTAAGCAACAAAAAATATATCCAAACATAACAAAACTACAAACAACCCTGTAATAATAAAGTTGGGTGTTATTACCAAAACATACGTGGACATAACTTTAATGAAAACACTATGTGTTGGAAACAAAGATAAAATTAAATTACTTTCCAATATCAGTGGCCTACCTTTAGGTTTACTAATATTTATGATAAGGTACGCAGTATATTGTTTATGTAGCCGAAACTGTTTCTCGTTCTATGGATACTTATTGATTTAGGAAACTGGGTGTTATTTGAGCACTGAAAAATGACTAGGCATCGTCTTGGTGATAAAGAAGGGATACGCTAACTGTTTTTCGTTCTATGGATAGGACAATTACACCGTACCGGAGGAGCTCGTGGCTAAATAATAACAGCCGTAAGGGTCGATCCATCAGGTTAAGCTACGCTTGCCGGGGTTGGTCCGTAGATGGGTGACCATCTGTACATACCGAGACTTCTCCGTGCCTTGGAAAGCACGTTAAGCCGTTGGTCCCGGCTGTCATTCGTGGATCTTTCGCAGTTGTTACGGGTCGTCAGAAGCCCGAAAGTCTGACAACCAGTCTTACCAAGGGGTATCGTATTACCCAATAACTGGGTTGTGGAGGTCAGATAGGCAGTCGCTCCATGTAAAATACTGGTATTCAGCTGCATCCGGTTAGACTGGAAGCCGACCCCAACATAGTTGGGAAAAGGCTAGGCAGATTGGATAGGACAATTACATGTTGGGAAATTGTGTGTTGGTTTAGCTCAGAAAAATTACTAGGCATCCTCTTGGTGACAAAGAAGGGATACGCAAACTGTTTTTCGTTCTATGGATAGGATAATTATATGTTGGGAAATTGGGTGTTGGTTTAGCTCAGAAAAAATACTAGGCATCCTCTTGGTAACAAAGAAGGGATACGCAAACTGTTTTACGTTCTATGGTTAGGATAATTACATGTTGGGAAATTGGGTGTTGGTTTAGCTCAGAAAAATTCCTAGGCATCCTCTTGGTGACAAAGAAGGGATACGCGAACTGTTTTTCGTTCTATGGATAGGATAATTACATGTTGGGAAATTGGGTGTTGGTTTAGCTCAGAAAAATTACTAGGCATCCTCTTGGTAACAAAGAAGGGATACGCAAACTGTTTTCCGTTCTATGGATAGGATAATTACATGTTGGGAAATTGGGTGTTGGTTTAGCTCAGAAAAATTACTAGGCATCCTCTTGGTAACAAAGAAGGGATACGCAAACTGTTTTTCGTTCTATAGTTAGGATAATTACATGTTGGGAAATTGGGTGTTGGTTTAGCTCAGAAAAATTACTAGGCATCCTCTTGGTAACAAAGAAGGGAAACGCAAACTGTTTTTTGTTCTATGGATAGAATAATTACATGTTGGGAAATTGGGTGTTGGTTTAGCTCAGAAAAATTACTAGACATCCTCTTGGTAACAAAGAAGGGAAACGCAAACTGTTTTTTGTTCTATGGATAGAATAATTACATGTTGGGAAATTGGGTGTTGGTTTAGCTCAGAAAAATTACTAGGCATCCTCTTGGTAACAAAGAAGGGATACGCAAACTGTTTTTCGTTCTATGGATAGAATAATTACATGTTGGGAAATTGGGTGTTGGTTTAGCTCAGAAAAATTACTAGGCATCCTCTTGGTAACAAAGAAGGGATACGCAAACTGTTTTTTGTTCTATGGATAGAATAATTACATGTTGGGAAATTGGGTGTTGGTTTAGCTAAGAAAAATTACTAGGCATCCTCTTGGTAACAAAGAAGGGATACGCAAACTGTTTTTCGTTCTATGGATAGAATAATTACATGTTGGGAAATTGGGTGTTGGTTTAGCTCAGAAAAATTACTAGGCATCCTCTTGGTAACAAAGAAGGGATACGCAAACTGTTTCTCGTTCTATGGTTAGGATAATTACATGTTGAGAAATTCTCTTGGTGACAAAGAATAGGTACGCAAACTTAAACGTAAAGCATTTATTACAATTAAATCAATTACAGGTAATTTTGAATTATCAAAAAGTCGGTCAGTTAGTCAGAAAGTTGAAGCTAGTTGCCCATTCCAAAACGTAGATCTCTATGGATGAGACCGGGCAAGAAACTCCAAGGACACTCTTTCAAATCAAGAGAGGGGCTCGTGGCTAAATAATAACAGCTGCACGGGTCGATCAATCAGGTTAAGCTACGCTTGCCGCGGTTGATCCGAGGATGGGTGACCATACAATACCCCTCCGTGCCTCGGAAAGCATGTTAAACCGTTGGTCCCGGCTGTCATCTTTGGATCTCTGACAGTCATTACGGGTCGTCAGAAGCCCGAAAGTCTGACAACTAGTCTTACCAAGGAGTATCGTGAAACCCGGTAAGTGGGTTGTGGAAATCAGGTCAGATAGGCATAGTCACTCCATGTTAAATACTGGTACTACGCTGCATCTGGTTAGACAGGAAGCCGACCCCAACATACTTGGGAAAAGGCTAGGCAGATTCATTGATATTACAAACTCCTAGGGACATTATTCTTGTTGCTCTATCAATATTATGTATGTGAGAACAATGTAAAAAAAAACTATTCAAAATATAAGATTAATAAAAAGATTAATAACTGACGGCGCCCGTCACGAATATGACGCATACACGGGGCCTACTCCAAAGCGAAAATCCGAAGTATCGGCCAAATGTTCGGACTTTTCTTAATACACTTTTTTCTATTTCGTTCGGTCGGTTCGGTTCGGAAGTTCGATCGAATCGGAACCGACCGAACAAAATACGTAGAATGAAGAAACGTCGATACTTCGGATTTTCGCTTCGGAGTAGGCCCCCAGGTCCGTGGCCGATTCCTTTGTAGAAGTCACATGGCACCAAAATCATGAGGATCATCTTCCACCATAGGAAGGGATCAAGTCATTTGCGGAATGTTGTTACATGCCTATTAGTGATGTTATTAACACAATATTGAAGACTTGTGATTATCTATCCTTGTATGTACAAGTCGTTCATGTGCTTTGCTTATTAAATACATAAATAAAAATCAGATCATGAGACGAAATAGGTACAAGGAGAAGTCTTTTTAACCGATTTCTAATAGGAAGAGGATTTTTTTTATGTATGTTCGGGCATATTTCCGTCATATATAAACGGATTTGCAAAATTATTAATAATACTCTCGAGATGGTCCCATTTCCACCAAGCCAGAATCTGATGAGCCGATCCCATGGAAATCGAGGGAAACCCTCAAATTTTATTGGCACACTTAGTGGTTTGGGTAATTTTAAAGTAACTCGTGCTCTCGGATAGCGTCATTTGGTGAAGTGTAACTGATGATGAAGACCACAGATGGCCATCAGAACTACTCAATTATACCTAATTTTAACTTAGATAAATTACAAACTGACCCAATAAAAAGTGAAAAATAAAAACTTTTTAACAAACAAAAAGAAACCCACCCGACTTCCAAAAAAAAAAAACATTACAAATTGAAAAATAAATTCAATTTCGGAAGGCGGTGGCAAATATCTAAAATACAGATCCAAAGATATTGACTTCCGAAATTAAAGTTATTTTTCAATTTGTAGTTTTTTTTTTTTTTTTTGTTAAAATGTTTTTAGAGAATGAATCTCTCTGAAAACACAAACAAATCGGCCTTGGATTGTGTATAGTTAGAACTATTGCAAGAGCATTGTGTGTCTCCTGTAAATGAACTAGAAATTATATGTGGAGAAAGGAATCCCAAAGCCTTTAAATAAGATCAGAGTTTGGATACGTATTCGGATTTTATGTTATGATTATGCATGAAAATGCATCTTTCTTACTGGCCTTTTTCCAACTATTTTGGGGTCGGCTTCCATTCTAACCAGATGCAGCTGAATACCAATATTTTACATTGAGCGACTGCCTATCTGACCTCCACAAGGCTGTCCCAGTAATTGGGTACACCTTTGGTAAGACTGTTTTTCAGACTTTCGGGCTTCTGACGACCCGTAACGATTGTCGATCCACGAATGACAGCCGGGATCAACGGCTTAACTTCCGAGGCACGGAGGAATCTTGGTATGTAAAGATGGTTGCCCATCCACGGACCAACCCCGGCAAGCGTAACTTAACCTGATGGATCGACCCGTGCGGCTATTATTACTTAGCCACGAGCTCCAGTTGAAAATGCATCTCACGAGCAAATAAATAAACAACTTTTTACACTTCCAACTTCTAAACGGGCAACATCTATGTACTAAAGTAAACCATCTTCCTTAACCTACATTCTACCCGCAAATACTGCAAGCCAAAATTACCAACCCAGAGTTTATTTTCTCAATTAAAACGGGAGCTTCTAAAATATCTTATAAGAAGGGCTCCCTTCTTATTCAATTTGCTTTTATTGTTTAAAAGAAGACTACAAAGCGTGGGTTAACGATCGCCAGGCGAGAAAGATTCAAGAATAAACGGGAATCTTTTAGCTTGGAATTAATATAGTGAACAAGGCAAAAAATGGACAGAATTCGCCTTTTTCGGCTGTACAGATTTGTTCTTTATATATAGTTTGTTTGATTTCTGAGAAATGAAGTTGATTGTGTTTATTAGGTACGTATAAGTTTTAGGGATGGTTAACCTTTTTTATTCATCCAAATCTTGGACTAGAAAAGATATGAAATCTGTATTGATAATAATATTCAATCATGTGAAATGTGTTACCTCTTTAATCCGAATGTCCTCTACAACCGTAAATAGCCCCAAAATACTGTTTTGTATTACTATATGTGTATACTTCTACTAACAAAGCTTTTAGTCTCAAGGTTCTCTTAACAACAATTTTTTTATTTATGTCTGCAAATTCAAGGGAATTTGATAGATTGATTCAAGGCTTAACCAGTATTTTGAGCAAAGTGAGAACAAATAAATTTTTAGGTCAAGTGAATTATGGTCTGAAGAATCTTCACTTTTCTCGAAACTTCTGTCTTATTTATGAATGAATTTGGGTAAAATATCATTGATGGAAACTTTCTTCTTTTTTGGCTTTTTCTATTAATTTCCAGGTTTTGAACTAGATTCAAAACATCAAAATTGAAATGGCAAGTTCAGGTATCAAAAAACATACATTTTGGCACCAAAAATGAAAAAAAATTGATTTTTTTTTAAATAATTTTAATATACCCGGTGCCACCCACGCAATAAAGACAAATCTATCATTCATCAAAATCGGTGCAGCCGTTTAGTAGTTACGAGGAAACATAGGGAAGGACATACATATGCAGGTCAAACACATAACATTCCTTTTTTGGCTTCGCCACAGCCGGGTAAAATTAACATAATAATCAATAGAATATGTGTAGGTTGAGTACAGAAAATATTTCGCCGTATTATCTGCCTAGTCTTTTCCCAACTATGTTGGGGTCAGCTCCCAGTCTAACCGGATGCAGCTGAATAACAGTATTTTACATGGAGCTACTGCCTATCTGATCTCCACAACCCAGTTATTGAGTTACGCGATACCCCTTGGTAAGACTGGTTGTCAGCCTTTGAAGCTTCTGACAATCCGTAACGACTGTCAAAGTACCACGAATGACAGCCGGGACCAACGGCTTAACGTGCTTTCCGAGGCACGGCGGGGTCTGGGTATGTAAAGATGGTCACCCATCCATGGGCCAATCACGGCAAGCGTTAGCTTAACTTGGTCGAGCGACCCGTGCGGCTGTTGTTACTTAGCTATTGGTTGTTGTAAATTAGCCACCTATTACCTATAATAGCTTTTTTCTTAATTATTCCGCCAAAGCATGAACATAAAAAAATACAGTCATGAGCTTGCTTTAAATTTCACGACATGTGATCAGTAGAGACACTTATTTTAACTTTTAGAAATTGTTTTGATGAGATTCATACCCTAAAAACATCTAAAAAATAGTTTTAAAAATCTAGGCTCCATTGCGGTACAACAACAATCGTGATTGATTAAAGGTTGACGGGTGACGTTGCCTACCTTTAATCTTTTTTTTTTTCTTCGTTCTAATACCGAGTAAAAATTCGTCAACATTTCGTTCGTTTGGTATGGATATTTTCCCCCAACTTGTTCTTTTTAGGGTTCCGTTCCAAAATGGTAAAAAGGAACCCTTATGGTGCGACTCAGTCTGTCTGTCTGTCCGTCTATCACAGATGGATATCTCAAGAACTACTCATGCTATCAACTTGAAATTTGGAATATGACGTTTGCCCAACTATTTTGCAAATAAGAAAAAGAAAGATAAAGTATTTATTGAGACTCGCACAGGAAGATCACAAATAACACTTCAAAAAAAAAGTAACAGAAAAATAAATAATAAATTGATGTGCGAAATACATATAAAAATATAATATTTATAAAATTGGTACGAAACCGCCTGTCAGCGTCAGCCAGCACCCATCTTAACATCAGTTACTTGTCTATGCCTCAGCAGTGACAAGTAGACAATGTAATAATCTATGGTGGACTCTGGGCAACTGTGGCAAGTAAAGCGACGTAGGCGCCGGCCGATGCACCGGCAAAAAATAATTAAATAAATATAAATACATTACGGCTGTTTGTTGCTACACCGTCAGTATCATAGTGCAAAAGTTACAACAAAGAGTGCAAACGGCTGGAGAAACAAACACAAACTAAAATAATGTTACGAGTGGTACTACGAATAATAAACAGATTCGTAGGAGTGGTTGAGGAACCTATTCAGCTGTGCCGCTCAGTGAACAATCGCTGCCAAACGCTCGGCACCATTGCCAGCCGCGTGCAGAACAAAGGTACGTTCAATGTGTGATATCTTTTTGAAGCTGTAGTAAGTGCTGTTAAAATTTAATTCTGAAAGTTCCAACTGTCTTTATAGCACGAAGGGGCGGTGGCAAATCGTTCCAGCAACGAGAGGCAACGAATTTGAAACTACCACGGAATGCAGCAGTTCTATCCAATGAGGCTAACATGAGGTACGAAGATGCTCTGGTTTTAATCTTGTTAACATCGCACGACCAAGACAGTTTCTTATACAAATAATCTGGTTTCTTTGTGAGAATAATGCCGAAGAGTAAGGTAGCCAGGTGCAGCTTTCTGCGTGCTGACATTCTCATCAAATTACCCTTATAAGCAAGAAAAGAAAAGCACTGAGAGGGGGTCTTAAAAATTCGAAATGGGGCTACTGAAATTTGACTAGGGCTATGAGAAAGAGCGCTGTTTTGGACACTTTTATGAAAAATGTAAAAAAAAAACTCCGTTCCCCTTTTTTCCGAAATTTGCATAGACAAAAATCTGAAATTATTCTTTGAAATAGAAGTTTATGTAAATATTAGAAAAACATTAAAACGATGTCTCTAAATAGCACACTTTTTTAGAAATCATCAACAAAAATGATATTAGTTCCACTATACGTCAAGAGATGGCGCTGACCTAAAACTACAATATTCTACACCGTAAAAAGCTAACTGAGCGGTAATAAGAAAGTGACAGAGTTAATTACATGCGAAAAAAAGAGAGCGCAACAAAGCGCTGAAGCCAAAATAAAAACGCCAAACCAAATAAAAATTGTTTAAAAATAAATTAAGCTATCTATCAAAAATAAATGTTCAGTCAGAGTTTTCAATTACCTAATACGCACATTTTGAATGCAATTTTGCAATGAAATTACTTAGGATTTTAGAATTACAGAAAAAGTAGAAGTATTTTCGGATTTAAATTCTATCAAGGAAATTTAACCCAAGCGTGTTTTCCTTCAGTCAGAGTATTGATCAAATAGTCAATAAACATATATCCAAAATTTTAATCCATACATTCTGTAATAGTGAAATTAATGGTTACGAAAAAGCCCCCAACTTATTTTGGTATCGCCTTAAAATTCTCTGAAGAATATAGGCCTGGCCGATTTAAATGTAAAAACATGTCACGTTTCACAATTATAGTGTCCTCATTTCTACCTACCTAGGTTGATTTGGGTGAAGCACAGTTGTAGTTTTTTCTGGACACATAACTATTTAGGTATCTATACGAACGAAGCTCCTAATAGCCTCCGTTACTAAATTAATAAATATAATATAAAAATAATATAATAAATAAATATACTGATAGAACGCGTTCAGCTACTTTTATGGTCGATAGTCTGGTTTCTAAAGGATGGGTATTAATGAACCCTAAAGAATCCAGCCAGAGGTTGAGTAGTTTCTTTATATGATGGTACAGAACCCTCGGTGCGTTAGTCCGACTCGCTTTTGACCAGTTTTTTTTTTGTTATTGTTATTTCTTTGTGTGTTTACAGCAATTAAACGTATTTTCTTTATTTTTTTCTTTCAATATCTTCTAAGACATTGTGAAAATACTCGTACCAGTAGCCTAGCACGAACGATAAAATTGTAAAATACCCGCTTCATACGTAATATGTACTTAGCTTTAATACTTTTTAATATATTATGTGTGTGGGTGATACTATGTAATGTGCTTGCCAAAAATACTATAGAATAGTTGTTTAGTCTATTCAAAAATCGTTCATATTTACGTAACTTTCAGTAGCGTGTTCGTACTAGGGCTTTAGAGATTTGTAGCGGAACCTTACTGTACTGAGAAAAACCAAGAAGATGATTAGCAAAATGGCATGTCAGTATCTATGTAAATGACTAACTTCTGCCCGCGACTTCGTCCGATTGAAATTTCTTGTCCCCCCAACCCACGCCGTCGCATCGCATCGCCTGCCTGCAGCGTTCCGTCTGAATTCTTCTCTTTTTGCTCAGCTCTTAAGACTCCTAGCGTAATGTTAAATAGCATATAGCCTTCCTCAAGTGGGCTATCAAATGCAAAAGAATTTTTATTTAAAATCGATTAAGTATTTTTTGAGTCTATCCATTACAAACAAACATTCAAATAATCTTTTCTCTTTATAACATTATTAGTTTAGAGTGAGGGGAAATAAAAGGCTACGAACAAACAAAAAGGACCGTACAAAAAACTATTTGAAACAACCTTTGTAATCCTTTCCCAAGCCAAGTTAATTCAGTAAATAAACTACACGAAAACATTTTAGTGAACATAATTATATTGTTGTTTGACGAAATCCGGTTCAGTGGCCACAATTTACTAAAGCATTCTTTTAGGATAATTCTCTCTTAAAACAATTCTAAATATTCCTTTAGCCTTAATCCCTGTAAAAGCTTGGAGTTCATTACTTAAAGGGATTAAATTTAAGTGTTGGTCCAAAATGCAAGACTTAGGTGTTGAAGGAGTCCTCCCCCGGTGGGTTCCCGCATTGTCGTGGCGGGGGGGCTCAGTAGCCGTGGCTTGGTCACCCACGGTGAATCGAAGAGAAACCCGAGGAGGGTCCGCTCGTCAGGGCTTTTCCAGGAAGTCGACTACGTAGCGGCCAACAGGTAGGTTGTGGTGCCGTATGGGAGGTATCGCGGCTGAGGGCCGCTCTCTGTACCTTCCGCGGCCTTGATGGGGTCGCCACCGTCTGATGGCGGACGCGGTGGGGCCGCAGGGGAGAAGGAGTGTCGTTATTTCGTTGGCTGCTCTCCCTATCCTCTGCGGCCGAAGAGTGGCAGGCGGCCGGGCCACTGACCTGACCGGTCGCAGGGCGACCAAGGGTGCCTAGACACGGGGTCGTCTAGCGCCCATGTGCTGGTTTGGTCCATGGGGTAGTCACGGCGCTCAATGTGTTCTTGTGCGCTGGTGATGGGGGTTGCTCCCCAGAGGAGGTCCGGTGACGGTCAGCCGCGGCGAGTTCGCGGTGAGTGCTAACGCGTGCCTGTGTTCCCGCCACAAGCGGCAGAGGAGGACACCGTAGAGTTTTAGTGGGTTTGAGTCTCACATATCTGCACTATCTCCCTGTGGTAGTGCAGTATGCATGAGCATTTCTCCACGGAAAAAGAAAAAAAGGTATTGAAGGAGTGAATGCTTTGTGTTGTCAAGTCAGTTCGATAATCCTATTATATCTAGGTAATGGTATCCTTAGATTTGCATCGACGTAAGTGTTTTTCTAAGTAGGCAAATTTAGAATGTACAAATTATGAATGGAACTCACATCCCTGGATCGACTTAATTTTTGGAACGAAGTTCTACAACGTGACTTGTAGGAGTAAACTGGTAGAAATTGTGACGTAACGAAAAAGCTTCAAGTGTCTAAAGTTTTGGTTTTTATTTTTTTTATACAGAACCATCTAGTTTAGTATCAGTACCTGGTAGTAGTAGTGGCTCTGTATTAAAAAAAAGGAATAATAAAAACTTTTGACACTTGAAACTTAAGACCATACTAGATGGTCTGTATTAATACATAATATACCCAGAAAGGAACTTCGTTTAACAGCATGTCCCACGACACTTCCCGACTGTTTTTTTTTTAAATTTCCTCTTTGTATGCAGTCTGTGCATACGTACAATGAACGGTCGTGGTGAATGCTCATGCATTCTTTGTATGAGAAGAGGCTTTTAACCTGCAGTGGTACAATTACTGGCTGGTTTTATTTATTAGTTTATTTTATTCGAATTATGAATTCAGACCCTCGACGATTTATGGAGTTCGTTCTAGAGCGGTTTTATTTGATCGAAATGTATTGGAGCTGAGTGAATGTGAGGTATTTTTGGTAGATAATGGAGAAGAAAATACGTGGATGAACTTCGAAGGATCGAATCTATTTCAATGTGCGAGAAGACTTGATGTCAATGACTTCGGAATGGAAGGGTGGTGAATTTTATTTTTGGCTCTGTTCAATTTAATGAAAACGTGTAGCCCTGAAATTCAATTGTAAAACGAAATTCCTTTTTCATATAGTCGTTCCTACCTTTTTATTAAATGAAACTGTTTTTGCAAATGAAGTGCGTGTCAATAAACTTGTTCATCGTGATTTATTTCGGTGTTTCGCTTTAAATTTGGTCCTTTCAGATCTTTGGTTCTTTTGTTGAAAAATATTTGTGGTTTGTAGTCGTTTTTTTTTCGGACGGCTTTAATGTTACCAAAAAAAATATACAATTTCGAATAAAGGAGTTACCCAAAAAAAAACACAAGATAATAAACCAACTCATAGCTACGTATGCAAATACGGACACAAAAATATTCTCACATACATCACTATATTTGCAACTTGCATCGCCGAAATTGGGCCACCCTATATATAAGGTCAGCGAAAATCGTGGTCCGACTTGGCATACATTCAAGAATTAGTTCAGATCAGCGTTATATATAGCTATGTTCGTTGCTTTTTGTTTCGACCGGAGTCGGGTTCTTAGCAGGGATTTATGAATGAATAGCTAGAGCTGTTATCTAAAGGTTCGGGAAGTGTCCCTGGTAATTAGTTGAGGTGGTTTATTTATGTGATGTTTACTTTTAGGGAGAGGTTTACTTCCATTTTCAAGGGTACTTTAGGGGTGAAGTCTGCTGGTTGCACTATATAGGTAGGTACAAATATTTACACAAAGGATAATTTGTAGTACTTATTCCAGTTGGATTTAAGGGGACTACAGGACCTTAACCCAAGTTTTCAACCGACTTCAAAAAGGAAGAGGTTCTCAATTCGTCGGAACCTTTTTTTTCTTTATTTTTTTATGTATGTTCCCCGATTACTCAAAGATGGCTGAACCGATTTAATTTTTTTTTTGTTTTGTTTGTAAGGGTATACTTTACAGGTGGGCCCATGATTAGGATCTGATGATGGGACCCTGGAGAAATAGAGGGAACTCTTCAAATTTTATAGGCACACTTGAAGCGATTTGGGTAGTTTTTGGAAGGGTACTTTCTCGAAGTGGTCCCATTTCAATTTGGTGAAGATCTGATGAAGAACTTCGGAGATAGGTAACGGAACTCCTCAATAAATGATAGAAACGGCCCGGGATTGCTGAAATCTCATGTCTGTCTATTGTTTCCACCAGTTCGTAACATAACATCACGCCGGTACGCTATGAAGGGGTAAGCATATGTGAACCACTAAAAAGTGACAAAATAAAAACTTTTTAACAAAAAATAAAACCGACTTCCAACTCAAAACACTACAAAGTGAAAAATAACTTTAATTTCGGTAGTCAGTGGCAAAAAACGAAAATACAAAACCAAAGACACCGACTACCGAAATTAAAGTTATTTTTCACTTTGTAGTGTTTTGATTTGGAAGTCTGTTTTATTTTTTGTTAAAAAGTTTTATATAATACCTAAAAGAACATGATCCACTGCAGTAAACAAAATCAGAAAAATATATGATATTCTTCAGGATATATGCTAGTTATAGTGTGTTGAAAACATATAACTAATTTGATACGATAGAAAAAAATCAAGAAAATACCTTTAAAAATTTCTTTTGATGATTAAATACATGCATGTATTTAATCATCAAAAGAAACATTCTGATTTGTCAGATTATTCCACAAGAAACATATTAATATAATAGTGTTTTAATTTTTTAGTCAAATAAATAGATTTTTGCAAATAGATAATTGCTTCATATTTGCAATATTTTAACAGCGTTGTGTCATCGCGCTTCTCTTTCTTTTCTATGCAGTCCTGTAGTCCCATTAAAGTGTACGTAAAAATGGTCCGCAAACTTTTCCGCATGCTACAAGCCAACTCCAATTTTAAAAGTGACATAGAACGTTTAGGTCATACTGAATTTTGCAGTGGGACCAACATTTGTGACAAACACTTGCAGACGTTTTTACATTTTGAACCTAGCTATAACCGTGATTTTTGTGTATCCATTTAGGCATGTATCCTTAACGTCAAAACATGCAGGATCCCAGTAAGCATCGAACGCGCGTGTTAGAAAGTGGACCTTTATAGGTTACCTTTTTAAGCAAGCTTTATCATGAACAAAAGCACAGAAAGACAAGACTAGGCATTTATTATTTCAATTAGGCTTGTCAGTAGTTAATCAGAAAATGATAAATGATTTTTATTTCTGTAAGTAGGTTTGTACAAACACTTTTACAAGTCAATCATGTTTTTTTTTTTAAACTAGATGAGGTCGGCCTTTCCTATCTACTCCGAGAAGAAAGGCCGAAACAAACTCAGAGGTCACAGTCTCTTATAAAGTCCAGACACAATCTTGGTCACTTCATGTGAAGACCATGTAGATTGGTGTCTGAAATAGTCTTTTGAGGAATGAACCACACAGATTGAGAGGACCTGTCCAGTCAGTGCACGCATTTGTCAGTAATCACGCAGCTCAACTCAGAACTTAAGGAGCTCAAGGATTCGACGAACAATACCATTGGGGTAGGCCGCATAAATTAGGTACTCAAACTGCCAGACGATGATTAAAAATAACTGAGAGAAAAAAATAAAACAAACAAAAAAGCAATGACCTACATAGTCTTCACATTCACAATAAATTAAAATAATATAATACTGTACAAAGTAAATAGTCATGTCAACATTCAGTATGCAAAAATAAAAGAATAAAATAAAATTTGGAGCAGTTCAATCCCAAGCCTTTTTGTCCTCAATATAATCTTTAACGGTATAAAAAGCTTTCTGACACAACTTGCGTTTAATGAATGATTTGAATTTATTAAGGCTCAGATCTTGAACGTGGCTTGCAAGTTTATTATAAAAGCGTATACATTGACACCTGAATGAGCGACCTATTTTCTTGAGCCTTGTTGGAGGTACAACAAATTTGTGTTTGTTCCTAGTATTTATATTGTGGATATCACTGTATTTTTTAAACAATTTAATGTTTTTATGGGCATATAAAAGATTTTCAAAACTGTACTGAGAAGGCAAAGTCATTATATTAATCTCCTTAAATTTCTCTCTGAGAGATTGTCTCGGACTTAATTTCGATCAGCTCTTTTCTGCAAAACAAACATAGTCTGAATGTCGGCTGCATTTCCCCACAACAGAATACCGTACGACATTACACTATGAAAATAGCTAAAGTACACTAAACGGGCTGTCTCTATGTTAGTTAAATTACGAATTTTCCTAACAGCGTATGCTGCGGAGCTTAGCTTTTTTGACAATTTATCTATATGTGGGCCCCACTGAAGTTTAGCATCCAAAGTTAAGCCCAAGAATACTGTGCTATCTTCAGGATTCAATTCTTCGCCCTTTATCAACACGTTAGTTTTCACCTGCCTAACGTGAGGTAGCGTAAATTTAATGCATTTGGTTTTTTTTCATTAAGGAGTATATTATTAAAATTGAACCAGTGAACTACTTTTGAGATCGCTCTGTTTACATCGTCAGTAACCAGCTGCTTACGTTTAAGTTTAAACAAAAGTGAAGTATCATCCGCAAACAAAACTATATCATGATTATCCTTAATGAGGTAGAGCAAATCGTTAATATAAATAAGAAACAAGAAAGGACCAAGAATCGAGCCCTGTGGGACCCCCATTGTTACTATAGATCCGGGCGATCTTTTTCCATTAACGTCAACGCTCAATTTTACTAAACGTAGGTAGTACTGAAACAGGTCTATAATTTGTGGGGTCTGATGTACTACCTGATTTAAACAAAGGTATTATTTTACTATATTTCATAAGGTCAGGAAACTCCCCACAGTCGATACAGTTATTAAAGATAAGAGCTAAAGTAGGAGCTACAATGTCAATAATAGACTTAGCAACTTCTACAGAATTACCCCACAGATCTGCTGTCTTTTTTACATTTAAAGTGTGAAAGGTTTTAATTATATCTCTACAGGTAATATGTTCAAAATTAAATTCCGAATCGCAAGCATTAACATTTTCCTTAAGCAAAGACTCAGCAACAGAAGTTGATGAGTTTATGGATTTAGTAGTTGAAACGGGAATATCTGAAAAGAAATTTCCAAAGGCCGCGGCGACTTGTGCGTCTGATTTTATTATGTTGTCATTAATAGACAGGCTGTAGTCAGCACTTCGGTTATTAGACCTTCCCGTTTCAATATTAATAATATTCCAAGTCTTTTTAATTACATTACTACTGTTTTTAATCTTCGAACTCAAATAACGCGACTTGGCCATACAACAAACTTTTTTAAATAATTTTGAATAATTTCTAACATATAAATTAAATTCAGCAGTGTTTACAAAAGACCTTTCATTGTATAGTTCATAAAGCCGTGTTCTACTTTTATGAATATCAATGGTAGCCCAATCACTGAAAGACGCGTTACTATTAACCGAGATAGTCTTGGGAATAAAGATGAGATTAAATTGTTGACAGTACATATTAAAAAAATCATCATATAAATGATTAGGATCAGTATGATTAGCCAAAACTGTTAATTTATTAATGAGTTTAACTTTAAAAGCTTCCAAGCGACTTGTAGTTTTGGGGTTAACAATGATATCCTTTTTAGCCACTTTGTTGTTTTGGTTTTGGATAGTAATCCTGTGCCCGCAATGATCAGAATCCAGTAAATTTATAATTTCTTTATGGCTTGGAATAGCATCTGTATAAATATTATCTAGGCATGTGGCACTAGTAGAATTATTCTTGTGGGCTCCAAAAATAGGTTAAAGCTAGTCGTCCGTTCGCAAAACTAGGTCTTCATGGAGAAGAATGGACAAGAAACTCCATGGAAACAGTAATACCCGCTAATTACACATGGGATGAAATTCATCCCATTTTTTTTATTTAAGTAGTGGTTCGTGGGAGTAAAGTCATCCCACGCAAATCTGCTTTTGGTTTGAACCTTGTTCCACCACTATTAAGGAGTCCTTTCTAATTCCATACATTTAGTTTGATGCACTATCTATTTCCGAGGAATTTGAGGTACGCCAACCCTCTATGCGACTAGTCAATCATCTATGGAAAGATTATTTTTAGTCTTTAGTTCCAAATCTTTTTGTAAACAAATTGTTTTTGTTCAAATTGGAATGCTTGTAATTAATGAAAATTGTATTAAGGTAACTGGTTTTATTTATGTTTTGTGCTAAAAATAAACACACCATGCATTTTAAACCATAAACATATATGTAGGTCATCGCTTGTTTTTTTTTTTACTAGAGTCATTTCTTTGAAAGTGTAACTAAAAATTGTTTTGTTATTTTTTACAACCAATTTTGAAAATGAACACAAGTCATACTTTCAAACGAAACGATTACTATAAAGCCCTACTCACTAGCATTCTAGGAAACATTCAACGGTCACAAAATTCCAAGAAGCTACGTTGCAAATCGGTTTTGTTTACAAGATTACCGCGGGCGTCCGCGGGTGGGGCGCTTAACGGTTTTCCCCGCGCGCGGGTTAGCACAGCGGTTCAGCACAGCGGATAAAGTATTACATAAACACATTCTTTACATTTCCTTAAATTATTGTTATCTCAAAACAGTTAATTTGACAATAGTCCAAGAGAACCTAGAATAATAGCAACATAATGACAATAGCTAGGAAAAGAACATGAATATTCCATTATACGGTATGACACATTAGCAATATTATCAATAATATACCTACAACAACAATATTGTAATAATAAGAAATAATTGAGGTATAATATCAAATTACTTATCTTACGTGACACCTGTTCAATTTATTCCACACCACCACCGACTCAAGATCCACCGAGCAACTGCCCCGATAACATCATAACCACTCTTTTTATCTCCTACCAACGTCACTTAACAGCAGACATCAGCCGCCATTTTGAAGCAATCATAGATTGGCTTAATAACTTCTAATACAGGTAAACAAATCTAATAAACAAATCTTATGTAGTGAAACCGTTTTAAAACATTTTAAGATAATTAAGCCATTTAATAAGATCTGATTGGTAATTCTTAGATATAATTCAATAGAATATCAATATGTACCGACAGTATTGTCCCAATCGTTTTGAAACAACTTATTTTATTAAATTAGCAATATAAGTTCTAAGACATACTACAAGTATATTTCAATATTACTTAATCATATACAGGGTTATTGGTAAAACACCAACAACCTCTTAAAGGGTCATTTTACTCATCATTATGAACAACTTTTACCATGGGACCAAACCTGAAACCGCGAAAAAAATAATCAGCTGTTCAGTACATTTTGACGAATTATGCGAACATAAATGTACTGAACAGCTGATTTTTGTTTTCGCGATTTCAGGTTTGGTCCCATAGTAAAAGTTGTTCATATTAATGAGTACAATGACCCCTTAAGAGGTTGTTGGTGTTTTACCAATAACCCTGTATAGTATTAACATCTATACGATTTTTACAAATTACGATTGGTATTTTCTTAAAAACACAATAACTAGTCAAATTATTTACTTCTACATTGGTCCCCATCTTCGTAAGTGTGACAGATGTCATTATCCAACAAACAGTATTCTAAATCGATAATAAATGTTTAGGATCAAAATAGATTACATGAATAACAATATTGTAACACGCGCGTTTCGCACATAATATTTGTTTAGTTTTAAGACTTAATCAATAATATATGGGTGATACCTACTAAATGTGAACTATTATGCTATAGGAGGAAAGCAATGCAGGCCGTGAAGTCATGAGCTCGAACCCTGACTGGCGCTTTACTTTGTGTAAATAATTTCATCACCTCTGCTCTCAAAACGGTGAAGGAAAACATTGTGAGGTTACCAGCATATCCTATAGAACCAAGAATTAAAAAATATGACATCTATCAACCGGCACTGGGCTCGCGCGGTGGATTACCTACGTCCTACTCCCTCTTGCTGAGAGGTGGTCTGTGTCCCAGCTGTGGGATCGGACCTGTGTCCGATTTTTCAGAGGAGGCCTGTGCCTCCTCCGAAAACTCTAATTTCGCCGGTGTATCTCTTAGTTGTATGACATAGTGTGGTAATTCAACCGTGAACTTCTGATACCTCCTAACTAGTATTTTTGCGCAAAACTTTTTTATAATGCCAGCTCCTATTTACGATTAAAATAAAAACAACACAATACTAACTGCATTTAATTATGATTTCATAAAAGACATAAATACTAACCAACTACTTTTGGGTTACCAAAATTCTCCACGAAAAATTAATAAACTACTTTTATGTTCCTCCTGTAAAATTTGTTTGTAGGTAGATAGAAGATCTCAGAAGCTCACGGGCGAATTCAGTCTAGGTTAGCGTTATATCGACTCAAGCGTGCCTGGGTGAGTGTAAGTGAGAGTACTTGTTTGTGATAGTTACTTACTGGTCGAGGTATCTGCAAACTTGTTGATCCGATCCTGAGTGGTTACCGATGATCGAGTGTGATTTCTTCACTTATTAAAAAAAAAAATCTTAACTAAATTTCCATTCCTTACTGTGTTATAAGTGTTATGGATGTCAAATTTAATATTAAAGTAAGTCTTAAATTCACAGATGTATTTTTAAGTTTAAGCATAATCAGTGTACTTTTAAGACATTGTCGTAATTCTTTGCTGGTTGATAAGACAAGTGAAGGGTTAAGACATGGAGTAGCTACCGGTCGAAATGTAATTGAATTTGCTAACGATTTCTCATTTCGGAATGAAAACTGATAATCTATTATAGTTTGTTTGTACATATATTATAAAAGCATAAGAACGGTAACAATAAAAAGCATTTCTAAACATTCCATAACAATTACGTCGCACGTTCGTGCTAGGTCCACTGATCTTGTTTTTTGGTCCGTGAAGTATACCAATCAAAATGTATCAGTGTTACATATATTTTTTCTCTTGACTGCACACAATTCTTATTTTAATAAAATACGAGTAGTAGGTAACATTACCGAGTAAGAGAGAAAAATAAATGTGCGTGAACTGTTCCAACCCGCTACATCGGTTCACATCGGTTCATTCCATTGTCATTTACGTTCGAATCAACAATATGTCAAGATTTTCCAATGATTCAAACAATTAAACAAACATTAATAAACGTTGGAACATGAAAAATAACATTATAGTGTCGAGTTCTTTAATAAAATATTTTTTTCTGAAAAAGCGAAAAATAATTTGTTTTTTGCTCGAAGTCACATACATAGTCACAGTCATATGTCTACCTCTCTGACACAAATGTAAATTCCTGATTTCGGGAAGAGATCTAATTTAAAAAAAAATGTGCGCATATCACAATGATATTGTAGTAAAAACCCATTTCGTCAATGGGACGTCAACAAGAAACGAGATTATTCGAACCGAATGTGACGTCGTCAACAGGACGTCAACAAGAAACGAGATTATTCGAACCGAATGTGACGTCGTCAACAGGACGTCAACAAGAAACGAGATTATTCAAACCGAATGTGACGTCGTCAACGGGACGTCAACAAGAAACGAGATTATTCGAACCGAACGTGACGTCGTCAACGGGAAGTCAACAAGAAACGAGATTATTCGAACCGAATGGGACGTCGTCAACGGGACGTCCACAAGAAACTAGATTATTCGAACGGAACGTGACGTCTTCAACGGGATGTCAACAAGAAACGAGATTAATTGAACCGAATGTGACGTCGTCAACGGCACGTCAACAAGAAACGAGATTATTCGAACGGAACGTGACGTCGTCAACGGGACGTCAACAAGAAACGAGATTATTCGAACCAACGTGACGTCGTCAACGGGACGTCAATAAGAAACGATTTTATTCGAACCGAACGTGACGTTGTCAACGGGACGGCAACACGAAACGAGATTATTCGAACCGAACGTGACGTCGTCAATGGGATTTCAACAAGAAACGGGATTATTCGAACCGGATGTGACGTCGTCAATGGGACGTCAACAAGAAACGAGATTATTCGAATCGAACGTGACATCGTCAACGGGACGTCAACAAGAAACGAGATTATTCTAACCGAACGTGACGTCTCGGTGACGGCGTGCGTTGGACACGCGGCCAAGTTAAATGTATGCATCGCTGCTTCGGCGCCGTCATCTCGTTCTCGTTGACGTTCCATTGTCCTGGGGCAGACAAACGGCCTTAGGCCTAGCATTCCTAGCAATTCGAGTTGACATGAAGCATACACAGCATTAACAAAATTGTCTATTGATGATGCCAATTCACCCTTAAACGTGTAGCTATAACGTATTCCGTATGCCAGAGCCGTGGATGTTGGCAAACAGGACTCCGATAGACATTGCAGCCACTACTAGTGGTGCAAAGATTTGCTTTCATGATTGATTGCGTTGTTTGAAGATTGGCTACTAAGAAAACTTCCCAAGATAGAACGATAGTTTGAATAAGATTGTTTGTTGAGTATCACTTTGTGTGATCTTGGTTTTCGATAAGGTGAAATGTCTGAAGAAGAAGTAGGATAAAGAGAAAGGCAGAAATGATTTTTCTAAAGAAATATGCAAGTCTTTGCCATAGTTTAAGGACAGTGCAACTTTTGCAGTGTTGGAACCTAAGTATACAAGTTAGTATTATTTATTAGTATGTAGTAATTGAGCTCCGTCTGAAAGAAATAATTCAAAAAATATACAGTAGCAATGCTCTGTTTCGTCTGATAAAGAAAACAGATACATTATTATTTTTATTATGAGCTTGTTATGTCCCAATCCCAATGCAGGGCAAAGGCCTCCCTTTTGTCTTTCCATTTTTTCCTTTCTCTTGCCAATCCAATCTGACCAATCCTTTAGATAGGCGTCCAGTTCGTCACGCCATCTCTTTCGGGGCCTACCGCGTCGCCGATTCCTGTTATTCGGAATCCAGTCAGTGGCTACCTTTGCCCAATTCTGTTGCGACATGCGGCAGAAGTGGCCTGCCCAATTCCACTATAGTTTGGCGGCTGTGTTGCCCACGTCTACCATTTGCGTTTTGGAATGAAGTAAACGGTTCCGAATGCGGTCTGTGACTTTGACTCCAAGAATACTTCGTTCCATTGCTCACTGGCAAACCCTAAGTGCGGTCTTTTGTCGTTTCGTTAACGACCACGTTTGCGCTCCGTAGGTTGGGAAGGGTGGGAATGATGCACATGTCCATGAGTTTCCTTTTTAGGGAAAGTGAAAGTGATCCTTTCATTAGGTGTTTCATCGACCAATAGCTCTTCCAGGCCTTTTCGGTGCGTCAAGCAACCTCTTCACATTAGATTAAAAATATAATCTTGTATTTTGGGAAGCCACATCCACTTTTGGCTTTAAAATTAATAATGTTTTAAAGCCAAGAGTTTACCTTTTAGCGATAAGACCACCCATTCTATTCTATTATATTCTAATCACTTCAAATTCTCACACGGTAGTGGTCCAATCCAAACCGGCCATATTTGACATAAGTACGCGCGCCATGCATAATTCCCGAAACATCTAACTTGTCGACTCACTGCTCCCCAATTTGCATATCTAGACGAATTGTAAACAAACACCTCACGATATATATTGTGTGCCCAACTTGGACAAATGGATGGAACTTTGGTAATTAGATGTCTGGTGATATAACTGTGCTTCTTATAGCTTTGTAAACAAAAGGTGCTATGTTAACAAAGTAAAGTATATACGTTTATTTACATATTATATAAATATATTTCTTACGTACAATGTGTGCACGTACAACAGTTAAGGGATTAAGGGGTAATTTATAACTGAATTAATCAGATTGCAGTGCAAAATTAATGTAAATTTTTAGATAAGTGTGACACATTATACAAAAACTCTCCGTTCATGAAAAAAAAAATCGTTCCGTCTTTCAAACAGCTTATGACTACGAATGGCGGAATAGAACCGAAAGGTCCGTAGGTTAAACGATTCATGAACAAAACAGGATGCTGCCTGAAATCCTGTTCATATAGGTAATAATATAATAATAATAACCTGGGACATTATTCACACATGGTCATCTGATCCTAAACTAAGCAGAGCTTGTACTATGGAAACCAGATAACTGATATACTACATACACTACTTTTTTTTGTAAATACATACTTATATAGATAATTACACCCAGACTCAGGACAAACAGACATGTTCATGCACACAAATATTTGTCCTGGATGGGAATCGAACCCACGACCTGCGACATTGATGGGTGATATCTTAACCAACCATGCCAACTGGTCTGTCAGCTAGGTAAGTAAGCTAGGCTAGGTAAGTAGATGATTTGCTCGTGAAACACGCTCTACGAATCACTCATTAATGAGCTATCAATACCCGCTCTAAAACAAACAATAGTACCTCCCTTACCTCCCCTGCAACATCAAAAACCTACTATAAAAACAAAGATCCTCAACAAAGGCAAATTTATTCCACCATAAAAATCACCTCTTTATACCGAAGCAAGAGAGCCTCGCATCAATCAATTACTTATATATAGCCATCGTTTGGCGCGATGCAAAATTCCCATTTGCATAGTAATAGTACAATCGAGCCCTTGATAATGTTTAACGGATGTACTGGTATGGCCAGAAACTAGCAACGTCGATAAAATAGCTCTCATGAATATTAAAAACTTTAAAAGTGGGGTACTGGTAAAGCTCGCTCAGCTAAGCTCATTTCTCGCTTAGATTCGGGAGTGTAGCGTATTGATTTACCAAACAGCCAGTAAATAAGTGTTACTTAAGTGTTTGCTCGTGAACGGGTGCTGCTTGTGGTGACTGTGTTACGGGTGCTGCTTGTGGTGACTGGTCGTCTTGCTGACCTTGGTTTTGTTATTGTTATTAGTAATTATTTATTTATTTATTTTACTTTGCTGGTCCTAGTTTATCATTTGTGACTTCGAGTTACTGCTAAATATATGGCTATATGCAAGTGGGCACGCCCTTTATGCCTGGTGGCTTTTATTTAGTTATAAAGTTCTGTTTTTGATTTTTTTTTCTTTTATTGGCGTGTGCTATAGCCAATACGTATTGGTATGCAATACATTTTGGCTTTTCAACGACTCTTTCCAGACAAAAAGAATCCCATCAAAACATAACTTGTACAAAAATGCACCAGTCTCGCAAAGAAGTATTTCTGCCGTAAAAATTTATGAAATCGAATGTAAACCAAGTCGGTTAATTCAGTACCTACCTATCTATGGGAGCAGCTATCCAACTACTTGGTCATAGATGGATATCTTGTTAGTTAGCTAACTACATTTTATAGTAACTATATCAATGTTACATTTTTTTATATAGCTTTTGCCAGCGGCTTCGCTCGCATGGATGTTGGAAATTATCCCACAGAAATCGTATATTTTTCCGGGATAAAAAGTATCCTATGTACTATTCCAGACTATAATCTATCTCTGTGCCAATTTTCATCCAGATCCGTTCAGCCGTTCTGGCGTAATTGAGTAACAAACTTCCAAACTTTAGCATTTTATAATACTAAGTAGCATAGTAGGATTACAAAGTTACTGGTTCGTATCTCTAGAAGACAGGGTTAAAAATTCGGATGTCAGAGTTTTGGAGCTTGTCGGTCTGCTAGAAGTACTATCGACAAAACGGACGTCTTTACACCTTAAAGTTGCTTTATTTATTTATTTTTGTATGCACTGATTCATTGAAAAACACCCTGCCTCTATGGTCCTTTGTTTTACTTTGTTATAAGTAAAATTGGCGCTTGCAAGCAAATTGTTTCAAAATTAGAAAGGCCTAACGTTTGTCGATGGTGACTTAGAATTTTGATGATCGGTGAGTCAGTGACGAAATTAAGGAACTTTCGTTTTTCTGTTATAGCCTAAGTAGCGTTAACTTATTTTATTTTCACTCACCACGCTTTCGGTCGAATATAAACCAAACCTTAGTTTCTTTTGGTACATATGTGAAAAGAATATAAACTAAATACTGCAGTAAAACTGTGAAGTGTTGTGATACTGAAGTGTCCTGGCTGAGTCTTAGGTGAATGACCTCCTAGATAAAAGTTTAGCATTTTTATTAAAGTCTAAGTAAATACTCTTTTCGACTTGAGTTAAGATAGTGCAGTGGGGGTTGTTTTATCTAAATATACAACGCATAAATCTTGCTCTAAACAGAAATGCGGTAAAAACAAAACAAAAAATATCCTCGTATTTTCTTGCTTCTGTCAGTCTGTAAAGTACTGAACAGAATAATACCTAAAGAACATACATCCGTCCTTAATTTCAATAACAACTCCCTATAATATCAATCGAACCAAAACCAAATCCTGGTATTAAATGAGCAATATTTGTATATATCTACCTGCACTTGTACTTACTCATAAATCTACACTTGGTTGATATGTCGGTCAGCGGCACTCAGCGCTTTTCCTCCACAATTATTATGCGTGTACAGCCAAAGTGTGTTCCCTTCAAAGCAAGAGTGAACAGGCATTATCTGGGCACGCTCGTTCCATAATAGACCTCAAAAGTAGACCCAGTCAGCAATAAAAAAAGAAAAAAATATATATACAAGGTGTAACTTAAATAACGCACAACCTCTTGAGGGGTCATTGTACTCATCATTATGAACAACTTTTACTATAGGACCAAACCTGAAATCGCGAAAAAAAAACAGTAAATTTATGTTCGCATAATTCATCAAAATGTACTAAATAGCTGATTTTTTTTCGCGATTTCAGGGTTGATCCCATAGTAAAAGTTGTTCATAATGATGAGTACAATGACCCCTTAAGAGGTTGTGCGTTATTTAAGATACACCTTGTATATTATGTTTATAATCATGTTCTCGAAAACGGCTCTAACGATTTCGATGAAAGTTGCAATATAGGGGATTACGGAGGCGAAAAATCGATTTAGCTAGGTCTCATTTCTGGGGGAAAAAAATCGTTTTATCTATTTCCACCGCTCACACAGAACTCGGTCGACCAAGTACTAATAGTAATTCATGGAACTAATTTGACCGCTAGCAACATACATATTACCGCATTACTAATTCTCGCCTAATCATAGTCGCATTCAATGAGCCTGTGTGAATGACATCAATCGGTGATTATCTGAACGTGAATAGAGATTCAATATTGGTACAGGCGACGATGCCACAGTAGTAATATCATGCAGTAATGTGACTCGCCCCCTGTTCTCTAAATAATTACCTACAGCCGCTACACGCTAACACGCGATAGGGCTGCCCGCCTACAATATATTAATATTATGATTGTAAATATTATATTTTTTATTTAAAAAGATAAAGCCTAGCCTAGGAAACTACCTAGTAGTTTTTTTTTACCGCGAGCGTAGGTAGGTCACTCGTTCCCGCCAGAGTTGCGGGTTGTTCGAAAGAGTTACCGTGGCCCTGGCGCAGGCAACTGAAGGAATAGGGGTGGGTTTTAGTCAGTAGAAGTCTGACACGCCCTCCCGCTCCACCCAGAGCGGTAGAAGTTATTTGATGATTTCCCATCCAAAAACAAAAAAAAACAATAGGTAGGTCACTCGTGGGTCACTTTTTTCACCCTATTCACTTATTTATTTATTAATCTAGGTATTTTAGTCGGTGGAAAAAGCGAAATATATACCTATTATATATAATATATATGTATATATTTTTTACAGTCTTGTCTTTCGGAGTTTCCAGGCAATTTAAAAAATGTTATCTCTGGGTGCGTTATTGACGAATTCAAGCAACCAAAAACAGCACAATAAAGTCTACGTAATTGCTCTTTGCTATATTAAGTAAGTAAGCTCATCGCCGCAAGGTTGCTTGCTTGTCGGTCTTCTACAGATTGTACTTCGGAGAGTGTGCCCGAGAACTCCACGACCTCATTCCACCGGCCTCTTTCTACCATCGGACATCTAGACACACTGCCAGTTACCATCCCTACCTGGTTGCTATTCCACCAATTCGCACTAAGCGCTTCCAAATGTCTTTTATAATGCGCACAGCAAAGGAGTGGAACTCACTGCCTGCGTCTGTGTTTCCGAATGCATACAACCCTAATCTTTTTAAAGTGAGAGTGAACAGGCTTCTTCTGGGTAAGCTCACTCCATCGTCGACTCTGTCTCTGTCACCTCTGACCTAGACTAGAGTCAAAAGCAAACCCATCACAAATAAAAAAAAAGTACTTGTACTTATTACAATGAGTCACATATCGCACGCTTACTGCTTACAAATCATCACACCGTCCGTTCGTCACTGCGGCGCATTCGCGACTGTTTGGTAACCGAGTGTAGACCGAAATCGAGGCGTGTAGTTATTACTCGTGTTCGGATCGTTTCTATGAAGATTATTATTAGAAATTACTGCGTGATATTTCTACTGTAACGATGCATACAATATTAGGGTTCAACAACAAGACGCTTATAATGGAGCTACAGTTCGTGTAATAATGACTTCATCTAACTACCTACACTTCCTCAGATTCCTGGGTAGATACCAACTTCGGTAGTAAAGGGTGGATTGCTAGCAGTCACGTCGAGCTATGGGTCACGTGACCCGCAAAGTAACAAGTTTGTAATACTTTGTAAAGTTTGAAGATTTAATTGGTGGAATAGTTTACTTTGGAACTGAAATAAAATTTGAATCAGGAAGTTTGGCGAATGTTTTGTTATTTGGCTCAAATATAAGGGAGTTGTGACGCTTTTGGGAAATTGTGACAGAGACATTAAGTAATTAACGCGGATAATATACATACAAACATTAGAGCAGTGAATACTCCGAATCTGAATCTACAAACTAATTGCCTGAGTGTATAACTTGGCATATTATGGTAGGTACACAATAAACATAAATTACGTAAAAGACAACAACTAGGCGAGTTTGTTGCATTGCATATATTTTGACGGCTTGTTCGTTTCATGTAGGTTTTACATGTCATGTTACCTACTACGTTTTACATAATATGACCATCCACCAATAAAAATCATTTCTCACGATCATATTTTATTTATTTACTTATTTTATTTGTTTACAAAGGCAGCAGGTCCCAATATACATAGCACAATGACTTAAAAACAAAAAAATCGCTAAATGCATAAATAATATTCATTACTGTCCTAAAAATAAATAAAATACATTAAATTCTTCGTCCAAGGGATCCGAACAGACTCGTAATAGAGGATACTCCTAAATTTGCCAGGTATGGCAAAAGCTGCCTTGTGATGTGTGTACGCATTTACAACAAAATCCCGAAAGAATTAAAATGTATAAATAATGTAAATTCATTTAAAAACAAGCTGTATAAATGGCTGAAGGGACATAATTTCTATGACATTAATGATTTCTTTGACATAAAATTATAATATTATATCCATCTATTTATTTGAATGACTTATTTACTAATTATCTAGTGTTTTTTTTTTCTTGAACCTGAAAAATTTTTGCATGCAATTGACATATTCTGTGTAGCTAAACATGTGGACATTGTATTTAAATAAGACTAACACCATTATACCATGTTTAAGTAAATAAAGACTTATCTTATCTTATCTTATCCAATAAATATATCATTAAGTAAAATACAATAAAATTAATTAAAAATGATAAATTGAACATAAAATCCTCTCTAAAAAATGTAACCGTTGTT
This sequence comes from Dicycla oo, assembly GCA_948252095.1. NCBI lineage: Eukaryota > Metazoa > Arthropoda > Insecta > Lepidoptera > Noctuidae > Dicycla > Dicycla oo. Next base: position 26,967,736 of record OX411715.1, on the reverse strand, counting down.
AAATTGTTATTTTCATACTCATAACTTGACATATAGCGATTATTTTATAGAACTCGGGCCGGTATTTTGATCCATTGTTAGCTCAACCAATGGGTAAATAATGGTAATGGTGGTTGAATTTTGGTTAAATTTGTTTGCCAACATGCCATTAGTTACTATTTTTTACATGAATGAGTTATCATGAATACATTCATGTTTAGCATTTCATATTTAGCCAAAATTCAACCATTAGTTACTATGTTTATCCATTGGTTGAGTTATTGATTGGCTAAGGTTTTTTGGTCCGTAGTTAATCAATAATTTTGGCTAAATGTGACAGGCTAAATATGAATAAGTAAACATGAATGTATTTATGTTAACTAACTCATGTTAAAAATAGTAACTAATGGCATTTTGGCAAACACATTTCGCCAAAATGCTACCATGTTTAACCATGGTTGAGTTAACTACGGATCAAAAAACCGGCCCTAATACTACATTCTTTCATTTTACTTCATCCAAAGATTGAGGCTTATGAGCAATTAGTAAAATGCTCAATTTGCTCATGTCTTATCTCTGTTTACAATACGGTGGCACAAACTCAACTAATTCAAACTCCCAATAATTTCAATAATATTACGTGCTAAAAGGTCTATTTTCCGCGCCTCGCTTCTTCATTTCATCTCCTTTATCAAGAACTCTATCAATATTAGTATCACGTTTCCAATAGCTCGACACTATATGTTATTCGGTTCATAAATTCTACAGGCCGTGAGTAATAGAGTCGCCTGTGTCAGCTTCGTCGACAGCATACATTATGTAGGTTTGCCGTGATACACTCTGTGACGGGAAATGTAACTATACTATAGAATAACCATGCTACCGTTACAGTGGTACCCACCCTTATTGCGGTCCCGTAAAGTTTCAATTCGATTGGGTTGAATGTTTTTGAAAGTTGGTGGTATCTAGTTCCATGAATGGTAAGTATAATAACTATAGATGTAGAAGTGTAGATTGTTAACTGTAAGTAACTGTATTTATGTGTTTCATGATAATATCAAGTTTGAGTCATTTCCTAGATCGAGGAGCTCGTTGCTAAGTAATAACAGCCGTACGGGTCGATCCATCAGGTAAAGCTACGCTTGCCCGGGGTTGGTCCGTGGATTGGTGGTTAAAGATGGTTATCTTTACATACTGAGACTCCTCTGTGCCTCGGAAAGCACGTTAACCCGTTCGTTGGTCCCGGCTGTCATTCTTTGATCTTTGACAGTCGTTACGGGTCGTCAGAAGCCCGAAAGTCTGACCACCAGTCTTACCAAGGGGTACCGTATTACCCAGTTATTGTTTAGTGCAGGTTAGATAGGCAGTCGCTCCATGTAGAATACTGGTATTCAGCTGCATCCGGTTAGACTGGTAGCCGACCTCAAGATAGTTGAGAAAAGGCTAGGCAGATTAATTGAGTCATTTCCTAGATTGATGGTCTTTACAAATAGGTACTTGAAGATGGAACGGATTTTCAAAGTACGGTTCCTTTTTTGCAGTATTACGTAAACTGCAATAAAAAAGAACCGTAATTTGAATATATATATATGATATGAGAAAGGATAGACGGTGAAAATACCGTTAAAGAATTTAAAATTTTCAAAAACAAAATTGACCTACATGGCTATGCGTGTGCGGTTTCGAACGTAACAGCTTCAGCTTGGAATGTTGCCCACTTCGTTAACAAAAAGATCGTGAAAACAAATTTTATTAAAGTTTTTATAACCGAATATGTTCCGATTATGGAATTTGTTGGTTCCGGTTAGCTTGGCCCGTAATGGATCTGCCATAACTTTTAATAAATACTAGCTGTTTGTGCCTGGCTTCGCCCAGGTGAATTTCATGTCTCTATCTCCACTGGCTTAGGCTGTGAGTTGTCAGTTTTCATACAAAAATACCATCCAAATTTCCGACTTTTCCGATGAATTTTCCTAAATCAAAATCTATCATACAAACCTGGTCCTGACAATTACAAACACAACACAAAAGAATTAGCCAAATCGGTGCAACCGTTCTGACGTTATGTGTACTTACATACATTCGGCAATTGATTATTAGGTTTCTGTACCTCAAAAGGAAAAAACGGAACCCTTATAGGATCACTTCGTTGTCCGTCTGAGTGTCTGTCAGTTTGTCAGACCCTTTTTCTCAAGAACGCGTGGAGGTATCTCGTTGAAATTAATACCAAAAATGTAAGTCTACGGTCCCTTAGAGCTCTAAAAATTTCAAGCTTTTAAGTCGACGCAATAAAAAAATATGGCGATTTATGTGACATATTTTGATACTCGCAAATAAATCAAAACCTACAGGGTAATTCCCGTTGACCTAAAATCATGAATTTGGGCAAGAAGCAAGGTCTCATAGCAGAAGTAAAGGAAAAAGTCCGAAAATTATGATTTTGTCGATTTAACACTCAATATTTTTTTTTTTTTGCTATTACAAACTTACATTTTTAGTTGGAAAATTAACCGTGTCGTATGTCGATTTTTAGGAGAACATGTTTTTAAACTACAGTACTAATTTTGTTTTTGGGATAAATTCATACCAAATAAGGAACCCTTCTTTTTGCGTGGTGTGACACGCACCTGGCCGTTTTTTTTTTTATATAAATATAACTAGCTTTTGCCTGCGGCGTTGCCCGCGTGGATGTCGGAAAATATCCCACGGAAACGTACTACCGCGATTAAGGTATCCTATGTGTTAATCCAAGTAAACAACGTATTAATTCCATAATTAATTTTAATTTTCATATCTCTAACTTAGAAATGCTGGGTTTCTCATACAAACTTTCATCCCTTCAAGATATTTTTGAGACAAAAAGATGAAGAAGCCTATATCCTTCGCCATAACATCTATCTCATTGTCAAATATTGTCGAAATCCGTTCAGTGGATTAGGCGTGTAAAGGTAACAGACTGAGTTATTTATTAGAGGAGCTCATGGCTAAGTAATAAAAGCCGCACGGGTCGATCCATCAGGTTAAGCTACACTTGACGGGGTTGGTCCGTGGATGGGTGACCATCTTTACTTACCGAGACCCCTCCATGCCTCGGAAAGACGTTAAGCCGTTAGTCCCAGCTGTCATTCGTTCATCTGTGACAGTCGTTACGGGTCTTCAGCAGCCCGAAAGTCTGACAACCAGTCTAACCATGGGGTATCGTATTACCCAGTAACTGGATTGTGGACGTCAGATAGGTAGTCCCTCCATGTAAAATACTGGTATTCAGTTGCATTCAGTTTGACTGAAAGCCGACCCCAACACAGTTAGGAAAGGCAAGGCAGATTGATTGATTGAGTATGGACTTATTTAGAAAAGTTTTCACAGCTTCTTTCAAAATATTAATATGAAAAAGAGCAAGACAAACAGCGATTTATGCAATTGATTATTTTGAAGTTAGATCATCACTGGTTATTAAAAGCTGAATTATTTGAAGCTGAAGCTAAACGCTCCACTCTTCGCAAATATGCCTCCATCACACCAAGACAGGTACTCCGTACTCAACGTAGATCAGGTCGAGCATGTCAAGTCGAGCGTTATAAGGCCAGTTTTGCTAATTTTAAGTCCTTACTAAATAGTTTTTGAAATGGGGCAGCCAAATATTTCATCTAAAGTTCTAGAATATACAACAAGCTTCAAAATAAATTATCTATAAATATTCTATGCCATATCGATATTTTTTTTAATTTGCTCTTAAATCTAAACTATATACAGAGGAACTCATCTATTCTACGAATTAACGACTAAAATACCAAATCTTTCCCTTCCTTGACAGATTGTTTTTTTGCCAAGTAAACCACACCAAGTTTACAAAGTCAATAAATATGTTAACATTAGTATTATTACGCAATTATAAATATTTTGTAAAACGTGTCAATCCCGCTAAAGAACACTTCTTCGTCCTTCAAGATACAGAATTGTCCTAGTTTGAAGGACAGGGGTCTTACTTATATTACTTAAGTTTTTTTGGTAAATAAATGATTACTTACTTACTAACTTCTACCTTCAGTACCTACTAAGTATCTGATGAGTGAAATAGGTCCCATAAAGAATTTCATGATTAAACGCCTAGGTCACATACATATACTTCTGTAATGCACACACCTATGCCATCAGTGGCAGACAGATCCTGTATTTGGCATCGTCCAATGACTCGGATGACGCCGACAGCTTGTCAACCACATAGGTTATTGATTAGTCTTCATTGGTTTACCATTCTGATACGTGTTGTATGTTTAGACGAAGCAAATTTGGACAAGAAGTTTGTATAACTAACTTGGTAACTGACGCTTTGAACAATTTATAGAGTCAGCAAGACAGTATACTGTTTGGTGTCTTCTGTTTAGACGATGACTCTTCGTCGTGAGGCGTGGATGGAAATGAAATAAAGAAAGAAAGAAAAACAGTTTATTCACGTGAAAGTAAATCATTGAAAACAATAATAACCACGGTTCCCCAGTAGGACATTAATTTAATTTAAACTTATATAATTCATGGAAAATAATATGACATTTTCTTTGAAAAATCTAAAGAGGGCGCGCCTCGCGCCTCTGTTGCGTTGATTTGTGGAATCTTCTACGCTGATTTTCGTCGTTTGCATAATAATTATGTGTGCATGCACTTGCACACGCGAGCCGTTAACACAACTCTTATTTCACAGTTGCTTTTTTTAATTTGATTATCTTTTTTGATTATCTTTTTTAATAATACTGGCTAGCAGCAAAATCAAGATTATCGACTGATTAATCATTTCAGCCATCGGATCAACTTTTGATTATAGTCCCTTTGGAAACGAAAATAAAGGTTGTTTTTTAGAGGCAGAGAACTTTAAATCCAAATACACAGAAAATTGTTTTCATTGTTCATGAAGTTGGCTCTAGTTGACAGATGACGTTAATGTTTGAAAATGATCTCGGGCCTGTGGCCGCTGCGGCTGGTATTTACATGGCGTTATCTGGAGGTCAAGTTTTTACACACTCTTTGTTACTACAAAGAGTGTGTAAACGCATTATTGACGAAATACAGCCTGATTTACTAATCAGGCTGTATTTCGTCAATAATGCGTCGCATGTTCGCATCCAAGTGCTCAATTTTTTCTGGGCCTCAAGTCTGCTATTACAATAGTCTCAGAATGGTCTGTCATTGATTTCAGAATTGTTGATTTTGACAAGTTTTGTAATCTATTAATATAATGGCGTCATTATGACTTTCCTATGGTCCACCACTGACACTCCATTGAAAGAAATGGCTTAAAATGGTAATCTCTTACACAATGTTAAAAACAATGTTACTAACCATTTATGAGATGGCTCGAAATAAGTTTATTGTATTCTATTCTATTATATAATGACAAAGGAAAGACTGACGTGTGCGGTAATCTGCTAAAATGTTGACAGTTCCTTTGATCAGTACCACGATTCTATTACGAGACCACTGACCTACCAATGATCGACCATTATGAATTTAGCAGATTACGAACTTTTAGCAAAATGACAATAGGATCGTGTTGGAATGACGAATTAATAAAAAATAGCAGACTTGGGGCCCTGGTCTATCGGCGTAGACATGCGACTTTACATATCCCCAGAGAAAATACTGTAACTGTGTGAAATCACTCGAACGATGATTGTACTATTCGTGAAATTAGTCGTTCAGAAAAATGAGCCTATAAAATTTTTTGGCTTTTAATAAATTAGGGCTTGGCGTCAGCCGCGGAGGTCACCATGTCCGAAATTATATTAAAAAAATAATGCCATAAAGTTATCTGTCAACAAAAGCCAATTTCATAGATAACAAAAACATTTTTCTGACACTCGATACCTATGCAATTATGAAAAGTCTATCCTTGATTAACGGAAAATCCATTTATAAAACGATTTCCCTTATCTATGGCTATTACAACTTTCCAATAATTTCCTTAGTTACAAAAACGACCCACCTTTTACCACTTACGTATACAACAATCTTTTCATTGGCCCTGCCTGACATGGATGTCACAAGCACAAACAACGTATTTTCCCTCGTCGTAGTGTCGGACTTAGAACCGACATGTCGGGTAAACCTGAAAGCTTTGTGTGTGGAATTTTCATCAAACAACATTGACATCGCTGCGCTGGCGTATCGAATATCGTGACATGGACAAACATAAAGGATAGCCTTGGAGAGGAATAACGGTTAGTATTAGCAATTTTCATCTTGGTTCTGGTTTTGTGGCCAACATTGGTGAAATGTTAAAAACCCGATACTCGTCAATTTTTATTTTAGTGTGTTGGTGAATAAGTTTGTATGTACAACCAATATTGGTCACAGGTAATTGCTTTGATGGAGGTTCTATAACCAATAAAGTTACACAACAAATAACGAACCAGTTCGTAGAAACTATTATTCCAAGAAATTCATTCGTTCTCTAGAAGTTCACTTATACATAAGTGTGCACTCAGAAACTAATTAAAATTGCCTGATTAACAAAAATAACGGGAGCCAGTTAAAGTTTCCCAATAACAGTTTTGATCATCATTATTTGTTAATTCTGTTCATTAATTCCAGTTCTTTGTACATGTTGCTAATTACTATTATTGGTAGATCTGGACAGAGACAGGTGAAAGGAAAGTAGATAGGCCTTTACCCATCAGTGAGACATTAACCTAAACTAATCCTAACTAATATTATATACGTAAATGCGAATGTGAGTTTGGCTGAACGGATTTGGATTTAATTTGGCACAAGGGTAGACCATGACCATGCTATTTGTCATCCTAGATCGCAGACGAAGTCACGGGCCACAGCTAGTAATATTATAAAGAGAAAAGATTTGATTTTCTTTATGTTCGTGTATTTGTTTGTTACACTTTTACGCTAAAACGCCAGAATGGATTTGGATAAAATTTAGCACATAGGTAGACCTTGATCTGGGTTAGGACATACAATACTTTTTATTCCGGTATTCCTACAGGATCGAGATTTATGTGAGTGAAACCACGGGGCGCAGCTAGTAGTTAATAAAAATGAATGTAATAAATGATTAACACGATTTTCAGACGGGTACGTGATCGCAGTTTGTTTGTTGTATTTAGCAGCGAGCATCACGACCTTTCTCCACCATCACCCACGACCAACGGCTTCGACCTTTATACGTAATTCCTGTATTGCCACAAATGACCACAAATAGGGAAAGCCAACCCATTCTCTATTAATTTAATGGATTTATGGTGGTCTAACATTATCAGTGACAGTTGACTAATATTGTGTTTACTACTGCTGTAGCTAGGTCGTTTCGATAATAAAAAAGTTACTATAAACCTATCTCATTATCTGCCTTAACCTTGAAAAAAAAAATCTAATATTAAAATGTTTATTTACAAACAAAAAAAAAAAAAATACTACACATATTACCTCTGACAAACTGCAAGACAGTGTGTTGGCAGACGTAACTCCTTCTTTTTTTCCCCAATTGTGTTGGGGACCAGTATTTTACATGAAGCGACTGCCTATCTGACCTCCACAACCCAATAACTGGGTATCTTTCCCTCATCTTTCAAATAATCACCCCACTGTTTCTTGCAACTGTAATTACAGCACTACAGCGACGAAAAATTAAAATTCACAGCTCGATGTCAAAGACACTTGAACTCTCCATGAATATAAGGAAAGAAATGACACCAAAAAATAAACCCACATTAAATTAATAACACCATCTAAGGAAATTGTAATAGTCTACTGTAATAATTCTGCCATTGTGTTGGCGGTCCGTTGCTCAACGTTCTTGATTATATTTAAGCAAAACATCTTTGTTGGGATTTCGGTAAGAATTTATTAAAGCCTCCTCGGTCCGTGTAAGGTTTATTAAATGAATAATTTTGAATGAAAGGTTCGAATAGATTTGTTTAGTCTTAAGTTGCTTAATTTATCGTGTAATTTGATCGTCGTGTTAAAGTAATGTTTATTTAATTCAGGTGTTAAAACTCAGGCATAATTCTTTCGAGTTAATTCGTGAAGAAGTAATTAAAATGGTAATGATCAAGTCAGAGTGGGTTTTTTGAACATTGGACCCCTCCATTATGGGTTCCCAAAAGTTTTATAATGAATGTACTTGGTTTATCATAAGCCTGAACATAAATAAAATTTAATAAAAATATGTTTATACAGCTTGTATCAGAAAGATATCTATCTGCCTAGCCTTTTCCCAACTATGTTGGGGTCGGCTTCCAGTCTAACCGGATGCAGCTGAATACCAGTATTTTACATGTAGGGACTACCTATCTGACGTCCACAATCCAGTTACTGGGTAATACGATACCCCAAGGTTAGACTGGTTGTCAGATTTTCGGGCTTCTGACGACCCGTAACGACTGTCAAAGATCGACGAATGACAGCCGGGACCAACGGTTTAACGTGCTTACCGAGGCACGGAGGGGTCATGGTATGTAAAGATGGTCACCCATCCACGAACCTGACCAGCTTAACCTGATCGATCAACCCGTTCGACTGTTATTACTTAGTCACAAGCCCCTCTTGTAAATAAATAAGTATCAGAAATGTGAGGAGCTCGTGGCTAAGTAATAACAGCCGCACGGGTCAATCCATCAGGTTTAGCTACGCTTGCCAGGGTGGTCTGTGGATGGGTGACCGTCTTTTCATACCGAAACTCCTCCGTGCCTCGGAAAGCACGTTAAGCCGTTGGCCCCGGCTGTCATTCGAGAATCTTTGACAGTCGTTACGGGTCGTCAGAAGCCCAAGGGGTATCGTATTACCCAGTAACTGGGTTCTGGAAGTCAGATAGGCAGTCGATCCATGTAAAATACTGGTACTCAGCTTCATCCGGTTAGACTGGAAGCCGACCCCAATATATTTGGAAAAAGGCTAGGCAGATTGAAGTATCAGAAATGTGTGGCCGTATTTAAGGGTGGGGTACAGACCATCAAACAGAACAATTTTCTCCATGGGACCAACATCGTGAGACCACACATTCCTGGTACCAGCAGTACTTAGTAGCTACATAATTTTGAAACCCTTCAATATCAATTAGTTATATATGCACGTACCTACGCAACGGAAAGACGATTATGCATTTAGGGGAAGCGGTGCCAAGTGCCAAGTCTTTTCCACTCTCATATTTTATGTACGATTTCTTTAGCACAAGCATTTCTGAGGCCCTTAGCACACCGCCACCGTGAAATTGCGCAACTGCGTGATGTTCCGCTACATGCGATTCAGTTGAATTTAACTACTGCGGTTTCGCTGCTAAGGGGGTGAATATTTGACCTTTTAACCGCCCGTCATTACCTTCCGCCAAAAGTTGATGAAGGAGAATATATTTAATGAAATATTTCAGCAATTCCTGATTCTGGTCCTTAAGCAGATTCTGGGAATTGATGAAATATTTCATTAACGATATTCTCCTTCATCAACTTTTGGCGGAAGGTAATGACGGCGGTTAAAAGGTCAAATATTCACCCAAGGTCTTGTGGCGGAGGTGTGCTAAGGCCTTCATGGCTCGGTATACATTAGCTACCTACCTTGTGTCTAAGTTGCTAATTGAAATGTAAAATTTACATTTTCAAGTTTTCCTTACTAACTTCATTTTATTTCGATTTGTAACTTGCTTTGGCGAAGTTGGTGATTGTCATTAGGTTATTATTTTGTTTGCTTGATTTCTGAAGGTTTAAATTGGTGTATAATTTGTGTGGGGCTAAGTGTTTGACATATGTATGTATATAACACCATTATTTATACTAATAAAATTGCTTAATCAGAATCTCTATTCTAACTACAATAGATCTGCCAGGAAGTGGTGAAGAACGGGCGTTTTGGTGGACTGTCTTATGTAATTTTGACATTCAAAAAACGCTTCTCAGCCTAATTGGAATAAATTACTTTTGATTTTGATTTGCAATGCCTAAATAAAACACTGGTACTTAACCATAAACTGAAAAATAATGAAAGAACTAAAATAGATACCAAGTAAATTCCATTTTTATTTCTGTATCGAAATCAAATGTTGGAAGAGCGATCTAATAACGTCTCAATTTACACAGTAACTGAACTAATTTCTCAAAAGTCTGTGACCCAATATTTCATTCAAGGCTGACAATCTGCCAAAGATGGCAAGTAATAAAATTGTTTTCGTCAAAAGACAAAAAAAGAAACACTGTAAGGTAAACAGCGTTGGGTAATAAGAATTGAGTGCCAAGTCCCGACCCGAAATTCAAAGGTATCTTTTATCTGAGTCGATATTAAGGGCGCGCTAAGGTAGCCCGCGTAATTCACATTTTTTTTACGTTTTTTGCAATTTGCAGGTCAGTGTCAGGTTGTATGTTGATCTAAATATGATTCGTAACGTTCGAATTGACCTCAGATGTTATGATTCGTTCAATATAATCATTCAATAGTGTAATTTTAACATAGAGAGTTGTTTAAATGATTATAACTCTTCAAATATACAGTATGTTAACCAACAGAGGGCGTTCCCGTTAACCCGCAATAGTATAGCATCCATACATGCTAAAAAAAATATTACCATTCGAAAACAAAATGGTTTTTATTTTTTTTTAATATTAAAATATTCACTAAAAATGCTAAAAATATTCAAAAAAATATAAAAATATTCACTAAAAATAAAAACTAAATTGCGATGTTTCCGTCCTTCAAGTACGCGTGTACAGAGTGTTTCTTTTACGTATCAATTTAACATTTTTAGTGAATATTTTAATATTAAAAAAAATAAAAACCATTTTGTTTTCGAATGGTAATATTTTTTTAGCATGTATGGATGCTATACTATTGCGGGTTAACGGGAACGCCCTCTGTTGGTTAACATACTGTATATATTTTACGGTCGCGAATCATATTTGTATCTACATACAGCCTGACACTGACCTGCAAGTTGCAAATAACGTAAGAAAATGTAAATTTCGCTGGCTACCCTGGCGCTTTCGCCTTAAACGAATATTATTAAGTATGAAAATACCACTTAGCGATCGCTTTTGACTCACATGTTTTGATGAGTACCAAAATAGAAGCCAAGTACATCTGTAGTGTTACAATCTTCATCAATAAATCATTGATAATTTCTCGAGAATTTAAAATTTCAACCGTTAACTTTAAATTATACCTATATATTATGTTGTACCTACCAGGTCTATTAATGAAAGAAAAGTGCAGTTAAAAAAAGCTGCTGTGCTGAAAGTGCAGTTTTGTGTGTTAAGCATGCAGTCAAATACTACAAAAGACGTCAAACTGCAGTTCCCGTATGCTTTCTTGATCTTTCGAGAGCGTTTGATCTGGTTTGCTATGATATTCTATGGAAAAAGTTAGAAAAACGAATCTACCAATAGAACTTATCAACATCTGCAAGTACTGGTATGGAAATCAGTGCGGAGTGCGGGGTGAGGCAGGAGCGATTGTCTTCGCCAACCCTATTCAACCTGTATATGAACGATTCGACTTCTACGGCATTAGAGGAAAAGCATATGAATGGATATCTAGTTATCTAGGAAACAGGCAGCAGTGTACCGAGATATCCAAAGTTGTAAAGAAAAGTGACAGAATATATTCCAAAGAGAAATTCAAATCAAAAGCGGTCATAAGAAAGTGTGGGGTGCCTCAGGGAAGCATTCTCGGACCTTTGCTTTTCTTACTTTATATAAATGATCTTCCACAGGCCACTTTGCAGAAATGTATCATTTTTGCAGATGATACTACAGTTGTCATAAAATGTCAGGACAAAGGCGACTACAAATCAGCTACGGAAAAGACCCTAAAAGATATAATAAGTTGGATGCAAAATAATAACCTAAATATAAATGTTAACAAGACAAAATTAATTGAATTTAACTCCTATAATAGCAAACCTTTAGCTTTGGATATTCTGTGTAATGGTGAAAAGGTACAACAAGTGGATCAATTAAAATTTTTAGGAATTAATTTAGACAAAAATCTGAATTGGAAAAGCCATGTTCAGCATATATGCCAGAAACTAGATAGGTTCGTGTTTGCTTTAAAAAAGCTGAGACAAAATGTATCTATAGAAGCTGCTCTTGCAGGTTACCATAGATACGTGTCATCGGTTCTAAGCTATGGACTAATCACGTGGGGTAACTCGACCGATACCGACAGAGTTTTTAAGCTCCAAAAACGCTGCATCCGGGTAATAAACAAGGCATGGTTCTTAGACAGCTGTAAACTGCTCTTTCAAAAAATGAAAATTCTTCCGCTACCCTGCATGAATACTAGAGAAATCTGCACGTTTACAAAGACACACATGCATTATTTTAAGCAGCGTACGGAGGTTATACCACGGCAGAAAAGGGCTATGTTTCGCAACCATATCATCCAGCTGGACATAAAGATATTTATAAGAAAAATGTGTTCAATATGTGTATATTAATTTATAATACCACACCAAATGAATTTAAATTGTTACAGGGTAATGTTTTTAAAACAAAATTGTCAGAGTGGTTACAAAAAAAGTGTTGCTACAGCATTAAGGAATTTTTATAACTTAAAATATTTGTTTAGAGTATTAATTGACTAATTTATTGTAATTTAATTAATGACATTTGTATGTAATATTAATGTGTGCTAATAATATAATCATAATGTAATGTAATAAGGTACTAATAATATAATCTGCATAATAATTATGACATTTAAAAATAATTAATTTGCACGCTTGGTTTCAGGCAGAATACTATGACTTTAAGGCTGTAAGATCTTCACTTGTAAACATATATTTTTCTAGCAAATAAACATTTTGAATTTGAATTTGAACAACTTTTACTATGGACCAAACATGAAATCGCGAAAAAAAATCAGCTTTTCCCTACATTTTGACGAATTATGCGAACATAAATGTACTGAAAAGCTGATTTTTTTTCGCGATTTCGGGTTTGGTCCCACAGTAAAAGTTGTTCATAATGATGAGTACAATAACCCCTTAAAGGTTTGCCACTGTTTATACTTACACCCTGTATATATTTTTTTAATAATTTTGAAATAAATTGTTTTAGTTATTTAAGAAAATAGACGAAAATTGATCATTCCTCTCCCCCGTCCTTGAAACTACTGAGCCTAAAATTTTAATAAAAATACAGAAAATAGTTCTATACCTATGGATTACAGGAAAACCTATAAGAAGTATAATATAAATGGTCTTAAAATAACATGGTAAATCGCTCAATATTGTGCGTGCAAACTTACATTCGCAGTTGGTAAGTACGTTTTTCAACTAAAATGTTAAGTTTCTTCTTGGGATAAATTCATCCCAACTACGGAACCCTTCTTTGTGTGTAGTCCGTCACGCACTTGGCTGGATTTTTTATTTCAATATGCTACAGTATGCGAGTACAGTTTCAGACTGCTGACAATTTCCATTCACCAATCACCACCGAAACAAAAACACTAACGGAAACTGACAACTAACCCCACAAAGTACTGAAAATAAAATTAGTGTTTTTCCGCACGAAACCGGAATGAAACCGGCCTCAATCGCAATTCGACGTATGTAAGGGATGAATAAAAACGGTGAACGTCAACACGGCGACAGAGGCGCAGTAATTAGATTCCGTGGCGCTGTGTGAGCGGATAAAACTGATAAAAGAACGTACAGCATGTTTATACAGTGTGTTTAGGTTTTATATGTAAATTGCTGTACGAGAATATTTGATCTAATCAGTGATTGGTTGTTTGTTGACTGTCAAATGTTTTTTTTTTTTTTAGATAATTACTTTTCTTTTCAGGTTTCTGTAAACCCTTTCAACGGAGCCAAATTATCCTTTTTAGTCCTTTTATTATTTTTAATCTTTAGGTATTTGCTGCATTATGTTGATTCTAATATTTAAATGAACTTATTCAAATTTTTGTTTCAGGGTTGCAAATCAAAAAGAAAAAAAAATTGCGAAAGTAAAACCGACTTCCATATCAAAACACTACTAAGTGAAAAATAACTTTAATTTCGGTAGTCGTTGTCTTTGGTTTTGTATTTCCGTTTTTGCCACCGACTTCCGAAATTAAAGTTATTTTTCATTTTGTAGTGTTTTGATTTGGAAATTGGTTATATTTTATGCTAAAAAGTTTTTATTTTTCACTTTTTAGTTATGGTACCTTAAATAACAATGATTGGAAAGTTATTAAAACATCATCCATATAAACGTGGCAACAATACGCATTATTGAAGCTAACTCGAAAGCTACCCAAGGAAAGTTAATATATGAAACCATCTAGGAAGTATACCCTTTCAAACAAAATAAGAATTTTCCAAATCGGTTTATCCGTCTTGGAGTAATCACGTAACAAATATACAAAAAAAAAAAAAAAAAACATTCGAATTGAGAAACTCCTCCTTTTTGAAGTTGGTTAAAAAGGTAGCCCAAAGAAACGATGCATGGACTGTGTGAAAGATGAGATTGCGAGAAAATGATTGGCCGAGATGGCGATTAATATAGAAGTAAACTTTCTTGCAAAAAACCGGGGCACTTTAGATTTTTTTTCTCTATTTCAATGAAGAAGAACATGAAAGAGGTTTTATTAATTTGACGATGTATTGGCATGTTATTTGAAGCATACTGGCGTGATTCTTTACGTTCCAAATTTAAATTTTGAAATTAACAAAGAAAAATAATGATTATTGTGAATTATTGTAAAATTGCTTTACTAATGACGCGAATTGCTGAAACGACTTTTTGACTGATTACCAAAACTTTAAAACTTTTTGGATATTTTCTGCAAATTAAACAATTTAATCTTTATTTTTACATTAAATACCACTTTTTGATATGAGTGATAAAGCGATAAGGGCCTGTAAAATTAAAGCTATACTTGAAGAAGATTGTTCGCAAATTTACGTGTCTCAGTGGCTAAATGTGAGTCGTTCAACTGTCCAGAGGACTTGGCAATGGTATCAAGAGACTGGTTCGGTCAAAAGAAGACCCGGTTCGGGAAGAAAACGATGCACAGAACCAAGAGATGACCGCTTTTTGGTGTGTCAAGCGTTGCGGAATCCTAAGGCATCAAGTGTGGACCTAAGAAGAGCCTTGAAGAAGTAAGAACAGTAGAAGTTAGCTTGTGGACGGTCAGGAGGAGGCTTTTGGCTGCCAATATCAGTAGTTACCGCCCGTCTCGGGGCCCTAAATTACTCCGTTAGCACCGTGTTGCTCAACTTCAGTTTGCTCGAAACTGTTGGACTCTGGAGGACTGGCTAAAGTATTGTTTTCCGATGAAGCTAGAATCTCTTTATGTGGAGAGAACCGCCGCGAGCGAGGGCTGCAAAGACCACGAACTGCTATGCGGAAGTGTGTTTCGAAGAAATCACTCCTTAAGGCGGAGGCACCGTTATGTTTTGGGCAGCTGATGAGGCGTGTAAATAGCCTGCACCTTTATTAGAGTGATGTGAGAAAAAACTTAACTCAAAGACGTAATGGCGGACTTCAAAAATAAAATAATTTCCCCATTGATGAATCCCCGAGGAACCAATACCATAGAATTAATACGAGCAGCAGTAGCTCGTAGCAGCTAAACATGCCCACGTACCTTTACAATCCAGAGATCCCACTCAGACCCAGGGAGATGGGAAGATATCTCGTTCATGCGTGCGTGATGGCTTGTAGGTCTGTAGCTGCCGGCCGGCGAGCAAATCTTCTTAAATCTACCGGTGAAATGGTTGAAACTCCAAAAATCAACACTGCACTATAAGTCCTCAATGAAGCACAGATGCATGTCCATTTATTTTACGAGTATAGTCAAGGTTTCATCAAAAAAGGAATATTCAAAAGGCGGAGCGATTAGCATTCGCCATGTCTCTTTGCGGAGCGGGAAGCACACTCCGCTGACGCCATCTATCGGTCATTTTGCGAGAAAACTAAAGAAAGTTCCGATACATGGGCGCTGCGACAACGAATATTGGCGCGAGGAATCATCAATTGAGAAATTAAAATATTTAATTTGAAACACTAACATTATTATAATATTATAGGAACAAATCCTAAAATGTTATTATTTTATTTATTACATTGAAAAAAGCACTGACGCTTCACCAGCAGCAATTAATACGACGGAGCATACGGAGTTAGTTTTCATAGAAAATGGAACATTAAATACACACCGGTACATAAAGTCCGAATTCTATATGTACAACCCGCATTGACTGCACTTTAGGAAGATTCCATTTTTATGGACTGCTCGTCCGCACTGTTCTGGCGACGTGGAAGCTTTTATGCAAGAAGTTGGGATTCGTCGTTTAGATTGGCCAGCTCAAAGTCCTGACCTCAATCCAATTGAGCATGTCTGGGATGTTCTAAAGAGATGGGTAAGATCAGTGCAACCTGCTCCACAAAACATCAGGGAGCTAAAAAGAGTCATTGCAGAAGAGTGGAAAGTATGCCCAGAAGGATTCAAGCTGTGATTTTGGCAAAAGGAGGTCACACTCGTAGTTAGGCTTTTACATTTGTAACTTTATTTAATTAAAAAAAGTAAAAAATAAATCTTCTTGTCTTTATTGCCGACCAATTTTAAAGAATTTATCGGAAATTTAAAAAAGAAAATGCCAGAATTCACTTCACGCGTAATAATTTATACGATTATAAGTATGCAGACTACGTTAAACAATTAAATTTCATTTAATTAACTCAAATTGACCTTAGAACGTAAATTTCCTTGGGTGCCCGTTTTTTTTGCAAAAGAGTGTATGTCAGAGTGAAGCGAGTAGTGAAGTATAAAACATAGAAAAAAATTGCTATAAGGGTAAGAGCAGTGGTAGCCCAGTAGTAATGGCCCCGACTTATGACTTGTCGTTTGTGGGTTCGAACCCAAGCAGACGCTTTACGCTGTGTAAATAATTTCATCACCACTGCTCTCAAAACAGTGAAGGAAAACATCGTGAGGAAACCGGTATGTTCTAGAACCAAAATTTCGAAGACATGTGACATCTACCAATCCGCACTGGACCTGCGTGGTAGATTACAGCCCATTCCCTCTCAAAGAGAGGTCTGTGTCCCAGCAGTGGGAACATTATAGGATTACTACTGATTACGTATGTTACGTAAGGATAAGAGAATGACGATGATGTTGCAAATCAAAAAAAGTTTACCAAGCTCCCGAGCTATCACTACTTACTTCTCCACATATCTTTTTACTTTACCCTAACACATGTTTTTCTCAATTTAGGTCACTGTGTTGACTTACTAACACACTCCTTAACCTAGATCAGCATTTCTAAAGACCTGTCCCAATCCGTCCTACGCAAACTCGTCCTACACAAAGTAACCAAAGCATCTATCAAAACAAAACTGACGAATCACCTCACTGGCCTCCCTAGTTCCAAACCATATAGAATTAACAAAGGAATAGACCTTCCACGTTTGTACAGTCGACTGCACGTAGGTGGTAACAATTTAACCTATAGCTGGTCTAGCGCAGTTTGAAATTTGAATAGAATAAGAGTTCAGCTTATACATTTTTTAGGGTTCCGTACCTCAAAAGGTAAAACGAAACCATTATAGGATCACTAATGTGTCTGTCTGTCCGTCTGTCACATCCAATTTGCTCCGAATCTAATAAACCGATTAAGTTGAAATTCGGTACACTTATTTTTGTGACCAAACACGGACGAGTAATGTAAATGAATGAATTTTGAATATAGGGGTCAACTTTGGGGGGCAAATAAGAAAATTAAAAAAGTTTTGCAAACTGTACTGTGCGATATATAAAATGAAAGGGCCTACTGTGAGGGTCTCAAGTGTATTTTTTTTATAATTTTAAAGTAAACCGTTTTGAAGTTATTATAGAAAATAGACGAAAATTGACCATTGACATTCCCCTTTATCTCCGAAACTATTGAGGTTAAAATTTAAAAAAAGATACTGAAAATACTTCTATACCTATAGATTACAGGAAAACCTATATAAAGTCTATGGTCTTAACATAACATGGTAAATTTCTCAATAATTTATGCATGGGAGAACTTGTTTTTCAACTACAACGTTAAGTTTGTTCTTAGGATAAATTCATCCCAACTACGGAACACTTCATTGTGCGTGGTCCGACATGCACTTGACCGGTTTTTTTTTACTACTGACGTGATGCCTATTATACATGTTGTAGCCACATTGGTTACCTGCTCACAGTACCAGTACTGAAACCGTCTAAAATTGAGACAACTTTATAGTCTGCCTGTTGACCAATGTGTCTATGGCAGACAAAAAAGAAAAAAAAATAGAAAAATATTGCATACTTTTTCTAACTTATAAAATGTGTCGTAGGAAAGAAAGAGACGTATAGATTGCTGTGTTATACTTTTTATTGCTACCTCTGTTAGTCCTAAGTCTCTAAGTCCCAAACGAACAATCGGCCCGTTGTTTACGTCAAAAGAAGGAAAGCTGTTATCAGAATAAGTCGTCGGTATAAATCAACCTCTAATCTTGTTTGTCAGTGGTGATCGAACGACTGTTTTTGCATGTTTATAGATATCGTAAAAGAAATTCGGTTGCGCCGTATTTGTAAAGTCGTAATTTTGTTCGATTGATGAGAATTTATTTCCGGGGTTTTTTTTGCACCTGTATTTTCGTGGCATATACTTTGGTACATGATATGGCACCAAAATGGCGCATTTGATTTATTTAAAGCAAAAACATTATCGGGAAAGTCTAATAAAAGAAAGCAAGAAAATAAACATTTAATTTAAGCTTGCACAGTATTGAAAACAGACTATCAAAAATATTATTACCAACAAATAAAAAAGCCATTTTCTACGAGTTGAGTGGCAAATTCTGGATAAAAAGTAAAATAAACATTGAGGTTTCTGGTTTTCATACGCAGATATATCAGAAATATTTGAGTATTCTAAAATACTGTTGATATTTTGCGGCCCGAGTTCCTGGATTTACTTTGAGCTTCACATGAAAATGAATAGTAAAACAGACCTTCTCATAGTTTTAGATTGAAAACGAGATTTGATGTCACGGTGAAAATGTTAAGAGATTACTTATAAGACTTCTAGCGGCTAAGCATTGCCATAAAACATGGCAATGCTCCAGTCTCTTGGGTATATTACCAGTAGACAACGATGATTTATCGACGCCATATTTTAGGTTTTTAATAATTTTTGTTATTTTAGGATATTATATTTTTTAACTTAATTATCAATTAATTAATAAGTAAACCTTATTATATACGCTAAAAATAAGACTTCTGAGAAATAAAAGACATGATTTATTTCAGTCATATGTTAATATAAATTTAAATTCCGAATAAAATATTTCGGAGCAAAAAAACAAAATCTTCAGCAGTTTACTTTTGCTCAAAAATACAACAAGAAATTTACTAAGGAGTAAACCTGAATACAACTAAAACGTACCTGTTGTTTTATTTTACTCTCAAAAACAATAAAACGAAAACATAAACGCATAAACTCCTGAAAATATGAAATTTTCAGCAAAAGGAAGGCCATTTGCACGTCACTCACTTGAGTGTTGTAGTAAAACAAAATAGTGCGTACAAGTTGATGTTGCCAATTTAGTCAGCACTCTTTGGTGTATATTGTTTATGGTACAAGTTCAGCACAGGCTTTGTTGTTTTTGTAACCGTGTTTATCGTTGATTTGTCTTATTTGTTGAGCTGTGAGCTGTTTTGTTTATTTCCGATTTGGTACAGGTTTCGTTTTATTTTGTTCGAATGAAGAGAGCTAATTGTTAGTGAAGTGTGGGTCAGGTGTAACCGTGCGAAGGGATCCTGAGCTAAAATAGACGCTTTAATATCAAAAATCCAATAAATACCTTATTTTACCACACTTTTACTGTGATTTAATTGGTGTATTCCATTATGTTTGTTTGGCAGTATCTAATCTAGAATGGGAGAATTTAACGAGAAAAATTATCTATTGTGTTATATCCATTATTTTTCTTCTACTTCCCGATCTGTGTGCAAGTTAAGAAAGTTTAAAAGGTTTCCCCACAAGTTAAAACGGGAAAATAAGTTACTTCGGCGGATGAAAGCTTGCAGTCTGTTACTTTTGCAACATGTAGTGTCGCTTGCAGTTGTTGTCGAGCCATTGCGTTCCAACTTTTTGAATTCAAATACCGAAATGGAACAACGAAAGAAATTTTTTATTATAACAACCTACGGTTTTCTGCAAACAGGTTGACGCGATGGCTCGCCTCACGGAATATGGTTATGGATTGTATCTAGTGTAAACTTGCTACAGTGATAAAGACTTTTGATGAATGTCTGTGATTACACAGTAGACATAGTGGAAAGTCCTATGTCTGTAAATCAAACCAACAGTAATTATCATGCAGTTGGTTTTTAGGATACCATGCGTCAGAATGAAAAACGGAACCCTTAAGGATCACTTGTGTTGTCTGTCTGACCGATTAAGTTGTTTCTATGACCGAAATAGGAAGTGTAACGTAAATAAATTAATTTTAAATATCGTGGTAACTTTTAGGAGGCAATTTTTTTTTAAGGTTTGCAATTTGTACCGTGTGACATATCAAATGAAAGGGATTGTTGTGACAATCACAAATACATTTTGTTATAATTATAAAATTAATAGTTTTAAAACTATAATACAGAAAATAGTTCTAAACAGATCACAGGAAAACCTGTAAGAAGTCTATGGTCTTAAAATAACATGGTAAATCGATCAATATTGTGAGTACAAACTAACATTTGCAGTTGGAATGTATGGGAGTATACAATGTATACAATGTTATGTTTGTTTTTGGGTTAAATTTATCCCAACTGCGGAACCCTTCTCCTTACTTTTATATGCAGTTGAAATGTATGAGAGAATATGAGAACATGTTTTTCAGTAAAAAATAATAGATCTAAACAGTAGAAAAGTTTCTACCGCGAAGTTTATACGGTTATCTACAAAATATTTTTTTTTTCTTTTACTTATATCTTGAATTGCTGGCAACCCTGGCAAATGTAAACATAGGCTCCTTAGTTAAAAAAGAATTAAAATCTTTAATATGCGATTATACTCGAAAAAATAATAACATTAAAGTCTTAATAACATAATAAACCAGTGACAACGTTTTCATGTGAAACTATCGAGTTCCAGGACAGTTACTGAAAAAACAACAGTGAACACCAAAACCCAGTAATAAACAGTGGAAAAGTGACTTTTTGCAAATTCTTATCCATAACTACGCTCTCAGTACATCAAAAGAAGAAATAGAAAACTATAAACAGTGAAAAAAACCACTATATCAACCTCAAGTAAGACTTTAACTTTTTTGAGTTCGTTTATTTTATTTAAAAACATATAACTAGCGCCAAAACGACATATGTAACCGCCCAAGTGGCGAATGGACGTACTAAAGTGACAGGAAGATAACATGTCAGTTCTACCAACCTAAGCGCAGTTTAAACGACCACTAGCGCCATAACATCGAACAAAACGGTTCACGTGGCGAAATAGTGAACTAAAATAATAACGCTACTGCCCACCAGGGGCGCTAGATAGTGATTGGGGATACCAGTACACAAAATAATCTTCCTTGTGGTAGAAAAGTAAATTAAATTAAGTAAACCGGAACAAAAAATTGACCAAACTTATATAAGATAAACAGCAAAAATATGGCGGAGCACAACAACATAACCCAAAGACGACCAATGCAAAAATGCGAATCATTGGATCAAATAGACATGAGCGTGTCTATAAATTCTTCTTGTTCGGAGGAGTTGTTGGGCAAAAGTCTAGATGTATCTTCCAATATTATAGCGCTGTGTAGAGAGGAAATGAAAAGTGAAATAAATAGATTAAATGTTAACTTAGAAAGCACTCAACATGAATTAGAAAATGTGATACTTGAAAATTCTGACTTGAAGAAACAAATCTTTCAATTGACACAAGAGATTGAAATACTTAAACAGATCTGTAGAAGCCCTTTATCGACATTACGTAAAGTTCATTCCTCCGCAAATAAATGTACTGCCAAACGAAGGCTCACTGACTCTTTCAAAGCTTCTCCGCTCACAATGCAGAAATCACCCTTTGTACCGGAATCTAACACTCAAACTACGGTCAACAACGAGGCTATTCAAATTATGTGTTCACCAAAGAACCAGGACTCAGATGTACCGAAACATGCTGCCATACAAATTACCAACAAAAAACCGCCGCGCAAGTCTCCGAATAACAAACCCAAAATAAGTATACTAAGTAGCGAAACTTCGAATGAATTATACGCTCTTACAGAAGAAACTAGCCTTCGAGAATACGAAATTTGCCACTATCGCAAACCTAAATGTGGAATAAAACAAGTCTTAGAAACAATTGAAACAAAACTTCAAAACTTTACGATTGAGGACTACTGCATAATCTACATCGGCGAAGAGGATTTCCGTACAACTCAAAACTATGTAGATTTAGTTATGTATATAAGAGAAAAACTATTAATGTTAACCCATACCAACATTGTTATTTGTCTGCCTACTTATAAATTTAAATTTAATTATTCTTATGCTAAACACCAGTTAAACTATAGCACCACTTTGTACAATAGCCGTTTGGAAACGTTCAACAATCTTCTTTTTATGGATGCGCAAACGTACGAGTACGCACACATATTGGACTCCAACCTAAACCTTTCGTACGATTGCGATATGTATAATCAGCGTTCCGGAGCAATAAATCATGTTGGCAAAAAAATTATAATATCAAATTTGGAAGATTTTGTACTATCAATAAGGAATTTAAATAATCCTATTTCGTATCAGGAAACGGCAGATTTACACCCACCAACACGAGCCAATGCAAAATTTTTTCGCCACTAAAAACTCCAATCCCAACACTTTACACCAACACCCACATAAATTAAATATTATTTATCAAAACATACAAAGCTTAAAAAATAAACGATACATTTTAGAATCAATTACAAATGAATACAAAATAGAAGCACTTTGTCTTACAGAAACTTGGATTACAATAATAAAAAAAGACCTATTACAATTACAGGGATATAACTTAGCCGCTAAATACTGTCGCGCGACCCACACGGGAGGTGGTGTTTGTGTATTTTTAAAAGAAAATATTGAATTTAAGTTCCGACATGACATAGCAGACATGTCAGTTGAATGCATTTTTGAAACCTGTGGAGTGGAGATACCTAAACTTAATCTTTTACTTATAGTTATTTATTGGCCGCAGAAGAACAGGGAAACTGAAATATTTTATACTTCCCTGGAAAAACTCTTACATAAACTTAACATAAAGAATAAACAAAGAGATATAATCATCGGAGGAGATTTTAACATAAACATTTTAGAAAAAAATAGAAATTCTTTTGCTCTCCTGAACTTTATGACTAACTACAACCTCCGACAGCTAGTAACGGAACCTACGCGAGTAACAGCTACGAGCTCAACATGTATCGACCTAATATTCACAAACAACCACATTCATGAATTTGACTTAAAAGTTTTAAACCTGGGACTCTCAGACCATAAAGGAATAAAGATTTCAATACCTACCAACGACCCTATAATAAAAAATATGACTCAAATGACAACTCAAAAGAGACTTTACAACAAACAAAATATGGAAGCGTTCAAAGCTGAACTACGGAAAGTAGATTGGAGTAATATAATTGATACAGATCAAAACACTAAAACAAATTACATATCCTTCCATAACCATTTACAAAAAATGTTAGACCAGTGCATCCCGAAGAAAAACATAAGAATTAAAAGTACGCCCAATAAAACGTGGCTAACTACTGGTTTAAAAGTGGCATGTAAACATAAACGGTTACTAAAAGCACTAATAACTACAACCAATAATGATATACTACATAAACATTACAAACAATACGAAAAAATACTCAAGAAAACGGTAACCTACTCCAAAAGACTAAATTATATAAAAAAAATAAACAAATCTGAAAATAAAACCAAAACAATGTGGCAAATAATTAAAGAGCGCACAAATAGACAAAACAAAAAAACAACAGGTAATATGCAATTGCGCGTGAATAATAATCTTATAGATAATGCGAAATTGATAGCAAACGCTTTCAATGACTATTTCATATCAGTTGGCAAATCGGACAGTACAATCGGGGATAGTGCTGCAACTGGCCGCCCGGGGCCCTCACAAAGCGAAAACTCTATTTACATTAGCCCAGTGGACCCAAACGAAATAAAATTTATAATTAAAAAACTAAAAAATAAACGAAGCTATGGACACGACGAGCTACCGCCAACACTAATAAAATTATGCGCTGAGGAATTAGTAATGCCACTGACTCTACTTATAAATCAGTCCCTTGACGAAGGCTGTGTTCCCGACCTGCTTAAAGTGGCAGTAATAAAACCGATCCATAAAAAGGGAGATCAGACCGACACAAATAACTTTCGGCCTATAGCCGCATTACCTACATTCGCGAAAATTTTTGAGACCGCAATGTCAAAACGACTTTACTCATTTTGTGAAAAGTACAAAATCTTCAACGATAGTCAAAATGGTTTTAGGAAAAATAAATCTACTAAACTGGCAATATTCAAATATATACAAGAAGCACTAAAAATTATAAATAATAAAAAACATGCAGTAGGGATTTTGCTAGACATGAGCAAAGCCTACGATAGAGTGTCTTATAAGATCCTTCTAAATAAATTGTATGAAATAGGTGTCAGAGGCACAGCCTACAAATGGTTTTGCTCTTACTTAGAAAATCGGGAACAATATGTAGAAGTAGATTATAAAGATGCACAGACTGGCCTGATAACACGTGTTAAATCTGATAGAGCAAAAGTAACCATGTCAATTCCTCAGGGTAGTGTTTTGGGGTGCCTATTGTTCCTAATATATATAAATAACCTCCCTACAGAAATAAATTCATACAGTGTCCTATTTGCTGACGACATTTCAATCATTTTTCCTTATGATAATAACGGGACCCTTAACGAAATCTTAAATGACATTCTTACTAACATAGTGGCATGGTTGAAAGACCATAATTTAGAAATAAATTTCTCGAAGACGAAGTTGATGCAATATGGACCATATCAGAAAGAAAAGGTAGATATCGACTTCTCATATAATAATATAAAATTACAATGTGTAAACGATTTTACACTGCTAGGCCTGACTGTCGATACAAATATAAACTGGAAAGCTCATATACAAACCCTATCAAATAAATTGGCTAGCTTTATATACGCCTTAAGAGAACTAAAAAAAGCAACTGACTTCAAAACAGCTCTTTCAGCCTACTACGCATACGCATATTCGTGGCTAAACTATGGAATTATAATGTGGGGAAATAGTGTAGATATAGAGCGACTATTCATTTTACAAAAAAAATGCGTTCGAATCCTAGTAAATATAGAAAATACGGAAAGTTGCAAACAATACTTTATAGAACATAAAATACTTACGCTATCAGGTATTTATATCCTAGAAGCTAGTAAATTTGTGAGAAAATACCCATCGCTTTTTCCGCTAGCAAAACAGCAACGCCCACAGCAACGCAGTCTTAGAAACCGATATCTAAACGAATTAGCGGTACCAACCTCAAAACTAGCTATGTTTCATTCTGGGCCTCTGGCCATGTGCGTTAAAATCTATAATAAACTCCCGAATTCAATTAAGGATACAGAGTATGACAACAAATTTAAAAATGACCTACAAAACCACTTAAACTTAAAATCATATTATAGCCTAAAAGAATTTTTAACCGAGAAATAAATAAATTAATATCGACTTGAACACATTACACATACATAACTAGGTACTCCATAAAACACCAGTCCGCTACTACCTCATTCCTGTATTTTTTAGTGATTACTTTCTATTTTATTTTATCTGAAAATGTGACATATTATAATGTAAAACTAATCTATTGACATTAAATTAACTGAAATAATAATGACATTTAGGCTCATTGCAAATATGTCATTTGTAAGTATATGATTATAATGTGAAAATGATAATTTATTTATTTTATTTAGTTTATAAGAATGACATAATGTATAATAATAATTAATAATTTTTAAATTAATCTATATTAACAAATTATATGAATAATGATAGCATGTTAAATTAATTAAAACCTATCGCCTATACATTGCTGTGCCCTAGCAGGGTTCATTGTTTGGAACTATCATAATGTAACAACCTGTAAACAACATGAAATGCAATAAATGAATGATTATGATTATGATTATGATTATCTCGAAAACGGTGTGTCCTATCGCAAAAATAATGAAAATTTTGCACCCCTTTATAATGCTCCTAACCCCCTGAAACTCTACATATAGGAAATATTTTTTCATCTACAATGTTAAGTTTATTTTTGGGATAAATTCATCCCAACTACGGAACCCTTCATTGTGCTTGGCCAGTACACGCACTTGGCCAGTATCCTTTTTAAAGGATTACAGAATAATTTAAATAGTGAAATAAATCTTTACAAAAGAAATATTTAAAAACACAATAATTTCTTAAGTTTGTATTAATAACTTCTGGTACAAAATCACTTCAACATCATACTCCAAATTCACTATGAAGTTACTAGTTTAAACTGTAATAGAAATGGGAAGCTGAACGACGGAAACCGATTCCGCACATGAATAAATCCGTACGATCTGTTTCGTAACTTGGTGTAGAATTTAATATCCAGGCTTACTTCTGCGTGTAGACTCTATAGACCCGTCATAATACCTACCAGTTATGAGCGAATACTGAATATCCTTGGAGAACTTGTCATATCTTGGGGAATATGAAATATTTTGGGATAAAGACTAGTACTTCGAATAGTTGATGCAATAATGTTGTGGATAAGTATGTAATATTGAGTTTGAAAGCTATGTGGTTTAGTGGCATACTTAGTAGTATAATAATATTAGCTGGAACATTTACATTTGAGCCACTTGCAGCCAAATAATATCAGCCGGAACATTTACATAAGCCGCTTGCAGCCAAATAATATCAGCCGGCACATTTACACAAGCCGCTTGCAGCCAAATAATATCAGCCGGCACATTTACATGAGCCGCTTGCAGCCAAATAATATCAGCCGGCACATTTACATAAGCCAATCAATATCAGCTAGACCATTTAGATAAGCCGCTTGCAGCTAAATAATATCAGCCGTAACGTTTATATAAGCCGCTTGCAGCCAAATAATATCAGCCGCGACCTTTACATACGCCACGTGCAGCCAAATAATATCAATCGGAACATTATACAATGTGGAACAGGACGATTGACATTTCTATAAACCACGGAGAGAGTATTATGTTCTTTACCCATATACAAAACATCAATCAAATCCAGCAAATACTTTAGCCACAGGAAATTATTTTTCATTTTCTTATTTTTCAACATGATGTTGATCTGAATGCGTAAATAGTGGGTAAACATTGTAAGGTCAAGATCCTGCGCAAAACGTATGATTCTATTCTCTGCGTCTCAATATGCTTGAAAAATAGAGAAAGGTGTCATCGATTCCACTCTGACGCGCCCCGCCCAGTCACAATTAGAAAGAAAAAGAAATATTACTTATGCAAATTATGAATTAGCGGTGCATAGACAACTGCGAGTGTGCGAGTGAGCGGAATATTTCGGCAAAAAGTCTCGGGACTCTCGCTAAGTAGGTCAATCAGTGCATAGCGGTGCCCTTTGAGGAGAGCTCGCGCATATTTTTTTTCTATCACGAGATTAGCCGCGCGCGTATTTCGTGATTTTGTGTAAAATTCGGGGCCGTAAAAATCGAGGTGTATGCACACAAGAAGTGAACACTGTGGACGATTTAAAAACTAAAATAATTAATGCCTTTGACAAATTTAAAAGAATGGCAGATGGGGACTTGTTAAGACTAAACTTTTAAATTTTCAAAGTGTCCACCACTGTTCATAATGCACACATTATGAACAGTGGTGGATACTTTGAAAATTTAAAAATTTTACTCTATTGATGATGTAAATTCTGATTGTTTTTTTAATATTATGTAATTAATCATTCAATTAGTGATATTATAATTAACAACGCGCAACTTAGTGAGTTTGTGCCGCTGCATTTTTGTTGTCCGACTAAAGTACCTACCTACGCCCCGCACCGCTGCCAGCGCCCCACGCCGCGTCACGCAACAGGCCAGTGACATTTCATAGATAAAGCGTGTTTACTTTTTATGCATTTGATTATGCTTTTATTTTGTTTGAAAATTGCAATTTTTAAATTTCTCATTAACTACTAATCTTCGTGTTTTTAATTGTTTCGATGGACTAGTACTGTGCTCGTTTTAAATTAATGTCGTACATCCAGATACACATTGCATAAGCTGTGTGCAGCCAAATAATATCAGTTAGTAGTAGCAGTCAGTAGTAGTATATAATTATAAAACTTACGTAACTATTTCTGCGTCCATGATTTATTTCAATTGGTGTAAACTATGTTAGCTTGCTGAGGTACTAGCTATCAGGGTCTGGCTTATCGTTAACATTAGCATTGAGTACTACTGCTATACAAAAGAGCCTTATCATGTTCCTATGAGAACATGACAAGATTATCGTGATATTCTCGGCTCTCAGCCAAATCAAAAGCCACACCCACCTGCCTAGCCTTTTCCCAACTATGTTGGGGTCAGCTTCCAGTCAAACTGAATGCAGCTGAATACCTACTCAGTATTTTACGTGGAGCGACTGCCTATCTGACTTCCACAACCCAGTTACTAGGTATTACGATACCCCTTGGTAAGACTAATTGTCAGACTTTTGGGCTTCTGACGAACTGCAACTACGCCCACGTGAAGCCACGAGCCCCACAGAGAAGATCAAAAGCCACATATTTTATTATAATTACTGACAACAGTAAGGTAAATCCATTAATTTTGTGGTAAATGCTCAATTAATTTATTATACATTTAATTGCCTCCAATTGCGAGGTTTTTATTCTTTCCCAGATCTTCGTCCAAAACAATGATTCCCTACTTTTTTAAATGTCCATACATTTTCTTTCTTGACAATATAAATTAGTTTTGCGCGACTGACCAGATTTATAATTGTCCCGAAAATTATTCATCCCTCTTTTCCTTAATGCATTGTGGGATGGCGAATAATTAGCGAACCACTTTTTTCACTTTTAATTGCTCACGCGAAATTACCTGACGTTGTTACTAATTAGGAGTTATGGCGGTGCTGAGATAATGTTGGTATCGGATTTTCTTTTGTTTCTTAGAAGCTTCTAGATTCAAATTTTGATTTGTTAGCTAGTGCTATAAATTAGAGCGAGGCAAAGCCTATGTTTGCCAATTCTTTTTACCTTACATGGTCCTTGCTTGTAACAAAGCAGGTACCTATTATACAGGGTCAAACTTAATTAGCTAGCGAAACTCCGCAAAAGGGATTGAGTATGAATATAAAAAAAAAAAAACAAAAAGAAATTAATTTGATGTGAAGCTTTTATTGGGGCCATCAACCTCAATGTAGTTGAAATATCAGATTAAAAATCAGTTTTTATTTTGTGTAAACTTCACAGACGTGAAGGGTACCGATATTTTATTACGACAAAAAAAAAATAAAGATTTCTCAACTCATAATTCAAGTAACAACACTACCAGCGGTTGGCCCCCCCAAAAAAAATCATCAAATAGTTTTTATTTTTATTTTGTCGTGTTTCGATATCGATAGACATCACAACTGTTGACTTTCGCTAGCTAACTTAATTTTACTCGGTATAGTTACAAAAATGGTGAAAGTTTCGCTCTCGAAAATTATTTATTTTCTTCCATTAAAACAATAAAATAAAATAAATACACCTGGTGCCCAAAATATTTGGCCAACATTAATAACGAAGATAACAACTTTATATATTGCAACGTAATCAGTATAACTCATTCGCAAAATCAGCAGTGAGTGCGATCTTTTCTCCTAAAGTTCTCTTAGAAATTTTCCCTGCAAAGGTATAAATTAGATTCTTTATCAGTTTGTGGGGAAAGTTTAGTTTCTGAAGGTTTGTTTTACTGGGATGGGCGACTTCGTAAATTGAAAAATAAGAGTTGCAAGGTCTCTAGAAATAGCAAATATAGAGAGTAAAAGTCTGCGCGCTCTTTGAGAGATAAAAGAACGGGTTTGTTTTATTTTTTGTTTTCCTGGACTTACCTACCTAGTGGAGGGGAAAATTATGAGAAGTTTTGTTGTGTCATTTGCTCATTTTAATTATTTCAGTTTAAATGATTATAGAAAGAGATTTTTTTTCTGCAAAACGAAAACTAAAGAACTATGTAACTAAAGAAGTATACAGGGTGTTTGGTGCATCGTGTGCCAAATTGAAATGGTCGACTGGGGGGGTCACCTTCTATCCTTTCAGACCCCTAAACACTTCTCATGCCCTGTGGCTTTTTTTTCATCGACTTTTTATTTATTTATAAAAAAAATACCCAAATTTTGCATTCAATTACAAAATAAAAAAAATGTGTAAGTCGTAGACTCTGAATTTTAATTTTATTTAGATGTGTATTGTATTACAGTACTTTTAAATTAAAAATTAGTGACATTAGCCATCTAGTTTTTTTTTTAATTTACTCGCAAAGTTTCGGATTTCAATTAAAGCTGTCCATGTTACAGCTATTTACATGGCTATAAAAAAAAAACCAAAAGCGACCGGGATCTTCCAACTCTCTCAAAAATTCTCTAGTCTATCTTCTTGCTAGTGATGTGCCACATGTCATAAAAATCTTTTTACAACTTTGTAAATTAGCTAGAATAATTGTGAATCGAGTCACAAAATATTAAATTCCAAATTCAAAAGAAAAAAGTCTTTTTGCGTAATTGTTACTTAAGTAACAGGTAAAATTTGTTTTCTCACTCTCGCGAAGTAAAATCTATCTTCTATCTCTATCTTTCTTGCATAGCGTACCTAAACTAGTTTGAACAAACGACGAACTGCCACCGACGCGGCGACGCCGTCAATCCGTCATTCGTCAGTCAGTCGAGACATCACTGCCTCTGCTACCTGACGTGTGTGTTAGTTCACCGTACTCCGCGATTTTTTCATTTTGTTACTTTGTTTTGTTGAGTTTTGTTGGTTTTTGTTACGTTTTAACTTTTGGTGTTATTGTTAAACTTTGTTGATTTTTTGTTGTTGCAATGGCGACGTTCTCTAACGAGGAATATGCTGACATCATGATGGCTTATGGAGCCGCCAATGGTGTCGCTCGTGCAGCGCAACGAATTTACCAGGAACGTTTTCCTGGTAGACGACTACCTGGCCGCAGAGTCTTCCAAGACACATACCGACGCATACGCGAGACTGGCAGTGTCACTTTTCATGAACCAAGGGGCCATATTGTGCGACATAATGTTGAAGTGGACGAGAGAATACTGGCACTTTTTGAGGAAGACCCTACAAGAAGCATCAGAAATGTGGCAGCACATCTTGATATTTCAATATGGAAAGTGTGGAAAGTTCTTCAGCAAAACGAAAAACATCCATTCCACTACACTCCGGTGCAAGGTACGTAATTTTGAACTAACTTTAAACCCGTACACACTTTGTTTGACGATGCCTTTGTTTAGCAGGTAATGGGTATGATGTCACTACTTCCAGGTAGTGAACCAGCCCATACAAACGGTCCGACGCCGCCGGTCATTAAA
This sequence comes from Dicycla oo, assembly GCA_948252095.1. Classification (NCBI taxonomy): domain Eukaryota; kingdom Metazoa; phylum Arthropoda; class Insecta; order Lepidoptera; family Noctuidae; genus Dicycla; species Dicycla oo. The sequence continues at coordinate 26,936,122 of OX411715.1, read as the reverse complement.
AATCTCATTGTGCAATTATTTACTGCTCAACAGGAATTTAAAAGAGTTCTTTGTTTGTAGGTCTTGAGGGTGGCGACTTTGACAGACGAGTGGCATTCTGTCGGTTTATGTTACACACGGATGTGGATGATCCTAATTTCTTAAAAAGAATATTGTGGACGGATGAATCCAAATTTACCAAAAAAGGGATCCTCAATCTTCACAATCTGCATCACTGGACAAACAAAACGGAAAACCCACATGTTAAAAGGCAGAAATCTTTTCAAAGGAGGTTTAGTGTAAACGTTTGGGCAGGAGTGATTGGGAATCAGGTAGTTGGACCGCATTACCTGCCCGATAACCTCAATGGCGATAACTATTTGGAGTTCCTTCAAAATGACCTGCCCGAATTAGTGTCCGAGGTGCCCGTATTTAATGAAAATGTTCCCAAAGTATTCCAGCATGACGGCTGTCCCGCGCATTGGCGTTTGACTGTGAGGGAATATCTTGACGATGTGTTCCCCAATGCGTGGATTGGTCGCGATGGCCCTATTGCATGGCCGGCACGTTCCCCAGACCTAACTCCACTAGATTTTTATGTCTGGGGACGTGCCAAAGAGCTGGTATACGCCACGGAGGTTCCGACTAGGGAGGTACTACTTCAACGCATTGAAACGGCGTTTAATCAAATTAAGGAGGAAATACGACTTCGTACAACAACTGTGGAAATACGAAATAGATGACGGGCCTGCATTCGCAATAGCGGCCAACAATTTGAGCAGAATATGTAAAAAATGATTAAATAAATGTTAAAAATGCAATAATTTTTTATTTCTAGTAACCGTCCCCCCCAAAAAAGAGAGATACGAGACAGATTTTACCTTACAAGAGTGAGATAACAGATTAAATGAGTTCTTGAGGTATAATTTAAGTAAAAATATTTTTTTAAATCATAATTTCAAATTTAGTATTTTGTGACTCGATTCACAATTCTAGCGAATTCACAAAGTTGTAAAAAGATTTTTATGGCATGTGGCACATCACTAGCAAGAGGATAGACTAGAGAGTTTTTGAGGGAGTTGGAAGATCCCGGTCGCTTTTGGTTTTTTTTTTATAGCCATGTAAATAGCTGTAACATGGACAGCTTTAATTGAAGTCCGAAACTTTGCGAGTAAATTAAAAAAAAACTGGATGGCTAATGTCACTAATTTTGAATTTAAAAGTACTGTAATACAATACACGTCTAAATAAAATTAAAATTCAGAGTCTACGACTTACACTTTTTTTTTATTTTGAAATTGAATGCAAAATTTGGGTATTTTTTTATAAAAAAATAAAAAGTCGATGAAAAAAAAGCCACAGGGCATGAGAAGTGTTTAGGGGTCTGAAAGGATAGAAGGTGACCCCCCCAGTCGACCATTTCAATTTGGCACACGATGCACCAAACACCCTGTATATTTCATTTTTATAAACTTCTATAAAATATACAGGGTGATTTTTAAAACATGCGACAAAATTTAAGGGGGTGTTCTACCCATCAATATGAACAACTTTTACTATAGGACCAACTCGGAATTCGCAAAAAAATTTCGACCTTTTTATACAAAATGGTCCAATCGGGTATGTGCTTTTACATCGGCAGGTATTTTTTTTTTTTTGCGAATTCTTAGTTGGTCCCGTAGTAAAAGTTGTTCATATTGATGGGTAGAACACCCCCTTAAATTTTGTCGCATGTTTTAAAAATCACCCTGTATATACCTATTTTATATATTTTTTTATTCCTATTGCATGATAAAACATCGAACATGGAGACCGAACATACTTTTTGCTTCTTAAACATGTTTTATCTACTACTTCCACTTTTTTCCACTACAAAATAAGTACTCCATTACGCTTTTGCATCTAGATGACATTACCTAGAACAAGTGTATCTCGACTTAATTAAATCCCATCAAATCTTCTACAAGAGATGGAGGCCTTTCTTAACTTAATACAATTCTTGCGTATCTCGGACTAAAAGTTAACAATAGCAGCAGTCTTGTTTAGTTTGTAAACGTGTTAAGGGGGAGCGTCACGGTAGCACGCGAAATTCAAATTTTCTTACGTTTTTTGCAATTTTCAAGTCAGTATTAAGTTGTGTGTTAAATAAAGTATGAATTGCGGCCATAACAAATATGACTGTATTTACAGAATTATAATCATTAGAATTAGTAATACAACTCCTTAAGTTAGTATAATCCTGAAATGTCAAGATTTTATGAAATAGTCATTCATTAGGATTACCTGGTCTTAAAGAGTTGTATGTACTCTTTAATGATTCTAATTATGTAAATAGATACTTGTTACGGCAGCAAATTATATTTTGATCAATGCACAATCTAATACTGACACGTAAGAAAATTTTAATTTCTCGGGCTGCCTTGGCGCTGTCGCCTTAAGAAATTCGTTGAAATTAACTCTTTACCTACCTGTGTAAAAGTTTATTGATAACTATTTCATGAAGATTATTGAGCACAGCACACGAAACTTATATCTGAACAACCTGCATGCTGTGCTGTGGGGGGCTAGACTCTGATAGGCGGGGGTTATCGTCGTCTTTGGCGAATTAAACCATTGCAATTGTTCACACAATTATAATAGAAAAGGCACGTACACACACATCAGAAACACAAAATACACATAATTGCAATCATAATACAGAAATAATCTTACTTACGTAACACAATAATACAACAATATTAAAGACACGCGACTATACAGGGCTCCGTTGAGCATGTCACTTGATGGTTAGATACTTTGACTAACTTGCTCGGTACAATTTTGGAACTAACTCACAAATCTTAGGGGAGGCATATTTATTACTTTGTCTCTATAGCTACCGTAGCGGGTATACCTCACCCAACTACGACTACGACACCAATCTATGTGGTTTTAACAGTGACCACGCCCCCATTCTCTAGTTACGTCTATCGTGCAAGTCACGACCTGTCGACTTCTTGTGGCCAGGGATAAAACCCGTTTGCAGTTTTGTATCGATTCCCTGCGTGCAAGTCACAACGTGTTCATGTCCGACGGACAAGCACAGTCTTGTGGTATGTTTAATATTTACATCATGTTGAGTACTTTCTTAAGCTACTTATAACTAATACGAGTAGCAAACGGAGCTAGGAGTATGGTGCTTCTCGTACAAAGATTATTATGAAAAGTGGGCTTTGAAACTATTTAGTATGATTTTTTGTGGATGAATTTTTCGACGCCATGTTTTAGTTTGTAAATAGTTTTGTTATTTTTACTATTGTTAATTCAACTCTCAATAAAAAGACACAATATTTAGTCATGGAAATATGTATAAGAAAGACAGATTGATTTTTTTAAGGACTGGATTAAAAGAATGAAGAATCCTTTCAAAAACATTTTCATTAATAACTCCTATCAGTGTTAAACTCATAACAGAAAAAAAAATCCACCTGACTCAATAAAAATTCAATATTTTTTATTGGAATTAAGATCCATATCAATTGGCGATTAAAAAGCAACAGCTTTAAATACATTAATCACGAGGGCTATTTATTTTTATCAGAAATATTAAAAATGAAATTGTTGCCCCAAAAATTTCAGACGACCCATAGCGGTCAAAATATTGAAAGTTGAATAATTCGCTTAAAAAAAAATCTTTATTTTATTTTTTTTGTAAATTGCGTGTTCATTTTATCGATATCGATATAAATTACATAGGCAATTACAATACATACAAATAAATAAAATTGAAGTATCTGTTTGTTATGTCAAAATAACAGCTTTTCACTAAATGCATAATTATGAAATATACGGTACAAATAACATAAAAAAAATTGAAATTTTTGTCTGTCTGTCTGTTCCGGCTAATCTCCGAAACGGCTGGGCTAATTTTGACAAGACTTTCACTGGCAGATAGCTGATGTTATAAGGGGTAACTTAGGCTAGTTTTATCATAGAAAAAGCTTTTTGCAAAAAAATACAACCGACTTCCAAAAAAACAACAAAGTGAAAAATAGATTAAAGCATGGAAGGTTTTTTGGAAGTCGGTTGTTTTTTTTAAGTCTTTTAGTGGGTCAGTTTGTAATTTCTCTAATATGCACGAAGCCCGGTCACCTCGTTCCTAAGCGCAAGTAGCGTACCGAGCGCTAAGATGGGTAGACTGTTGTAAACTATACTACTACTATTTTCGTTTCTTATTAGTCAATCAATCAGCCTAGTCGTTTCCCAACTATGTTGGGGTCGGCTTCCAGTCTAACCGGATGCAGCTGAATACCAGTATTTTACATGGAGCGACTGCCTATCTGACCTCCACAACCCAGTTACTGGGTAATACGATACCCCTTGGTAAGACTGGTTGTTAGACTTTCGGGCTTCTGACGACCCGTAACGACTGTCAAAGATCCACGAATGACAGCCGGGATCAACGGCTTAACGTGCTTGCCGAGGCACGGAGGAGTCTCGGTATGAAAAGATGGTCACCCATACACAGACAAACCCCGGCAAGCGTAGCTTAACCTGATGGATCGACCCGTGCGGCTGTTATTATATAGCCACTAGCTCGTTTTGTCGCCTTTTGTCTTCTCGACAACATACATAACGCAATAAATGTTGTCGAATTCTCAAAATGTAAGGCATTGCAATTAATACTCGTAGTCTATTACGCAATTACCCCACACAGGTGTGAAAACGTATAAGTACACTTCGGGTCAATAGTATTAGGCCACACACAAAAGGTCTACAATTTATTTTACCACATTGAATCCCCGTTCTTCGGTGCCAGGACAAATATTTTGCACTTACCTATCCGCACGGAATTGTAGACGATGCATAAAGGCGACTTTCGTTTGTTCGATGTAGGTAAAGGCTCCTGTGTGTGTATGTGTGTGTCTGTTTGTGCACTAGTATAGTGACAATGATGTTTATTGGACGCGTTCCCGCTCGCTTTGTATAAAGTATTCCTTTCGTGTGAAATACTGTGTTTGAAATGTTCTATTAAAATCTTATCTTAGATGTTTAAAAAAAGAAATAAAATAATAATAATAAATAAAAAGGAAATAGAAATTAAACAGGAGTTGTTGAAGTTATTCTTCTATTCATAAAAAAAATCAAATAAATCAATGTACGAAATGATATATTTTTTTAAATGTCACTGTTATTTTCATTTTAAAATGTCACTGCAAATTATGCATATAAAATACTTAGAATGTTAAATAAAGTAGTTAATATTGCTGTTAAAAAAAACATTATTTCATGTGACTGAAAATCTATAGAAGATGAGACAACGTTAGGTAATAGACAAAGCACAAAGTATAACAATAGGAAAAAACTTAGCACAAACGCAATCCAATTTCATTGCTTGTGTATTTACAAACAAGTTTATCTACTTTGTTGGAGTTTAACAAAGGAAATGAGTTGACAGTACTCAGGTGTAGTTCACATAGACTCGGGCTTAGAAGATAGAAGGAGGCCGTAGCTTTATAGTAGGGATGCGTCCATACGCATTTTCGCCGATACGATACCAATACCGATACTCTTATAAAAATATTGGCGACACCGATACCGATGTCGATAAGCTTATTGAATTTAAAAGAAGGTAAAATAAATAAAAGACAAGTTGTTATTTTTATTAATATAAAAAAATACAGACTTAGAATGAGATTATCAGTTAATAAAATTAATAATTAACGTTAATGGCGTTAGTAATTAAAATGGACATTAATAAGATGTTTATTTAAAAAAAAAAACAAAGTACGAGTATTATTAAGGTTTGAATGAATCCTGCGGTGTAAATTGTCTCTCAGATGCGACAGAACTCATTTGGAAACTAAAGTACTAACCTATTTCTGCGCCATTTTTTTCAACTTTGGGAGAACACGTCATTGTTCGTGCTTCGTTAGCAATGAAATAGACGAAAAAGCACGCGCGTTTACATTACTTTTTTGAAGCGCGAAATTTGAAATATATAGTTGTACGGGCATTAAAAATATCATTGACACCGATATATCGGCAAATCCGAAGTATCGCCGATAGATCGGCATCAGTATCTGATGCGGGGTGCAACCTACTTTAAAGTATATACTTTAAAGTAGGTAGGTATACCTTAAGTTAGACAGATTTATTTTAAGCTTGGGTAGATTAGTGTACGAAAACAAAAAATAACTTAAAACGTTTCAAATTATTTTTTCTTTCTTCGTGCACAATAACAATTACTGAATTACGTATTGATTTTATAGCACTAGACTTTGATGAATTTCTTTACAGAAAAATATTATCACGAACACCTGTGAGGGTTAAACTAATGATTTTTAAAGAAAACTATATCACTCTCTTGGTAATTTTATAATATTTATAATTCTTATTTATGTAAATACCAAGTTTAATTTAAGTGTAGAATAAAAATTTAAAATGTTGATCCTTTTTTCTGCACATAATAATATCTACGTACGATACAACCACGACACGACGTACAATTTTTTAGTAAGAAACAACGACGAGTTCCCGTAGACAAAGCGTGACACAATTTAAAATAACAGTGTTCGTAATTAAATCGTAAATGAGTCTCTAAGTGTTCATAGATTAGCGACGGAACCCGAGAGTCAATTAACGAAATTAGGTTTTAGATTTCATTCGCTTTATTTCCTCTGATCAGCAGTAAATTACGAATGTTTTGAAATAAATTAAAACCGTTTTGGGTCCTTTGATACAGCTCAGTTTATGTTCAAAAGTTATGCTGAATCGGCAATTTTAGCCGCTATAGCCCAACCGATGTTTAATTGAACAGCCGAGTAACAATTCGTGTGTTTGAACCCCGCACGGTGCACTTTTCATCTGATTCCAACACATGCGTTATTTTCCAAAAATACCTAACGGGTACGTGAAGTTCACACTTTTTTTTTTGAGCCCTTTACTAATCAATCGGATAAATAATTATAAACTTTCATACAAAAAAGCGTAAGTCAAACGGTGGGGCTAACCTTCAAATACAAGTCTCGCGCCTCTTCCCATGTCAATATTTCATCATCATCTTCACAGACTGGTATCACCCTTTTTTTTCAGTCAGTCTCCACAGTTTTAAGCGTTCCTTGTCCTGTTGTCATCAGCGTACCGGTTGAAAAACATTCAATCTGCCATAAATAACACTATGAATAATCTTTCTTTCGTTCTTTCTTTCAATGTCACAAGAAACACAATTCTTCATTAAAAATGTTTTGTCTTGAAAAGAAATCATCACAATTAAGCAGACCTATCTTGTAGGTCATATACACAAGTCTTGGCACAAAATCGACCGGCGACCTTGAGTCCAGATGGCGGAAGCACGCGGCATTTGGGTCGTCAAATCAAATCCGCCATAAATAAATTTAACCCGGAGCACATCGAGTTAATAAATTAAGGACAAAATACACTTTAGCTTTAACGTAATAAAAAGAAATAAAGAACATTTATGTCTTATTTTTTCAGTGCGGGATTCTTAGAGTTTGTACTAAACAGTTTATTTTATAATCTAACTACACAATTAACGTTTACGACGTAAATTGACGTATTTTTAGTAGGCAATTTTTTAATCACGTCTAAACTCGTCTATGGAGTACCTTAATTTGACAAGACTAAACTAATATTTATCATCTGTCCTTTTCTTAATGAAATAGAAAGAAAAAGATGCACTCAACCTAAAGTAAGTTTAGTTTGTGAACAAGGGAATCGGCGCCATTGTGAAATGCACATAAATTATTTTGTATTGAGCCAATTGCGTGTTGGACCACGCACAATGAAGGGTTCCGTAGTTGGGGTGAATTTAACCCAAAAACAAACTTAACATTGTAGTTGAAAAACAAGTTCTCCCATGCATACATTATTCAGAAATTTACCATGTTATTTTAAGACCATAGACTTTATATAGGTTTTCCTGTAATCTAGGTATAGAAGTATTTTCAGTATTTTTTTTTTTTCAAAATGTTAGGCTCAGTAGTTTCGGAGATAAGGAGGAGAATAATCAATTTTCGTCTGTTTTCTTAAATAACTTTAAAACAGCTTATTTTAAAATTATAGAAAAAATATACTTGAGACCCTCATAGTAATTCCTCTCATTTGATATGCTAGACGGTACAGTTTGCAGAAGTTTTTTTATAAATCTTCTTATTTGCCCCCCAAAATTGACCTCTATATTCAAAACACATTTATTAACGTTACACATCCGTGTTAGGGTCACAGAAATTCATATGTGTACCAAATTTAAACTTAATCGGTCCATTAGATGCGGAGCAAATTTACTGTGACTGACAGACAGAGAGACACACGAGTGATCCTACAAGGGTTCCGTTTTTTCCTTTTGAGGTACGGAAACCTAAAAAGGTAAGCAAAATGAAAAGGTGCTACAATTAAAAATGCATAAATATCGGTTTATTTATAAACGTAACAAGATTCTCAAAAAAACAAAAAAAAATCCCTCAAGAGACTTAATACGACTCCAATCCAAAAAACAACGAAAATATACTGAAAATTCTGCTTAAATTTTCCATCAAAGCTTATAATAATTTAATCATAATACCACACACAACAGGAGAACATAAACCAATTCGCTTGATAAAACTAAAATGACGGTGGCGTCGCGAGCGCTGCACGGGGCGGCGTGGTTATCTCGGTCGTAAACAAAAGTTTGGCGATGATTTACGCTTTTAGCCTCCTGTAATATCTCAGGGTGTATCTTCAAAGTGTAAATCTATGAAGTTGATATTTCTGTTAGATTTTTAGCCATCAAAATATTATGATGGTTTAGCGCTTGCAAGAGTACTAGTTCAACTATTAGATTATTTAATGGTTTGCTTAGGTTCTTCTGCTACAGTAAATCAGTAACAACTCTCGGACTGTAGGTTTAACTATAAAAAAAAAAAAAACTTTTATTTTAATCAAATAAAAAAAAATAAAATACTTTTTCATGCTTGTAGGTTTCCTTTTCCAAAATTCTGTCTGTCTGTCACAGTACCTACTTTATCTTGCGATTATAATAGCTCTCTGGTTACCAGTTTTCTAAAAAATATGACAAATAATAATACTTAAATTATATGTTTTATGTTTTTCGTTTCTGTTTTCTTTTCTCGCACTTGACTGATGTTTCTAATAGGTATTGTAAAGGTTTCATATATTATATATAGGGCAATTTTATATTTTACTGGCTTTATATTCTATCGTTCAAGCAAATATCGAACTACCCTAGCTAGTAAGGAAAAGTCAAAAAGAAAATATGTATTTAATCTACACTAATATTATAAAGCTGAAAGTTTGTTTGTTTAGGTGATCGTGCTAATCTCAGGAACTTCTGGTTCGAATTGAAAAATTATTTTAGTGTTTGATAGCCCATTTATTGAGGAAGGCTATAGGCTATATCATAGGAGCGGAGTATCAATGAAAAAAATCGCGAAAAAGGGGAAAATTTATTCCTTTTGAGAGCTTGCGTTGCGTATACTGCGTAAACGGTTAAAGTTACGCAACAATCATGTATGACAGAAGAATTCTAAAGATAAATCCGCGATAGCATATGTCTATATTTTAAGGTTGGTTTACTATATTTTTTTTTACGGTAATCAACTTTGATTGAACGCGCTAATCTCTAGAACTTCCAGTCAGATTTGAAAATTCTCTTTGTATTTCATAGCCTATTTCACGAGGAAGGCTATATATACGTATAGGCTTATTTAACATAACGCAAGGACCTGACTAAAAAAGTTATAGTGAGCCAACCTTAAAAGTTAGACATATGATATCGCGAGCTTCTTTTTAGAACTTTTTAAGAGGAACAATTCCGTTATACATGATTGTTGCGTAACCAGCGTAACGTTAACCGTTTACGCAGCGCACGCAACGGAAGCTCTCAAAAGGAATAAATTTTTCCCGTTTTTGCAACATTTTTCATTGATGCTCCGATCCTATTAGTCGTAGCGTGATGTAATATAGCCTATAGCCTTCCTCGATAAATGGGCTAACCAAAACTAAAAGATTTTTTTAACTCGAACCAGAAGTTCCTGAGATTAGCGCGTTCAACCAAACAGAGAAACAAACTTTTCAGCTTTATAATATTAGTTAACAAATTCCCCCGCGGCGTCCGTCTGTCTGTCTATATGTACGCGATGATCTCAAAACTACGAACGGATTTTAATGCGATTTTCATCAATAGATAGAGTGATTCAAGAGAAAGGTTTATACGTATAGACATCCACGCGGGCGAAGCCTCGGGCAAAAGCTTAGCTTTAGCAAGTATAAAATATAATACCTAATTGCTTTACCTGCTATCATTTATTATCATAGTTTAGCTTTCCCCCGGTGAGGTTTAAGTCCTCACAGTACCTACGCATACCTTCCCGGTTTCCGTTAAAATATTTCAATTGAGCAGATTTTTTTCATTTACCACATTACTGTAAATCTATTAGACAACAATTAAATAATCAATATGTAGCAATAGAGAGTTACAAAAATAATATCCTAACCAACTAAAACTATTAAAAAACTAAAATATGGCGTCGAAAATTTCATCCGCATTGCTGTCGACTGGTAATGTACCCAAGAGACTGGCTGCATTTCCACGTTGTATGGCAATGCTTAGCCTCTGACCAAGGCAAAAACCTGCCCTTGGGTCACGGGAAGTATCAACCAGCCGTTTGGAGATTAGCAAATAATTCATACCTACACCTACAGCTACCAAAACCGCACTCACGTATTTTAATACTATTAAAAATTAAACCTTTTCAAAACACGATTTTCTGAACATTTTAACACAATGTAAGTAAAAAAAAAAAAAATCATATCACCAAACAAAGCAAACTTCATTATAAACTCTGAATAAATAATTTCAAAGCTTCAACATTTAAACGTTACAGTTGGGTCAAATATCTTTCTAGAAACATCTCTCTCAGATAAGTAACCTTCGTCTTTTGTAAATGATTTAGAACCGTGATGTACGCTACATTATTCGTTCAATATAGGATTGTGGGTACATTGTATCCTTTTGAACTTCAGCCTTTCTCTGTAACAATGGTTTTCTGTGAGTCGTTGAAGTACTGTGATCATGTATCACGTTTTGCGTGGGACATTCCTGCGGGGTAATTCTGTAACATACTGACAATGGCAATGCCGTTCATTTTGACAAATCAACAACATTCATATGTGTCATTCTTGTTGCTAAGCAGACTAATTTTTCAAACATGGGGGAATTCTTTAAGCTTCACAGCCTGGCTCATGGACGTAATGTTGCTTGCCTGTCGGTTTTCTACAGACGGTACTTTGGAGAGGGTTCGCAGAAGCTCCACGACCTGCTCCGACCGTCGCCCTTTTACTACCGAACTACCAGGCGTACTGCAGGGTACCATCCACATTTGGTTGATATCCCGCCCAGTCGTACTCAGCGTTATTCCTCCACATTTATTATACACACAGCCAAAGTGTGGAACTCTCTGCCAGCGTCTGTGTTCCCATATAACCCGTTAAGCCTTCAAAGCATGAGTGAACAGACATCTTCTGGGCACGCTCGTTCCATCATATACCTCATATATCGCTTTCCATCAGGCGTGATCAGGGTCAAGAGCAGACCCAGTAAGCAATAAAAACAAAATGAATTAGCAATTTCCTTCAAAATCCTTCATGTTATGATAGAAAGTGTATTCCACAATTGGGGTGCTGGTTCGACAATAGCTGAACAAAATTGAGGCTTTGTAGGTTTAGTCTTTTGTTTTGTAGGAATCTAGAGTAGGAGTTAGGTAATGATTACTTTTAGATTGTAGGAAAATAAACATGGCTGTGGGTGTGAGACGAGCATTTCAGGTGCTAAAAGTAATGATAAAAAAATAAACTATTCAAATAAATGTACCTCCTGGGAATTGTGATTTATTTATATGATTTTTTTAAGCTGAGTTATGGGTAAATAAGCAAGGAAAAAAATATACACTATCCGATTATTATTAATTTTGGATCAGTCCTGGTAACATATATCTATATGTTACGTTTTTAGGGTTCCGTACCTCAAAAGGAAAAAGCGGAACCCTTATACACTTCACTCATGTGTCTGTCTGTCTGTCCGTCTGTCACAGCCAATTTGCTCCGAATCTAATGGACTGATTAAGTTGAAATTTAGTATAATTATGTATTTCTGTGACCCAAACACGGACGTGTAATGTAAATTAATGAATATGTGGGTTAATTTCGGGCAAATAAGAAAATTATAAAAAAACTGTACGATAAGTTGAGGGTCTCCAATATATTATCTCTAATATATATATATATTTTTTTATAACTTTAAAATAAACAGTTATAAAGTTATTTAAGAAAACAGACGAAAATTGAGCATTCCCCCGTATATCTCCGAAACTACTGAGCTTAAAATTTTGAAAAAAATACAGAAAATACTTCTGTACCTATACATTACAGTAAAACTTATAAAAAGTCTATCGTTATTAAATAACATAGTAAATCTCTCAATATTGTGCGTACAAACTTACATTTGCATTTGGAATGTATGGGAGAATATGTTTTTTCAACTACAATATTAAGTTTGTCCTTGGGATAAAATCATTCAAACTACGGAACCCTTCATTGTGCGTGGACCGACACATACTTGACCGGTTTTTTCGGTGTAATTTTGCCACGTTATACAATAAAATCCTATTTAAATGTCTAAGCTCTTGTCGTAAAGCAAGCCTATTAATCAGTTATAAAACAAATACCTACCTACATTAATAAACTCAAAACTATGGAATGTAGTTACTTACCTACGTTAAAAGTTTTATATTTCTTCTTACAAGCTAAAAGTAGTCTTTTTGCAATAGGCAGCATTTTCTTATTCGTTCTCCTACCGTAGCTGTGATAAATGGGATAATTTCTCAAAAATGTTTTGTGACGCACACAAAACATTTTTGAGAAATTATCACATCGTTATTTGAAACAGAGTTACCCTAGTAATTGCCTGATCGCATATTTTAACAAAGAGGCGAATTTATTATAATTTGTAATGAGTGCGATACGTTCAAAAGCGATCCTCTGTTGTGTTGAACAATAGCCAGATAACTTGATATTTAACCATTGTGCCTTTAATCTGCGTCATGTATGTTTTATTAATACTTATATAATTTATTAGGAGGAGCTCGTGGCTAAGTAATAACAGCTGCACGGGTCAATCCATCAGGTTAAGCGACGTTTGCCGCGGTTGGTCTATGGATGGGTGAGCATCTTTTCATACCGAGACTCCTCCGTGCCTCGGAAAGCACGTTAAGGCGTTGGTCCCGACTGTCATTCGTGGATCTTTGACAGTCGTTACGGGTCATCAGAAGACTGAAAGTCTGACAACCAGTCTTACCAACGGGTATCGTATTACCCAGTAAGTGGGTTGTGGAGGTCAGATAGGCAGTCGCTCCATGTAAAATACTGGTATTCAGCTGCATCCGGTTAGACTGGAAGCCGACCCCAGCATAGTTGGGAAAAGGCTAGGCAGATTTTTTACATAATTTATTAGATAGCGAATATTTTAAGTTGGAATATTTTATGAATTTTCTGAAGAAAATGTGGTTTGTTTTTTATGCATACCAACGTATCATCGCTAAAATGAACTTAACCGTTTTGTAAATATGTATTTCATCCATTCGATACAGTAGTACTTTTACAGCTTAGGGAGTGGTACCCCAATTTTTACACACTTGCAATTGTAAAAGCTTTTCAATGTTACAATTCAACAGAACACTGTGTTCAAAAATCAAAATAATGAAGAACAAAGCAAATAATTTTAGGGACGGTTATGACATTCCCGAATCAATCAATCTGCCTTGCCTTTTCCCAACTATGTCGGGGTCGGCTTCCAGTCTAACCGGATGCAGCTGAATACCAGTATTTTACATGGAGCGACTGCTTATCTGATCTCCACAACCCAGTCATTGGATAATACGATACCCCTTGGTAAGACTGATTGTCAGACTTTCGGGCTTCTGACGACCCGTAACGACTGTCAAAGATCTACGAATGACAGCCGGGACCAACGGTTTAACGTGCTTTCCGAGGCACGGAGGAGTCTCGGTATGTAAAGATGGTCACCCATCTACGGACCAACCCCGGCAAGCGCAGCTTAACCTGATGGATCGACCCGTGCGGCTGTTATTACTTAGCCACGAGCTCCTCACGACATTCCCGAATATCACTAGGTAATTAGTGCGAAACGTTGAAGGAAAACACCATGAGGAAACCAGCATATCTTCGAAGACGTGAGAGCCACCAACCAACTCGCACTATGCCGGCGTGGTGGATTATGGCCTACTCCCTCTCACAGAGAGGAGGCCTGTGTCCTAGCAGACGGGACGGTGTAGGCCAATTATGCTTATTTGTGCTACACAATTAGGACGCTACTCAATTAATATGCACGCTTCTAGAAAATTGAAAACTGCTATCGCATGTTTTAGCCAAAAAATTCGTACTTAATCTGAACAAAGGCAAGCGTATTGGCGAATACGTATTGGCGTTTTTCCAAGGTATACAGGTTATTAGTTCTACAGTACAACAGTCTGCGACTGTACGTACTAAATTAATAAAGTTAATATCACAGGTGCAGGAATTCTTAGAGAATTCACCCGGTAAGGACCAGGCCCGTGTTGACGGCGCGTTGTGTTCCCCGCGTACCTCAAAGAGATGTCAGCACTAGCTGATGAGTTGCGGGTTGTTTGAAAGAGTTACCGTGGCCCTGGCACAGGCAACTGAAGGAACACGGGTCGGCTTTAGTCAGTAGAAGTCTGACACGCCCTCCCGCTCCACCCAGAGCGGGAGAAGTTATTTGATGATTTCCCACCAAAACAGAGCTGTGAGTAAAACTTATAGTTTCTCTGCAACTACTACGCGGAACGCTGATTAATACTGGATGGGAATTTGATTTATGAAAGTACTCAAGTTCAGTGAAGTGTTTAGACAAGTTTAGTGAAGTTTCTTATTGACACAGTTGCTTGTTGCTTGATACCAGCCACGTGGGTTGTTTGATCAGCAAGGTTAATCTGCTCTTGTCGGGGTCAGCCCGTGGATGGATTACCATTCATTAGGTATCAAGACCCCTTCATAATATGTAATAACATAAATTATGTCCCCAAAGGTCATCAGCGATGTTCTTATGTTAAATTTTGATCATTGATTGCTTATGAAAATCAATAAAGCCGTTTGAATCGTTAAATGAAATGTGCATATCCAGATAACAAACGTAGGTACTCACCTACCCGTAGGCGCGCGCTTGTGGATGGCGAGCTTGCGGTCCGGTAAGGACCAGGCCCGGTTGACGGCGCGTTGTGTTCCCCGCGTACCTCAAAGAGATGTCAGCACTAGCTGATGAGTTGCGGGTTGTTTGAAAGAGTTACCGTGGCCCTGGCACAGGCAACTGAAGGAACACGGGTGGGCTTTAGTCAGTAGAAGTCTAGACCCTCCCGCTCCGCCCAGAGTGGGAGAAGTTATTTAATAATTTCCCACCAAAAAAATAAATAAAAGGTACTCACCTATCCAGTAAGGCAAAATAAGTAAGCAAGTCTTTAAGAAAAAACAATGCCTAAAACTTAATAAACTAAAACAAAAAATAGACTTTCAAAATGAAACATTACCTACCTTTTTCAAAAACTTTCATCACAAAATAATTCAGAATCTAATCACGCTTTAAAGCAAAAACACTGCGTTAATAACAAAGTTTTAGCAATTGAATTTACGATATTATTATTAATTTATGGCAACCCGCATAAATTAAAATGTGCTATCAAAGGATAATACAGAGTCGAGAATGAGAAAACCTATCATCGGATTAACTAAGAACCCTTCGTAGGGGCTTTGAGAGCCTACAAGTTGTATGTTAGAATTATTGATAATAATATTAATTGGATGTCTTCCATGGTCGGTTTTGCCTGGTAACTTTGAAAGGAAGAGGATTATAATACCACGTTTGTTTGAATTTTTAATGGCGCATCGAGCGTTTGCCTTTGTCTGTGTCTTTTTTTTACGTGTAAAAAGTAAAGAAAATAACCACACTTTTGCACATTTTCAATGTTTTTCGTTGTTATTTTCATCATATTGCTCTTAAATAAAAAACTATCGTGTATAAACGCTCCAGTCATCTATAAACTTTAGTTTAGGAAATTAATCATAATATCAAATTACTTATTTATATATAAAGAAGTAGGGAAGGGAAATAGAGGAAAAATTACTTGAAAAGAGGCAACTTTTCGAAATTGTTCCTTCGGGCTAACTTTATCAAATCGTTTTTCCATCGCGTATACTGACTAGTATGTATCCCCAATAATACAAATATATTAGTTACCCTAGATTTTTATTTAATTGTTTACTACTTCAAACAACGGTTATTGTTCCAGGAATCAACGTTTTCGAATGCAATTTCTGAAGCAATAAATTATTCAGATTCTATATATATATTTTCTTTTTTTATTTGAGATGGGTTTGCTCTTGACTCTAGTCTAGGTCAGAGGTGACAGAGACAAAGTCGACGATGGGGAGAGCTTACCCAGAAAAAGCCTATTCACTCTCACTTTGAAGAGATTAGAGTTATATGCGCTCGGAAACACAGGTAGTGAGTTCCACTCTTTTGCAGTGCGCATTATAAAAGACATTTGGAAGCGCTTAGTGCGAATTGGTGGAATATCAACCAGGTAAGGATGGTAACTGGCAGTGCGTCTAGATGTCCGATGGTAGAAGGGGGCCGGTGGAATCAGGTCGTGAAGTTCTTGAGCACACTCACCGAAGTACAATCTGTAGAAGACCGACAAGCAGGCAACCTTACGGCGACTATATAATCGTAAAATACCATCGTCCAATGGCGACCGCGGGCTGACAGCAGTTGCGAACCTATGAGGTTCGGTTGAAATTTCGAGCACATTGACATGAACCTATGCGGTATCATGCAACACTCAAACGGTTAATTAAAAATTTGTGCTTACAAAATTAGACATTGTTCGATTATCTGTTGTAAACAAGACAAAATATTTTACAATCACGTATATATGTGTATATATGACCTACTTTTGACTTTGAGAGGTCACTTTGAAATATAATAAGCAATACAGAATTTGAAACAATTTAGGTTCAACAAGTTTAGAAGCCCAGACACCAGTCTGTTTGGGTGTCAGATGGCTTGATTGCGGTCCAGACAATGTTTACCTTTGTCTTAGTCTTCAAGCTTATTCATTTATTGGTATTTAGACGAAAATTACCTATAATATATATTAAATTTTATACTATAAAGCTGGAGTTTGTTTTTTTGTTTGAACGCACTAATCTCTGGAACTTCCAGGCGAATTTGTAAAAATCGTTTTGCATTTGAAAGCCCAATTCTTGAGGAAGCCTATAGTTTATGCTAGGATCCTTAGGATCTGAGCAAAATGAAAAAAAGTCAGAAAGAACGCTAAGCGAAAACGAAGGAACAGCATGGGCAGGCGATGCGTTGCGAAGGTGTGGCTCGGAGGAACAAGAAATTTCACGCGGACGAAGTCGCGAGCAGAAGCTATATATAGTTATAAGACATAAGACTTAAAATAAATTCGTACTTATAATTTTCACAAGAAGTAGACAGTTACAACAGAAACCAAACTACCTAGTTTCTGAAATAAGTTCCTATTCGGATTTTTTTTCTATTTTCTCATTGTTAGTTGCTCTAAGGCACTTTAAAAATAACCTCTCATGTTTTTTAGGGTTCCAAACGTCCGAACAAAAAAAAAAAAGTTTGTTAGAAGTTATTTCACGGGCAAATTAGTATTTAAAAAAAAAAAAAGTTTTGCAAATTGCACGATACTGTGCCGTGTGACATGTCAACTAAATGGGCTTGATTTGAGGATCTCAAATATATATATATTTTTTAATAATTAATAAAAGATTTAAAGTGTTTAAAGCAAATAGGTGGAAATTGACCATTCCGCCCCTTAGCTCCAAAACTGCTTAGCCTAAAATTTTGAAAAGAAAATATAGAGAAAATATTTCTATACTTGTAAATTACAGGAAAACCTACAAGAAATTTATGGTCTTAAAATAATATATGGTAAATCACTCAATATTGTGCGTACAAACTTACGGATCGATCGATCAGGTTACGCTACGTTTGCTGCGGTTGGTCAGGGGATCGGTGACCATCTTTAACATACCAATACCTCTCCGTGTCCCGAAAAATACGTTAAGCCGTTGGTCCCGGCTGTCATTCGTGGATCTTCGACAGTCGTTAAGAGTCGTCAGAAGCCCGAAAGTCTGGCAACCAGTCTTACCAAGGCGTATCGTATTACCCAGTAACTGGGTTGTGGAGGTCAAATAGGCAGTCACTCCATGTAAAAAAACAGGTATTCAGCTTTATCCAGTTAGACTGGAAATCGACCCCAACATAGCTGGGAAAAAGCTAGGCAGATGATGATACGGAACGCACTTGGCCGATTTTTTTATCTACTAAAGATAGTGAGTAATGGATTTACACTTTTCCACAAATACCCACGCAATCCATGTCTTGCTAGCCAGAATTAAGTTCTATTAAAAAACGTGTAAAATAAAAAAGTGGGTACCTTCTGTGTCTTAACTTAGAGGTAATTTATTTCACCGGTGTAAGTAATTTTACAAAGTTGCATTCACGAAGGACTGTGAGAAAGTAACATTAAAATATTCACTTCATTGTACTCGTAGTTCCACAAAATGTTTTATTTGGACATTCACTGGCAGACGTTGAAATTAATAGAGTCGTAAATTAGAATATGGCACACTTTTTTTACATTTTAATATCATAGTGTCATATTAAATAGTGAAGGTACCTACGTCTGTATATTAAATATAAGAAGAACAAAATGACAAAGTTAGAAGCTAAAAATTAAGAATAGAACTTATTTGAATTGTCGAAGAATGCTCTAGAAAATCTTTAGTATTCAAACTCTCATGCAAAACAGATTGATCAAAATCTTAAGGCGACGATAACCTTTTCTTCTCTTCGATCTTTTAATGATTTTAAGCCGAAGATCACATCTAAACGACTAGTGTTAATGATTTGGAAAAAGTATGTGTTAAATTATAGTATTTTATTAATAAATTAATATGTGAATGATAAATGATAAATGATAAATGATTTTTATTTCTGTAAGTAGGTTTGTACAAACACTTTTACAAGTCAATATTTTTTTTTTTAAACTAGATGAGGTCGGCGTTTCCTATCTGACTACTCTGAGAAGAAAGGCCGAAACAAACTCAGAGGTCACAGTCTCTTATAAAGTCCAGACATAATCTTGGTCACTTCATGTGAAGACCATGTAGATTGGTGTCTGAAATGGTCTTTTGAGGAAAGAACCACACAGATTGAGAGGACCTGTCCAGTCAGTGCACGCATTTGTCAGTAATCGCGCAGCTCAACTAGCTCAACGATTCGACGAACAATACCAAAGAAAGGACATTGGGGTAGGCCGCATAGATTACTCAAACTGCCAGACCATGATTAAAAATAACTAAGAGAAAAAATAAAACAAACAAAAAAAAAAGCAATGACCTACATAGTCTTCACATTCACAATAAAGTAAAATAATATAATACTTACAAAGTAAATATTAATGTCAACATTCAGTATGCAAAAATAAAAATAATATAAAATAAAATTGGAGCAGTTCAATCCCAAGCCTTTTTGTCCTCAATATAATCTTTAACGGTATAAAAAGCTTTCTGACACAACTTGCGTTTAATGAATGATTTGAATTTATTAAGACTCAGATCTTGAACGTGGCTTGGAAGTTTATTATAAAAGCGTATACATTGACACCTGAATGACCCACCTATTTTCTTGAGCCTTGTTGGAGGTACAACAAATTTGTGTTTGTTCCTAGTATTTATATTGTGGATATCACTGTATTTTTTAAACAATTTAATGTTTTTATGGGCATATAAAAGATTTTCAAAAATGTACTGAGAAGGCAAAGTCAGTATATTAATCTCCTTAAATTTCTCTCTGAGAGATTGTCTCGGACTTAATTTATAAATGCATCGAACAGCTCTTTTCTGCAAAACAAAGATAGTCTGAATGTCGGCTGCATTTCCCCACAACAGAATACCGTACGACATTATACTATGAAAATAGCTAAAGTACACTAAACGGGCTGTCTCTATGTTGGTTGGAATATTTGGGATTATTTTCACATTACATAGTGTAATTAATTTGTAAAGTTATGTCTAACGCGGATAAAAAACTGAGAATCACGCAAAAACTATCAAGCGTATTTTTAAGAAACCTTCACCATTTTAATGATAATTTAATTATTTATCTTTTAGTATGTGTTTTAATATCATATTTTTTGTTTTATGTATGATAAATTAATAATGCGTCTAATTTGGGAGAGCGTTCCTTGTTGGCCGAGTCCTATTACTGGGTGGATGTACGACTCGTTGCGTGAGCTCAGCACAGAAAACGCAAGCTGAGCACTCAAGGCTCAATAGCCTTGTGCTTAGGTTGAGAATTCCGTGCGTGTTAAGACGCATGATAGTAACTTTTTTGAGAAGTCTAAACTAAAAGCTGAAAACACTCATTTTTGCTGTATAGTTCCAATCCCAGCCTCTAAACACAACACAACAATGCAAACTACTCCAAACGAATATTTTGTCGCAACACACAAATTTTCCGAAAGTGCCAACTCAAACACACATTTTTCAACAGCTGACTTTCAAAATCACTGTCATTTTAAAGTCGCATACTGAAGCGCTATGAATGGCGCCCTTTACACCAAGAATAGCGAGCTCAATGCATTTAGCGAAGTAAATGCTTCGCCGTGAACACTATCTCGCTAGAGCACTGTGCTACGGCAGAGCTGTGTTACCTAGTTTCTGTTTTTACAGGATTTTTGGCCTATTTTCATGCATTTTGTTTTAAAAGTTTAGTAAAGTTAAAGTGGGATTGCGATTATTATTGTTGCTTTTGTTCGAGCATTACTGGTCAGTATGTCGCATGACGTGCTTGTAAATATCATCATATTATGTTAGTCGTTGTTTTAATTTTATTGGCTGATATTCTTTAGGCTGCTCCACACAGTATCAAGGAAGCGGAGCGAGAAGCGTAGCGGCGTGATCGATTTTTTTAATGGTACGAACTTCTAGCATTGTAATGTACGTAAATATATATACTTTTTGGGGCTAAATAAACTCATTTAGGGCCACTTGCACCACAAATCACTTACGTTTAACGTTAGAAGAATTTAAAACAACGATCTATTTCTATTGTTTAAAGGTGAAAAAGAAATAATAATAATGTTGTAATAGAGACAAAAATGTTTCAAATACGTTTAGCATTAAATACATTTAGTAATTTGTGAAGCAAGTGGGCCTTAGTCTTTCATCTCGTTCTCGTTGACGTTCCGTTGACGTGGCGGTGGACAAACGGCATTTAGCACACGCAAGGGATATCAAAAACTCCTTTTGCTTCCTCCACATAATGCCAGAACATATTATTGTTTCAGTTACTCCGCTGTACTCAACAACCCGCTGTTACTATCGCTCCGCTTACCTACCTTCCTAAGGGGGTCTTAGCACACAATCAAACAGTTTGATCAAAGGCCAGCTTCAGCCTTTGCTTATTCAGCATTACTAAATGCTAGTGGATTAATTAGCGACTGAAAGGCTAGATCATGGAGTCCGAGGTACTGGAGTTCAACTAAATGGTAGGAGCTATAGGTAATGCAGTAGAAATATCGCTATAGTTTGTTAAATATTTCTATGGTGTGATCAATTACTCAAATAGCGGCTTTAGTAGTAGATGGTATGTCTTACTGTGAGTAAAAATTGGTTATAATAGGTCTACCTATGAAATTGCCGATTTACGTAGAAAAAAATAAAACTTTTTTTTTTTAAATATCGTCGATGCACTTTTGCCATTTTAATGAAAGTTCGTTGATGCCTCTATTATAGATATCCTGGATTGGATAAATTTTACCCCGGGGCTCACTGTTGAGATCAAAATTTCCATAACAGAAGCGATCAAACCAAATACGCACAATGCGTTCACTTGCGGTACTTTGTTCATAGCCGTTAATATTGCGTGCTGTCTGTGTTGCGTTGGTGCCACAACGGAACTCGTATTCGAAAATAGCGCGCAATTTAGATTTTTCCATGGTTACAGAAACATCGAGAACAAAGAAACATCGAACGGGGAGAAAACAAATTAACAAGTGATTTTTTTTAATGTCATTCTATATTATAAAATTTATTTGAATTTAGAATTCTAAATAGAATGAAAGATATTGATCTTATCAAAAATCGTCAATTTTATAGGTACTTATTATTAACAAGCCCAGACCTCAGATCAACAAAAAATGCAAGATGGATCGCCGCGAACATCAAAAGTGAAGCCAACAAAACCGTGCTCCTGCAAGTAAATACACGCTCACGCACACACATACAACTAAAACCGTGCTCACCGCGGTTAGTACGTGAGGAGTTGTCGTCTAGTGTAACATAGTTTAAACAAATAGAATTATGCCTTCCTGTGTAGTGAAAAGTTGTAGAAACAATAGTAATTCATATAAAAAGTCCTACGGCATCACTTTTCATAACCTGATGGATCGACCCGTGCGGCTGTTATTACTTAGCCACGAGCTCACTATCATAACAGTCAATTACTAATTAATTATTCTCGCTAGGCGTCTCGTGACTGGTTCCAAACCACATCCTTGAATTTGAGAAGAAGTAGGAATTCACCATCACTTGGGGCCGGCACAATACGATGTTTTCTTCTATTCTCCGATGTCAGCAGTCACTCTAACATTAACTCCTTTTTATGGATCACCCTAAAAAGGAAAAAAAAACTGTCTGTCTGTCACAGCCAAGTTGCTCCGAATCGAATGGACCGATTAAGTTGAAATTTGACAAACTTATGAATTTATGTGACCCAATCACCGACGTGTAACGTAAATAAATGAATTTCGAATATGTGGGTCAAGTTTGGGAGCAAATAAGAAAATTGAACAAAAAAATTTTGCTAACTGTACCGTGTGACATAGCAAATGAAAGACCTTATATATTTTTTAAAATTATTTTAAAATAAATTGTTTTAAAGTTATGTAAGAAAATAGACGAAGATTGAAATTTTTTCCCTTATCTCCAAAACTACTACGAGTAAGTATAGAACTATTTTCTGTATCATTGTTTTGAAAAAAAAAAAAAACAGAAAATAGTTCTATGCTTACAAATTACAAGAAAAGCTATAAGGAGTCTATTGTTATAAAATAACATGATAAATCTCTCAATATTGTGCGTACAAACTTACATTTGCAGTTGGAATGTATGCGAGAACATGTTTTTCCACTACAATGCTATACAATTCATCCCAACTATGGAACCCATCATTGCGCGTGGTCCGACACGCACTTGGCCGGTTTTTCTTTCATATCATCCGTCACACAATCCATCAATCATTTCTTTGGTCTTTCTCTCTATCCATCTACATTTATATAATTATTCATCAGTCTTCAGGATCAAGTACAGGCTGTTAATACGAGTAAATACCGATATTTTATACTACGTGGAATACGTTCCTATTACATTCAGCGGTGGATGTTGATGTTATCAAAGTGAAACAACGCAGATACATGTCAGGAAAAGGTTGGATTTGGTTAGGCTAGATTTTGTTAGTTTAGTTTGAGTTTTACTAGACAAACTGTTCCCTTGAAGCGATAAGTCTTGTCATGCTCTATTTTTAGGTATATTATTGGTTAAAAAAATCAGTAGACTAAACTTTTTTGTTTTTGTTGTCAACAATGTGACTGCGTTAACCCGAAAACGACCATGTCACCTGGGTCAAAGATTAGTCGTATTCATACAGGGTTATGGGAAATTCGATACATTCCCTTGGAGGGGTTAAAGTAGAGCCCATTATACCATTTTAGATAGCTAGTGTAATAAGGAAGTTTTTTCAGTGATTTTTACGCTACATTCCATAATTATTTTTTTTACAAATTCACGCTAACTTTACAAACAAATAATTTTTGGACATTATTTTTTGCATTTTCGATGCCACAACATGAAATTTATTGGTATTTCTTCAATTTTATGCTATCTCGAGGATGTGTCAGAATGTTAGCCGTCTGAAAATGTACAAAAATAAATTTAAAAAGTACGATATTTTGGGTACATAGCGTTTTTTGCCGAAAATCGGCATTTTGAAGTAAAAACAAAAAAAAAAAAAATTGCTCAAAAACTAGCCGTTATCGGATAGAGTAGCATATGATCAAATCTGCTGCAAATGGGCTCTACTTTAACCCCTCCAAGGGAATGTATCGAATTTCCCATAACCCTGTATACAAGGGTAAGATATTTTATACAAGCGTTTTAAACAAGATAATGCTAAATTCCATATTGCTAAATTGTTCCAATTTCAATCCAAACAATGTACGTAAAAGTCCAAGACGTCATAGCCCCCTGTCTTCGTAGGCTGTTTTTAGGTTGTTCCAAGCTACAAACCCAGTGGTAGCGTTTCGTACATGGGAAAATGACGACGGCTGCACCTAGGGTTGCCACCTTTTTTTTTTGCAATTAAAGTACATTTGTTACTAAAGGTAGGAAAAATAAAGTACATAGTGTCAAAATAAAGTACAATTTATTTTTCTTTATTATTATGTATAAAAACATATTTTAATTGCTTTTCGCAAGTTTTATAAAATTATTATCACGGCTAAACAATTGCACAGCATCAGTTAGAGTAAATGAATAATTCGTTTATATCAGGTTCAGAGACGCTGTTTCTTTCGTCTCAGCTTTTGCTATTCATCATAAGAAAACTCTCAGTGACTGCTGACGTGGCGTAAATAGACAGTAAAAATGAAATTATTTTTTACAAGTTTGAAAAATTATCATCACACTTATTAAATACTTGCTGCCATTTAACCTGTGTGTGCCCGACAATTATGTATTGCGAAGGCGACGGCCACGTCTATTGGCGGTGCCCAGTAGTAGGACCAATCTACTGAGTAAAGCCCCTATAACGCGTACCTTGCATGTACTTAATGATGTAGCAGACTGCATAGATCTTTTTACTTGTTCTCTGAGTGAGTTCACAAAAACCACGATGTTCAGAATATGTTATGGTAAATAATAGAAAACTGTAATTATGGCCGCACTGTTGAATTAGGAAATTCCTGTAATGATAGTGATGACGAGTTAATAAATAAATAAATAAATTTCTGTGCAGTAGATAGTTCCGCAAAATCCTTAGAACTATAATTAAATTTTTACGTAGGCGTGGATGGCCAAATCCGAAATTAAGAGGAATAGGTAGTGAAAAGTACTCGAAAGTAGTCTCGGGCTCGATTTTGATGAAAACTAAAACTACATTATTGGATTTTTGAAAAATCCATAATTATCAAGGTTTAATGGGTAGGTAACATAAGAAAAATAAAAAAATAAAGTATTTTGTTAAAAATGAGCTCTTTCCTTTAGTTTGCCGTATGCCATTACTACTACAGGTTCCAGTCCTGGCTAGAAATACTGATTTTTCAAAAATCCAATGATGCTATTTTGGTTTTCATCAAAATCGAGCCCGAGACTCCTTTGAGTACTTTTCACTATTCCTTATAGTTTCGTATTTGGCCATCCACGCCCACTTGAAAAATTCAACCTGTATATCTGATCATAAATTTGTTGAATAAAACAATTTCTGCATAAATTTCATCCATAGTTAAATTAAGTTTTTGGAGATTTAAATTTTCTATTATGTTAACAATATTATCAAATTCCACATTGCTCTTTTTTACATTGCCAAGTGTGAATAACCAGTTTGTGTCATTAAAATCAAACCACTTATTTAGGTACTCTAAGGCATATAATTAATTTAATTACTCTAAGCTAACTATCACGTGAATTTTTCTAGTCCATTCCGGTGACAACAGTATAATATTTTTGCCTGTTTCATAGCCAAAGAAAAGAACTTGTTTCCTTTATGCTAATCCATCTCTGAGATTAACTATAATCCCATAAATATCTAAAATTGTTATGCATTTACCTTCTAGACATTTTACGCAAAACAAACAAACAAAAAGTTTTGACAATGACATTGATAATGTTGACATTTGAGGCTGAGTTGCTTTAAAAAATTATCTAAAACGAGTGTTCAAGTGGCGCTGGTGACCTATCGATTCGGCACCAATCGATAACGTTCCGTTTTAGGAAAAAATGCTTACGACCAAACTTTTTTGAATCTCAGAGAAATCAAATCATGCGAAATAAAGTATTTTCGCGTACTTTATTTTGCTCATAAAGTATAAAGTACGTTTGCCCAAAATAGAGTACAATACTTTATTATAAAGTACGGGTGGCAACCCTAGCTGCACCATCAAACAGATCTTTGCAAGTGCCCGTAGTTGCTTGCGGCCATCATTGACTTTGGGAACACCCGGCGCAGACTCCTCGATGCAGTCCCATAGATCTTCATGAATCAAATACATCCGCATCAAAAACTTCCAATTTCCGTAATTTGATATCCCACTGAGCTTTTCAAAATTAACTGCTATTCCGGAACTTGTAGCCGTAGACGACGATGATGGCGCCGACACCGGTGGAACAGGCGAAACATCGTTATCCTGCATTTCGTATTTTACAACCTTGGTGTTAAGCACAGCACACGAAACTTATATCAGACAACCTGCATGCTGTGCTTTAGGGGATGGTTAGACTCTGATAGGCGGGGGTTATCGTCGTCTTTATGCGAATTAAACCAGTACAAGTATTCACAAATATAATAAAAAGGCACGTAAACACAATTCAGAAACACAAAATACACATAAAACACAATGATAATACTTACGGCAATAATCTTACCTTCGTAACACTAATTATTGCAATAATACAGACACTTACAGACACTACAGACACGCGACTATACAGGGCTGTATTGAGCATGTCACTTGATCATTAGATGCTTTGACTAACTTGCTCGATACAATTTATGAACTAACTCACAATCCTAGGGGACGCATATATATTACCTTTTCTCTATAGCTAACGTAGCGGATACACCTCACCCAAGTAAGACTACGACACCAATATATGTGGTTTAAACAGTAACCACGCCCCTATTTTCTCGTGCAAGTCACGACCTGTCGACTTTTCTGTGCCAGGGATAAACCCGTACGCAGTTTTGTGTTGATTCTCTGCGTTCAAGTCACAACGTGTTTATTTCCGACGGACAAGCATAGTCTCGTGGAATATTTATTATTTAGATGATGTTAAGTACTTTCTTAAGCTACTAGTACAATCTTAAGCTACTTATAACTAATAGCAAAAGGAGCTAGGAGTATGGTGCTTCTCCTACATTCCACCCTCTGTAAGAGGGTTCAACCGCTTTACATCCATTTCCGTGGGAAGCACAATAATCTTTGCTACTGGTCGACGCAGGACCCCGTTTGCTGTCTTAACATCTACAACACGGACGATTCCGTCATTACCTTGATACACAGATTGTATCACACCTTTTGTCCACGCACTTCGTTCTCTATTGTTGTCAACGATCACTACCACATCACTAACGCGCACATTGGGTCCACTACTTGTCCACTTCTCACGACGTTGTAGAGTCGGGAGATACTCCCGCAGCCAGCGTCGATTCCCGCCGCCACTGCAGGCGGGAATCGACGTCCTCGTAGCTGCTCTGCGCAAACGGTGTACTCCCGGACGCCGTGCCCAGGAGCAGATGGTTCGGCGTCAGGACCTCAGGCTGCTCGTGATCGTCGTACACATAGCTCAGCGGGCGGCTGTTTACTATCAGCTCTGCCTCGGTGAGGAGGGCGTAAAGGACCTCCTCACGAGGGGCCCGCTCCTTGAGCGTGCTTTTCAGTGCATTCTTCACAGACCTGACCAGGCGTTGGCACAACCTCATCAGGTGGAGGTGCGCCTTCTAAGTCGTGTGGACGCAGCTCCGACGTCGCTCTTCATTTGCGACATCGCTCGACGAAAATCAGCGCGCGCGCCATAACGCGCTGCACGCGCTTCCAGGCTGAGTAGCGCTTGTACTCCAGGAGGGGCCCGGCAGGGGCCACCGCAGTGTGGACTCGTTGGATGCGCTCGAGGTCTGCCTCTGCCGCCTCAGGTTCGCGACATGCTGGCCACCGCTCCTGTGAACACAAAAACGAGGGGCCCGACAACCACACTGCATGGTCATCAGGCCAAGGCAATCTGGTAGCCTCGTCAGCCGGGTTGTCCGCCGCGGGGACCCAGCGCCAGTTGCCTCTGGCTGATAACCTGTCTATTTCGGCTAATCTTTCCCTCAATTCTGTCGAGTTGGTTACCCACCCCCGTATGATAAAACCCCCGGAGGCGTGTATTCTGGCTACCTGCTCGATCAGGCTGTTGGCCTGCTCTACGGACCACGTGCTATCTAAATAGTCGTCCATATAGTGTTTATCTCTTATGGCCTCAACAGCTTCGGGGTGAACGTTAACCCACTCATTGGCGTTTTTATTGAGTATATATATCGCCGTGGTTGGTGAGGAGGCGGCGCCAAATATCATCGATGTCATGGCGTTGGTATCAGGTTCCCTACCATCGTTCGCGCCTCTCCACAAAAACAGCTGTGCGCCCTGATCTTGTGCCCTAATCTTAACTCGCAAAAACATATCAGCTATATGGCCTGAGAACGCTATGGGACCTACTCTAAATTTAATCAAAATACCTAGTAATGAATTTAATAGATCGGGTCCGGTCAGTAGGTTATCATTCAAACACGTACCTTGGGACGTAGCAGCCGCGTCGAAGACTAGGCGAAGCTTCCCTGGTTTGTTCGGGTTTACAACACCGAAATGTGGTAGGTACCAAACCGGTGAGCTATCTACCTCGCCTTCTACCTTCCGTGCATACCCTTCAGCTACTAGACGCTCTATCTGGTTCGCGTACGTCTCAGCGAAACGAGCGTCCTTACGCATCCGCCTCTCGATACCATATAACCTCTGCCGGGCCTGTCTGTAACTATCAGGCAACAGAATGTTGTCCTGCTTCCATAAAAGACCTACTTCCCATTGCGTCTTATCAGGGGTGCGTTAACTCGTACTGTCTAACACCTGTGTACAGCCCGTTCTACATCCTTATGTTTGCGGGTTACTTGAGAAATGCCTATCGATTCTAACTCAAACTGTGACTTTACTAAATCATGCAAATCTGGGAGGGAAACTGTTGTGCAGTTCACTGCTTCGGTACTACTGGCGTTATCAAATGGTCCATGTATGACCCAACCTAACTTAGTAAGTGAGGCAACTGGCTTACCGGATCGTCCACGGCGGGTGTCCCCGCCAACGAGCAGCTCCCAATTGTCCTGCCCGATCAGCAGCAGCGGCTTGGCTCCCCTCATCTCTGCGCAACCCAAGTCGCGCAGGTGCGCGTTATCGTTGATCACTGAAGAGGTCACTGTTTGTGTAGGCAAGTTCAAGTTCACTAATGTCCGGCACTTGATATTATGGCACTGTCCATTTGGGCCCTTCACACATACTTGTACCACTCGCGAGGTAAGGTCCGACACAGCATGACCGCCCGCGGTCTTTAACATTAGTGGCACACGTGGACCCGATAGGTTTGTAGCGAGCGAACTGTCTATTAGCGATACTGTTGCCCCGTCGTCCAACAACGCATAACACTAGTCGTTGTCGCTATCTTTGTTACACACTGACACTGGCACTATCTTCAATAACGCTGTGGCTCGCCACTCTCCTATGTTTGTTACACATTCTGGTTTTGACCTGTCCTCGTGTAACAACACATGATGTTTGTAGTCGCACTTTTTGCACTTTTTCGCGCGACAAAACTGTTTCGTGTGTTTTGCTTTTAAGCAATTAAAGCACACTTTTTTCTTCTTGATCAGTTCCCAGCGTTCTTGGATATTCAGCTTCTTGAACTGGTCGCAATCTTCTATGACATGCTTGTCGTGGCACATCACGCATTCCTTCTGTGTGATACTCGTAGCTTCGTCGCTCTGTGTATTCACACGATGTGTCATTTGCGGCTTGTTGGTGACTGGGCGTGCCGCGTTTCCAGGTCGAGGCCGTCCGCTGGTCTGCTGCAGCTTCACAGGGAGTTTAGCCTGTTCTGGTTCATACACAGTCGGTTGTAGGTAGTATGAAGTAGAACGCGTCACGTGTATGAGGAACCGTGACAGCATTTCCAAGCTGGGTGAGATCCTCAAGTCCACCCCCTGTGAGTTATCCAGGCCCATCGCGAAGTCACCATACTGTGCTCGTTGAACTGGTGTCAGCTTGCTTAGCAGCTCGCTCACTAGTTGAGGGTTATTCAGGTACCCATCTGCTCTGACGTTCTTTAGCAGTGACACACAGTTCCTTACCGTCGATGAGAATTTCCTTAATTCCTGGCCACTTTCAGACATTTTAGGTAAATTTCTCACCTTCTTTAGAGCATATTGAAGTATGACGGTTGGATGACCGTACTCTTCTTCTAATGCACGCATTATTTCAGTGGGGTCTCTCGCTGACCGTAACAAGTCCTCCACTGTGATCTTCGCCTCCCCATGTAAAGAGGACTTCAGACGCGCTATATTCTCATGCGGCCTAAAGTTATATAATTCCGTAGTGTCCCAGTACATATTTCTATATGATATCCAATCAGCTGGGTCACCGCTAAAATGTGGCAATTCGTAAGCCTGTCTCGGTACCGGGTGCGGGCGTGCCATGTTAGTGATCGCCTCCGCCAGCTTATCGATTTTCCTATCTCTATCGCTCGACGATAGTCGCCGCCTTTCTACAGCGCCCACTCCGCTATTTCCCTGTCGCTGTGTGACCAACTCGAGTGTCGATACTCAAGGTACACTTGCGACCGGAGTGGTGAAGGCGGGATAATCGTCGGGCAAACGGAATCTAACCGCTTCAGTATGGGCTGGCGTATGCATAGGTCCCGCATTGCTCACGGGGTTCCTATACGGATGCGACACATTACTCTCGCTTAACGTAGCCGGCACATATTACGTTACATATTAGGTTCAAGATTCACTCTACTTACATTTTGATCTTGAATCGTAGGTGCTTCATACGGCGCGGTGCCCTCAAGCGGTACGTGCGACGTAGACGGCGCGCGAGATGCAGCCGCCGTAAACATCGCCGTTTCTGGTTGCGTCGCTTGGGGCGTTGTTTTAACCCATTCTTCAACTCGGTGCGTCGTATCCACCTCTGAGTTTGAGTCCTCACTTTCTGCATTCGCCTCGATCTCTGCTATTTCCACCTCCATCCTTTTCTTCACCAGATTCTCCCTGATGTGCACCAAATCACGCTCAGCTTCGTATTCGGCCTTTTTCCTCAAGTATTCGACGCCCTTGCGACTACTCTTGGACGAAACTCTGCTGCTCCGCGTCGACCTTGCGACTGTCTGCCTTGATACTCCCTCTGCCGGCTTTTCACTGTAGTCGATTACTCGACCTCCGGTCAGCGGTATAATGGGGGCAGCCGCTGATCTTACCGTTGGCGCTATTGATGGTGAACCTGGTGGTACTTCCGACAGTAAGCCTGAGTCCGAGGCGATGGCGGCTTCCCTGCGCCGCGTGTCTGCTTCTTCAGTCATTTTGCGTAGTTTGCTTCGCGTGGTTACGGCACTTTTTTCACTCATTGTCACTGGTTAATTCGCCTATAAGCGTAATCCGATTCCGAACGCTAGTTTGTAAGACTACGCCCGGACAATCGGTTATCCGACTCGCAAGGACCAATGTTAAGCACAGCACACGAAACTTATATCAGGCAACCTGCATGCTGTGCTTCGGGGGGATGGTTAGACTCTGATAGGCGGGGGTTATCGTCGTCTTTTTGCGAATTAAACCAGTACAAGTATTCACAAATATAATAAAAAGGCACGTAAACACAATTCAGAAACACAAAATACACATAAAACACAATGATAATACTTACGGCAATAATCTTACCTTCGTAACACTAATTATTGCAATAATACAGACACTTACAGACACTTGCTCGGTACAATTTATGAACTAACTCACAATCCTAGGGGACGCATATATATTACCTTTTCTCTATAGCTAACGTAGCGGGTACACCTCACCCAAGTAAGACTACGACACCAATATATGTGGTTTAAACAGTATGTTGAGAACTTCTACTGATGGCGACATCTTGGGGCAAGGAATGAAACCAAAACTACGTCATACCATCTTTCAACCGTGATTGGTTCTATTTAAAATATTGTTCCTACACCCCTCTCCTTGAATAATGTAAGATGGCGAATACATAATTTGCTCGTAAAAGTAACGCATCGTATTTTATTTAAATCCTCTACACAATCTAAAAGGAACGTCTAAGTTTTCACCAAACCTCACCGCTGCTGCTACATTTTGGACCTTCGAACCGAACATTGGGATAAAGATACCTATAAGATCGCCGAGCGACCTTTGGATGGGGACCCGTTGCACGTGGCGGATTGAGAAGAAAACGCAAAAGGTTTCATCGAAAATAATACGCAATCGGTGTGGCCAATCCTTATTCCTTTCCATCATCTCCTGAGTTCTATTTGGTGCTATATTGTGTCTGTGCTCTTATTTCAGTAAAGTTGCCGCATTGTATTCTCGGAATATCGGATTTCCAGTCAATTACTAGCCTGGTGACGTTGCTAGCATCAGTGCCGTGTGTGATTGAGTTGACGATTCTAGAAAACCGTGAGTACTCCTCTTTTCACTGACCACCAAAATGCCTATTGACTCTGCTAAATCTCGTGACAAATCTCCTAATTTCCTAAGTACAGAAAGTAGTGAGTTAGTTCGCGATTTAGTTAGGAAGCGTGGTATAATTAAGGGCAGGCTTACCAAATTTAATAATTATTTAGAGTCTTTAAAAGATTGTGATCATGATTTTCCTCAAAAACGCATTGATTTAAAGTTAAGGATTCAAGGATGTACTACTTTATTTTCTGAATTTAACGCCATTCAAACTAAAATAGAAGAAAAGGTTTCTGATAGTGAATTAGATGAACAATTAAATCAAAGAGAACATTTTGAAGATAGTTACTACAATTTAATATCACTTGCTGAGTTTATGCTGAACACTGAGGAGGTTGCTGACTGCTCCAGGTCATGTCATAGTCATAAAAACGATCAAATACATTCCGTGAAGTTACCCACTATCTCCATGCCTACATTTGACGGTTCCTATGAGCTCTGGCTGGAATTCAGGGACACATTTACCTCACTCGTTCATAATTCTAAAGATATTTCCAACATCCAAAAGTTTCACTATCTCAAATCGTCCCTAAAAGACAGTGCAGAACTAGTTATACATTCCATAGAATTTTCTTCTGATAATTATCAGGTTGCTTGGGACTTGTTGCTCAATCGATATAATAATTGCGGACTTTTAATTGATCACCATATCAAAGCTTTGTTAAATATAACTGCATTAACTAAAGAGTCGCCTTCTTCAATTAGAACATTAATAGACACTATTTTGAAAAATTTACGCGCACTTAAGGTTCTAGGTGAACCTACAAACTACTGGGATAGTTTGATTATTAATATCATGGTGTCGAAATTAGATAAAATTACTGAAAGAGAATGGGGGTCTCATAAGTGCACATTGTTCCCGAACCCAAACGAGAACAATTCTAAACGTTTATCGGTGGACGTTTTAATTAACTTTTTGCGCAACAAAGCAGACATGCTGGACGCTTTGCAGCGTTCACATAGCAAAGAAGCTCAAAGCACTGACAGTAAAAAACAACACTCAAAACGTCATAATATGTCACACTGCAATGTTTCCAGCGGGCTAAGTAAATCAAATAAACAACGCGGTAAGTTAACATGCGCAAAATGCAACGCGAATCATCCACTGTATACATGTAAACAGTTTATCGAATGCGACTTAGACACAAAGCTTAAACTTGTACGCGAGCACAACTTATGTGAGAATTGTTTACATTCGAGACACTCAATAAATGATTGTAGGTTTGGGCCTTGTAGACACTGCAATCAAAAACATAACTCATTATTGCACAATGATAACGCTAATAGTTCTGTTGCTTTGCATTCCACAACGAACACTGAGGCGTCGCGTGCCAATGCGAGGGAAGCGCGTGCGCAGGTGCACCTCCCCGCGGCCGCACCAGCCGCCCCGGACTCCGCAGTCCCTATTCAAGTAAACAAGGCACACATGCAAACGCAATCGATTAAGTCTATAGGTGTGCAGTCCGTGTTATTGTCAACAGCTATCGTTGAAGTAGCAGATGTGCACGGAAGATACCATAAAGTGCGGGCACTCCTTGATAATGGAAGCCAGCGCTGTTTTGTTTCTAAGTCACTATGTCAACTTTTAAACGCACCATTAATACAGTCCACAAACGAAGTTCGAGGCGTAGGTGATTCGGTAGTACATTGTTCGCAAGCTTGTAGTATCGTTATCAAATCCTGCGTCAATAATTCATTTACTACGCGCATTAATTGTTATGTGCTGTCTAGGATTACGGCTTCGATGCCTGCCGTATGTAAATTAAGCGCGCAAGTCTGTATTCCAGACAACATACGGTTAGCCGATCCTGAGTTTCTAGACTACAAAAATATTGATATTTTGATTGGCGCAGATAGCTTTTGGGATCTGTTAGAAGACGGTAAGATTCGTTTGTCTTGTGGTCCGTTTCTACAGAACACCAAACTAGGCTGGATTATTTCCGGACCTATAGTTAATTATACGCGCAAAAATGCGCCAATTCATTGCAATATTATTAATTCTTTAGATACGCAACTTCGATTGTTCTGGGAGATTGAGGAACCGTCCAAGGTCAGAGACGCACAGACTGAGGAAGAACGTGCATGTGAAGATCACTTTGTTCGCACTACTACTCGCAATAGCGAGGGGAGATTCTGCGTGCACATTCCACTCCATCAGTCACCTGATACCTTGGGGGATTCTTATACACAAGCAGAACGTCGATTTCTAGCGCTAGAAAAACGTCTGCAGCGTTCGCCTGAATATAAAATTATTTATTCCAACTTTTTACAGGAGTATCTTAGTTTAGGCCATATGACACAGGTAGATTCCTATGAATCCCCGTGTTATTTCATGCCGCATCATGGCGTGTTCCGCGAGCTCAGCACCACCACCAAGTTGCGCGTGGTGTTTGACGCAAGCGCACCATCGAGCTCTGGTAAGTCACTGAATGATTTGCAACTAGTCGGCCCTCCTATACAGGGTGATCTCATTGCCATTCTTCTCCGCTTTCGGCAGCACAAGTACGTCGTGTGCGCTGACGTGGAGAAGATGTATCGACAGTGCCTGGTAGATGAGGGTCAGCGCAGCTTGCAAATGATTCTGTGGCGTGACCATCCCTCAAAGCCGTTAGGTATATTTAAATTAAACACCGTGACGTATGGAACCGCCTCCGCGCCTTTTTTAAGTGTTAGGTGCCTGAAACAATTAGCCTCTGAATCTCCTGATCCTGATGTCGCTCGAGCTATAAAAGAAGATTTTTATGTCGACGATTACATTACGGGTTTAGATAATAAAAGTAAATTATTAGAACTATGCGACAAAACTCGGAAGACGCTGCAGTCTGGCTGCTTTCCACTTAGGAAGTGGATATTTAATTTTAAACACGATGATGACCGTCAGTCGTGTAGTAAGTTTAAACCTTTAAGTTTAGATGAAAATGTTAGTTCTAAAACCTTAGGAATAGGCTGGCATAACGCAAGCGACAACTTTTATTTTAATTCTCACGTTAAAATTGAAAATACCAAACCTATTACAAAGAGGTATATTTTATCAAACGTTTCGCAAATTTTTGACCCTCTCGGCTTGTTAAGTCCTGTCATAATAGTTGTCAAAGTTCTTTTACAACAATTATGGCTATTAAAAATAGGTTGGGATGATAACGTTCCTAATGACACGGCGCGCGTGTGGTCTCGGTTTGTTATTTCATTGCAAGCGCTAAACACTATTCGTTTACCACGCCACGTTATAGGTACACAGCCTATGTATATTGAGTTACACATTTTTAGTGACGCATCTCAGACGGCGTACGGCGCGTGTATTTATGTTCGCACAGTTAACAACGATTTAACAGTATCAGTTAGATTATTGTTTTCTAAAACAAAGGTCGCGCCTTTGAAACCTATTAGTGTCCCACGTCTCGAACTTTGTGGGGCTTTATTGGGTGCTCGTCTGTATGACAAGGTCCGCAACTCATTACGTTGTCAATTTAATAGCATAGTATTTTGGACAGATTCCTCGATTGTCTTAGGCTGGCTACACATGAGGCCGAACCAACTTAAGACATTCGTTCAAAATAGGATCGCAGAAATTCATGAACTTACACAAGACGTCCCGTGGCGTCACGTAAGCAGTGGAGATAATCCCGCCGATCTAGCGTCACGCGGTGCTCGATTGGAAGAACTTTCTTCGTCTACCTTATGGTGGGAGGGACCTAAATTTCTTCGTGATCCTA
This sequence comes from Dicycla oo, assembly GCA_948252095.1. Classification (NCBI taxonomy): domain Eukaryota; kingdom Metazoa; phylum Arthropoda; class Insecta; order Lepidoptera; family Noctuidae; genus Dicycla; species Dicycla oo. The sequence continues at coordinate 26,899,711 of OX411715.1, read as the reverse complement.
GTTTTTCTATAGACGATCACAAAAGTTCGGACTCGTTCAAACATCACGACTTACCTGAGGTCAAGTCATGCGTCACCGCCGTGGTAGCTCAGGATTGTTGCGAGTTATCTTTGTTTCCCTTCCATCGGTTCTCTCAATTTAAACGTATGAGACGTGCGACTGCCTTTATGTTACGTTTTATTAATAACAGTCGATGTAAAAATAATAAGCGTACCGGCAGCCTTAGTGTAGATGAGTTAGACTATGCAGATAAAACATTAGCTCGACTTTGTCAAATGGAGTCTTATCCTGATGAATATAAGGCATTATCTAATAATGAGATTATTAAAAGTAAAAGTTGTTTGTCTAAATTAAATTTGTTTTTAGATGATCACAAAGTAATGCGCGTAGGTGGTCGTTTAGTTAATTCAGATGAATTTATTTACGGTAAAAAACATCCAATGGTTATTCATAGTAAACATTATTTTACCACTTTATTATTTCGTCATGAGCACATTCAGCTTCTCCACGCTGCTCCACAGGCATTACTTTTCCATTTACGCGAATCATGGTGGCCTGTCGGAGGTAGGAATTTGGCTCGCCACGTAGTGCATAGTTGTGTTACCTGTACTCGCATTAGAGGTAAGACGCTTAGTCCTATGATGGGTAACTTGCCTAGGGAGCGAGTTACACCTAGTCTTCCATTCGTTCGGTGTGGGGTAGATTACGCTGGACCAGTGCTCATTCTGAACCGCAAAGGTAGGGGTGCTAGGCTTATCAAAGGCTACATTTGCCTATTTGTTTGTTTCGTAACACGTGCTATACACCTGGACTTAGTCAGTAACCTCTCCAGTGAAGCGTATTTATGTACTTTAAAAAGATTTATTGCACGCCGTGGTAAGCCTGCAGATATCTACTCCGATAATGGTCGTAATTTCGTGGGTGTAATGAACGATTTTTCAAAATTTTTAACTAATTGTGGTAATGATATTTTAGAATTCGCATCTAGTCAAAATATTAAATTCCATTTTATTCCCCCTTATTCTCCGCATTTTGGTGGTCTGTGGGAGGCAGGAGTAAAGTCGAGTAAATACCATCTTCGTCGTGTGATAGGTAACGCGCACCTCACGTTCGAAGAGTACAGCACAGTATTGGCTCAAATAGAAGCCGTACTAAATTCCCGACCTCTGTCTCCTCTTTCCCCGGATCCTCATGACTTTTACCCGCTCACTCCTGGCCACTTCCTTATTGGCCGACCACTAACTGCGCCAGCCGGCGACGACCTACGCGATGTTCCTGCTAGTCGTCTCCAGCGATATCGGAGGGTAGAACAACTTCGCCAACACTTCTGGAACCGGTGGGCGAAGGAATACATCTCCGAGCTGCAGGTGCGGACAAAATGGACGGCGAATAAGGATGAACTCAAACCAAATTCGTTAGTTGTCATTAAGGATAATAACCTCCCACCTTTGAAGTGGCATTTGGGACGTGTAATTTGCACTATCCCAGGAAAGGATGGTATATCTCGGGTGGCGGATATACAGACGTCATCGGGAGTGGTGAGGCGCGCACTTACCAAGATTTGTCCTCTAATACAGGACGTGATCGACACGGATGTAGCGACTGAAGACCATTGAAAGCCACTGCTTCCAAGGCCGGGGGCATGTTGAGAACTTCTACTGATGGCGACATCTTGGGGCAAGGAATGAAACCAAAACTACGTCATACCATCTTTCAACCGTGATTGGTTCTATTTAAAATATTGTTCCTACACCCCTCTCCTTGAATAATGTAAGATGGCGAATACATAATTTGCTCGTAAAAGTAACGCATCGTATTTTATTTAAATCCTCTACACAATCTAAAAGGAACGTCTAAGTTTTCACCAAACCTCACCGCTGCTGCTACACAGTAACCACGCCCCTATTTTCTCGTGCAAGTCACGACCTGTCGACTTTTCTGTGCCAGGGATAAACCCGTACGCAGTTTTGTGTTGATTCTCTGCGTTCAAGTCACAACGTGTTTATTTCCGACGGACAAGCATAGTCTCGTGGAATATTTATTATTTAGATGATGTTAAGTACTTTCTTAAGCTACTAGTACAATCTTAAGCTACTTATAACTAATAGCAAACGGAGCTAGGAGTATGGTGCTTCTCCTACACTTGGCAAATAAACTATTTACGCACTCTTATTTATCGTGTATCCTGGGCCCATAACCTGATGGGTTTTGGCGAAAATAATAACGAATTAAGTTGATATTAATGAATTTAATAATTAACATTACAGTGCAAAAACAATGATACAAGAAGAAGGTTATAAAACCGACCAAGTATGGTTGGCTAAAATCACATAGATAGTGGTGCCAGCTTGCGCACAAACTTGGTACTAATAAGACTATATAAATTGTTTGGTTTATACTAGTTCTAACAGTACGGAACCCTAGAAATGAATAGCAGCGAGAGATATTTAAAAATAACAGTAACCCGGAAAAAACAAAGTTGGCGCAATATCGGAATAATTTTCGATGCAGCGTCTTTTACGAGTTTCAACCAAATTTTCCCCATGAATAAACTCCCTTGAACTTTGCTACTAAAACAGTGTAGAAACAGTTTCCCAACTAAGTTTTCTATCAAAAATTTAGTTCTACAACCCAGTACGTAAAACTAAAATTCTTTTATATGAATAAAATTCATAGTGGAGCAAAAATATCTCGGAATTTTTAATATTACACGTTCTGTAAGTTGACTCCATATATAAAACATATTTAACAACGGTTACTATACCGTTATTTTTAACGTTAAATTTTATTTTTAACGAGACAACTTTTGCATGAGCTTTACTTACCTACTTGTGCTAGTTTACTTGGTATCTAAGTATATATCTAAGTATTAGTATGTTTGTTTGTGAACGTTTTGGAACGAAGTTCGTAAACTAGTAGAAATCGTCACGTAACGAAAACGCGTTATGCCCGAAAAAGTCAGTTTCAACTGTCAAAAGCTTTTATATTTGTATTTTTTTTTAATACAGAGCCACCTAGTATACCACTTTTTTTTTGAGATGGGTTTGCCCTTGACTTTAGTCTAGGTCAGAGGTGACAGAGACAAAGTCGACGATGGAGTGAGCTTACCAAGAAGAAGCCTGTTCACTCTAACGTTGAAGAGATTCAGGTTGTATGCGGTCTAGAACACAAACGAAGATAGTTTTTAGCAAGCTAAAAACGTGACATACTAGAGACCACCACTTGAAGCTGGAGATTACGTATATTAGATGGCTCTGTATTAATCCTAATCCTAACTAATATTATAAATGCGTAAGTTTGTTTGTTTGTTACCTTTTCACGCCTACACCACTAAACCGATCATCCTGAAATTTTGCATATACGTTGTCAGGATTACAGACACGGACATAGGGTACCTTTTATCCCAAAAAATAGTACTGTTCCCGAGGAAAACAACAATAATGTTTTTAAGATCATAGATGGCGCCACGTGTCTTTTGAATCATGATTGAATTATATTATTATAGAAACTTTAGTAGTGTGTTAAGAGTTTTTTTTAATTTATTTAAGTACTTAATACATTTTGTGAATCTAGAGTGTCGATAGCCCGGTTTTTCTACTATCCTAACTAATATTATAAATGCGAAAGTGTGTTTGTTTGTTTGTTGATTACGCTTTCACGCTAATACAGCTAAACGGATTTGGATCACATGGGTATTCCATGACCTGGAGAAGGACATAGGCTACTATTCATCCTGGATCGCAGACGAAGTCGCGGGCAACAGCTAGTACGTAATATAGGTACAGTCAACTTCTAGAAGTCCACTACACCGCAATGACCATTATCGCCTGCGCTATATGGGCTGCCAAAGTTGCCAATGTGTAGTATTGTCAAACGTTCTTATAGAAGAAGGTCGTAAGTACAACTAATATTGCTATGCCATAGTTTTGTGAGATTGCTAGTCGACTTCTAACTGTTATAGTACATCGAAAGGGACTTCGTTCCAACCGGGTGTCCAACGGCACCTCTCGACTTTTTTCCTGTATGTTGATTATTGGAAAAGCATGTAAAAGTGACTTAACTTGACCTGTCCGACCGCCGATGGTTAGCGAGAAGCGAGTAGAGCTAGCAACTAGAAAAGAGTTGGCGAGCAACAAGCAAAGCGTTTAGCAACAAGCAAAGCGTATTGTCGCCGGGCAATGAGCGCGTGCGCGAGTGTGACAAATAGAATGACTGCCCAGTCATTTGCTGGTATGCATATGTACTGTAAAATCTCCGAATGAGGCCGTTACTTTTCTCAGGATGTAGACTACTCAAATGATAAGTTGGTCACGTATAAGACTTTTCTATATTATTTATATTTGAAAACCAACGCTCCTACATTCGCTCAGGGGGCTGCGCCTCGCTGACGTCTCCCTAGAATCAACTCTACCTTTTATGTAAAAGGGACCGTACGACTGTCATAGATATACCCAGCCTGATAAAAATTGACAGAGCTTGAATGAAACTTCTACAGTACCAGTAGTGCTATTTTGTAAAAATTTCACCGTGAAAATTTAGGTGAAGTGAGCTTAAAGTGAGCTGTCATCCCATGAGATGCCATGGATTGACACCATTGACAGCTCACTTAAAGCTCACTTCACCTAAGACCAGCCGTCTAGAGACCAGCCGGTCTATTCTGTAAATATCACGGTGAGATATTTACAGAATAAACTGGCTGGTCTCTCAGCGAGTGTTCTGCCCGTCAAACGACTGCCGCAGAGCGAGTATTTTCTTTCATTGCTCTTGTACAGTTTTGGCAGTCAATGATCAACTATTAACATAATTATGAATCTCTTTTACTGACAGGGGACCTACATCTCTTGTATGTTTCTTGAGCGAGAATGTAGTCGACAGCCAGCTAGTTGCTTCCTCGGCAGCGCTGGGATGGGTGCCTAAAACTTGTAACCTTGTGCCTTGAGACTTCAAAGTTCGATGCCGCAATTTGTATCAAGTAGGTATAGTCCAAAAATATTTCAGATGAAGAATGTTTCTACCGTAGTTTGGCATAAAGCCGAAATTCTTACTATTTTAAGATATTTTCGTTTAAAATTCTAATAAATAATATTAAAAAATAATAAATTAATAACGCAACAACTAAATTAAACTTTAGTGAGGTAAACTACTTTTACTGAACTTTGTAATAAGGATAACATCGTAATGAAAACCACGCGTTCATAATAAACGCCAAGGCAATATTTAAATTCATAAAGTTTCTCCGTGTCGCTTGTCGCTTCTAATACGAATAAAATGGGCAAATACGAAGGAGATGGAATTGGTGGGCCCAAATTGACAATATTCTTTATTGTAGAATATTGTCAATGTTTATGAGTAAATACCAATAACTGTAAAACAAATAGCATACATACTTGTAAATACCAACGATCTAGAGAGTGTATTAAAAAATAGTAAATTGATTTATATGTATTAGGAAGAAGAGCTCGTGGTTAAGTAATAACAGCCGCACGGGTCAATCCATCAGGTTAAGCCAAGCTTGCCGGGATTGGTCTGTAGATAGGTGACCGTCTTCACATACCGAGACACCTCCGTGCCTCGGAAAGCACGTTAAGCCGTTGGTCCCGGCTGTCATTTGTGGATCTTTGACAGTCGTTACGGGTCGTCAGAAGCCCGAAAGTCTGACTACTAGTCTTACCAAAAGGTATCGTATTACCCAGTTACTGGGTTGTGGAGGTCAGATAGGCAGTCGCTCCATGCAAAATACTGGTATTCAGCTGCATCCAGTTAGACTGGAAGCCGACCCCAACATAGTTGGGAAAAGGCTAGGCAGATGATGTATTAAAATATTCACGAAGAACCTGTAGAAATGCGACGTTGCCAGCCCGCGCGTAATACACGCTATAGAATTGTAGTCAGGCTCCACCACCATAATAACCCTAGTAAGTATTTAAAACTCCCCCTTAAAACATAATAATAAAATCATATTTTATCCCCTTGTCTACCTGCGGGTCATTCTAATTCAATTGTCATCGGCAGAGTTTTCTTTAGAAATTAAAAATTCAACTCGTCAACGTCGTTACAAGGATTTGCATAATTTTGAGGGTTTCGACCCTGTAGCCCAGTTTGACCCGCAACTGTTTTTGTAATACTTTTGTTCAACTTCTTGGTGAGAGAAAAGGTTTTGTTTTCGTTGTTTAAGATCCTTTTTCAGGAGAATCTGGAGCTGTCTGTTAGTTGTAGATAGGTACCTTGAATTAGAAACCAATTCTTCAAAATAATTTGTAATGATATCAACAGTTTTATCCTAGCTGTGGTCAAACATTGAAAGTTGTGGAAATTTAGTTAAAGACTTCAATGGTATTAATGATTAGGTACTCGAATTTAGTTGTGTAGGAAATTTAAAAAAAAAGTTACAATTTATTTGACAGAAGAAATAATGCTCGATTTTTTGTAATCATCTGCGAGTGTTTTACATACATCCGGTGTACATAAAAAATCTTTATATAACATGTATATAGACATATATCATATACCTATACCTAAACGTAAAAAAAAAACATCATCCAATGGTGACCGCGGGCTTACAGTAATTGTGAACCTATGGGGTTCGGTTGACATTCGAGCATACCTATGGGGTTTTTATGTATACAGAGTGAATTTTTCAAGAGGGCGTCGATGGAGTCTGCGTGAAAGGAGTCTTGGGATCGATTTTGGTGAAAATTAAAACTGCATCATTGGATTTTTGAAAATTCAATATCAAGGTATGTTCTTTCTTTTTTTTGTGTGTAAGTATTGAAAATAAATTTTCTTATATCAAGGTTTAATAGGTAGGTAACATAAGAAAAATAAATAAAAAAGTTTTTTGTTAAAAATTAGCTCTTTCCTATAGTTTGCCGTATGTCTTTTCTTACCAGTGCGACATTATCGAATGGTGTAATAATACAGGTTGTTTTTTTTAATCAAATGGTTCGATTTCTGGCTAGAAATATTGATTTTTCAAAAATCCAATGGTGCTGTTTCAGTTTTCATCATAATCAAGGTCGAGACTCCTTTGAGTCGCCATTATTCATAGTTTCTAATTTGGCCATCCACGCCCACTTAAAAAATTCATCCTGTATAAAGAACAGTTGACGGGTTAATATTGTTGGTATCTGTGGACACTCTTTGGGTCTATCATCATTATCATCTACCTAGCCTTTTCCCAACTATGTTATGGTCGGCTTTCAGTCTAACCGGATAGCTGAATACCAGTATTTTACATGGAGCAACTACCTATCTGACCTCCACAACCCAGTTACTGGGTAATATGATGTCCCTTTGGTAAGACTGGTTGTCAGACTTTTGGGCTTTTGTGGACCCTTAACGACTGTCAAAGATCCACAAATGACAGCCGGGTCCAATGGCTTAACGTGCTTTCCGAGGCACTATATTTGAGTGGAAACACAAATATCTGCCTGGTGAATGTTGATTGGCTATCATTATTGAACAAGTGAACATCAAAGCGAACGACCCCTCTCCATTGACTTTACGAAAATGGGCGCATGTATTTTCAAAATTTAAGCATGGACAAAGGCTGTGTTTGGGGAACAATAATTTGTCAATTTGTAGTAATTTTAATTACTTTAAAGATTTTGTTAAATAAAATAGAGATTTGCGAGATCACAACAATAGACTGTATTCATAGAGTAAACATTGGAATTGTAGTGATGTATCTATTTTAATAGAGTTGTGACTAACAACCGATAAATAGTAGAAGATTTCTTATTTTATGAAATACAATTTAAAAACTAAGTTTTTAAACCGACATGGTCACTAACACTATTATTAGAACTTAAAACGAGAGTTTTTGGAGTTTATCCGTGATCATCGCACTTGCAACAGTGCCGAAATATCGGAAACTCGAAAAACTTAATATACATTGTAAATATCCCGTTTTAAGTTCTAATAATACAACAGACGTTTTCCGAAATATTGTCAAGTAAATTATCTTAGGCCCGATTTTTTTTATAAAAAAATAATATATGGCGTCAAACTGTCATATTTATTCCTCTGATAAAAGAGATCTGATGGTTGAAAAATCAGCCCTTAAAAATCTACTTACCGACAGAAATGAAATGCATTTAAGTAATTGAAATCTTTTATCTCTAATTACTTTTTATGAGATACTGTTATGTTTTAAAAAATTAATCCTTTAAATAAGAAATCGAATTTATGAACATTGCCTTTGAATAAAACTATCCCTTTGTAGTAGATACTTAGATAGTACTATTCTAACAAGATAACAATCATAAACTTATAGAACACAAACAAAATATTTTAAGACACATAAAGATTCCTTCATACGATACAGAGACAATCGGAATAAGAAGAGACGTCGAAATTTCTAAAGCCAAACTTGTAGATGTCGCAGGATAATTGGGAAAACCGAATCTTTGGGAAAATACTAGGATTTTTGCAAAAGACTGGATTATTTGAAACTATGAAAAAATTTTGTAATATCACCATCTGCCTAGCTCTTACCGGTTGGCTTCCAGTCTAACCGGATGCAGCCGAATACCAGTATTTTACATGGAGCGACTGAATCTGACATCCACAACCCAGTCACTGGGTTATACGATACCCCTTGGTAAGACTGGTTGTCAGACTTTCAGGCTTCTGACGACCCGTAACGACTGTCAAAAATCCACGAATGACAGCTGGGACTAATGGCTTAACGTGCTTGCCGAGGCACGGAGGGGTCTTCGTATATAAAGATGGTCACCCATCCACGGACCAACCACGGCAAACGTAGCTTAACCTGATCAATCGACCCGTGCGGCTGTTAGTACTTAGCCACTGGCTCTTTATTACTTAGCCAATATTTTCGTAATAATACTAGCTAGTAGCTCGTGGCTAAGTAATAACAGCCGCACGGGGCGATCCATCAGGTTAAGCTACGCTTGCCGGGGTTGGTCTGTGGATGGGTGACCATTTTTTCATAACGAGACTCCTCCGTGCCTCGGAAAGCACGTTAAGCCGTTGGTCCCGGCTGTCATTCGAGGATCTTTGACAGTCGTTACAAGTCGTCAGAAGCCCTAAAGTCTGACAACCAGTCTTACCAAGGAGTATCGTATTACCCAGTAAACTGAGTTGTGGAGGTCAGATAGGCAGTCGCTCTATGTAAAATACTGGTATTCAGCTGCATCCGGTTAGACAGGAAGCCGACCCCAACATAGTTGGGAAAAGGCTAGGCAGATCGACTAGCTAGTAGCTACCCCACGGAGGGTCCGCGGGGTATCTCCCGAAAAAGAACCCTGTATCCGGGAGAAGTCTTGTTCGTTACCTCTGGCTTGCTTGGGAGTAGCTTATAAGTATCAGGATTAAAAAAAAAAAAAAAACAATCTGTTTAGGACGATTGGAAACTTGATTACAGACTAGCTAATCTAAGAGTCTATTTATAACATCTTTATGTGTATTTTGGTTGGTCGCAACAATGCTGGAATGTAGTTGTTTAACAGTCAGCGCATCCATCAGTGCATAGCGTTCGTAAGCAAATCAGCGTTCATCCACATCGTCGATGTTCGCGATTTACCTACCTAACATAAGTTTTTTTTTTTTGCGAAAATCTTTCTTAGTTTTAAATAGATTTTTGTTAATCCGTTCTCCTATAAAAATCCTAGGATTTTCGCACAAAAACGATTTTTCCAATTATGCAGCGACAGATACAAGAGTAGTTGCATAAACTTGAAATTTCGAATAACATTCTAGACTTCAGCAAAACTATTTCAATAGTGAAGCCTTATATCCAATATCCTAGCAGGAACGAGAATTGAGGGTTATTCCATAAATTTCTATAGTATAACACTTTGTAGGGCTGTTGGGAATTTCATATTGGAAGTTTGTCATGGAATACTGGACCATAGTGGTAGGAGAAGATGATGAGCAAATTATGTTAGAGTTCAATAATAAGCAGTAGCATCTTTTCATGCGTTAGTAGCAACTCAGTTCCATCACTTATTATTATAACGGTATTGGAGACTGCCCAAGATTGGCAGTACATGGTTGTGCAGAAAGATTATGACAAACTAAAGCTAAAGGAGATGATAAATGACTTTTAATATTTAATGTTTAATTCATATTTACATAATAGGTTTCAATGTGTAGATGTAAATGGTGTGAAATCTTCCGGGCTACCAGTTCAGTTAGGTGTACCTCAAGGCTCAATATTGGCTCCATTCTTGTTTTTAGTATACGAGTATATCAATGACTTACCATTCTATTTAAAGGGTATCTGTGACGTTGTACTGTTTGCAGATGACACCTCTCTTATTTTTAAAGTAGACAGGAATAGACAACATTTTGACGACGTTAACAGTGCACTCTTAATGGTTACAGATTGGTTTACGAAAAATAACTTAGTTCTCAATGCTAAGAAAACGAAATGTATAAAGTTTGCCTTGCCGAATGTTAGAAATCTAAGACCCAACATCGTTTTAGATAAAGAAGTGCTTAAAACTGTTGACTCGGCAGTTTTTCTGGGTATAACAGTAGATGGCAAACTTCAGTGGGGCCCACATATATCAAGCCTAGCGGGAAGGCTCAGTTCAGCCGCCTACGCCGTCAGGAAAGTAAGACGTTGATACAGTTCGGTTAGTCTATTTTAGTTATTTTCATAGCGTTATGTCATACGGTATTCTGCTCTGGGGCAAAGCCGCTGATATTCAAAATATATTTGTTCTTCAGAAACGAGCTGTTCGAGCAATTTACCAGCTCGGTGCCAGAATTTCTCTGAGAGATTTTTTTAAACATATTGGTATTCTCACGGTGGCATCACAATTCATCTTCGCCAACATATTATATATTAGACAAAATATACATTTATACACTAAAAACAGTGATATTCACAATCTTAACACCAGAAATAAGGACAAATTACGTGCTCCATTTCACCGGCTTCATAAGGTTCATAACTCATTTGTTGGGCTTGGTATATCCTTTTATAACAAACTACTCTCTTCTTTGCTAGATTTACCCTACAATGCGTTTAAAGCCAAAGTAAAATCTAACCTTTGTTCAAAGGCATACTATTCTATCAACGATTACTTAAACGATAGGAATAGTTGGTCGCTGTGTTTAACTTAAGACAATGTTTATGTTCTTTCTCCAGAATTAGCTCACCTACTGACATGAGTACATATGAGTTCATATAATTATTTATTTTCTTTGACTGTAAAGGTCAATTTATTTTAATTTTAGTTTTATTTACCATTGACATAATCTACTCATTGCAATGTTTTATTATGAGTGGTATTGCAATATGTGGTTAGGTAGTGACCTCGAAAATTGATCATAATTATTCTTGTCTGAGCAACCGGCAGCAAGTTCGTCATGCTTCCTTAGATGTCACTGCTTGCGGTAGCGTCGGGAGTCGGGTTGCCTCCTTCCCTCAAATATGGCGAGGGGGGTAATGGCTGATCTTTGCGTTATGCTCGTGAACGAGTGCTGCTTGTGGTGACTGGTCGTCTTGCTGACCTTGGTTTTGTTTTGTTATTAGTAATTTAACTCGTTGTTTATTTTACCTCGATGGTCCTAGTTTATCATTTGTGACTTAGAGTTACGACTACATGTACGGCTATATGTAAGTGGGCACGCCCTTTATTACTGGAGGCTTTTAATATAGGTATAAAGTTCTGCTTACGTTTTTAGTTTTGTATTTTGTTTCTACTTGAGTATAGTTTTCGATGTTTCGATTTTTTTTTCTTCTTTTTTTTAAGTATATTGGCGTGTGCTAGCTGACTTATAGCAAATAATTAAATTTAATTTAATGTTTGTGTTGCGTAATGTACTTGCATGTAATTTGCACAGTGTTGTATAGAATATATATATATATATATATATTTTATATATTTTTTATTTAACTGAACAGACAGCTGTGCTGCTGAGGAGTTTGTTGCGCCCCTTCTTCTCCTCAGCTAAAGCACTAGGAAGTGGTGAAGGGCGGGCGTTTTGGGGGACTGTCTTATGTACTTTTGACGTTCGAAAAGTGCTGATTCTCAGCCTAGTTTGAATAAATGACTTTTGATTTTGATTTTTTTAAACAGAAGATCACGTCTAAATGAGTAGTATTAATGATATGGAAATAAAAAAAATAATTAAAAAAAAAATTAATCGACTTCAAAAAGACATTAACTCAAAATTATGAAACAACTTTAATTTCGGAAGTCGGTGTCGTGGGATCTGTATTTTAGTTTTTTGCCTCCGACTTCTGAAATTAAAGTTATTTCATAATTTTGAGTTAATGTCTTTTTGAAGTCGATTTATTATTTTTTTATTTTTTTTTATTTCATAATTATCAGTTTTTTGGAATATTTTTTGTAATAAGTAGTTAATAGTTTTGTTACTAATATTGCACTAGAATTTGACCAAGGTTTTGAGATGTTTTCCCTTTGACACCACACCCGTAGCTTGTATCAATAAGCCAGGCCGCCACACTTATACCTACGTATAGGCCATTATCTTGAAAACTTCTAAACTGATTTTGATGAAACTTGCACTGTTCTTTTTTGTTAGCTTACATTTACTTCAACTTAGGGTTGAAGTAAATGTAAGCTAACAAAAAAGAACGGTCACGATACGATTAATAGTTTCGGAGAAATGCGTAGACAAACATATAAACACAAGAACATACATACATCTATGAAATTTTGTATATTTGTATGGAAGAACTAATAGTTAATCATAGGTGAATATATTGCAGTTCCAATAATAATAGGTTGGGGAAAAAGTTTCTTCGCATTTTTTAAGAAAATTTGAAACATTTTTTAATATAGTTTATTTACATTTAACTAAAGTATGTAGGTACCATTTTGTTCGATAACTTTTTGCCATCTTGTAGGTAGGGATGTGATCCCATTGCTATAGAAATTTTGGGACTTCTGGTCAAAATACCGCGACAAGTGGTTTTGGCAGTCCTCTCGTGATGTTAACCTGACACTGCCTAAAGAATTCTGAAGAGACCGATACAGGTGGAAATCTGAAGGTACAAGGTCAGGACTATACGGCGGATGCATTAACACCTCCCAGCCAAACTCTCTTAATTTTTGCTGAGTGGCTAAAGATGTGTGAGGTCTAGCGTTATCATGATGAAAAACCACACCCCTTCTGTTGATTAATTCCGGCCGCTTTCTCTCAACTTCTTGCTTTAATCTCATCAGTTGTTCGCAGTAGAGTTCAGAATCGATGGTCCTGCCTGATGGTAACAGATCATAATGAATAATGCCCTTCCAATCCCACCACACACACAGCATCACCTTGTTGCGAGTTAACCCGGGTTTCGCCACAGTCTGTGAAGCCTGACCGGCCTTTGACCACGACCTTTTTCGCACGTTCTTGTCATACGTGATCCACTTTTCATCACCAGTTATCAGCTTCTTCAAAAATGTTTCGGTTTCATTACGTCGTAATAAATAATCACAAATGAGTACACGGTTCATTAGGTTTCTTTCAGTGAGCTCGTGAGGTACCCAAATGTCGAGCTTTTTTGTGTACCCAGTTTTTTTCAAATGCGCCAAAACTATTTTGTGGTCAATTTCCAGTTCTTCAGCTACGTCGTAACTACTGATATGCCGATCTTGCTCCACTTTTTCAAAAATGGCATCCATTTTATCCGTAATAGGGCGACCAGAGCGACGTGCATCTTTGAAATCAAAATTTCCGGATTGAAAACGCTTACACCAAATTTGTGCTACTCTCACAGACACTACACTAGGTCCATAAACATCGCAATTTTTTTTCGCGGCTTGCGGTGCATTTTTACCTTTTTTGTAGTAAAATTTTAAAATGTATCGAATTTCTTCATTAGATTCACTAATCTTGACAGTACGAAAAACAAATGAAAATCACACATTTTCCTAATTTGAATTTGGAATTATGTTCTTTAAAATTTAAACTTTCAATGATACCAAAACCAGCCAGATACAAATAGTATAGCCAAAGAGATTTTATTACAAGTTCATATATACTATAATGCGAAAAGACTTTTTCTCCAACGTAATATTACATACATACGTGTCGAATTGATAATCTCCTTTTTTTTAAGACGATTAAAAATATATGTTAAATAAACTAGCTGTTCGTGCCCGGCGCAACCCAGGTTAATGTCATGTCTCTATCTCCAGCGGTTTAGGCTGTGTGTTGTCTGTTTTCATACAAAAATACCATCCAAATTTCTGATATTTCCGATAAATTCCAAAAAAAAAAATCTGTCACACAAACCTTTTCTTAACAAACCTCAGTACAATCACAACAAAAAAAAAAAAAATTAGCCAAATAGGTGCAACCGTTCTGAAGTGATGCGCTTACATACATTCGCCAATTGATTTTTATGTATACAAAGATTAGTGCATTTTCCTAATAACTTAATATCTGAATATTTTAGATTATGTTAATATTACATAGTGAAATTAATTTGTGAAGCTAGCTCTAATGCGGATAAGAAAAACTGAAAATCAGGCAAAAACTATCAAACGTATTTTTATGAAACCTTCACCATTTTAATGATTCATCTTTTGGTATAAGTACGTGTTTTATGTATAATAATTGAATGCATCTAATTTGGGACAGCGCTCCTTGATGGGCGAGTCCTATTACTGGGTGGACGAACGACGCGTTGCGTGAGCTCAGCACAGAACACGCAAGCTATGCCACCCCAACCACTCAAGGCCGTTAGCATATATGCATATGGCATGACAGGCCAGTTGGCGTGGTTGGTTAAGATACCGCCTATCATGTCGCTGATCGTGGGTTCGATTCCCATCCAGGACAAACATTTGTGTGCATGAACATGTCTGTTTGTCCTGAGTCTGGGTGTAATTATCTATATAAGTATGTATTTACAAAAAAAAAAAAAAGTAGTATATGTAGTATATCAGTTATCTGGTTTCCATAGTACAAGCTCTGCTTAGTTTGGGACCAGATGACCGTGTGTGAAAATGTCCCAGGATATTATTATTATTATTATTATTATATATCTGCGTCTTAATCATAGCATTTTTCATTTAATCTTAACTTCTCTTCTTTTTTGCCCACAAAGTTCACTATTAAAGAGTTTATTCGGCTATTCATTCAAACTACTATTAATCACTTATCTTGCAAGCAAAAAGCACCAAGTGGAACGTTCAAAGTGCAACTCATTTCACAGAATTATTATTTTATAGATATTGAGCGATAAAGAACTTCAAAAAGTTGCAACAACAAAGAAATGTCAAATGCAGAAACTCGTTTAATGTTGCAAAAAATTACTCTTTAAAGTTATTCCAACAAAGCTTCAATCTCAAATGAATTTAGCCACGTCAATTTAAAGTTTAAATTCGAACGGAGTGAACTAATTTAGGTGAGTGTCGATGACGCTAACGTCAAAAACGTTTTCCAATATGGCTGCAGATTTTGTTGTAATTTCCTTTGGTGATAAATTTAAAATGAAAGCGGGAGAGGAATAGACGAAGGTAGATCACGCAGATGAAAATAAAAGTGAAGGTCACTACGAAAAAACAGGTCAAGGAATTGTCTGTCATTTAGGGAAAGTTGGAAAATGCTGAATTGAAAATACTCCGAGTTGAATTGGAAGAAATTGCCGATTTTTGTGACTTAGCTATTATGATTATTTGTCAAAATGTAGCTTTTTCATACAACTAACTGCAGCCGCACTAAATCATGTAATAGTAATCATTATTATCAATTATCATCTGCCTAGCCTTTTCCCAACTATGTTGGGGTCGGCTTTCAGTCTAACCGTATGCAGCTGAACCAGTATTTTACATGGAGCGACTGCTTATCTGACCTCCACAACCCAGTTAGTAGGTAATGGTAAGACTGGTTGACTTTCGGGCTTCTGACGACTCATAACAACTGCTAAAGATCCAAGAATGACAGCCAGGACCAACGGCTTAACGTGCTTTCTGAAGCGCGGGAACCATTAGTATCAATAATTAACTAAAATTTATCTTCATATCTTACCAGATGTGATTCAAATTGAAATGTTCTGAATCGGTCATATTTTTGACTGACTGCGTTCAGATATACCTTTTACCGTTGTACTTCAGTTTATTCTCATTATTGTTAACGAACATCTCTGAATGCGATAGTTAGAAAACTATTTCGGTCAAGCTGACATACCTAGTATGAGGTTAGGAATGTGCAACGAATCGGAAAAAACATATCACATCTTTTCGAGACGACGTTAGGTCAAGGTCAATAGGAAAGGGTTTCTGCGGTGTAAGCGAATAGGCGACCCTTAGAGACATCAACCTTCAGCGAACCTTCCTGCTAGATCTTTATGAATTCTATTAATAAAAAGCCTTCAAGTTGATTTTTATTTCTGAAAAAAATGTGCTAAATTATTTCTTTATGGTAACTACTTACCTACCCTTAATCACATATATATTTTTGTTGTTAAGTTTTATTTTTTAAATATTTTTGGGTCTCATGTTGTCATTAATTTTATAAATTCGCTACATTCTTGAGAGTTCAGTTCATGTCTAAAATTAGTCGTTTCCGAAACTACTGCGATACTATTATTGTAGGCACACCATGATTGTGATTGGTGAAATGTGGGCGTGCTATAGGTACACTTCTGCCTAACCTTTGCGGGATTATAGGCGAGATGTTGCGTTAAGTTATTTGATTGTGTATGTTGTGTTACTCACAAGTTACATACACAATCAATATATCTGGTGTAAAAAGATTTCATATATTTGGTTAATTTTTTTCCACTAGACCTTACCTGGGAATGCACTGGTTCTGAAGACATTGAAGGTCAAAGTCGCATTTTGTTTTTTTACTTTTTTTACGAAAACGAATTCCAAGTGTTAATACTAAACTTTTTTTCAAACAAACATTACCAAAATTTTCGATATTTATTAACAAATTACGCATTCAAAGTTACAAAAAGGCAATGAATATCAAACGCACTCTACCACAAGTACTTACACGTACGCGTACGCGTGGCCGTTTGCCTGGGTTCGCGTTACATTGCGCGCAATAAAATAGCTGTTTATTTATACAAAAAAATAAATGTCGTTTCTCAGCAATAATTTTTGTGCAAAGCTACTTAGCTAGATGTACACAATTATGCATAGTTGACGGCTTGGTAATGTGTCTTTTTTACACCCTGTATAGTATAATATTATCACTTTTACAGTCTGCAAAATAAAACCCCTGCAAAAGCAAACCACGGAACACAGACGTCAACAAAACAAAGTTTATTCCTGTCCCATAGCGGTATTAGTAAAAATCCCGGGACCGGCGGAAAGTGGCGCGATCCTGAAATGTCGTCAGTCGTCGATCACCGCTCCGGGGCATTATTCACGGGAGAGATAAGTCCAAAACGTACCTGGGAGTCGACACCTCTGAAAAGATACTGCTTTTGGGATGCCAACAAGTTGTAGGAGGCAGCGGGAGAGTTATTTACCTATATAGCAATAAAGTCGTAGCTAATAAGAGGAGCTCGTGGCTAAGTAATTACAGCCGCACGGGTCGATCCATCAGGTTAAGCTAGGCTTGACGGGGTTGGTCCGTGGATGGGTGACCAACTTTATGTACGAAGACCCCTCCGTGCCTCGGCAAGTACGTTAAGCCATTAGTCCCAGCTGTCATTCGTGGATTTTTGACAGTCGTTACGGGTCGTCAGAAGCCCGAAAGTCTGACAACCAGTCTTACCAAGGCGTATCGTATAACCCAGTGACTGGGTTGTGGATGTCAGATATGCAGTCACTCCATGTAAAATACTGGTATTCAGCTGCATCCGGTTAGACTGGAAGCCGACCCCAACATAGTTGGGAAAAGGCAGATTGATTGAGGTTCTTAGCAGACGTGCTGCTTTTAGTATCAGCGAGTAGGGATTTATCCGTGGAGGGGTGACCTTTACTGAGACTCCTCCGTGTCTCGGAAAGCACGTTAAGCTGTTGGTCCCGGCTGTCATTTGTGGATCCTTGACAGTTGTTAGGGGTCGCCAGAAGCCCGAAAGTCTGACAACCAGTCTTACCAAGGGGTAAGCAGTTAATGGGGTGTGGAGGTCAGATAGTTAGTCGCTCCATGTAAAATACTAGTATTCAGCCGCATCTGGTTAGACTGGAAGCCGACCCCAACCAACATAGTTGGGAAATGGTTAGGCAGATGATGAGCTTGACAACGTACCTTCTATATGTCATGTCTTGTAACTGATTGACTTTTTAATCGACCTAAAAATAAAGGAGATTACCAATTCGACACGTATCTATGTAATATTATTGGAACTACAATATATTATATTAGGGCTCCAAACAAATAGGTATACAAAATTTTATAGATGTATGTATGTTTGTCCAAGCATTTCTCCGAAACTATTAATCGGATCCTAACCATTTTATTGGTGGCTTACATTTACTTCAACTTAGGAAACAGTGCAAGTTTCATCAAAATCGGTTCAGTAGTTTTCATGATAATAGGTGTAAGTGTGACGGCCTGGCTTATTTGATACGAGCTACGGGTGTGTTGACAAAGGGAAAACATCTCAAAACCTTGGTCGAATTCTAGTGCAATATTTATAACAAAACTATTAACTACTTATTACAAACAAATATTCCAGTTTTTACTAAAAACTAAAAATTACGAAATATAAAAAAAAATATTTTAAAAAATTAAATCGACTTCAAAAAGAAATTAATTCAAAATTATGAAATAATTTCGGAAGACGGTGGCACAAAACTAAAATACAGATGCCAAGACACCGACTTCCGAAATCAAAGATATTTCATAATTTTGAGTTAATTTACTTTTGAAGTCTCCATTACATTATTACATTTGACACTACAAAGAATAACATCTTCTTGACTCGTATATATATAGGTATGATAACAAGTCATATTTCACAAATCAAAACACGCTTTCAGCTTATAAGTTACGTCATCAATAAGAAATATCTAAGGTTGAATCGAGAAGCGACTGTGAGTGGGAGATTGGAGTATAAATCTGCCTTAGAACTTCATGCTATGTGTCATGACCCTGTTATAATTACTTTCTGTCTGAATACTATTCATGTGAAAGGTTTCTTTGTCTGTTATATGGATAACCAGTGCATACAAAGAGTATAATCACGAGTAACGATACCTGATAGTCCGACTGCATCCAGTGCGCTCTGGGCAGTGGGCTTCGGAAATAAACTTGCAGTCTGCTAAATCTGTTTACTACTACATTAGTTATTTTTGTACAACTCGCATTGACAAGAGAGATGACAAAATAAATCAATATTGTTTCTTACCTTCGTATAAACGGCAATTTTTATTTTTATTTTTTTATTAATGTTCAAAATGTATATCGCAGAGTTAAATCATTGTATGTTAAAAAACCACAGAAGCCTTTGATGGCTTATATATGACTAGTGAGTTCGGAAAATATATATCTAATATGCTACTAGAAACAATTCTATGTGTTTCTAAGTTTTACTTTCAAAAAATCAAAATAGTCTTACTTAAAATACTACTTATTACTTATTATATAATATAATAATAACACACTTAAAAATGGTAGTAAATATATAAAAACTAAAGTATATACCCATAGTTTGTAATTTGCAGAAAATGTTGTTTTTAAATCACTAGATTTTTCACACGGTGTTCTACCCATGAATATGAACAACTTTCACTATGGGACAAACTCTGAAATCACTAAAAACAAAGTTAACTGTTTCCCACAAAAGTTCAATCAAAATGTATGAAACAGCAGATTATTTTTTTTTCCTGATTTCAGAGTTGGTCCCATACCGTAAGGGTGGGTGACTTTGACTCATAATATATAAGGCCGCAAACTTTGGCCCAAATCGAGACAGATGCTTAGAGTCATTAAATCCACACAAAGTTCCTCAATTACGCATCTATATTGCCATCTATTAGTTACCGAAGGACATAAGACTTTCGGTTGTATGGTCGCGACACTTCGCAGTTTAAACCATAGATATAGTAGGTATGTACGTATATATATTGCGTTTAAACATTTATCTCGATTTGGGCCAAAGTTATGCTCTAGGTCAAAGTAACCCGCCCTTACTATAGTGAAAGTTGTTCATATTCATGGGTAGAACGCCCTGTGAAAATTTAGCGGAAATAATTCACGGGTAGAAAACCTGTGAAAATTTAGCTAGAGATAAAAAATTGCCCTTGCCCCATAACCCCGTGGGTTCACTAGGTACCTTTTGACGGGACCAGCGCTAACAGGACATTGTATAAATTGGGCAATATGCATCAGATAGAGGGTTAAAAATGTACCTACAAAGAGATCATCAAAATCTCAGCTTCTTTCGGCCTTTCTTCTCAGAGTAGTCAGATAGGAAACGCCGACCTCATCTAGTTTAAAAAAAAAAACTTTTTAGCAAAAAATAAAACCGACTTCCAAAACAAAACACTACAAAGTGAAAAATAACTTTAATTTCGGTAGTCGGTGTCTTTGGTTTTGTATTTTCGTTTTTTGCCACCGACTTCCGAAATTAAAGTTATTTTTCACTTTGTAGTGTTTTGTTTTGGAAGTCGGTTTTATTTTTTGCTAAAAAGTTTTTATTTTTCACTTTTTAATTGTGGAACCTACCCCAAACGAATTAGAATACATAATCGAGAACAATAATTGTAGATATAGCCATGTAAATTACAGTGATAGGAAGTTATTAAAACATCATCACATCATCCACATAAAATAAGTGGGAAATATACGCATTATTGGAGCTAACTCAAAAACTCCCCAAAACAAAGTTAATAAAATTTATATGGGACCACCTCGGAAGTATACCCTTTCAAACAAAAAAGAATTTTCCAAATCGGTCTATCCGTCTTTGAGTAATCGCGTAACAAACATACAAAAAAAAATAATAAAAAAAAACATACAGACGAATTGAGAACCTCCTCCTTTTTGAAGTCGGTTAAATAAACATGATTGACGTGTAAAAGTGTTTGTACAAACCTACTTACAGAAATAAAATCATTTATTATCCTCTGGTATCTTGATTGATGACAAAGCTGAAGAGTTTGTTTTTTGTTTGTCTGTTTATTTGACCGCTCTAATCTCTGGAACTACCAGTCGGATTTGAAATTCTTGTGTTTGATAGTCCAAATCTTGAGGAAGGTATAAGCTATAAGGTTTAGGCTATGTAACATGACGCTTCAACCCTTAGGCCGAGCAAAAACAAAAAAGATAGAAAGAATGCTAAGCAAAAACGGAGTAATAGCGCGGGCAGTTGATGCGACGGGGTGGGTCGGGGGAACAAGAAAAATCAAGCGGACGAAGTCGCGGGCAGAAGCTAGTTAATTAATATAACTACTCTTAAGGGCTGGTTTTTGAATCCGTAGTAAACTCAGCCAATGATTAAACATAGTAACTATAGTTTGACCAAGACCGCTGTACCGCGCCTTAGGAATGCGTGGCGAGGCGGGGTGCAGCGCTGGCGAATGAGCGGTGGGACGCCGTGAGCGTTGACAAATGAGCGGTCTGCACACCATACCTACGGCGCGGTATAGCGGTATTGGTCAAACTACTATGGCTGAATTTTGGCTAAATGTGTTTGCTAAAATTACTATGTTTAACCATTGGTTGAGTTAACTACGGATAAAAAACCGGCCCTAACCAGAGATCGTATTATGAACAATTAATGCCATCATTTTTCCAGTGCTAGAGAGAGATGGAGCTATACATGACCTATAGCACCATCCCTTTTTGCAACGGAATCATGATGGCGTTAATCCTAACTAATATTATAAATGCGAAAGTAAGTTGTTTGTTTGTTACATTTTCACGCCTAAACCACTGAACAGATCATCCTGAAATTTAGCATATACGTTGTCAGGTGTACAAAAACGGACATAAGGTACCTTTCATACCGAAAAAAGTACTGGTCTCGACGAAAACAACAATAACTTTCTTATTAATATAGATGGAGCCACGTGTCTTTCGAATCATGATTGAATTATATTATTATAGAAACTTTTTGCGGGAACGGCTGAACGGATCTGGATGAAATTTGGCACATGCCCTGGAGTAGAACATAGGTTACTATTCATCCTGGATCGCAGACGAAGTCGCGGGCAACAGCTAGTAGTTCATAATAAGGAACCTGAACCCACATGGCAACTATTGTAGTAAGACAGAAACACAAAATCTATTAAGAAACTAACACGATCTGTTTTACTAATTCTGGACTTTCTTCCAAGAAGATTACAGTTTCTTTGTCGGAACAATAATAATCTTGGATCTAGTGTCGACCTTGGACCTAGATAGCAGACCTAGAAATAATGAGAATAAGGCACTTGATGTACAAAAAGCTGTGTGTATATACGAATTCATTTCTTTATGTTGTTTGGAAGGTTCTTGTTTATGTAAGGGGTGCTATACACATTTGTTCAGATTGTTACATTCGATTAAGCAGTATTTGTTGTACAATACAACAAAATCGACCCGCAGCAATTACTACACTCAAACGATAAAAAAAAAAAAAATAGTATCTCGCGCTCGCGCTCTTCAACTCGCGCACACTCACCGATTGTTTAGTCGGCCGACCCAGCCGATAGACCAGCTTTGGCGCCGGATGGTCATGCGCATTTTTCATTATGGCGCTGTGCAGTTCTACTCCATAGCTGCTTGTCGAAACGTCCATCGAAAACTTGATAAAAGCTGTAAAAAGACCTGCGCTGTATATGTGGTGACTGGTAATTAGCGTTGTACTCATGATAACAACTCGCATAACTCGTCAAAATATAGGGAGTACCTGATTTTTTTTCGCGAATTCACATTTGATCCCATAGTAAAACTTATTTGTTATCATGAGTACAATCATGTGTTTAAATATCGGTCACTAATTAATTACTAGTCACCCTATATAATAAAACTTATAAAACAGTCGGGAGTATGCGTACCCACTACCAACCCGTTTTGTTTTTTTATTTTTATTGATAACATAAAAGTTTACACACATTTGTTGAACCTTTAAACACAAACCATCAGTTGGCCGAGTGTGTGCGCTAGAAGCCTAACCCGACCAAACTATCGGCCGATAGAA
Organism: Dicycla oo; assembly: GCA_948252095.1. Taxonomy (NCBI): domain Eukaryota; kingdom Metazoa; phylum Arthropoda; class Insecta; order Lepidoptera; family Noctuidae; genus Dicycla; species Dicycla oo. The sequence continues at coordinate 26,876,685 of OX411715.1, read as the reverse complement.
TGTCTGTGTCTGCGGGGGCTTTAATAGTATCAAGGTGAATATTTCTATTTTGCTTTTAATTATTTGTCTGTACACCTTACAACGTACATTTTTTGACATTATCTTATCAACTAATAATTCAAATTGTATGAAGAATATTTGCTTACATTACTAAAGTGCATTCATGTGTGTAAAGTTTCAAACAGTTACCTATATTCAAACACATTCCAAATTCGTAATGCTGACAACGTAATTGAAATTCGCATTAATTCTTTGATCCGAGTCCTTGAACGTTAATTTCGTATCTTAGGAATAGTTCCACTAGATTTATTGGGATCTTAGTTCAAGTAGCAAAGTTTGCTTGTTATGGCAAGGACATCGAACGTAGGAAAGAGATAAATAGAATGTTCGCGTTTGGTTGATAGGAAGTTAATCCATTTGAGTGTTAGGATAAAATAGTTAGACGATTCAAGGTATGTACATACCTTTACATTCCTTTTATACTCCATCATTAGAGGAGCTTGTGGCTAAGTAATAACAGCCCCACGGGTCGATCGAACAGGTCAAGCTTGCACGGTTGGTCCATGGATGGGTGACCATCTTTACATACTAAGACCCCTCCGTGCCTGGGAAAGCACGTTAAGCCCTTGGTCCCGGCTGTCATTCGTGGATCTTTGACAGTCGTTACGGGTCGTCAGAAGCCCGAAAGTCTGACAACCAGTCTGACCAAGGGGTATCGTATTACCCACTAATATCGTATAACCCATATGAAGGTCAGATAGGTAGTCGCTCCATGTAAAATACTGGTATTCAGCTGCATCCGGTTAGACTGGAAGCCGACCCCAACATAGTTGAGAAAAGGCTAGGTAGATGATGATATTGTCATCATCATCATACCTAGCCTTTTCCTAAGTTATATTGGGGTCAGCTACCAGTATTACCATCACCAAATCAGCCAACATTATTAATGGCGTACCACGGATATGTGTCATCAACATTGCGATACGGACTTATGTTTTGGGGGAACTCACCTGATAGAGAAGTGGCGTTCAAAGCACAAAAGAAATGCATAAGGGCAATATGTGGCATTCAAAGCACAGACAGTTGTAAGCCGCATTTCCGAAAACTTCAGCTACTTACACTTCCCTGTCTTTACATTTACGAAGTAGCAAGCTATGTTAAAGCAAATATGCACCGATATAATCACCCAAAGAGTTTACGTCACAAAAATGAAATATACGCAACACCACATAAGACAGCTATGTTCTATAAAAATCTTTTAGGTATGGCACCCAAAATTTACAATAAACTACCTAAACACATCATGGAGATTAAAGATATAGATCTATTTAAAACCAAAATACACGAATTTTTAGTTGCGAAATGTTATTATCATATTAATGAGTATTTAAATGAAAGATGCTAGGCCTGCTACATCCGATTTACTATGTTAAGATAAATTATTTGTTATTTATTATAATATTATGAACTTGATTAATATTGATTATTATGAATTTAATTGTTAGGTATGTATTATTTATTATTATTTAATTTAGTTATTTGATTTATTTTTATTGATTATATAATTGTGATTTATTGAATTTAGACATTATTCATAGTTTTAAATTGTACTACAATATTTGCATACCCATGTGATGGTAAAACATGGAGAACTTTATTATAAGGAAAAATATCTATGTATCTCTTACCCATGTTTGCAAATAAATAAATGATTTATGATTTATGATTAAAATACCAGTATTTTCGTTTTTTACATGGAGTGCCTATCTGATTGTGATGATTGCAATAAAATATTAGTCAAACCACAAATAAAGTCAAATAAAAACTAATTAAAAGTTAAATTTATTTTTCATGTTATGCGTTTTCTGGTGTACAATAAAGTATAAATAAATATGTAAAGTTGGTTTACTAAACGTCATTTCTATAATTATGAAAGAATCTTAACTTCATAAAAGTGCATTTGCTATGTTTCATAGATCTTTAATGGCGTTCCCTATGGCGTTTTTCAAAATAGGTTTGGACTTCGTGCCAATCTATTTATCCTTCCAATATAATCTTCACTCTCGGTTTACCATCTGCCCTTCATCTTAAATAAATATCTTTAAAAATTACCAGTTCCCTATAATAAATTACAAGTACCTACTAAGCTATTTAATCCGCACGAGATCTCACTGTGATGCATATTTAATAGCTATGTTGCTTTGGCGCCTCCCTATAGACTGTTCAGTACCTCTTGACTCGCCTCAAGACGAATAAAATTCTAGAACAAGACAGGTTCTCATGTGTTCGCTTGTAAAGGAAGACTGAAACAGGTATTTAATTAATAAATCATCATCTGCCAAGCCTTTTCCCAACTATGTTGGGGTCGGTTTCCAGTCAAACTGGATGCAGCTGAATATCAGTATTTGACATGGAGCGACTGCCTATCTGACCTCCACAACCCACTTACTGGGTACAACGATACTCCTTGGTAAGACTGGTTGTCAGACTTTCGGGCTTCTGATGACCTGTAACGACTGTCAAAGATCCACGAATGACAGCCGGGACCAACGGCTTAATGTGCTTTCAGAGGTACAGGGCTTGGTATGTAAAGATGGTTACCCATCCACTGCTGCGGCTGTTATTACTTAGCCACAAGCCCCTCATCATTTAAATTATAAATGATGATAATAAAAAATATCATTAAATTAATTATCATTGAATTCTGTGAATTGGTTTCTGCAAAATGTCAAAAAATATTTTATAATTTGATCAGGTCGGTGTTTCCTATTCAACTACTCTGAGAAGAAACCCCGAAACAATTTCAGAGGCCACAGTCTATTTGAATTCCAGACATTATCTAACTCAGATTTTATAAAGACCATGCAGATTAGTATCTGAGATGGTCCTTTAAGGACGTAAAACTATATATTATTATCACGATAATCTTTATCTATACATTTAATAAAATTATTATTACTCTATTATTATTATAAATGATAAATGATTTTTATTTCTGTAAGTAGGTTTGTACAAACACTTTTACAAGTCAATCATGTTTTTTTTTTTAAACAAGATGAGGTCGGCGTTTCATATCTTTTCATATTTCATATCTGACTACTCTGAGAAGAAAGGCCGAAACAAACTCAGAGGTCACAGTAAAGAGGTAAAGTCCAGACATAATCATTAAAAACCTATAATATACAATCACGAACCGAGATTGTTGAGCCACTAGCTTATCATCTTAACTTGGTTATGTTACACGAATGCCGCCCGTGAAATTTGACATGTGACATTTCAATAGCGAAAACCGGACGGCATTCGTGTAACACAACCAAGTTAAGATGATAAGCTCGTGACTGTACTACTGCAGAGCAAAAGAGCCTTTGTCCTGCAGTGGGACGTTACAGGCTCACTCTCTTTCCACTTTTCTCTGTCTACAGTTACTAAGGACCAGTTCTTGTTGAAGGAGTCTAGGTCATCCCGCCGTCTCTGTCTACAGTTACTAAGGACCAGTTCTTGTTGAAGGAGTCTAGCTCATCCCGCCGTCTCTGTCTACAGTTACTAAGGACCAGTTCCTGTTGAAGAAGTCCAGCTCATCCCGCCGTCTCTGTCTACAGTTACTAAGGACCAATTCTTGTTGAAGGAGTCCAGCTCATCCCGCTGTCTCTGTCTACAGTTACTAAGGACCAGTTCTTGTTGAAAGAGTCCAGCTCATCCCGCCGTCTCTGTCTACAGTTACTAAGGACCAGTTCTTGTTGAAGGAGTCCAGCTCATCCCGCCGTCTCTGTCTACAGTTACTAAGGACCAGTTCTTGTTGAAGGAGTCCAGCTTATCCCGCCGTCTCTGTCTACAGTTACTAAGGACCAGTTCTTGTTGAAGGAGTCCAGCTCATCCCGCCGTCTCTGTCTACAGTTACTAAGGACCAATTCTTGTTGAAGGAGTCCAGCTCATCCCGCCGTCTCTGTCTACAGTTACTAAGGACCAGTTCTTGTTGAAAGAGTCCAGCTCATCCCGCCGTCTCTGTCTACAGTTACTAAGGACCAGTTCTTGTTGAAGGAGTCCAGCTCATCCCGCCGTCTCTGTCTACAGTTACTAAGGACCAGTTCTTGTTGAAGGAGTCCAGCTCATCCCGCCGTCTCTGTCTACAGTTACTAAGGACCAGTTCTTGTTGAAAGAGTCCAGCTCATCCCGCCGTCTCTGTCGACAGTTACTAAGGACCAGTTCTTGTTTAAGGAGTCCAGCTCATCCCGCCGTCTCTGTCTACAGTTACTAAGGACCAGTTCTTGTTGAAGGAGTCCAGCTTATCCCGCCGTCTCTGTCTACAGTTACTAAGGACCAGTTCTTGTTGAAGGAGTCCAGCTCATCCCGCCGTCTCTGTCTACAGTTACTAAGGACCAATTCTTGTTGAAGGAGTCCAGCTCATCCCGCCGTCTCTGTCTACAGTTACTAAGGACCAGTTCTTGTTGAAAGAGTCCAGCTCATCCCGCCGTCTCTGTCTACAGTTACTAAGGACCAGTTCTTGTTGAAGGAGTCCAGCTCATCCCGCCGTCTCTGTCTACAGTTACTAAGGACCAGTTCTTGTTGAAGGAGTCCAGCTTATCCCGCCGTCTCTGTCTACAGTTACTAAGGACCAGTTCTTGTTGAAGGAGTCCAGCTCATCCCGCCGTCTCTGTCTACAGTTACTAAGGACCAGTTCTTGTTGAAGGAGTCCAGCTCATCCCGCCGTCTCTGTCTACAGTTACTAAGGACCAGTTCTTGTTGAAGGAGTCCAGCTCATCCCGCCGTCTCTGTCTACAGTTACTAAGGACCAGTTCTTGTTGAAGGAGTCCAGCTCATCCCGCCGTCTCTGTCTACAGTTACTAAGGACCAGTTCTTGTTGAAGGAGTCCAGCTCATCTCGCCGTCTCTGTCTACAGTTACTAAGGACCAGTTCTTGTTGAAGGAGTCCAGCTCATCCCGCCGTCTCCATCTGGGCCTGCCGCGATGGCGCTAGCCATTAGGAAGGACCCATTGGGTCGTAAGTTTGGCCCATTGGTCGCCTGATATGCGGCAGATGTGTCCAGCCCAACTCCATTTTAGCGTGGCAACTTTCCAAGTGACTTTAACTTTGTAATGGTACGGATAGTCGTATTCTTAACCTGATCTGTTAGTTTGATACCCAGAATACTCCGTTCCATAGCCTTCTGGCAAACCTAGGGAGTGGACTTCTGCTGATTTGTCAAAGACCATGTTTGAGAACCATATGTGAGGATGGGCAGTAAGCGAGTGTAAATTATAGTATTACAGAATTTTTGTTCGTTTGTCTCTTTGTCTGGATATATGTTCCGGATTGGCGCAAAAACAGCACAAAGGATTTGGATGTTTGGCACACAGATAATTTATAACCTGGAATAACACATGGTACTTTTAATCGCGGTAGTACGTTCCCGTGGGATATTTTCTGATATCCACGCGGACGAAGTCGTAGGCGAAAGCTAAAACCATTATGTACCTACCGATCTTTAAAAACGACCTTTCCCGCTGTTAAAATCAATTTGTTACCATGAAATGTGATGACTTTACCCGGATAAAATATTTTATCCAAGGTAACTAAATTGTTAATTCTTTTTTTTTTGTTTCACTTTTAAATTTTACTTTTAGTTTATAAGCAGCTTCTGTGCGATGTCTTTTTTCTTTAAATGTTATATATACCTATAATTTGTGTTTACTTTAGCAGTAATACTTTTCCTAAATACTTTTGTAAACCAATGTTGAATGTAAGTGCTGTTGGTGCTTTTTAATAAAATAATGATTGAAGGTTGCCTATCCGTCTGCAACTGAAAATCAGCGTCAGAGGCCTAGTGTTGCCCTCTGACATGATGCTGAGCTGAGACCCTTTTGGCTAAGCATTGTTTTCATTCTGTTTTATTAGTTTTAAGAATTTTTTTATTCTACCTAAGTTCTTATGCCAAGAAATGCATTTTCTTTCATTCTTTTACGTCATCAGCCCTCAAAGCAAAAGACTGTCGTCTACTTTTTATTTGAGGGTCATAAAAAGATTCATTGGGTGCATTTACTACATTTACTAAGCAATTCTTTTCATCCACCTCCTTGCATTAAGCCTTCGTTTTTGGTCTGAAAATAAAGTGCGTCTTTTGTTTCTTTTTAAACACATTTATTTGCGTCTGGAAAAGGATACAAAGAAAATCCTTAAAATGAATCATTTAATTTTCCTGAGACTTTAAAGCGGGGAAATAAACTCTGCAACAACGCTTACCTTCACATCATTCATCATCATTCTCCTGTCCTTACCCCTATTAATTTATTTAGGGTCGGCGCAAAATGTCCTTTTCTTCCATTACTTCTATCGTATACTAGTTGTCATCTCGGTAGTCACTCCCTTTCTAGCCACATCGTCTTTCACACAGTAAGTATAGTAACTCCTAAGATATCCAATGAATGTACATGCATAATGACTACAGCTAGTGCACTGCTAGTCGAACCGCGCGCTCGGACCAACCTTACTGCCGATACGCGGCGTGAGTCTTGGAGGCAATTACCTACATTTCATACAATTATTTACATAAATATTGTTACTGGCGATAACGTTTTCACCCCCCTAAACCTTTACGAAATGAGACAAGTTTGGTTTCATTACATTCAGTACACCTTAATCTAGATCTCTACGTTTTTTTCTTTTAGTAATTCAATTTAATTTAATTAAAAAAAAAAAAAAAAACGCTCGAGGAAGTTTTTATGTCAAAAATATAGATATTTAGATGCTAATAACTTATATAGTATGCAATATTTCTTTATAATAAAAAACGTACTGACCTAGTTTTTCATTATATCTACAACATTTACAAAAATTATGAAAATTAGACTATGATCGCGGGGAGAAAAACGTTATCGCTTTTTGTATGAAAATTTACAGCTTCACAATCCTCTTAAGAAGGCGCCCCTGACGCGTGTACTTCGCAATCTTAATCTCATAGCGAGTAAGACGGACTTATTCTGTTGTTCTCTGAGTGAATTCACAAGGAATGCATTATTTATAATTAGTTGTAGGTAATACGGGCTATTATCCGCAACTCCACGACAATGCGCGTATTTTGCGTATTAAATAGTTATAGATGTAAGTTCTATTAAGTTAGGATAAACACATTTACCGCATTGGGTTATCCTGTAACGGTAAATGTAAGTAGATAAATAAATACAAACTTTCAGAAACTTAAAGGTATTAGAGCACTGTCTGTCGATGACATCGATTTGTAGAAAGTAAGATCTGCAGACGTCGAACGACGGTTTTCACTTATATCCAAGCAAACTTAGATCCAAGATCCAAGCAAAGTACAGTCAAAGAAATTAATTGTTAAGCAAATTAACACGCTACGTCAATTTGCTGGGTTAGAGCCACTTCATACAACTGGCAAAGATTACATAATCTTCCTATAATATTCCAACTGCTGGGACATATGCCTCCTCTCTTTGAGAGGGAGTGGGCTGTAATCTACCACGCGGTCTCAGTGCGGGTTGGTAGATATCACAGGGGTTTTCGAATTTTTGGTACTAGGACATGCCGGTTTCCTCACGATGTTTTCCTTTACCGTTTTGAGAGCAATAATAATCGTTTATTTGCATGAGCCATGTTCTGAGTCTTTTTTGAAATATATTCGTAGGCAGTTCACACAGCACAATGTAAAGCGTCTACAGAGCAGTGGTAGACCAGGGATTCGAACCTACGACCTACAACCTCTTAGGAGCAGTGGTAATGGCACCTACGGCCAATACCACTGAGGCCACAACTGCTCCTTCAAAGAATAACAGTTATGATTTGAATATACGGAATTTAAATTGGTAATCACACTTACCGACTTACAGACTTAACTTACGTTGAATGACATCATTGAACGACGTCGATTGACGTTGGTCGAGTACACAGGGCTAATTGAATTAGCTAGCGAAACTCCGCAGACGTGATGGGTATATATATCTAAACAACAAAAAAAAAACAGGTTTTCTCAACTCATACTTCAAGTAACAACACCACCAGAGGTCGCTGAGCCCAAAAAATATTTTTTATATTTTTTATTTTTGTCCTGTTTAGATATCAGTACCCGTCACGTCTAAGAGGTTTCGCTAGCTAATTTAATTTGATCCTGACGCAAAAAAGCGAAACGTAGTAACCCACGCCCATGTCAACAAAAAATATATATTGCAGATTCGGAATCAGAAAAACATTCTGCGTCGAATGGTCTGACTCCCGTGGCTCTACGACCTATACAACATTTTGTACGGCATTTAAATTAACACAACTTTTTGTGGGACCACCTAACCATTCGCTGTATAAATAGCATAAAACATTGCATTTGTTATCATTTTGCATTTACATCAATTCAACATTTTGCAAGTTTTTGAAAACCCTTGATTTGGAGTCACCCATGCATTTATCTGTTTCATTTACAGCGTTTTATCGCAACAAAAACAAAAAAAATGCTATTGCTGTAACCCACAGAAATATAGATCAAAAGTAACTTCTAGTAGATTTTGGGTATTCGTCTTGATAAGAGATCAGAAAATAGAATGGCACTTTTAACCCTTTTAAGTGTTTTACGTACCTACGTTGTACGTAAGAAAAATCTTTATAATATATAATATGTAAATAAACGTATATCATATATACATAAACGTAAAAAAAACGTCATCCAATGGCGACCGCGGGCTTACAGTAGTTGTGAACCTATGGGCGAACCCCATTTGCATTTGCATTCCCCATTGACATTTGAGCACACATTGACATGAGCAATGCGATTTTTTTATATATATAACGAACAGTTGACGGGTAATAAAGGAGATATGATTTTGTTTTGTATGAGCTCTGGTGAACATTTTCTATTTTGTGGGTTACTACGATTCCGCTTTTTTGCGTTGATATTTTTTTCATCAAATATCCATGACCTTAGCCAGAATGAACTAACACACCTACCTACCTACACAATTCCAACATATTCTAAAAAAAATTACACCAGAATCGTATGTTACATAATTTTGTTCGGAGCTAGTCGTTATGCGTGCCATTCCAACATTGCGTATTCCTACCAGCGCCTTTGCGTACAATTTACGCAGAGTTCGCGTTTACGTAATGTTCCTTATACGATGCCAATTCTTATTTTTTGGAATGGATGAAACAGTTGGGCTTGTGGCTAAGTAATAGTAGCTGCACGGGTCGTTCGATCATTTTAAGCTACGCTTGCTGCGATCGCTCCATGATGGGTGACCATCTTTACATACCGAGATCCCTCCGTGCCTCGGAAAGCACGTTAAGCCGTTGGTTGGTTATTCTTGGATTTTTGACAGTCGTTACAGGTCGTCAGGAGCCCGAGAGTCTGACAACCAAGCGGTATCGTGTTAAACTGGGTTGTGAAGGTCAGATAAGCAGTTGTTTAATGAAAAAAACTGGTATTCAGCTGCATCCGGTTAGAGTGGAAGCCAACCCCAATATAGCTGGGAAAGGGCTAGGCAGATTGATTAAATGGATGAAACTATATTTTGATTACTATTATTTTGTGTTTATGTATAAATATTTCCTATAAAACTCCAATGATTTTTATAGGAAATATTTTTTCACTATTTCAGCAGCTTCATAAGTCCCTTCATTCACAAATGATTATTTTTCATACCATTTTCAAATACAATCATTCTTCAGTAATTACATTAAATAGATTCCACCGACCCCCTTCTGCCATCGGACATCTAGACGCACTGCAAGTTACCATACTTACCTTTTTTCTATTCCATCAATTCGCACTAAGCGTTTCCAAATTTCATTCAAATAGGTAGTTAAAACGGGCAACTCCACGTTAATGCGCGTATTTTGCGTAACCGTTCATTGTACACAAACAAAGAAACAAACAGAATATAAAAATATCATTTATAATGCGCACAGCAAAAGAGTGGAACTCTCTACCTGCGTCTGTGTTTCCGAATGCATACAACCCTAATCTTTGCAAAGTGAGAGTGAACAGGCTTCTTCTGGGTAAGCTCACTCCATCGTCGACTTTGTGTCTGTCACCTCCGACCTAGGCTAGAGTCAAGAGCAAACCCATCTCAAATAAGAAAAAAGATTAAATAATAAGATTTAGGTAACTGGAAATGATAATAGAATAACTTGAATGAGAATGAAGAAATGATATTCTAAACCTTACCTTACATATAGCTTTAACTACAGCTATGTATATTAGAATATAATTTCTTTTAATTAGTGAAGAATATTCTTATTCTTTGTGTTCTAAAAAGCAAAGTACAATAGGACGTAGTTTAGCAGAAAGGAAAAGGATTCAATTCAAAAAAAAGGACTCAATCCACACTGTGGTAAAAAATAAGTTATATATACCAAAGAATTCCTAACGGTTGGTTCTTTCACTCAGCAAGTAATATCTTTGATACTACAAAGATATTAGTACTTTTGCCTCCTAAAAATATAAATATATTTGCCCATATATGTGACAATATTCAATACACAATCTTGAAATCTCGAACACTCAAAAATTACTTTTTGTGGGTTGAGTCCTTTCTGCCAAACTACGTCCAATAATAATTCAAATATCGAAACCGAAATTCTAAAATCTCAAACGTCACACGTCTGCCAACACAGCTGTCGGAATGCAACCAAATGCTTTTCAAACAGTCACACTGTGAAATTATTCTTATTCCTACTGTTCTAAAATGTAAATCCGCATTTGAAACGAACGCGGACTGAGGTCACAATGCACGCCACCAAAACGTAGGAAGGAAAATTAAAAATATTTTTGGTCGCACTAACGAGGCAGCCTGTTTCTAGCCTATCTGCATTTCTGTACCGACAAAATTGGATTTATTTCTCTACCTACGTGTTCTTTTCAAATCATCCTTTTTTGTTCGTAAGCTATGACAGATTTTTGGCACCTCTGAATTACGAGTCAGGATATTCGGTTTTTGAATTTCGTTGATTTGGGGATTTGACACTGTTGATTTTCGGCGCTAGTTTGGAAAATGAAAAGAATTGGGTTACGGCTGTTATGGTTTTATGAATCAAAGCATTTAATTTTCAGATATTTTTGGTTCTTAAGAAGTTGTGCAGCAGCTGCGTAAGGTTTATACCACGTTCTAAAGTGTGGAATCGTACAAAAAAAAAAAAAATAGGAAACGAAAGCTCCGTAGTAACTCTTTTATAATATAATGCACAATCTACTCTGGAATTATTTTACAATTTAATTGCCGCAGACTTTTAGTAGGTATTCATTTTCAAACATCTTTATTTAATCACATTAACAGAACAAAATGCACTTTACCTAAGATACATTAATACAATAATCGAGGCACTTTATGAGCTAGCGATTCGCCTTTCTAAGCTTTTGAAACATGCTCTTAACTATTTACAACATAAACTCAACACGCAATCATTATGGGTACATTATCTTAATAAAGCAAATTATTTATTAATATCACAGATTAAAGCGCAAAATCATTTGAATTGATAACCTCCTCCTTTTTTTGAAAGTCTGTTAAAAAGTGGCTCTTGTTACGACACAATAAAGTGCAATTCGCTAACACGTGCCCGTGTTCCCGCCACAAGCGACAGAGGAGGACACCGTGGATTTTTAGTGGGTTAGAGTCCCACATAACTGCACTATCTCCCCGTGGTAGTGCAGTATGCATGAGCATTTAACCACGGAAAAAAAGGTCGCACAACGCTTATTACCTGCAGTTATATTCACCTACAAGTTGCCTCTCTTTCTATTGCGTAACTCTTGTTTATACCTCCAGACTCGTAAAGGCTGTCTACTTTTACGACGCGGCGTATGCACACTGAATAGGCCCGACAAGTCGAGCTCGGTGCGTACTTGTTGCTTCATACCTAAAGTGCGCAGTGTCCTATCTGTATTAATCTGTGGTAATATATAATTGTACTCATTGCAAGTTATAAGTCAAGTATTTAGGTACTGTGCGATATTATAGCAACTGTGCGACCCGTGATTGATCAGGGGGCAGAACCACCCTGCCGCCCGCGCTCCTACTTTTAGTAGGTAATTGGATTCAAAACGACGAACTGATAATGGATCCCTTATATGATACTTCCTTAATTCAACATACTCAAAGACTACCGCAGAACCTTCAGCCATATCTCCTAAGACCCAATTACTATAAAAACCACTTAAATATTCCGTCTACCAACCTATTAAACCACCGATTAATTCCACGCATATAACAGTGTTCCAATCAAGATATTCCCCCGAGCTTTTGACAATAGGGAGCAATATTTGTGGTCATGCGTTGTGGTGTACCGGCTCACAAATCAGACTCCATTGTTATACGTGTTAACCACTATTGCGTTACTGAAATTGGGTCTAGTTGAACGCTTATGTCCCTGAAGTTTAGTGTTATTCAGAGTATTGTTGGTAACATAATATGTGACTGAAAAGCGGACGTTTTGTATGGTAGCAAGGCTAGAGTGGGCCAAATAAGGCTTACATTGCAGAATAATTTAATTTAAGTAACATTTAACAACATAGGCTTACAAATCTTACAAAGGGAAACTGAGATACTAAAAAATATGATTCAAGAAAGGGTTTATAGCTTGTTTATACGGAGGCATTAAAAAGGTATAAACTCTACCTTTTTAATGCCTCCGTATGTTAATCATGGGCTGAAAGATGACAAGTGAGGTACAGTAAAATATTTGGACAGGCTTACTAATAGATTAGTCGAAGTATTGAAGATCAGAAAAGTATACAATCACAACCACTTTACTCTCTCGTAAGAAATCCTTATCATTACAAGGTATAATATTATAAGGCATATTATTTATTGCACATCAAATAAATAATCACCTATCAATTTATTTCCATCTTTTATGTACTTTTATACATACAAATTACTGACTGCACAGCAAATTAACCAGAGCGTACATACATAATACTCACACTCATAGCAAAATGACATGGCGACTAATATTAACTCGAGGTTAGGTTTGGTTAGGTTACTTTAAACCTTTAACACAGAAATAGGAGCTCCGCCAGGCGGGGCTCCGTCGATATATAATTTGTTTTTCTCAAGAATGGTAAAAGGTAATAGGTTTAATGTCCGCTATGCATTAATAAAAAAGCTTTACTTTAAGATCAATAGCGGTGCGCCACGAATATAAATTGTTGCTTATTTAGTTATATTTTGAGTTAAGTATTTTGCTGTGCATCAGTAATTTTGATTGAAATTCGGATTATTTTTGGATACAAAAAGTTATTTTATTTGCGTTTAAATACTATCCATATTATAAATGCGAAATTGAGTATTGTTATTTGGGGTCCGGACCCGTGCTTTACCTAAATTCACCTGGGTGAAGTACGGGGACCATAAGGTCCCGTGCTCCAACTGATGACGTTATCGTACACTGATGCAGTATTTTTTTTCCCTATATGATTAGGATCTAAACAATTATTGAAAAGGGGTGAATTTATATGTACCACTAGCTTTTGCACGCGGCTTCGCCCCGTAATTGTGAAAATATTCTACGGGAACTTACTACCGGAATTAAAAGTACTTACTAGGTAAACAATATCTTTACGCACTGCTTATATGGTATCCGAGGAGCGGCGCGCGGATTGTTACATGATTTCTGGAGGATAAAAAATCATAAAAGCTAAAAATAGTAACTGAATATATAATGGAATGAAAAATTACCAACTTGCATGCCAAAGAAGGCAACTTATACGTCCTCAGCTGCGCCCCGCGGTAACACCCGCGTAAGTTTCAATTCCGTGGGAATGGGAATATTGGGATGAAAAGTAACCTAGTTCTTTGATTAAAACTCTTGTGCCATTACACAGGCTTTGAGGGTTAAAATTTCTTAATATCATTACGGGGATTCCATTTTTCTATTTTCCTTTCTTGCTTTTGCCAGCTGCTTCGCCCGCCTGGAAGTCGGAAATTAACCCACAGAAACGTACTACCAGGATAAAAAGTATTTTATGTGTTAATAAATGTTATAAACTATCTGCGTGCCAAATTTCATCTAAATCCTATTAGAAACATAATACTAATGATCAATTATTTTCTTTTGGATAGGTTTACTTCTCAGAAATTGTGCACAACTTAGATAAATTACAAACTGACCCACTAAAAAGTGAAAAATATTTTTTTTTTGCAAACAAGTAAAAAATAACTTTAATTTCGGTGTCTTTGGATCTTTTTTTTTTGGATGGGAAATCATCAAATAACTTCTCCCACTCTGGGTGGAGCGGGAGGGCGTGTCAGACTTCTACTGACTAAAACCCACCCGAGTTCCTTCAGTTGCCTGTGCCAGGGCCACGGTAACTGTTTCAAACAACCCGCAACCCTGGCGGGCATCGGCCTTAGCGGACCCCTTCATCTAGCGCTTACATCTCTTTGAGGCGCGCGTGGAACACAACGCGCCGTCGACCCGGGCCTGGTCCTTACCGGACGGCGAGCTACCCATTGCTCGCCATCCGCTAGCCCGCGCCTACGGTGGCCGGGAATCGGCTATCGATTCCCGACGCCCGGGCGTCTCCTGCGGCGACTAGGGGCGTGAGGGCGCAAAGATTGCCTCTCCCTCACTCGTTCAGCCTCCTCCTTCGCGAGCATTACTGCTTCCCATGCACTCTCGCTCCGTACCATGGCCTGTACCAGCGCCGGACGCGAGAGATCGCCACCGCCGATCGCTTCCGCAAGGACGCGGCGGTGCTCTGCCCAAGCCGGGCAGACCTCTAACGTATGCTCCACCGTGTCCTCCAGGCGATCCACACAATGGTAACACCCGGGCGTTTCCTCCCGCCTTATCCGGAACAGGAACCTTCCGAAGCAAGCGTGTCCGGTGAGGACCTGCGTCAGGCGGAAGGTGAGGACACCGTGACGCCTCTCCAACCATTCCTCAAAGAGAGGACTTATCGCCGCAATTGTGGCGTTTAGATCTGTATTTTAGTTTTTGCCACCGACTTCCGAAGTTAAAGTTATTTTTCACTTTTTTGCAAAAAGTTTTTATTTTTCACTTTTTAGTGGGTCAGTTTGTAATTTAGCTAAGTTACAATAGCCTAATGTCAACTAGTCATCACCTTTTACAAAATACTGCTTTTCACGATGCAAGGACGTTAATTGTTGAGGGGTTCTCTTAGTAAAAACTTGGAGAACTGGAGCTGATGGCAAAGACCATCACCATATGCATTGTGACGAGCATAATTTGCTTAGCAACCATTAAAGCAATTATATCGCAACCCGTGAAATACTTGGGTATAATTGAGTAGTTCCGATGGCCATCTGTGGTCTTCGTCATCAGTTCCACTTCGCCAAATGGTGCTTTGTAAGAGCAAATGCACGAGTTACTATAAAAATACCCAAATCGCTATAGGTGTGCCTATAAAATTTGAGGTTGTCCCTAGATTTTCATGGGATCCCCTCATCAGATTCTGACTTGGTGGCAATGGGACCACCTCGAGAGCATACCCTGTCAAACAAAAAAGAATTTTCAAAACCGGTCAATTGACAGAGAAATTGGTGTACATACATAAAAAAAAAATATAAATATTACGCGACGAATTAACCTCCTCCTTTTTTGAAAGTCGGTTAAAAATATCCTTCAAGAGTGACAATACTCTTTTTTTTTCAATAATAATAATAATAATTTGGTTGAAATGGCTAATTAGTTCACACACTCGCCTGGCATCTCAATTCCAGTCATCCTTAGAGTCTGGGTCGCTACCGCAGTTTCTAACAACAGGCGTTACCCACCTGCTCCATAAGTCAGGTAGTCCCGCGGAACCCAAGAATTATAGACCGATCACATGTTTGTCGACGATCTATAAACTTCTTACATCCATTTTGAGAGCGAAAATAAATACTCACATTGAGAGTAACTAGATTATGTCTGCCTCTCAAAATGGATGTAGGAACGGGTCCCGTGGTACTAAGGAGCTACTCCTCATCGACATGGCCATAAGCCAACAGGTTCGTCGATCCCGCAAGGATCTGTCGACATGCTGGATAGATTATAAGAAGGCCTACGACTCGGTGCCACATACATGGCTAATGAGGGTACTGGAGTTGTACAAGATAGATGTAACTCTACGCACCTTCCTTGAGTCGTGTATGGGGCAATGGAGGACAGTCCTTCGCTATCCTGGGTGTCGACAGATCCAGGGGAATGATGAGCCTGTATGGATTAAACGGGGAATATTTCAGGGCGACAGTTTGAGTCCACTCTGGTTCTGCTTAGCCCTGAATCCTCTAAGTACACTGCTAGAGGATTCAGGTCTAGGCTATCGGTTGAGGAGAGGCGGTCAGGTCATATCTCACCTCCTCTACATGGATGACTTGAAACTCTTTGCCCCCAACAAATTGCGACTGATGGAGCTACTGAAGGTAACTGAAACTTTCAGTAGCGCTATCAGTATGGAATTTGGTGTGGACAAGTGTGCAGTCATGCATGTAAAGCGAGGGGAGATTATGGAATCCGAGGGAATTCAACTCTCGGATTCCATAAACCTTAGATCCCTCTCTTCATCGGAAAGCTATAAGTATTTGGGTATGTCGGAAGCGTTAGGTATCAACGTTGCTGACATGAAACAATCGTTGAAGGAGCGCTTCTTTGGCCGCCTGAAGAAGGTATTAGGTAGTCTTCTTTCAGGTGGAAACAAGGTGCGCGCCTTCAACGGTTGGGTCATGCCGGTCTTGATGTACTCTTTCGGCATACTCAAATGGACTCAGACCGAACTCGACGCCCTGGATAGGAGGGTCCGTACACTGCTGACCGCAAACCGGATGCATCACCCACGATCATCGGTAATGAGACTGTACATTCCGCGGAAGTGCGGGGGTCGAGGCTTTTTAAATGCGAAGACCCTACACAACCGCGAAATGTGCAGCCTCAGGGAATATTTTTTAAAAGCCGAAGTGTGTATGCACCGTGATGTGGTCGCAGTAGACAAGGGGCTCACCCCGCTCTCCATGGCTAAAGAGAACTGGCGCAAACCTGTAGTACTTACTACCGATGACCGCAAGGGGATATGGCAAAGCAAGGAACTTCACGGGCGCTTCTATCGGGCTCTTCATGAGCCCGGTGTAAATTTCTTAGCATCCGTATCCTGGCTACGTTTTGGTGACCTTTTCGGGGAAACTGAAGGTTTCGTCTGTGCAATTATGGACGAAGTTATCTTAACGAATAACTACCGGAAACATATTATGAGGGACGGGACGGTGGACGTGTGTCGGGCATGTCACCGTCCGGGTGAGTCCATCAGACATATTATCTCTGGTTGTTCTCATCTGGCTAACGGCGAGTACTTGCACAGGCATAACCAAGTCGCCAGGATTATTCACCAGCAACTTGCTTTGAAATATAAACTTGTGGAATCTGAGGTACCATATTACAAGTATGTGCCCGACCCAGTTCTCGAAAATGACCATGTGACGTTGTACTGGGATCGGTCTATCATTACTGACAGGACTATTGTCGCCAATAAGCCTAACATAGTAGTGATAGATAGATTAGCGCGCCGCGCAATGATAGTCGATGTTACCATTCCACATGACGAGAACCTCGTGAAAGCTGAGAAAGAGAAACAAAAAAAATATCTCGACTTAGCACACGAGGTTGTTGACATATGGAATGTGAGCTCGGCTGTCATTGTGCCGATTGTCGTAACGGCCAATGGCCTGATGGCCGAAAGTCTCAGTCAACATCTTTCGAGGCTCTCGTTAGGCGGTTGGATCAAGGGCCAGATTCAGAAGGCAGTACTTCTTGATACGGCTCGCATTGTGAGGAGGTTCCTGTCTCTGCAACCCTAACCACCGGTAGCTTGGACTTTGCTCCCGCTACTGGCGGATCACTATTTTTTATATTTTTAAATGTTTTTTTTTTAATGTTTTTTTATAAAAATATTTAAAAATGTATTTAATAAGTTTTTAAGATGAATAAAGGACATAATAATAATAATAATAATAACCTGGGACATTATTCACACACGGTCATCTGATCCCAAACTAAGCAGAGCTTGTACTATGGAAACCAGATAACTGATATACTACATATACTACTTTTTTTTTTGTAATTACATACTTATATAGATAATTACACCCAGACTCAGAACAAACAGACATGTTCATGCACACAAATGTTTGTCCTGGATGGGAATCGAACCCACGACCTGTGGCATGATAGGTGGTATCTTAACCAACCACGGCAACTGGCCTGTCATTATTGTTAAAATACTTGTAATGTACTTACTATACTTGTATGTGTGTCTGGAGCAATGCTCCCTCTCGCTAGGAGTCGGGCGTTTGTAGCTATCATCGTTTACCATTGTTTTTTTGATTCAGTTTGTTCCAAATAAACGATTATTGTTTTGAAATTTATTTTATATTCTCGACTAGCCGGAAAGAACTGTTAACACGGGCCTAAGCCAAGTGATTACCATTTGGATTAAGTGCGGTCACGTGTAGAAGATTGCACAGAAGATGGTAGCGTATTTAAGTTTTGATGTGAGTTTTATGATACACATTGCAGAAACTTTGTCACGAGTCTGCATGTGTTTAGTAGCACTGCCTTCTGTAACAGATGGAGATAAGTTAAGGGAATTAAGGGATTGGTGAAGTTGTTTCGGTATTTATTATTATTATACTTTAGTGAATGAAAGCCTCTTGCTTGGTTTATATTTTTGCCACAGCTATTCTTATATGTATACTAGCTATTGTTCGCGGCTTCGCCCGCGCTGAGGTCAGCATTTATCCCAAGGGAACGTACTACCGGGATAAAAAATATAGGTACCTGCTTTGTCCTAACCCAGTTCAAGGTCTTCGTATGTGCCAAACATTCAAATCCGTTCACCCGATTTAGCGTGAACGCACAATCAAATAACGGGTGCAATCCCGTGCTTCACCTAGGTTCTCCACCTGGGTGAAGCATAAGGACCATAAGGTCCCGTGCTCCAACTGATGATCAGAACAGTCACGTAATTAAGAAAAATACATAATCTATAATTATATAAAAGGAATGCGTGACTGACTGACTGACTGACTATCAACACACAGCTCACAAACCATTGAACGGGTTGGGCTGAAATTTGGCACACAGATAGTTATTATGACGTAGGCATGCGCTAAGAAGGGATTTTTGGAAATTCGATATTTAAGGGGGTGAAATAGGGAATGAAAGTTTGTATGGAAAAAATCGCGTGAGAAATACCTCTGTAAACCTCTAGTAGGTATATCAATTCAAGAAACGACAAGTTGTGCACAATTTCTGAGCAGTAAGCCCAACAAAAAGTACTAGGCTTGCATGATTTAACTAAAATATTCTTATTTATTTATATTTTGATTTACTTTTTTCCCTCAAATTTTATAGGCACACGTATAGCGATTTGGGTATTTTTTTTATAGTAACTCGTGCATTTGCTCTTGTAAAGCACCATTAGGTGAAGTGGAACTAATCAATTATACCTAAGTATTTCACGGGTTGCGATACAATTGCTTTAATGGTTGCTAAGCAATTTATGCTCGTCACAATGCATATGGTGATGGTCTTTGCCATCAGCTCCAGTTCTCCTGGTTCATACTAGGAGAACTCCTCAACAATTAACGTCCTTGCATCGTGAAAAGCAATATTTTGTAAAAGGTGATGAGTAGTTGACATTAGGTTTATTGTAACTTAGATAAATTACAAACTGACCCACTAAAAAGTGAAAAATAAAAACTTTTTGTAAAAAACTGGAAAATTACTTTAATTTTTAATTAAAGTTATTTTTAACTTTGTTGTGTTTTTTTTTTAGTCGGTTTTTTTTTATATAAAAGTTTTTATTGACGCTCCCCCCAGCTCTAACAATGGACTGCAAGAGACTGATTAGAAGCACGTAGTGGAAGTAATATCATAGTACTGGCTCGCAAATCACGACCTATTGTTAGACGCGTAAACGTTATTATGTTGCTAAAATTGGGTGTGCACTTCGTTGAAGTTTAGTGGTGTTCCAAGTATTGTTCCGAAGCTATTAAGAATATCTTAAATTTGTGTGAGTAATATTAAATATAGGCCCAATTTACGGATATAATCAGGTTAATTAATTTCATAAGTACATAGTAACAAAATTGTTTGATTTTATGTGTGAGAACGTTGAAATACTATATGAAAGGTAGAAAAGAAGTAAAATCATCTTTATAAATAGCAGTATTATAATATAGTATATATTACTTACTAGCTTCTGAACTACAAATGTGAAACTGTAAAAGAAGTAAAGACCATTAAATTTGTTGGCATACATATTGACTCTGGACTAATCTGGAAAATGCGGGTGGTCCATGTTTGCAAAAAACTAAATCAGTTTTCATATGTCCTCTACATTTTAAGAAAAGATATAAATGAGAGTACTTTACTAAGTGTTCACCATGCGTATGTAGGCTCCATACTAAAATATGGTATCCTATTCTAGGGTAATTCAACGAACAAAAAACTAAAAACTAAATCAGTTTTCATATGCCCTCTACATTTTAAGAAAAGTTACAAATGAGAGTACTTTACTAAGTGTTCACTATGCGTATGTAGGCTCCATACTAAAATATTGTATCCTATTCTAGGGTAATTCAACGAACACGAAGTGTACTCTAACAGGACAAAAAGTGCATTAGAAGCATATGCGGACTTAAACAGATTGATTCATGTAGACCAGTTTTCAAAAGGTTAAAAATCTTAACCCTACCTTCATTATACATATTTGAAGCGGCAATGATGATACAACGCGATATAGATAATTAATTATAAAATGTTGAGAAGTGCGAGACACAAAACTGAACTTAAAGGCATTAAATGTAGAACAGTAAAATTTAAATCGATTGTGTTTGGTATTGAGCCTGTCGGGCGCAGACCAAGTGTGCGTAAGAAAAAAATCTTTATATAATAGGTATATAAAAATATCATCCTATAGCGACCACGGGCTTACAGTAGTTGTGAACCTATGAAGTTCGGCTGACATTCGACATGACCTCGACATAATGTATGGGGATTTTCAGACGCTTGAGGGGTTAAAATCTATAACGAACTCTCAAACTGTATGAAGAATATCTCATCATTAAATAGTTTTAAAGTAAAGCTAAAAGAATTTCTCAAATGTAAAACTCAAAAACGTCTTACTCAATTAACGAATTAAAGACCGAATTATTGACTAAAATTGTTTTTTTTTTTTTACTAAATTAGTGTAAACTAACTATATGGCCGTAATAATTCGCTGCTTTGCTTGAATACCCGCACAAACCAAAATTTTGAAATTAGTGGTTTATAACACAGCCCAATGCAAAATAGTCCTTATTTCATGGTCAGTAAGACTCACATTCATAACGGCATAATCGGCAGTTTTGCCGTTATGAATGTGAGTCTTACTAGCCATGAAATAAGGACTATTTTGCATTGGGCTGTGTTATAAACCACTAATTTCAAAATTTTGGGTTGTGCGGGTATTCATGCAAAGCAGCGAATTGTCTAATAATGAATGTACGTATAGTACAACGATAGTCCTGTACCAACCGGGGGTTGTCCTTGGGTGCACTTGCATAGTGCATACAGGGATAATCGTCGGTTGGTGCCTCTTCATCATTTAAAATTATGTAAGGGGCCTCTGCGAGTTGGCTTCGGCTCCTCGTACGCCTTCCAAAGGTCCGGGACCCCAGGGTCCCGAGAAATATCAAATGTACGTATAGTATGAGGTTGATTAAAATTTGACATGTTATACCTTTTTTTTATTTTTTTATTTTGACGCATTTAATGTAAATGGCATGACCGTCATAATAATTATTGTATATCTATTAATGAAAATAAGTTGAGCTCAACTAAAAATTGACATGTTAAAATTATTTTTATTTTTTTTAATGTAAATTACATGACCGTAATAATTATGTTTAAGAGTGTAATATTATTATTAATTATTTTTAACATAGCCATTATTGTTGTGTCTCAGCCGCTCGAGCGCAGCTGAGGCACAACGTGTTGCTGATGCTCCGTCATCTGTTCGTCCTCCATCATTAGTATGTGCAGACGCCAGCACTCAAGCTACTACAACTATCAGATTTCTTTAATAGATTTTCGACTTTATTGCTAATACATTAGGTTCAAGGTTGTATAGGAAAATCTGACAGTTTCGGGTAGGCTGACCTGCTGGCGTCTGTACCTACGTGTAGGTGTTTGAAAAATAATACTCTCAAAATAACGCACTTAATTTACTCACAAACTTAACAAAAAACTTGACCATCAAAAATAATGATTACGATGAATATCACTGATTAAGTCAAATCACAATAATTATTAAACTTGCATTTAGAGCCAATGGATTTGTGGGTGTGCACACTCACAACCCAATTCGGTGTTACCTGCTCTAAATTAAAAATACCACTAAAGACATTAATTCTAAACTACAGAGTAAAAATAATCAATTACAGCTTTTAAAAAGTGTTACAATAAATTGAATAAATCATTACGCGCCATCATACATATAAAAATTGTACGCCCCATGGGTATGTTACAGTGATACAATAATGCTAATTGCATGAACTGTCTTTTCACCAGTGACAAACAATAAAACCTAACTAATATTATAAATGCGAAAGTAAGTTTGTTTGTTACCATTTCACGCCTAAACCACTGAACTGATCATCCTGAAATTTTGTATATACGTTGTCACATGTACAGAAACGGACATAGGGTACTCGAAAAAAAGTACTGTTCCCGAGGAAAACAATAATAACGTTCTTATGATAATAGATGGCGCCACATGTCTTTCGAATCATGATTGAATTATTACGCTTTCACGCTAAAACTGCTGAACGGATTTGGATGAAACTTGACACATGGGTAGACTATGACCTGGATTAAGACATAGGATACTTTTGATCCCGGTAGTAAGTTCCCGTGGGAAATGTTCCGACAACCACGCGGGCGAAGCCGCGAGCAAAAGCTAGTACATGAATAAATGAATAAACAGCTTCGGCGGAGTTAAGTTCTGCAGGAGCATAATCGGGACACCGAGAATTCAGAAATTCTACGGGATAATGTGTGGTTTCAACTTGTTCCACAACAGTGTTAATGGAGGTGAATGTATATTACTTCGCTCCCTTCAATTTGCGAGAGAGTACTGTGATTAATCGCTAAATAAAGAAAAAAAGAGAAAAAGAAGAAAAAGAAAGAAAGAAAGAAGAAGAAAGTAAAAGAAAAAGAAGAGAGATGAGTGAAAGAAGAAAGAGTGCAATAAGTTATTTGGATACAGGAAAATTAATAACATTCCTATTCTTATACTCCAACTGTGAAGTAAATTAAATTTCCCCTGGAAGAATTTTTATAGGTACATAAATACCTTTACTACGCTATACGAGATATTTATGAAAATAATAGCGTAGATTATCCTTATATGTTATAAAACGCTACATTATTGTGTTTGTCTTTTCTCGAATAACAATATTGTCTACAGAAAAAATATATTTTTGTTTGTTATTAATGTTACTGCATTATCTTTTTTAATTACCATTTTGCGAAGTTCCGTGTATGACTCTTTCTACAAGCTTTTATTTAGTTTCACCTGTCCCGGTATATATCCGTCTGTAATCAAATCTTGCAAGTTAAATTTGATCCACTTCCCGGTTTCCGATTGAGCTGAAATTTTACATGCATAAGTAAATTGGATGACAATGCAATGTTATTATGACATATAGCTGATCTGATGATGGAGCCGGAAGGCGGCCATGGGTACTCAGTAATAAAACGACGCAACCCTATCCAGTTTGGGCTCGTTTGATTTGTCTTGACAAGGACTCTGTCCTAGATGATATTCATAATAATAAGACATTGTTTAAAAAAAAATTTAAAAAAATACGCAATACACTTGTGTAATTGTAAAATAATACTATATCTGTGCCTTGAAGTTCATCAAAGAAAGATCTATGACAAATAAAAAAATCTCCATACTTGCGTCTGTGCAGATAACTAGGTATTTACAAACTGCTATCAACAGTTCATCTAAAAGCGTACATCATGCCAACGAACTTTCATTAAGATAAAACGAAAAAATGGCTTTATGATCATACATTTCACTTTAAACATATTATGGCCTGAAAGCAGACAGACTAAGTTACTTTTCACAGAATAAATTATGCACATATTTGCACACACATAGATAGGTACTCTTAAGCTGACACCTGACGCGTCACTCGAGTGAATAGTACACTTGGTGAATATTCATATGTTTCATTTCGCGTTCAATAAAATTACATAGAAATGAATGTTAACCTGCTCCTTTTATTTCAATTTTCGATTATTTGGTAGGCGACTGAAAGATTCCGAGGGCAGAAAACCAGCGTTTTTCTGTCGTTTGATCTGTTCACAAAATAATTTCATCTTTCACTGTATTCGTTACGTTTCACCTCGAGTGAAAGTTACCGAATGAAAGACAAGAATGAACAAAAAATGAAGAGACTAAAATCAGCTTTACGTAGGTACTCACAATTCACTCCGTTCAACAACTTTGTAGTAAGATGATGGCTTTGTAAGATTGAAAAATAAACTAGTGCGAGATATAAGTGAGATTTAGATGTCTGATAGTAAGTAGAATATAATGTTATTTATTATAGCGTGGAACGTAAAACGATCTATATCGATGGTACTAAAGTTTTTATAGGCGTAAGCCGTTTTTTGATTGAAGGCAAAAAATAATATCGCACACCTCTAGATAAAGGGTGGCACAACTCGAAATAATCCAAAATCGATTTATTGCGATTAT
Organism: Dicycla oo; assembly: GCA_948252095.1. NCBI lineage: Eukaryota > Metazoa > Arthropoda > Insecta > Lepidoptera > Noctuidae > Dicycla > Dicycla oo. The sequence goes on along the minus strand of OX411715.1, from coordinate 26,851,934 downwards.
CGGAATCTGCACCTCCATTAATAAAATACAATATCATTCAAGAATATTTTAAATCGGTCAAATAGAAAACCAGTAAAACGCCTTTTGCTGTTCCTGAAAAAAGATGCATTTTGAGTTGTGCCCTTTATCTATGCGATATGTAATGTATACATACTCGTATATTTTTTCTTGCAAACCAAAATGTTGTAGATTGGCACACTACATAACATCTTATGCTAAGACCTATGAACTTTATGTGTATTTAGCACGTGGTTTGCACGCAGACAAAGTCGCGAGCACATGTCCTTATAAATTGATTGTCAAAAGATTACTAATTGTAATTGTACAAAAAAATATTAAAAAAAAAATAATTTAAAAAATTAAATCGACTTCAAAAAGAAACAAACTCAAAATTATGAAATAACTTTAATTTCGGAAGTCGGTGTCTTGGGATCTGTATTTTATTTTTTTACCACCGACTTCCAAAATTAAAGTTATTTCATAATTTTGAGTTCGTTTCTTTTTGAAGTCGATTTATTTTTTTTTTAAATTATTTTTATTTCGTAATTTTTAGTTTTTAGTAAAAACTGGAATATTTGATTGTAATAAGTAGTTAATAGTTTTGTTATAAATATTGCACTACAATTTGACCAAGGTTTTGAGATGTTTTCCCTTTGACACCACACCCGTAGCTCGTATCAATAAGCCAGGCCGTCACACTTATACGTTGAAAGCTAGGTCATCCTAACTATTGCAATTGGACCAATAAGCACTTACCTGGTCATCATCAGACCTTCAGAAAGTATCATGTAGTAGCATCCGTACTCAGTTAGATAAATATTGAAAGCCAGGTCATCCTAACTATTTCCATTACTGAGGACCAATAAGCACTTACCTGGTGATCATCAGACCTTCAGAAAGAATCATGTAGTAGCATCCGTGCTCAATTAGATAAATGTTGAAAGCTGGGTGATCCTAACTATTTCCGTTATTGAGAACCGATAAACACTTACCTGGTCATCATCAGACCTTCAGCATTTGTCATGTAGTAGCACCCGTGCTCAATTAGATAAATGTTGAAAGCTGGGTCATCCTAACTATTTCCATTACTGAGGACCAATAAGCACTTACCTGGTCATCATCAGACCTTCAGAAAGTATCATGTAGTAGCAACCGTGCTTAATCAGATAAATGTTGAAAGCTAGGTCATCCTAACTATTTCCATTACTGCGGACCAATAAGCACTTACCTGGTCATCTTCTATTATCTTGAAAACTACTAAACCGATTTTGATTAAACTTTCACTGTGCCCTAAGTTGGAGTAAATGTTAGCCAACAAAAAAAGAATGGTCACGATCCGATTAATAGTTTCGGAATTATGCGTGAACAAACATACATACATACAAACATACTAACATACAAACGTACATCTATAAAATTTTGTATATTTGCTTGGAAGCCCTAATAGAACATCATATGTGAATATCTCGCAGATCCAATAATATTACATACATACAGCTGCTGGCTCTCTGGTTACTTCTCGGAGCTCTGAGCTAGCCTCGCTCCACTCTTCCTCTTCTCCCGGTGAGACTTGGGGTTGCTGATCTGACGAATGAGCACCTTATGGCAACTCATGTTCTCCGCCTGTCCCTGAATCCGCGAGAGCCCACGTATCGAATTGATAACTCCTTTTTTTGAAGTCGTTAAAAAGGGATTGTGGCTAATTAATAACAGCCGCACGGTTCGTTCGATCAGGTTAAGCTACGCTTGCCGGGGTTGGTCCGTGGATGGGGGTCCATCTTTACATAACGAGACTCCTCCGTGCCTTGGAAAGCACGTTAAGCCGTTGGTCCCGGCTGTCATTCGTGGATCTTTGACAGTCGTTACGGGTCGTCAGAAGCCCAAAAGTCTGACTACCAGTCTTACCAAGGGGTATCGTATTACCCAGTAACTGGTTTGTGGAGGTCAGATAGGCAGTCGCTCCGTGTAAAATACTGGTATCCAGCTGCATCCGGTTAGACTGGAAGCCGACCTCAACAAAGTTGTGAAAAGGCAGACAGATTGATTGAAGTGCAAACACTAACCGTCACCTTGACTTTCCCTGCAATGACTAAGGTATCGACGCAAGGAGATAAATATGCCAAGAAAGTGGGCCACCTCATGCAAGCAATATAATTTCGAAGCCTAAAGAGTACACAATTTTTATTCTGTGGTCATCTCAAAATCAATCTGCCTAGCCTTTTTCTAACTATGTTGGGGTCAGCTTCTAGTCTAACCGGATGCAACTGAATACCAGTATTTTTATAAGGAACTAAACTAGAATTGAAAACTCCTAAAAGCGCCATCTAATGAGTAAGCGAAGGAGACATTAGGCCATGAAACGCCATCTCTCTGCTTGGGTACTCAATTTTTACAAAGCGAAACTTTCAGTTTAGTTTAGTAGTATAGTGTTATCTATGGCCTAAACCGCTGAACCCAGGGACCTGAAAATTTGCACATAGATGTGTAAGCATCCACTAATCAAGTATTTTTCGAAATTTTACCCCTAAGAGACTGAAATAGGGATGAAAGTTTGTATCGAAAAAATCGCGTCGGAAAGAATTACGGAAAAAAGTACTAGTATTGCATGAATTCAAGATAGTAGGTATATCAACTCAAGACTCGACACGTTGTCCACAATTTCTGAAAGTTTTTTGGTAAATAAACCTAAAGAAAAGTATGCTATAGTGTAGTGTGTAGTATGTAGTAGGCTTGCATGAATTAAAGATAATATTTGAATCATTAGTATTATAGGATTTATAGTTTGACGCCTTAGGAATGCGCGGCGAAGTGGGGTGCAGCGCTGGCGAATGAGCGGTGGGACGCCGTGAGCGCTGACAAATGAGCGGCCTGTACTGCCCCCCGTCTCGCCGCGTACATTCCTACGGCGCGGTACAGCGGTTATAGTCAAACTGTAGATGAAATTTGACACACAGATAGTTTATAACATGGATTAACACATAAAATACTTTTTATCCCGGTAGTACGTTTCCGTGGGTTAATTTCCGACTTCCACGCGGGGGAAGCCGCTGGCAAAAGCTAGTCTTAATATACAATAAACTAATAAAACATGTTCAACCTTAATCAATAAATCTTTGTCTACGCCTTATAAATTACTCAGGCTGCCGCTAAAAGTTCTTAATTTTATAAAAACACTAAAAATCTACAGCACTTTACAATTCATCTTAAAATCCTATCACTTTTATATATACCTTCTTAAACAGAAATTTTCTCTACAACATTAATGGGAAAATCGGAGCAAAATGTATCTGTCGTTAAAAATTCATAAGCTCCTGAATATTCTATGAATATTGCATAGCCATTTCATGCAGCAATAAAGTTTATTTAATATGACATTTAGGTACGTCGAGGTAGATATTTATTTATGCATAATGCAATAAAAATCAAGACTTGCACGAAAATAGAAACGTGCTAACAAATTAGCAGTGAGTGACGAGCATCTTCGGTCGAATAAATTTAGTTAAGATTGACTTAGGATTATTGTGAAATACGAATATTAAGATTCAAAAATATCAGTAGCATAATCAGATACTGTATATATTTACGCACTGTATATAATCAGCGACTGTATATAATTACGCACTGTATATAATCAGCGACTATATATAATCAGCCACTGTATATAATCACGCACTGTATATGATTAGCGACTGTATATTATCAGCCACTGTATATAATCAGCGACTGTATATTAGGTTGGGGAAAAAGTCTTTTCGCATTATAGTATGTATGAACTTGTAATAAAATCTCTTTGGTTATATACATTACATACATTTTAAAATACAATACATTTTAAAATTTTACTACAAAAAAAGTAAAAATGCAACGCAAGCCGCGAAAAAAATTTGCGACGTTTATGGACCTAGTGTAGTGTCTGTGAGAGTAGCACAAATTTGGTTTAAGCGTTTTCAATCCGGAAATTTTGATGTCAAAGATGCACGTCGCTCTGGTCGCCCTATTACGGATGAAATGGATGCAATTTTTGAAAAAGTGGAGCAAGATCAGTAGTTACGACGTAGCTGAAGAACTGGAAATTGACCACAAAACAGTTTTGGCGCATTTAAAAAAAACTGGGCACACAAAAAAGCTCGACATTTGGGTACCTCACGAGCTTACTGAAAGAAACCTAATGAACCGTGTACTCATTTGAGATTCTTTATTACGACGTAATGAAACCGAACCATTTTTGAAGAAGCTAATAACTGGTGATGAAAAGTGGATCACGTATGACAAGAACGTGCGAAAAAGGTCGTGGTCAAAGGCCGGTCAGGCTTCACAGACTGTGGTGAAACCCGGGTTAACTCGCAACAAGGTGATGCTGTGTGTGTGTGGTGGGATTGGAAGGGCATTATTCATTATGAGCTATTACCACCAGGCAGGACCATCGATTCTGAACTCTACTGCGAACAACTGATGAGATTAAAGCAAGAAGTTGAGAGAAAGCGGCCGGAATTAATCAACAGAAGGGGTGTGGTTTTTCATCATGATAACGCTAGACCTCACACATTTTAGCCACTCAGCAAAAATCAAGAGAGTTTGGCTGGGAGGTGTTAATGCATCCGCCGTATAGTCCTGACCTAGCACCTTCAGATTTCCACCTGTTTCTGAAGAATTCTATTCTGTTTCGGTCTGTTCAGAATTCTTTAGGCAGTGTCAGGTTAACATCACGAGAGGACTGCCAAAACCACTTGTCGCGGTATTTTGACCAGAAGTCCCAAAATTTCTATAGCAATGGGATCATGTCCCTACCTATAAGATGGCAAAAATTTATCAAACAAAATGGTACCTACATACTTTAGTTAAATGTAAATAAACTATTAAAAAAAGTTTTGAATTTTCTTAAAAAATGCGAAGAAACTTTTTCCCCAACCTATTATAATCAGCCACTGTATATAATCTTCCCACTGCTGCGACACAGGCCTCCTCTCTTCGAGAGTCGGCAGTAATCTACCACGTGGGCCCAGTGCGGGTAAGTTGATGTCAAATGTCTTCGAATTTTTGGTTCTAGGACATGCCAGTTTCCTCACGATGTTTTCCTTCACCGTTTTGAGAACATTGGTGATGAAATTATTTACACAAAATAAATAATAATAATAATTTTCGTTTTTACTTTTTATATTTTAAATGTTTTTTTTAATTCTAATATTTAAAAATATAATTTATATATAAAAGAACTTAACCCTAGATTACTACTCTACGTCGCAGAGGCGCCCGCATTTTTGATATATTGCTCTCTTTTTTTTTCCTTCGCGCGTATGGCATTCACGTTCGAGGACATCTCAATCATCGCCAGCACGTGTCGTAGAACGGTGGTTGCGTTACGGTAATTGTGTTAGTTTTTTGATATTACTACCCTTGGCGCTCCAAAGACGTATGAGTAGCTTGTATGTAAGTTTTGCGCTATTAATAAAATTCTTCTAAAATATTTTTTTTTGTTACTTTTTTAGTTGTTTTTTAGTTAATTACTTTAATTAACTATTTTTTAAGAGAAGTGTATACTTTAAGTTGTTTTTTTTATTATTTTTAATGAGAAAAATGTTTAATTGCCTAAGTTCCTAAAATTTGTTCCTAAGATTTATTTGATTAAAGATTTTATAATAAAAATATATAAATACTATTTAAAATTATGTTTTTCTCTTTTTAGTAATATACACAATTATATAAACAGTTAAAACATATCAATCATACTTACAGGTTTTGAATAAAATCATTAGTCAATATGATGCGCCTCGCAGGCGTATGAGTAGTTTCTTTGTACGTCGCAACATGAGTAGTAATGTCGGGTTAAATAAATGAGATAATCATAATAATACCATTTATTTCAGGCGATACGAGTATAGGCCAATAGAAAAATACCTTAACCTAAATATACATATTTTTATAAACAAAATCTTGTGTTAACAAAAAGACTTAAGACTATGTTAGTAGCACTTCACTGCACTAGCTTGACTTTGTGCTGTCCTGTGGAACTTGTCCGCGGAAGCGACGGAACCCCTAACCACCTCGAACCCATGATCTACAACAGCTCCTAAGTCGGGGGCGTTACCACTGAACTACCACTGCTCTAGTATATCAGTAGCATAGTTATGGTGAGTATACTAACGAGCGCTAGTGACTAAAATGGAGGATTATTTCGATCTGTCACCCTGCTTTGTCCCCTTAGAGGAACACATCGGAAAAAAAATTGATCTGGCCCCCTGTTAAGAACGAGAGGACAGTTCGAACTTTATTCACACCTATCTGGGATAGATAGGAGTGAATAAAGTTGCTAACAGTGGGACAGATCAAATTATTTTTCCGATCTGTTCCTCTAACTAAGGCGACTAATCCAAAATGGAGAGGTCTGAATCTATTGATTATTCTAAAAACCATATACTTTATACATAATATAATGTAACGTAATATAACATATTATAATATAATATAATAATATCCTGGGACAATATTCACACACGGTCAACTGATCCCAAACTAAGCAGAGCTACTCGTAGTATTACGGAAACCAGATAACTGATATACTACATACATTACTTTTTTTTTTCGTAAATACATACTTACATATATATTACGTAGATAATTACACCCAGACTCAGGACACACCGACATTTTAATGCACACAACTGTTTGTCCTGGATGGGAATCGAACCCACGGCCTGCGGCATGATAGGTGGTATCTTAACCAACCGCGCCATCTGGCCTGTCAAATACATTAAACTGCATAAAGGCATCAAAAATCAATCAATCTGCCTAGCCATTTCTCAACTATGTTGGGGTCGGCTTCCAGTCTAACCGAATGCAGCTGAATACCAGTATTTTACATGGAGCGACTACCTATCTGACCTCCACAACCCAGTAATACGATACCCCTTGGTAAAACTGGTTGTCAGACTTTCGGGCTTCTGACGACCCGTAACGACTGTCAAAGATCCTCGAATGACAGCCGGGACCAACGGCTTAACGTGCTTTCCGAGGCACAGAGGAGTCTCGGTATGAAAATAAGGTCACTCATCCACAGACTAACCCCCGCAAGCGTAGCTTAACCTGATGGATTGACCCTTACGGCTGTTATTACTTTGCCACGAGCTCCTCTAAACTGTATAACATATCAACAATAATAACAAATTCTGCAAAATATTTACTTAACGTATGATGCAACTTAGTACTCGTAACAGTAAAGATCTGTGTCACAGTATAGAAAAGACAGTATACTAAAACGCGAATACTTATTAACAAGCTTAACAGCAGGAACCACAGACTAACAAACTACGTAGTTCATTTTCATAGTTATTATCACCCTAAAACCAATAATGACTGGGTTAAAGCCACCACAACTGTTCGCGAAGAGTTATAGCTGCGGTGTCTGCAACTAATAGCAATTTATAGTCTATAAAACTTTTACACGCTCAGGTATGTTTGACAAACTGTTATATGACTGGCTGTGTTACCACTTTTTTTATTTTATTGCTGCGTTACTTATATTACTGATGTTTATTTGCTGTGGGTTTGATGATGCGTGTAAAAGAGCTTTCTGTATGATCAATGCCATAGTACCAAGTGTTTCTATTTTTCAGATATGTTTCAATATTTTCCTCAACATTCAGGCCCGTACTAGTATTTCGACTGGCAAAATGTTCAGAAAGTCTAATATTGTTAGTTTCATTAACATAAACCCACATATTATACTCGAAACATGTTGAAATACTGTAAAGAATCGACATATTGAAATCAATCACGACTAATTCTGATGATGCTACGACGTAGCAACATGGCTACGCAGCCTATGCCAGCGTAGCAAAATGGCTATGCAGTCTACGTCAGCGTAGCATAAAGCCTACGGCGCTACGTCAACACTATTCTTATGACATCAGTTACTGTTTTATAATCGACCAAACACGATAGAAAAAGATAACTTCAACTATTTCATAAAGTCCAGACCACAAAATTTCATAACCCTTATGAAATTTTGTGGTCCAATTTTATTATAAACGGAAAAAACCAGGCAAACGTTAATCAAATGAACACAATTAGCTAACGAAGATAGAATTGTTTTTGTGCCCATATTTTTGATGCCTCGCCGTATATTTTCACTCCCGGGATGAATTTTGTTTGCTTTAATGACCGTAATCATTTTAATACACTTTTTATTCGTAAGGTCTACGAATAAAATTCTTTATCTGACAAAAATGTGTACCTTAACTACTTTAGAATAGAGCTCATAATTAAATCTAAATGACTTCGGGAATATCTTTAATCTAAAAGCATATAAATTGAGTGGAGCATTTTTTAGTCCATTGTTATACAGAGTTTTTAAATTACATCGGTTTTTCTACGTCTGCTATAATTTTGATGGGTAGATAGTATAAAATATTACTTATCCGCGAATTTGAATTTTTTATCATACAGACTTGAATAAAAACCAAAATAAAAAAATATACCCGAAAAAGCCAATAAATACTTTTTTAGGGTTCCGTACCTCAAAAGGAAAAAAACGGAACCATTATAGGATCACTCGTGTGTCTGTGTGTCTGTCTGTCCGTCTGTCACAACCAATTTGCTCCGAATCTAATAAACCGATTAAATTGAAATTTGGTACACGAATGAATTTCTGTGACACAAACATGGACATGTAACGTAAAGAAATTCATTTTGAATATAAAGAAAGTCAAAAAAAAAGAAACGTACTGCAAACTGTACCGTGTGACATATCAAATGAAAGGGCTTACTGTGAGGGTCTCAAATATATATTTTTTTTATATTTTAAAATAAATTATTTTAAAGTTATTTAAGAAAACAGACAAAACTTGTCCATTCCCCCTATCTCCTTATCTCCAAAGTAAAAATATACATATAATAGTTCAATACCTATAGATAAAACTTATAAGAAGTCTATGGTCTTAAAACAACATGGTAAATCTCTCAATATTATGCATAAAAACTTTCATTTGCAGTTGGAATGTATGGGAGAACATGTTTCTCAACTACAATGTTAAGTTTGTTCTTGAGATTCATCCCAACTACGGAACCCTTCATTGTGCGTAGTCCGACACGCACAAGGCCGGTTTTTTTTTTAAACTAAGCCTATACTATCCAACTGTTGGGCAAAAGCCTCCCCCAAGTCCTTCCAGGAACTCTTTTCCCGCGCTATCTCGAACCAGTCCTCTCCCTCAAACCAATCCTCAAATACCATTGCGTTGACAAAAAGAGGCAATTGTATATAATAAGTGTTTGTCAAACAACTTTTTTGCCCTTAACCATTACAGGAAATTATTAGGAACCTTCCTACTGGTGCACTTTAGTGCAATCTACCCACTTTGTCCCCAATAATGAAATCCAGTCTTTATTCTCGTAAGACTTTTCGCAGAAAAACCCAGTTCCCTATTCAATTCTAATTAAATCTGGCATAAATGGAAAAGTGGGTCGCCTGCGTGCGATCCGGTCATCTGCGGAATGGACTAGATTACTCAAGTTATATAGGAAACTAGCGACCCGCCCCGGCTTCGCAAGGTTAGATCGATCGCTAAAAAAGAAAAGCACAGTATCACTCGCTGGGCAAATCTGAAGTTAGTCTGAAAATTTCATCAAAATAGCTCCAGTCGTTTTGGAGTTCATAGTGAACATACATACACACATCGATTTTTAAGGTTCCGTACCAAAATGATAAAAAGGAACCCTTATGGTGCGACTCAGTCTGTCTGTCCGTCTGTCACAGCTGAATATCACCAGAACCACTAATGCTATCTCCAGAACAACTTGAAATTTTATTTTTTTTCCCCGACAGGGACTGAAAGGGGGTCTTAAAAATTCGAAGTAAGGCTACTAGGGCATCATATGAAAGAGCGCTGTTTGCACAAACATTTTTTTTTTTTTAGGTCGCATAGTTTTCGACTTTTGATGAAAAATGGCCGTCGATAAGGAGGGGGCCCTTGTCTCCGAAGTTTGCATAGAGAAAAATATGAAATTATTCTGTGATAGAAGTTTATGTAGATATTACAGAAAAAATAAAAAGATGTCTCTAAATAGCACAGTTTTTGTTTTATATATGATGGTACGGAACCCTCGGTGCGCGAGTACGACTCGCTCTTGACCGGTTATTTTTATATACATATACAGACTAGTTTGTCAAAGTCTGACAATTAGTCTTACCAATGGGTATCGTATTACTCAATAACTGGGTTGTGGAGGTCAGATAGGCAGTCGCTCCATGTAAAATACTGGTATTCAGCTGCATCCGGTTAGACTGGAAGCCGACCCCAGCATAGTTGGGAAAAGGCTAGGCAGATTGATATAGACTAGTTTGTTCCCGCGGCTCAGGCCGCGTGGAGGTCAGAAACTATCCTCGGGGTCGTAGGTATTACCGGGATAAAAGGTATCCTATATCCGCACCCAAGTCACGGTCTACACGTGTGCCAAATTTCATCCAAATCCTTTCAGCCGTTAAGGCGTGAAAACGTAACAGACAGACACAGAGATACTTTCGCATTTATAATAATAAAGCGTATTTTTTATACAGGGGAGAACTTTAAATTGAAATAAAACACAAAAAAATGTTTTAATTTTCCATGAAATTGGTTTTATTTGATAGGTAATTTTATGCCATTAATGTTTGAATATGATTTTGGGCCTATGGCCGCCGCGGTGAAAGTTTCGCAAACTTTTTGCAGTAAATCAGGCTGTATTTCGGCAATAATGCATCGAATATTGGCATCCAAGTGCTCAATTTTTACTGGTTTATCGGATTAGACATGCGACTTTACGTACATATCTCCAGAGAAAATAAAGTAATGACTTCAAATCGCACTAACAAGATGGCGAGATTTCGTGAAATCGTTTCGGTAAAGTCTTTTGTCAGATGTTTCCTTTAGTAAATTAAGCCAAAATAAAAGTTAAGTTTTTAGTAAACTAGGCTTTGGTGTCAGCCGCGGCGGCAACAGGCCCGGAACCATGTTCAAACATTAATGCCATAAAATTATCTATCAAATATGTAAAGCCAATTTCATGGATATTAAAACATTTTTCTGTGTTTAATTTCAATTTAAAGTTCTCCCCTGTAAAGAAAACACCCGATATAATCCATACTATCCATATTAATATTATAAATTCGAAAGTAACTGTCTGTCTGTCTGTCTGTATGTTACCGTTTCTCGCCTAAACCACTAAATGGATTTCGATAAAATTTGCCAAGACTATAGATGGTATCATGGGCAAGGACATAGGCTACTGTCTCAAAAATAATCCTACAGGGGTGATATAGGGGATGAAAGTTTGTATGGGAAAGTTCTTAAGTTAGGTATTTGAAAATTTAAATTTATGCTTTTGATACAAAATAAAGAAATATGTGGTTCAACGTTCTTGAAAAATCTTCCCCTAAGGGGTTAAGTAGGGGTTGATTCCAAAATACACAAAACTGCACAGGTTTTAATAAAATTTGGCAAGGATATAGATAGCATCCAGGGGAAGGACATAGGCTACTTTTTGTCTTAAAAAATAATCGTACCGCGTGATATAGGGGATGAAAGTTTGTATAGAAAACCCAGCTATTCTTAAGTTAGGGATATGAAAATTCAAATCTATGCTTTTGGTAGGAAATTAAGAAATATGTGGTACAGCGTTTTTTAAAAATCATCGCCTAAGGGGGTAAAATAGGGGTTGATTTTAAAATTCACAAATAATATTAAAAATTTAGTGTATCTCTTTTTAAGAGCTTTAAGGGATTGGAAATGTAGTCATACTTCATATCTTGAGGTAACATTGTCTCAATTAAAATGGACGTTTTAAAAACTTTTGTACGAGTGGACACTCGATCATAAGTTGCTTGTTATTAGAGCGTGACCGGCACAATAAATTTTAACCAAACAAAGTCCCCCCGCAGCGTCTGTCTGTCTGTTTGAACGCGATAAACTCAAAACTACCGAAAAAAATTCTCATACGGTTTTCACCAGTGGACGGTGTGATTCACGAGGAAGGTTTAGGTGTATTTAATTCATTAAGATTTAGTGTACATTGGCTGAAATATTACTATGATTGTTGAAGATGTCGGAAAATATCATGCCAGCTGGGAGCATTAAGCCCACCATAACTGCTTGAACCTTTGCGCAGTGTCGCTGCCTTAGATCGTAGCAATTTGAGTTTGCACAGTTATATCGGACGGCCCTATGTTCTCCACATGTAGGTACGTTCCCGTGGGATATTTTCCGACTTCCACGCGGGCGAAGCCGCGGGCGAAAGCTAGTATATATATATATATATACCAGACATGCCTTTTAAGTTCTGTCGTTTACATATTTGCCGCCAATTTTGAATTTAGAACTGTTAAATATTCAGATTTCTTTGCATTTAGAATATCAGAACAATTGAAAGAATTAAGATTAATGCAATTGTTTAGTCACAGCGTTGTTTTGAATCTATCAGGTCACGTACGAAAATGAATCTTACCAAGGAAAATGTCCGAGCAATAATTTTCTGTAATAATAATATAATGGGACATTTTCACACACGGTCATCTGGTCCCAAACTAAGCAAAGCTTGTACTATGGCAACCAGATAACTGATATACTACATATGCTACTTGTTTTTTGTAAATACATAATTATATAGATAATTTTACCCAGACTCAGGACAAACAGACATGTTTATGCACACAAATGCTTGTCCTGGATGGGAATCGAACCCACGACCTGCGTCATGATAGGCGGTATCTTAACCAACCACGCCATCTGGCCTGTCGACTATAAATTCCAAAGAGGCCTAACACGGCTTCAATATTTCCAAGAGCTAACATCTGTGTTCCATGATGAAGCCCCATATCTGCGGACTGTCGAATACTGGTATTTAGAATTCCAGCGTAGATATACCAGTCTTAGTGACAAATCTGGTGAGAGACGTCCTAAATCCGCCTTCACTGAAGATAACATCGTTGCTGTGTGACAACTCATCCTCGAAAATCATCATGTGACATATCAAGAGATAGAGGAGTTATTACGCATCTCAGGGACAATCATTCAGAAGACCGTGCATGAGGCGTTTGGTGTGAGAAATCTAGTTTATTTACTTTCCGACGATCGTTAGGCGGCCTGCGTCAGATGGTGTAAGAAAACACTTCAAAGGTTCAACCGAGGAGAGTCAAATCACGTCTATAACGTCATCAGTGGTGACGAATCTTGGATATATACCTACGATCTTGATTCCAAGCAACAATCCACAATCTGGGTCTTGCAAGACGAGCCAAAGCCGCCTAAAGTCGTTCGCTCTCGAAGTACTTCAAAGAAGATGGTAGCTACGTTCGTGGCGAAAACCGGACATGTTGCGACGATAGCACTTGAAGATCGTAGAACGGTCAATACAGAGTGGTATACCATAGTTTGTTTACCACAAGTCATCGCCGAACTTCGAAAATTTAACTCAAAGCGACGCATCATCACCATGACAACGCAAGCTCATACAGCGTTCGTCAAACGGTTGAGTATTTGAAGCTGGAAAACTTAGAATATCCTCCATACAGTCCTGACCGAAAGCTGACGATTTCTTTACATTTCCTAAAATTAAGAAAACTCTTCGTGGTCAAAGGTTCCAGTCCGATGAAGAAGTAGTCGATGCTTTCAAATCAGCCGTATTATAATAATAATAATAATATATAATAATATATCCTGGGACATTTCACATACGGTCATCTGATTCCAAACTAAGCAGAGCTTGTACTATGGAAACCAGATAACTGATATAATACATATACTACTTTTTTTTTTGTAAATTCATACTTATATAGATAATTACACCCACACTCAGAACAAACATACATGTTCATGCACACAAATGTTTGTCCTGGATGGGAATCGAACCCACGACCTGCGGCATGATAGGTGGTATCTTAACCAACAACGCCAACTGGCCTGTCAATATTGAACACCCCTACCTTGGAGTGGAATAAACGTTTTATTAACTGGTTCGAGCGAATGGAAAAGTGTATTTAACTACGTGGTGAATACTCTGAAATGCAATAAAAAGTACCACAAGTTTGTAGTTGTTTTTTTTTTCTGCTCACGACCAAACTTAAAAGGCAAGCCACGTAAGCGTAAAATACCATCACCCAATGGCGACCGCGGGCTTAGAGTAGTTGTGAACCTATGGGGTTCGGTTGACATTCGAGCACATATTGACACGAACCTATGCGGTATCATGCGATAGTTAAGGTAATAGAAATAGATATGTCTATGTAGAAGTGCATAATGCATAATGAGGCCACTAGAGAAACTAATATACTAACTCAAAGTCAAATAATGTATTTCTTATAGGCAAATAAATTGCACTTTTGAACGTCAAAATTTACGAGAAAATAAAATTAGTTCTAGTTGTCCCTTTCAAAAGATTAAAGAAGAAACTAAAGATTCTAACTAGTGGCTCTTGTGGAGATGTTATCTACTCAGATTTGTTACAGTTGTAATGACAATTATGTAATTTGGTTTAAATTAATAATAATAATAATAAATTGAGTGTGCAAGTCACCCCCTGCTATTTTATCCATGTATAATATATAACATTGGTCAGGCAGGGGACAGTCTTCCATAGTTCAAGTTACCCCACTTTAGCCACCTAGACCCATAGCCCAATATGTTTTGTTCCACGTACATACAACAATAGTCCTGCACCAACCGGGAGTTGTCCTTGGGTGCACTTGCATAGTGCATACAGGAACCACCGTCGGGTACCGTCCTTATCATTAAAATTATTTAAGAGGCCTCTACGAGTTGGCTTCAGCTCCTCGTACGTCTTCCAAAGGTCCGGAACTCCAGGTTCTTAAGAAATGTAAAAAATAAATAATAATAATATCCTGGAACATTGTTCACACACGGTCATCTGATCCCAAACTAAGCAGAGCTTGTACTATGGAAACTAGATAACTGATATACTACATATACTACTTTTTTATTTGTAAATACATACATATATAGATAATTATACCCAGACTCGGAACAAACAGGAATTGAACCCACTAACTGCGGCATGGTAGGTGGTTTCTTAACCAACCACGCCAACTGGCCTGTTGTTGTTTTTTTTTTTTAGTTATTACTAAGTATTTTATTTATTTTTAGATTCCCTTCTAATTTGTGACTGTGAAAACGTTGTAGGCAGGCTTTAGACTCAAAGATGTTTTGATTTGTTGGACATTTCCTATTTTGGTAAGTACCTGGAACTTGTTGACAGGCCTACACTGACCTCTCATACCTAATAACACTGTAATTTGAAAACATTGTAAAAGCCAATTATTCTAATTAAAAAAAATATTTAAAAAAAAAAACAAAAAACCCGACTGCACAAACACATAACTGAACAGAGAAAAACAAGAATTACCTACCTATAATCTAATATTTCAGGTCTTTGGTTTGTCCCCGCCTGCGATACCAAAATTCAATAGATTATAAGCAAATAGTTTTTGTTTTTCTCTTTTCAGTTATGTGTTTGTGCAGTCGGGATGATTGTTTTTTTTTTAATTTACAGCTTTTTAGTTTTATTAATATTTTGTGTTTCCAGATACAATATATAAATAATAATAACTTTGGCCCGCGGTTTCGCCCACGTGGTTGTAGGAAATTATCCCACGGTAAACGCACTACCGGGATCAAAAGTATCCTATGTCCTAATCAAAGTCATAGTCTACCCATGTGCCCAGTTTCATCCAAATCCGTTCAGCGGTTTTAGCATAAAAGCGTAACAAACAACCAAACTCACTTTCGCATTTATAGTATTACTTTAAATATAGTATGAAAAACCGGTCTATTGATACTCCAGACTAACAAAATGTATTACGTACCTGCTTAAATAAATTTTAAAAAATCCTAACACACTGCTAAATTTCCTTTAATAATACATTCCAACCATGATTCAAAAGACACGTGGCGCCATCTATTCATGAGTGATCATAAGAACGTTATTGTTGTTTTCCTCGGGAAATGTACTTTTTTTTAGGATGAACGGTACCCTATGTCCGTTTCTATACACGTGACAACGTATACACAACATTTCAGGATGATCGATTCAGTGGTTTATGCGTGAAAAATTAACAAACAAACAAACAAACTTACTTTTGTATTTATAATAGTAGTTAGGATAAAGCCATATACAATTTATTTGTTTCGTTTTAAATATGATTGGGCTACGGATTTATCAATTATTTAATTAACCAATTCATTATTTCTAATTAAATTTAAACACACAAAATATATATTTTTGTAATTCCCTTTCCTTATTTTAATACCCTACTTGATAGGATTGGTTTACATTTTTTAATTAACGTATTACTATTTCGCGCCAAAGTTCCGCCATTTTTTTTTAAACACCAATTTAAGGATACTTGGGTTTCTAAGACGAATAAAACGATACCTTAAAAGTCGAAATTTACAAACACAAGATACGCGAGAAAAACATAACCCTACCTTGGCAGTCGTGTAAAAAGAGTAACCATGGAGTTTCTTGCTAGCTCATCTACATAGAAAACGACAAATTGTAGTTTCTGACGTTTGTTCAGTGCCCATGTAGGTTTTATGTGAAATAAAAAAAAAAATATTTTGATTTTGTTTTAGAATGATAATAATTGATAGTATTATTGTCACACAGTTGAAAATACGACACTTTTTTTCCCTCTTATATTGTATGGCGCTAATGCAAAGAAATACATTGAAATACTGACATTTCATTATACAATGCTACCTATCATAATTCTGTATTTTTGAAGTAAAACCCAAAGTAATTAACATAGCGTAAATAAATTTCAAAGACATCAAAGCTTAGCGAGGTTTATAGAAATTATCACGTTATATCTTTGAACACGAAGCAATTTATTGGTTAGACCTCTGTACCCATGTACTTCAAAACACAACAAAGTTCAAACATAACTGGTTTTTAATCTTAACTAAATCGTTGAACTATTAAACGATAAACTTTTAACAATTTCAATTTACCTAAATATAATTGTTCTTTGAACTGTGAAATTGTTAGTATAATTTTTCGAGTTCATTATTTTCATCAAACTACTCGGCAAATGTTTGTTTTCAAGGCATTTTTTTTTTTATTAAATTGTTGGCCAAACGTTATGGACTGATATTCTTAAAAGGACCAACTATTTGGGGCTTGTAAATAGGAGCCAGTTTTGTGGAACACATGAGAAAGTTTAGTCGTATCTCAGTGACGCTATAATAAGCCACCGAGAGACCAATGGGCCAAGTTAGTAGCGAAATATGTTTAGTACATAGTGCTAGGAACGTGGACAATGTGGAATATTACAGCGTATAAGTTCTAGAGATATTGAAGCAGCTAAGCTATAGCCTCCGTCAGTCTTCATCTTTGAGCTGGGTAGTCTTGCTAACAATCTTGATCTTTCAAAATTTTTTGCTATGCATGAACTTTAACTAACTTAAACTTTAATAATAAATAATAATGAGTGGAGATTCGCAAGAGCAAACGTGCTCGGAGGAAGGAAGTATTCCAGTAAGGTGCTGGTAGGGATCTTGCCCGTACTTCCAGGATTGTCCCGATAGCCGTGGAAGACCTCTTCACTCCTCAAGCACCTCAGGAAGTGTTGCCCCCTTGTCGCTACGTCACTACGTGCTAGCGGCCGTTTCCGGGGGGCTCATTATTGAGTGTGCTAGGCACCCCCTGCCATTTTATCCGTGTATAATTGTATAACATTGGTCAGCCATAGTTCAAGTTACCCAATCCACTTTAGCAACCCAAGCCCATAGTTTTGTTTCCACGTTCTGCAATAGTCATGCGGGAGTTGTCGTTGGGTGCATTTGCATTTAACATTATATAAGGGGCCTCTGCGAGTTGGCTTCGGCCCCTCGTAGGCCTTCCAAAGGTCCGGGGCCCCAGGGTCCCGAGATATGTCTGAGAAACAATAATAACGAAATTTACTCCTAGCTAATTCAAAGATGAAAACAAGTGAAGAAAATCTTTATGTAAAAACTAAGGTAAAGCCCATTATTTTCAAACGGATTCCATTTACCTGCACGGTTAATATCGGTACTAATATAGAACCTTTATTATAATAGTTATTTACTTGACTTAATTACTCTAATAATACAATATAAGGTGTCGAAGTCAAAGTGTAGAATTTACCTTCAAGATGCTTCACATTGTTTACTATCCTGAGAATAATATGGCAGCTTCTGGTATTCACACCTTAATAATAAAAAAGACGTTTCTGCTATAACCCTTGTGGTCACCAGCTAAAATTAAACAAACATTCCTTTTCCGCAGTGGTAAAGGAGGTTAGGTTATTTAGAAAATATAATTTTATCTTTGTGAGACGGTTGAGATTTAGCAATTTAAGGTACTGGGACATAAATAACTTATATAAGCAGCCAAGCAGCATTTGTTCGATTTGAAAAGACATGTAAGTTTGATTCAGACACGAGAGCCTTGATCCTGCTGGTAGTCATATGTGGCAATAACTCGATCAATCTGCCTAGCCTTTTCCTAACTATGTTGGGGTCAGCTTCCATTCTAACTAGATGCAGCTGAATACCATTATTTTACATGGAGCGACTGCCTATCTGACCACCACAACGCAGGTACTTGGTAATACGATACCCCTTGGTATAACTGGTTGTCAGACTTTCGGGCTTCTGACGACCCGTAACGACTGTCAAAGATCCACGAATGACAGCCGCGACCAACTGCTAAACGTGCTTGTCGAGGCTCGGAGGAGCTCGGTATGTAAAGATGGTCACCCATCCACAGACCAACTTCGGCAAGCGTAGCTTAACCTGGTGGATCGCCCCGCGCGGCTTTAATTACTTAGCCATGAGCTATTACGTTCCATAAAATGGGTCAAACACTTTTGCAAAAACTTCAAAATATTCGTTTCCAAAATGAAATAATACACCTACACCAAAAGTATAACGCCTCGACATACACAAGTAACTTAAATATGAATATTTTCCGTATCGGAATGCTATGGAATTAACTATCTCTCGGTATCTCGAGCCTTCTTGGAATGCGACCCTTTTCCTCACTAAGGCGCACACCTCCAGCATTCTTCAATTTGCGACGTGACAACATGTACTTCCGATCAAGTTGCCGATGTTAACTATGAACTTTGAAAGGGGTAAATATAAAAAGGTAGGGCAGGAATTTTATGTTTGATCCGAAGATAGATTAGGTACTATGGGTACAGTTGGTAGGCAAGCCATTTAAGCCAGGTTTATAAAAGGCATGTTCCTAGAAGGTCATTTTTAGGTCCCTAAATCTCAAAAGGAAAAGGAACCCTTATTATCACTTCGTTGTCCGTCTGTCA
The DNA here is from genome assembly GCA_948252095.1 of Dicycla oo. Classification (NCBI taxonomy): domain Eukaryota; kingdom Metazoa; phylum Arthropoda; class Insecta; order Lepidoptera; family Noctuidae; genus Dicycla; species Dicycla oo. The sequence goes on along the minus strand of OX411715.1, from coordinate 26,832,607 downwards.
GTCTGTCAAGACGCTTTTTCTCAGAAACGCGAAGAGGTATCAAGTTGAAATTAATATTAAATGCATAAGTCTATGATGGTCCCTTGCAGCTTTAAAAAATCAAGCTTCCAAATCAACGCAATAAAAAAAATCAAAACCTATACGGTACCTTCCGTTGACCTAGAATCATGAAATTTGGAAAGAAGCAAGGCTATCACAGCACAAGTAAAGGAAAAAGTAAAAAAATCGTTAATGTGTAGTTTATCACACAAAAAAAATATTGGAATACGGAGCTAGCGAACAAATCCGGACTTATACTGTAATTGATTTTTAGAGTATAGGTCAAAAACCAAAATTAGCGAAAATTAATTATGTTGAATTTTAGGCTTTATTATATGAATAGTGTATCAAAATGTAAGCCCGGATCTGGCTTTAATTCAATGTAAACCTTAATCCCCCTTTATTTATTTATTTTTTTGTTTGACAATGTCCATTCATCGAATTAGACAAGGACGAGTCCGTTTCTGATTAAAAACACTTTTTTTTTAAATGAGGCGTTTAGAGCCCGTTTTGATTGAAAATATTTCGTTAGTAAATATAAGAGTGCACAAAGAGCGCAAAAAAAAAATGGAGTGGGTGGACAAGTCCGGACTTGTTCGCCAGCTCCTCAAATGTAAATTTGTAAAATTACAAACTTACATTGCAAAAGTAAGTTTGTAATCGCAATAAAATAATTTAGGATTGGAGAATTGACCGTGAATATTAATCGATGTATGGGTGAAAATGGTTTTCAACTAATGTCAAGTTTGTTTTGGCAATAAATTCATCCCAACTATTGAACCCTTCATTGTGCGTGGTCCGACATGCACTTGGCCGGTTTCTTTTATGTCAGACTTATCATCTAATACTTAACATCCACTCACTGAAACTTTTGCTAAAGAGTTCCTTATGTAACGAAGGTGGGTACTAAAAATGGATTTTTGTAAATTCATCCTCTACCTACACTACAAGTGGTCGATAACTCCAAAAAAATCATCAAATTAATTTATTTTTTGTTATAACCCTATTAGACATCGTTACCCATCACCTTTGCGGAGTTTCGCTAGCTAATTTATTTTGACCCTATATACCTACCTTAATTGAAACACTCAAATTTTATACTTGAGCTCTTTTGAGCTACTCCCCTTTTTATTTTTATCTTTTATTGTATACTTGTATATTATACATATATTATATAACATTTACCTATCTATCTATCTATTATTTATAATAAATTCGTAAACTTTCAGTGACTGTACATTAAAGATTAAAGCAAAATGAATGTAAAAAAACACTTTCAAATTTTGTATGTTTGCCGGTTCATTTGTGTGCGCATAACGTAAAAGCCACTCATTTCATTCTACATCAAATTACGGAAATATAAGAATCTTTATTGTGAGTAACACTTACAAAATCGCACGACAGAATCAAAAGATTTTTTTTTTTTATTTTAGTTAGAAACCAGCGAGAGACCTCTTCTCGTTCCGGGTCCCGTTATTTGAGGTCGGGTTTCCTCACTTTTCTGCGCCAAATAATTCTGTCTCGGGTTGTCGGTAAAGCCCAATTGGCTTTCTTGAGGTATCTTTTTATATTTGCTTCTCTTTTGTTCCAGTTTAGTGCAATTTGTACCACATGATGTTCATTGCGTCTTTTAATATGTCCATACAATCTTAGGCGGTTTTCAGTAATTTTATCATTGATAGGTGCGACTTTAAAGCTGCCTCATATTTTTGTGTATTCATTGCGAACTTTGTCAAGTCTGGTCACACCACCACACCACACCGGTATGCACCTCCATGCGTCTTCTTTGTTGTCCAACATTCGGATCCATACAATAACGCCAGACGAACGCTGTTTTATATACTTTATTTACCCTTTGTTTTAATGGGAGTACGTTGATCACACAGTACTCCTGTAAGTGAACGCCATTTCAACCATGCGACGTTGATCCTATGAGTCATGTCAGCATAAGATAAGCGTCTTTTGTGAGCATGGAGCCCAAATATTTGAACTTCTCTCTCAGTATTGCTCCTACTAACCCTCAGGCCGTCCAAGCATCTGTTTCCACGTATTTAGGAGTTCATGCAGATGTTTTGCGGTATCAGCAGCCAGAAAAAGGCTGAGTTAGATCTACGTCCACGCGGACGAAGTCGCGGGCACAGCTAGTCACAAACAAATATTATACAGACTGAAATACTTAGTCACAATTGCATCCACATTCCCGCTTTTCGCTCCCAACTCACACCAAGTAATAACCATATTTTGAACATGCCGCAGTGCATCTGCTTGAGCTCATCTAACTTATTATATCCCGCTGTTGGCTAGTGCTTGCATCGTAAATTACGTCAATAAAGAGCTTCTACATATCGTAACGGGAAGACATCATTATGTCTAATGAAATGCTTACATACACATTTTACGAGCCGTTTTGCTTAGAATTAACTAGTCATAGTCTCATTAGACAGTGTGAAAATAAACTACATTATACGAATGTAAAATTAAAACAATAGAATTTACTACCAAAATGTAGTAGTAAATTCTATTATGAAAAACTTTTTTAGCCAAAAAATAAAACCGACTTCCAAAACAAAACACTACAAAGTGAAAAATAACTTTAATTTCGGTAGTCGGTGTCTTGGGTTTTGTATTTTAGTTTTTTGCCACCGACTTCCGAAATTAAAGTTATTTTTCACTTTGTAGTGTTTTGTTTTGGAAGTCGGTTTTATTTTTTGGCTAAAAAGTTTTTATTTTTCACTTTTTAGTTGTGGAACCTACCCCACACTAATTCGAATACATAATTGAGCACAATAATTGTAGATATAGCCATGTAAATAAGAGTGATAGGAAATTATTAAAACACCATCACATCATCCACATAAAATAAGTGGGAAATATACGCATTATTGAAGCTAACTCAAAAACTCCCCAAGCAAAGTTAATAAAATTTATACGAGACCACCTCGGAAGTATACCCTATCAAACAAAAAAAGAATTTTCTAAATAAGTCCATCCGTCTTTGAGTAATCGCGTAACAAACATACAAAAAAAAAAAAACATACAACGAATTGAGAACCTCCTCCTTTTGGAAGTCGGTTAAAAATTATTGGAGTCTAATGAAAAGACATCATTGTGTCTAACTTTATTTTTATACGAGCAAAGAGTATGTATTTCTGCATGGAGAATACTGCTCGTGAGTTAGTTGGAAAAACTGAAAGAATATAATATTAAATAACCAACAAGAGAGACCGAAAGAAACATTTCTTTGACACAAAAAGTACACAAAACAAAAGCAGTCAAAAAACAAAACATAGGTACTGTACTGTGTGCCCACTATTAAATATATTAATCGTGTTTATTCTAAAATATAGTCAGTGTAACTCCACTCGTCTTTCATTTAATACGCCTCACAATACATGGCGACCCTGCCAGCGCTCTGCCTCGGGTGTGCATTCCTTTGCCCATATTAGGAGTACGATAGATGATCTAATTCTAATAAAATAAAGAGGATAGCTACGATGATCACGGACTGTGTGCTGTTATTCAACGTACAACTGCAAATACGTGTCCTAAGGGTATCCCCAATTGCCAGTCACCATCATGGGAGGTTCTACATCCAAAACAGAGGAAGTGATTTTGGCGCAAACTGCTTCTGGTGGCGCTGAGAACATTGCACACCTAGAGACTTTGAAACAACACGTTGGTGCTATTAACTATACCCTGGTCACAATCTGCGTTGTCTTGGCGTTGGGGGCGATATTCGTTTTTTGGCGCACATACAAAAGGTGCCATGAAAAATTAGTGGAGCGTCGACTGAACGAGTTCGCATTGCAAAGATATGCGAGTATCTTTCGCCGGGAGCGACGTCAATTGGAAAAAGAAGGGACGGTCTAGCGATGCAAGTGATTTGAAGTGATTTGTGTTCCGCGGGTGAATTCGTGTCAGTGGAAATTTTATCAGAAGTAGTTTCGGTTATACGGCTATTACTTATGTGCGAATTTTAGGAGCGAGGTATATTTTTTTGTTTTTTTTTCTCACTTTAGGATACAATGGAAAATAATTATGGACATTAAATCACCGCTTACTTCTGTTTCGTAATCAATGTTATCAAGATATTAGAGGGTTTACCCATTATGATTTATATAAGTGTATGTTATGGCTGATATACTAGAGGGCCTATATAAGGAATTAAGAGAGATTAGAGTTTATTTGGTAAAAATTGGTCCAGAGCGTCGACGGGGACCTATAAGTGTATCTAAACAAGCAGAGGCAAATATTTTATATGGCCAGTATACATCCTTAATAAATAATTTGCAGAGCGATATTGAGAAGGGTGTCATAGATAGAAAATCAATAGAGTTAATTAATAAATATAGTTCACAATTTTTGAGCTCGTATAACGAAATTGTAAAATTTTGTTCTGAGAGGGTAAATAAAGAAGAGTTCAGCAAAATGAGTACGGACACATTTGATTTAAAGATTGCTCTAAATCTATTACCAGTGATGAACGATCACGATGACGTAACTAGAAAGTTAATTGAAAATATTGACTATTATAACTCAATACTTGACAAGGCAGAATGCAAGAAAAAATTAATAATGTTTGTATTAAAAAGTAGGCTCTCCCAGAATGCTAAATTAAAGTTATCATCTATTTATAGTACTGTTGAGGATTTGTTAAAGGATATGCGACAGCTACTTCTGCCAAGAAAATCACCCACTGCTCTCCAGACCAAGCTGCAAAGAGCAATACAGAAGGACAAGTCCGTAGCAGATTTTGGTAAGGAGATAACTGAATTATTCGTAGACCTTACTATTTCTCAAGCCGACGGCGACTCGTCAGCATATCAAGTGTTGAAACCAATTAACGAGAAATACGCAATAAAAAGATTCGCGGATGGCTTGGCAAATAGTAAGTTGAGCACAATTATTGCAGCGCGTAACTTTACGTCCCTAAAGGACGCGGTACAAGCAGCCCTGGACGAGGAAGTGTCTACTTCAGCGGATTCAACGGCGGTTTTAGGTATGTACCAAGCTCAAGCCAGTACTACAGAACAGTTTCCCAATAGATATTTTAGAGGTCAGCGGGGACGAAACGGTAGCCAGCGTGGATTCTATTCGAGGAATTTTGTGCGAGGTCGGCCAGTAAATCCTTCACAATATAATAACAGACAAGATTGGGGTCCCAGTACGAGACCTAACCGGCGAGGTGACAACCGGGGTCGAATATCTGCTAGTCGGGGACGAGGAAATCACGCTACCGGAAGTGCTAATGCTCTAGATGTGGAAAATAAAGCGCCAGAAAATGAGGAACAAGTAGTGACAGAGTCCCTAAACCATTTTTTTCGATCCTAATGTTATTTACAATTTTAATTCGTTAAATAACGTATCATTTGATATCGGTTGTCATCATAACCATAGTTGGCTGATCGATACGGGCGCATCAATTTCAGTTGTCAACACTGACATTATAGCTTGTTTAAAAATACCATTCCATATAGATAAACTTAAAATAAAAGGAATAGGTGGTGATGTCATTTCGGATGGTTATGTGTATATTAACTTGCGCCGAAATAATGAAAATTTTAAACACAAATTTTATGTATTGAAAACGCTCCCTTCTAAGGTTAAAGGTATTTTAGGTTATGATTTTTTGAAAAAGTTCAAGGCTATTTTAAATTTTCCCAAGCCCCTCATCATTCCGTCTCGCGTAAACGATGATCGAGACCTTGGATTTAAGTAAATAATAGATTTACTTGGCACAAATATGAAATAATCAGAATACTCTAAATTTGTTTGACTTTTTATTTTATCTATTTCCCTGATAGTAGTTAAGGATAATTCGACGAAGTTCGTCGGTTTTTTAATAATCTCTACAACTTTTGCTTGTTCGGTTCCTGAGTTAGTGTGACTACTATTTTTTGAGAAAATTTGATCGTTTGTTTGTTTATTCAACGCTAATTGTATACTTTGAGCCCTGGTTAGAACGTTAAGAACACCGTAATTTTTTAGATCATCTGAAGTCAAAGTTATTCGCGATAACGCATCGGCCGCGGAATTTTTACTACCTTTCAAATATTCAATACTAAAGTTATATTCCTCTAGTTGTAAACGAAATTTTAATAAACGACTGGAAGGGTCTCGCATTCCGAATAAGTATATCAAGGGTCGATGGTCAGTTTGTATTTTAAATTGTCGGCCATATAAATAAGGCCGGAAGTATTTTACGCTCCAGACTATTGCAAGGAGTTCTTTTTCAATAGTTGGGTATCTCTTTTCGGCGTCGTTTAACCCACGACTAGCATAGGCTACAGGTCGACCATCGCTATTGCATAAGACCGATCCTATCGCGGTTCCTGATGCATCAGTTTGCAAAATAAAAGTATTGGTTTCTGAAAAGTCTGGGTATTGAAGTACCGGTGGACTTATTAAACTTTTTTTTAGGTATTGAAATGCACATTCACAGTTTTCCGACCAAATAAATTGAACATTTTTACGACAAAGTTGGTTTAATGGATAAGCGTATTCTGCAAAATTGGGAATGAATTTCCGATAATAATTTAAGAACGCTACAAAACGCTTAACTTCTTGCCTATCCTGAGGCTTGGGATAGTTTTCGACTGCTTTTGTTTTTTGTGGATCGGGTAAAATGCCCTTCTCCGATACAATATGACCTAAGTATAATATTTGCTTTTGTAAAAATGTGCATTTTTCTGGATTTAGTTTTAAATTGACTTCTCGTAATCGACTAAGTACGTGTATTAAATTTTGATTATGATTATTCAAATTACGTCCAAAAACGGCGAGATCGTCTTGCTATACGAGACACTTCTCATAATTTAGACCAGACATTGCTAACGTCATCATACGAGAGAACGCATTTGGACTGGTTTTCAACCCCATAGGGAGTCTGGTCATTTGGTACTGGTTTTTGCTAGTTGTAAATGCCGTATAGGGTCTACTGTCAGGATGTAAACTCGACTGATAAAATCCTTGATAAAGATCTAAATGAGAGAAATACATTGAACCCGACAGGGAATCTAAAATATCACTGATATTCGGTAGTGGGAATTTATCATCTTGTATGTGATCATTTAATTTTCTATAGTCTATTACTACTCGCCACTTCTTTAGCCCCTTAGAATCTTGTTTTTTTGGTACTAGCAATATAGGGCTTGACCACGAACTTCTACTTTCCTCTATAATTCCGTCTTCTAGCATATTTTGTATTTGCTTATCAACCTCTGCCTTTTGCGAGTGCGGTAGCCGATAAGGTTTGGTATACACCGGGGTTGTATGCGGTTTTAGTTCGATAGTTTGCTGGCATAGAGGAGTAGTAGATAATTTATCGCCCGGCAGGTAGAAGACATCAGGGAATTTGGCACATATATTTTCAATAGATTTAGTTTCTTCTTCATTTAATCCGTCTAATTTTATTAACGAAAATAACTTTTTAACCCTATTAGAGTTCATGGCAGGTTTTTTAAATTCACAAATTTGATAGTCGCTTAGTTTTGATGTTTTTAACGCAATATTATGTACATCTACATTTTCGTCCCTAGTGTTCAATATTTTTATAGGAATAGTGCCGTTAATGGGCTTCACAATTGTACTCGCGACAAATACGCCCTCACATAATTCCTGACACTCAATAACAGAATCTTCTGACAAAATCATTTCGACATAATGAATTGATTCGCTTCTAGCACAAATCTTTAAAGTGGTATGGTTGTCTTTTAAGTTGTTATTAAATGGTAAGATAATAGTATTCCCGAAAGTTGTAGTTAGTTGCAAGGATTTTATTTCAAAATTTAAAATAGCCTTGAACTTTTTCAAAAAATCATAACCTAAAATACCTTTAACCTTAGAAGGGAGCGTTTTCAATACATAAAATTTGTGTTTAAAATTTTCATTATTTCGGCGCAAGTTAATATACACATAACCATCCGAAATGACATCACCACCTATTCCTTTTATTTTAAGTTTATCTATATGGAATGGTATTTTTAAACAAGCTATAATGTCAGTGTTGACAACTGAAATTGATGCGCCCGTATCGATCAGCCAACTATGGTTATGATGACAACCGATATCAAATGATACGTTATTTAACGAATTAAAATTGTAAATAACATTAGGATCGAAAAAAATGGTTTAGGGACTCTGTCACTACTTGTTCCTCATTTTCTGGCGCTTTATTTTCCACATCTAGAGCATTAGCACTTCCGGTAGCGTGATTTCCTCGTCCCCGACTAGCAGATATTCGACCCCGGTTGTCACCTCGCCGGTTAGGTCTCGTACTGGGACCCCAATCTTGTCTGTTATTATATTGTGAAGGATTTACTGACCGACCTCGCACAAAATTCCTCGAATAGAATCCACGCTGGCTACCGTTTCGTCCCCGCTGACCTCTAAAATATCTATTGGGAAACTGTTCTGTAGTACTGGCTTGAGCTTGGTACATACCTAAAACCTCCGTTGAATCCGCTGAAGTAGACACTTCCTCGTCCAGGGCTGCTTGTACCGCGTCCTTTAGGGACGTAAAGTTACGCGCTGCAATAATTGTGCTCAACTTACTATTTGCCAAGCCATCCGCGAATCTTTTTATTGCGTATTTCTCGTTAATTGGTTTCAACACTTGATATGCTGACGAGTCGCCGTCGGCTTGAGAAATAGTAAGGTCTACGAATAATTCAGTTATCTCCTTACCAAAATCTGCTACGGACTTGTCCTTCTGTATTGCTCTTTGCAGCTTGGTCTGGAGAGCAGTGGGTGATTTTCTTGGCAGAAGTAGCTGTCGCATATCCTTTAACAAATCCTCAACAGTACTATAAATAGATGATAACTTTAATTTAGCATTCTGGGAGAGCCTACTTTTTAATACAAACATTATTAATTTTTTCTTGCATTCTGCCTTGTCAAGTATTGAGTTATAATAGTCAATATTTTCAATTAACTTTCTAGTTACGTCATCGTGATCGTTCATCACTGGTAATAGATTTAGAGCAATCTTTAAATCAAATGTGTCCGTACTCATTTTGCTGAACTCTTCTTTATTTACCCTCTCAGAACAAAATTTTACAATTTCGTTATACGAGCTCAAAAATTGTGAACTATATTTATTAATTAACTCTATTGATTTTCTATCTATGACACCCTTCTCAATATCGCTCTGCAAATTATTTATTAAGGATGTATACTGGCCATATAAAATATTTGCCTCTGCTTGTTTAGATACACTTATAGGTCCCCGTCGACGCTCTGGACCAATTTTTACCAAATAAACTCTAATCTCTCTTAATTCCTTATATAGGCCCTCTAGTATATCAGCCATAACATACACTTATATAAATCATAATGGGTAAACCCTCTAATATCTTGATAACATTGATTACGAAACAGAAGTAAGCGGTGATTTAATGTCCATAATTATTTTCCATTGTATCCTAAAGTGAGAAAAAAAAACAAAAAAATATACCTCGCTCCTAAAATTCGCACATAAGTAATAGCCGTATAACCGAAACTACTTCTGATAAAATTTCCACTGACACGAATTCACCCGCGGAACACAAATCACTTCAAATCACTTGCATCGCTAGACCGTCTCTTCTTTTTCCAATTGACGTCGCTCCCGGCGAAAGATACTCGCATATCTTTGCAATGCGAACTCGTTCAGTCGACGCTCCACTAATTTTTCATGGCACCTTTTGTATGTGCGCCAAAAAACGAATATCGCCCCCAACGCCAAGACAACGCAGATTGCGACCAGGGTATAGTTAATAGCACCAACGTGTTGTTTCAAAGTCTCTAGGTGTGCAATGTTCTCAGCGCCACCAGAAGCAGTTTGCGCCAAAATCACTTCCTCTGTTTTGGATGTAGAACCTCCCATGATGGTGACTGGCAATTGGGGATACCCTTAGGACACGTATTTGCAGTTGTACGTTGAATAACAGCACACAGTCCGTGATCGTAATAAATCATCGTAGCTATCCTCTTTATTTTATTAGAATTAGATCATCTATCGTACTCCTAATATGGGCAAAGGAATGCACACCCGAGGCAGAGCGCTGGCAGGGTCGCCATGTATTGTGAGGCGTATTAAATGAAAGACGAGTGGAGTTACACTGACTATATTTTAGAATAAACACGATTAATATATTTAATAGTGGGCACACAGTACCCAGCTTCCCAGCTCAAAACGGTGAAGGAAACCGGCATGTCTTAGAACGAAAAATTCGAAGACATGTGACATCCCCTAACCCGCACTGGACCCGCATGGTGGTTCTTGGCCGACTCCCTCTCACAGGGTGGGGGGGAGGGGGCAACATTATGGACAACAGAGGGGGAGAACCTTATGTGCTGATTATGATGACACCCCGCTTCTGAATTTAGAATTCGAAGTTGAAAATGTGTCAAACACTACTTTAGGTAATTGTGAAGTAATCACCTCAATCAAAATTCCACATGAAACTTGTATGAAACCCTCTTGGAAACCCAGCTGGCCATATTTCGTTTCTCGCAATAATACCGGCTTTTGAAAAAGAGAAAAAATAAACCTTTCCCCAAAGATTTTGTTAAACTTCATCTTTTTAGTCCAAAATGTTATGATTTATGACAAATAACGTCGAAAAAAGAAATATCTTACTCAAAATCTAATAAACGGAGGAGGGAAATTCAACACAGAAAGTGGAGCAACCAAGGTGAGGAAATCGGTCATTAGACCCCTACACTCCAGGTCAAGGAAAAACAAGTAGCGATATCAATTTCAATATTTTACGTGCACTGGTGCTTTAGAAAATCAAGCACGTAACAAACATACCAAAAGGATTATATGGAATTAGTGTTCCGTACTTACAAACTTGGTATAAATTACAAAAACCCGACCAAGTGCGTGTCGGACCACTTCCAATGAAGGGTTACGTAGTTGGGATGAATTTATCCCAAGAACAAACTTAACCTTGAGTTATGTACACGTCAATAAAAGGCTGGAAGAAGAGATCTGGTAACGACTGCTATATTAAAATGTTGAATCCACCCACATATATATTATCAAAGTACCGACATAACACCTTGTTTATTTATTTTTTCTTACTTTATTGGGACATAAAACAGTTACACATTACAATTTAAGTGTGACAAAATAAATTAAAAACGTGTAACCCACACCAATGTCCGCGAAATAATAGTATAAAAATATATAATTCAAAGCATGCGTTGATTTTACAGAAAATTTCAGAAGTAGTTACTAGTACGTATTTTGGAATGAAAAGATGACTATTTTAAAGATTCAATAGCCATCTTTTTGAACTTAAAGTGTGTGAGCGCGAAAATATCCAAATTGATGAAGTGGGTGTTATACGTATCTACAATGCGTCGGAGAGGCGCCCGTGCACCAGCGTGAGTTTGCACCTTACGGTGTGGAACAGCGGGGCACACGCGCCTCTCGACGCATGACAGTTCTAAGTACAATGTAACATAGGTTATTGGTAATATCTGGACAATCGAACCTGTTATTACACAGACCATGAAGGTTCATGACCATCAGTAGGCTGCGTCTTGACTCCAAGCTTTGAAGATTATAACGCATTAATAATCGTGTATATGGCAATTTAGACTTAGTGCATCTGTAGTGCATAGCACGTAAATATTTTGTTTTGAACCATTTCCAATCTCTGTATGTAAGTTGTTGTTGAAAATCATGTTCCCTCATACATTCCAACTGCAAATGTAAGTTTTTGCGCACAATATTAAGAGATTTACCATGTTATTTTAAGATCATAGACTTCTTATAGGTTTTCCCTTTAATCTATAGGTATAGACCTACTATAGTATACTCAGTAGTTTCGGAGATAAGGGAAGGAATGTTAAATTTTTGTCTATTTTATCAAATAACTTGAAAACAGTTAATTTTAAAATTATAAAAAAGAAACATATTTGAGACCTTCACAGTACGCCCTTTCACTTGAATACCACACTGTACAGTTTGTAAAACATTATTTTAATTTTATTTTATTTGTCCCCCAATATTGACCCCCATATTCTATATTCATTTATTTACGTTAAACGTCCTTGTTTTAGACACAGAAATTCATACGTGTACCAAATTTCAACTTAATTGGTCCATAAGATTCGAAGCAAATTGGCTGTGACAGACGCACAGACAGACAGACAGACAGACGAATGATCCTGTAAGGCTTTTGAGGTACAGAACCCAAAAAAAAAAAACGCTTGAAATCCTCATTTTAAGAAAACTTAATTTGAGATTTAGAATAAATTACATTTTAGGTCTCCCTGTTGCTATTTTTGAATGTGCTTGATATTTTGGAAAAAGCTTAACAAACTAAAATATGGCGTCGAAATCCTCTGCATCGCAGTCGAGTGCTAATGTACCCAAGAGACTGGCGGCATTGCCACGTTGTATGGTAATGCTTAGCCTCTGGCCAAGGTAAAAGCCAACCCTTGGGTCACGGGAAGTGTCAACCGGCCCTTTAGAGATTTCAAAGGATGTCCTTTGAAATCTCCAAAGGGCTGTAACCTAATGTCAGTACGTATAGACATAAGATATCGATCGCCTGCATTTTCTAAAAAATAAAACAATATTGTGACTGCAGCAACAATAGCCATACGTTATTGCGACAATCGTAATTCACCCTCCAATAGACACACCTCTATAAAAACATTAACATTCGCGCAACACATATTAAGTTCGCCCCAACCAATCAAAAAACAAAATAAAAAAAAAAAACAAAAATCAAAAGCCACTTATTCAAACTGGGCTGAGAATCGGCACTTTTCGAAAGTCAAAATTACATAAGACAGTCCCCCAAAACGCCCACCACTTCTAATCAAACTGCAAACTCATCTATATTCTGACTATACAAGAAGCCAACCTATATTCCGAAGCATAGTGACGCAAATACACTAAATCAGGACAAAAGACGTCTCCTGAACAATGTCCAGAAATTAAAGTCCCTTGAAACATATTAATTTCTCAACTTGTGCAATGGAAGGCAATTAAAACTTGTGACGGTGAACGTAGCAAGTTGAAATTCTTAATTCTTTTCCATTTAATTTCATCTTCGGCTCTGCTATGAAGTGAGATGTACGTAATTAATAGTTAGTAATGATTGGTGTGAAGTTGCTGAGGTGATTTATTTTTCTGATATTGTGCAGATATAGACAGGTTTATGAGTTCGGCTAAAATTATGATGTAAATATGAAGCATGATTAAGATTAATTTTCGAATGAATTAGCGCTTTTTAATTGGAAATAACCGGCGACCTGGAGTTACCGACATAGCTTGCAGAGTAAACAAGCTGAAGTCGCAGTGGGCTAGCCATGTTTGTCGAAGTTCCGATGACCGATATAGCAGACGAGTCCTGGAGACCGCGTCGGTCCTACAACCTTAAATAAGTGGCTGGGACAGACTGGATGCCGAAGGAAGACGGTAGGATGTTGTGGCGCAGCCTAGGAGAGACATATCCCCAACAGTGGACTGCGATAGGCTGAGATAATTTAATTGGAAAAAAGAAGTGAAATTTCAGTACTTATAAAAGCAATCTCAAAGCATTTTAGTTCCTACGTGAGATTTGTTTTATGTTGTCAATCATTTATTATACTCGCCAGTTCAATTCGACTTGTTAACTAATAAAATGGCTTTTATTCATCTTTTGAATGTCATGAAATGTCAAAGATACACAACTCGATTTACATTGAGACATTGTAGCAGTAATACTTTGTGTTAGTAGAGTCATAACTAACTTTATTTTGATTTGTTATTTTAGTACAAAGAACAAATATTTTGCAATGTTATTTATTAGTCATGCACTTTAAGAAAATGAGCTCTTCAGGAAGGTATAAATTCGAGACAAAATCAATGAATGTCTGCAATTCTAACCTGCTCGCCTTCTAGTTTGCTTACTATATTTGACTGCCCCTGTGGCCTTGTGGTCGCAAGGGTCCTGGGTCCAATTTTTAGGTCAGGCAAAATGATAGTAGGTTTTTCCACTAGGAATTTTTCAAGTAACAGCCCAGTGTTTGGAAGTTATACCTACACAGAATTATTATTGATCTGCTTAAAGTTGGCATACAGAACAACAATCCACCTACTTCAAATTTTTTGTTATACTAGTGACTGATACTTAAACTTAACTTTGACAGGCCAGTTGGCGTGGTTGGTTAAGATACCACCTATCATGCCGCAGGTCGTGGGTTCGATTCCCATCCAGGACGAACATTTGTGTGCATGAACATGTCTGTTTGTTCTGAGACTGGGTGTAATTATCTATATAAGTAATGTATTTACAAAAAAAAGTAGTATATGTCAGTTCAGTATCAGTTATCTGGTTTCCATAGTACAAGCTCTGCTTAGTTTGGGATCAGATGACCGTGTGTGATAATGTCCCAGGTTATTATTATTATTAAACACAAGATTGTACTCATGATAACAAACAACTTTTTCTATGGGAAGAAACCTGAATTCACGAAAAAAAAATCTGCTGTTCCATACATTCATTTTCGCATAACTCGTCAAAATGTAGGGAGCAGCTGATTTTTTTCGCGATTTCAGGTTTGGTCCCGTAGTAAAAGTTGTTTGTTATCATGAGTACAATCTTCCGGTTTTTTGATCCGTAGTTACTTCAACCAATGGTTAAACATAGTAACTAATGGTTGAATTTTTGCTAAATGTGAAAGGCTAAACATGAACGAGTTATGCCATTAGTTACTATTTTTTAGTATGAATGAGCTAACATGAATACATTCATGTTTAGCCTTTCAAATTTAGCCAAAATTCAACCTTGTTAAAATTAGTTACTAATTTTAACCATTGGTTGAGTTAAATACGGATCAAAAAACCGGCCCTTAGTATCGGTCACTAATTACCAGTCACCCTATATATTATGTATCCTTTATATAATTTGACTATCAGCCTTTAAAAGATAAACTATGTAACGAGAGATCTATTCTAAAAATACTATTATCGAATATTGAAATCCACCAATCACAGCAAAGTACAAATCCAGATCACGCTTGACAGATAGCTAATGAAAATTCTCGGAATATTATTATTCACTCGATCAATAACTATATTTGCATTCAGAAAACTGCCTAGCACTGCTAGCTCTTATGTATTCATATAGCATATAACTTTTATGCCATCTGTCTGAAATCTCTTTGACCTAGGGTTCAATGTCGGCCATTTAGGCCTTGTAGAATGTCCTGTTCAGTAAAACGACTTCTGAATTTCAGTTTAGGGTTATTGAATATTGTAATACTACGTTTTTATGTTAAAACAACGGATGTTTGGGCTGTAAAGTTTTGCAGACTCTTTATTTGAAAGTTTGAAAGTTACATAATTCTAAAATAATAACATTTTAACGTTTACTGCTGAATAAGGCGGTTTGTACACACAAGTTATTCTTGCCGTGAAAAACTACGGTTTATTTGCCGTGTTTTGGCATGGTCGTCAGTGTAGTCTGGATTAATATGGAAGCTTGTTGACACACACGTTTTTCCTACGGCGCGGTTTACATGCCGCGTGATACATACAACACTGACTACTGCCTACACATGGTGAATAAACCGTAGTTTTTCATGGCAAGAAAAGCTTGTGTGTACAAAAGGCCTAAGGGTCTTTTTATAACAAAAAATAAATGCTGTAATCATCACGCTTGGTAAGCGAATTGGTCACTAAGCACAAAATTATGTAAGAAATGTTTCCAATTTTTAAACGTCGATTATTTTAAAATCTTTTTACAACACATCTTGTTGTAAAAACTACCGTGTATGTAAAGGGTATCTTAATAAGAATGCACTATTTAAATTTCATATAATTTTTTTTTGTGCAAGTGGCAACTCTGAAATTTTACAGCCGTCACCTATGATTATTCCGATTATTAAAAATGGAGTGCCACACAAAAGAAGAACGCATTATTATTGTGAAAACCCATTTCAAAAATGGGGAACCTGAGACGGCTCGCATTCGTTACAGGAACAAGATAACGGAGTTCTTGTGGCCTCAACTGGACGGCATAGATCAGGACGTCATGTGGTATTAGCAAGACGGCGCGGCGCCACCTGCCGCACCAAGAAGGAAACCATCGATTTATTGCAGCAACTATTTCCAGACCAAATCATCTCACAAAATTCTGATGTCAACTGACTACTAAGATCATGCGATTTAACACCGTGCGCTTTGTTTCTTGGGGTTTCGTGAAATCTCGGGTTTATGCGAATAAACCAGAAACAATTCCTGAGCTCAAAGCCGAGTTCCAACGCGTCACCGGTGACGTAAGCCACATCTTTGTCAAAAAGTCATCGAAAACGGAGGTCATTTGCCGGATATTTTGTTCCATACATAATCAGAACATATCTACTTTGTAGAGTAAAAATTTTGAAATGGGTTTTCACAATGATAGCGCGTTCTTCTGTAGTGTAGCTCTCCATTTTTAATAATCTAAACAATCATAGATGACAGCTGTAAAATATCAGAGTTGCCACTTGTACGAAAAAAAAATATTACACGATTTGAGACCCGCTATATAAGACATACTGCCTAATCACTGATGTGTTTGAATAACGGAATTATGATTTTAGCCTTATTTCTTTGCATAATAACATAGATTATTTAACTATAACTACATAGTTACAAAATAAAATAGGTAAGTAAGTGCCGGTTTTTTGATCCGTAGTTATCTCAACCAATGGTTAAACATAGTAACTAATGGTTGAATTTTGGCTAAATGTGTTTGTCAAAATAGTTACTATTTTTTACCATGAATGAGCGTCATGTTTAGCCTTTCACATTTAGCCAAAATTCAACTATTAGTTACTATGTTTACCCATTGGTTGAGTTAATTACGGATTAGAAAACCGGCCCTAAGTTAGTAGCTATAAATCAGGTGTCAACTTTCAGAAAAGTTAGTTGTAATTCAATTAGACTATAATTTACAGACGCTTTTGAAGTCTAGAGTTTCCAAGAAGTGCTCAAACCAAAATGTTACGAGCAAAAATATTAATGATGACTATTCTATTTTTTTTTTCCATTTTGGAAACAATTATTTCTAAAAATCGTGGTATTACTACTTACTGTGGAATTAATAACATTGCGGCACCCATCAACTTTCGTCAGCATCATCAAAGCCCCATTGCTTGGTAAAGGGTCCATCTTCTGGTATTTTAGATTTCTGGTTTCATGATTTTGGGTTTTGTTCAGGTGTTTTCAATTACTTTGGCGATGTCGTCAACGCAAAACAACTTACGGTCTATTTTACATTTTGAAACAATAGCAATAACAGTAGCAGGTGGCGTTCTGTAGTCTCTACCTACCCCCATTGGAAGAAGGCGTGAGTTATGTGTGTATAAATGTATCTATACTAACTTACTAACTAATATTATAAATGCCAAAGTAAGTTTGTTTGTTTGTTTGTTACCTATTCACGCTTAAACCACTGAACCGATCATCCTGAAATTTTGCATATACGTTGTCAGGTGTACAGAAACGGACATAGGGTATCTTTCATTCCGAAAAAAAGTACTGTTCTCGAGGAAAACAACAATAACTTTCTTATGATAAAAGATGGCGCCACGTGTCTTTCGAATCATGATTGAATTATATTATCTAAAATGTCAATTACAATTAATTCATAGTGACAACTGGTCATTTTTACTAACACACTACTAAAGTTATGTGTGTTTAGTATTGTGAATTGATTGTCAAATTCTAAATAACCACGAGCGAAGCCGCGGGCAAAAACTAGTAATTAATATATGTTTTTTATTTGATATTATTGTGTTTGTAGATTCGCGTTGTTCTCTTAAACCAAGCAACAGATTTTGATGCGGTTTACACCATCATTTAGGGAATTTATTGCGGAAGGATTTATGTTTCTCACCTACATTATTATTAAATTTAAATTAATGAATAAATTAAAAAATAGTCGTAAAAGCCGTGCAAAGCAAATAACTTCAATTTATGCATTGGCAACCCTTTATCACCTCACAAGATCATAACCACCAATAGATCGTTGTATCAGGTTAAGGACAGACTAGTATACGTGTGGTTTCTGATGAAGTTTCATTGCAAGAGATCATCAGGTGGCTGCTAGGCTCCATGATTGATGCAACCATTCGCCGTGTTTGCGACATAACAATTAAAAATATAAAACTCGAACGATGACGTTCGTCAACCTTCATCATCATTATCTCAACTTCAAATTACCCACTGCGGCGTTCGTTTAAACGCAGAATACATAATAGTACAAGTGTATAAACCTCATTTTGTTTCTACTAGTCTCCACAGTATCGTCTTCCTTCGTCCACGTCTCTCCATCGCAATGACATCCATGCAATAATAATAATAATAAACATTTATTTCAGACCAAGTCCATAATTTTTTTAGTATACTTAAAGTAATACTTAAAAACTAATGTTAGTATTGACAACACGACTATACAGAAACATGACACCGCACCCATCTTTGCAGCATGGGGACTCCCACCGATCTGCAAAAACACCCAGTATGGTGTTGGTTCTTTTTTTTTTAACTGAAAAGACGGCTGTACTGCTGGGGAGTTTGTTGCGCCACTTCTTCTCCCCAGTTAAAGCACTAGGAAGAGGTGAAGGGCGGGCGTTCTGGGGGACTGTCTTATGTAATTTTGTCGTTCGAAAAGTGATAATTCTCAGCCTAGTTTGAATAAATGACTTTCGATTTGATTTGATTTGGTGTTGCCACGAACGCGAGTGAGTTGGGAGGCGCATCTTTTCCTGATAATAGTGGCAAAGCAATCAACCCGCGCCTCAGCAAACCTCCCTGACGCACTGCATCGCCACGGTAGCCCCAACAGTACCCTGAGTGCATTGTTATATTCGACACGCAGGTCACAGGCTACACAGGTATGCCCGCTGAAAATAACTGACCTACACACAGACTGCAGGTGTAGAAAGATTAACAAAAAGCTTTAAAGGCAATGGTCTCTCCATTGTGAGTTTTAGACAGATTCTTCATGCAAAATCTGTCAAAAACTCACTGTACCGAGACCATTGACTTAGTTCCCTGGTATTGTCACTTTGGCGATGTCGTCAGACCAATGCATAACGTCCTCCACCTATTCTGAAACAATATTCTAATTAATATTAACATTAATTTATTAATTAGCTTACTGTATAACCCTTTAACACCTCGCAAGATTACAACCACCAATAGATCGTTGTATCAGATTAAGGACAGATTAGTAAACGTCTCGTTTCTGATGAAGATGCATTGCAAGAGATCGACAGGTGGCTGCTAGGCTACATGATTGATGCAACCATTCGCCGTGTTTGCGACGATCGGATGTCATAGATCAAGTCACCAGGAGATGTGTCAACTAATGTATTGACAGGATGTGTTTGTGTATACGGGAAATGGTTGACTGTTTGTGTTGTCTGCCGTTGGAGACTGTTCTGTATGATATCTGTACCTAAGTATTATTAATTCTAAAGTTTGACAAGGTCTTGTATTGATGAGAATTTTCCGTCAACTGATGTTTTGCAAAATTGGCTTTTATTGACTAACTTGACAACGTTACACATTATACAGGGTGGCAGGTACGATCGACAAAAGCTACGCTTTTCCAATTTTGAAACAATGTTGTTTGCAAACTGCAACTGTACTTATAACAAAGTAAAACAAAAGACCATAGGGGCACGTTTTTTCAATAAATCGGTGTACACAAAAATCTACTTTAAGGTGTAAAGGCGTCCGCTTTGTCGATAGTACATTGAGCTGCAACCTGTTACCATGGATTCAGTAAAATATACGTATGGTTTGGTTGAATTTTTTCGTCTGTTATTAAAAAAAAGTATGTGTCAGCTCAGACGCACGATTTTTTTTATTTTTTATTTATTTATTCATTCAAGAAAAATTCTAAACAAAAAAATCACATATTTTCTGCCAAACTACAGTTTGTCGGCAGTGTTCCCGTGGATACAGTTTTGTGACATACAAGTACTTATTGACTACTTATAAGTCGAAGCAAAAAGAAAGAAAGAAAATAAACAAATAAAAGGGTACACACACTAAATATCTACGGATGGGCTCAGGTCATCTTGCTTGCCCACCAGGCTGGCATGAGCAACGCTGAACGCATGCACGCAACAAACCCAGCACAAGCGAGACGCCGCGATGGCCGCTCGAGCGACAACAACAACACGGCGCGCGCGCATGCCAGACTGGCCGGCCCGCGCCTGCCTCATAAACTTGTTACATAACTAGGTTCTTACGCTAAGGACACAAACCTAAATAGTGCTTACGCAGGAATTTGAATTTACTCCTTAAGTAAAATTGTCTTTGAATATAATGGATAGATTGACCGCTACAATGAAAACTGGCCGAAAATAAACTAAACACAAAAATGTCACAACGCTTCGCTTGTATTTCATTATATTTTTTCCATAGAAAGTAGTAAATTCCAAAAACCTGTTATGTTGCGTCGTTCGTCATTTTTAAGTTAATCAACGTAAGCATTTCACTAAAAAATAGTTCTTTTCATAGTCTTTTGTCTGTAAAAAAGTTTGGTGAGATTATCAGACTCACCATAAATTGACTTGTCCGGATCGACAACCGCTTTCAACATTTCATTCTTTATAGAGTGCACGGAAGCTTCAAAAAAAAATATGCCACATCTATGTCATCAGAAGAATTATTGATCTGTGCCCTAAAGCAATGTAAACAGGCTATTGGTTTGTATCAATTACGGATTACCCTGCTGTGATACTAACTTTATAGATCTGATCTTAGTTTAGTTCATGTATTCCAATTAGGGATTGATTTAGAGACTCAATTACTAAGATTGTATGTAACATTTAGTTCACAACACTAAAGTTTTAGTTAATCCGTTCTGATGTTCTGTTAAAGTTGGTTGGTTTTACATTGGTAAATCTATACAGCAATGTGGCTGTTCAATGATTAAACGATGAATAGTAATTATTGGTTTATACTCAAACTCAACATAAACTGAAATCTTTTATTTCAAATAAAACAATTACAGACACGTTTGAATTAACAAGGATGACCTCTTCAATCAGAAAGATGAAGCTAGTTGCTTATTTCAAAGAGTAGTAGTTCCTATGGAGAAGAATGGACAAGAAACTCCACGTACACTCTTTTATATCAAAATTTGTTACAAAATATTGGTTACAACCTCAACCTTCATGTTCAAATTAGACATGTTAGAATAATGTAGAAAGACAGGCAAGTTAAAAGTGTCTGCAATAAAAAGAAAAAAAAGCAATTGAAAAATTATACAATAAATTAAAATACTCGTAAGCTGAGGTAGCTAAAAACTGACCAATCCCTACTGACGGCACACGTTCACGAACATAACGCATGTATCAGCACCATTCTGTTCAACCAACCGTTTTGAAGGGAACTTAAGGTGACGATAACCGACTTTTAATGACTTTAGAGTAATGATCACGTCTAAACAATAGTCAATGGTTTGAAAAAATATATTATGTTAAATTAAAGCATTTTCTTAAGACGCCCCCAGAGCATCCGCAGTTCATACAAACTAAATACCAAAATAATTTGTAAATCAAACATATTCTTAAGGTAGTGCGTATTTTATCAGTTAATGTTTTGGATTATGTTTATATTACATAGTGTAATTAATTTGTAAATGTATGTCTAACACAGGTAAAACCTGAAAATCACCCAAAAAATATCAAGCGTAGTTTTATGAAACCTTTTAAAGATGATTTAATTATTTATCTTTTAGTATACGTGTTTTATTAAAATACCTTTTGTTTTATGTATAATAATAATGCGTGTAATTTGGGACAGCGCTCCTTGATGGGCGAGTCCTGGACGTACGACGCGTTGCGTGAGCTCAGCACAGAACACGCAAATTAACTACTCAAGGCCATTG
The DNA here is from genome assembly GCA_948252095.1 of Dicycla oo. Taxonomy (NCBI): domain Eukaryota; kingdom Metazoa; phylum Arthropoda; class Insecta; order Lepidoptera; family Noctuidae; genus Dicycla; species Dicycla oo. The sequence continues at coordinate 26,810,684 of OX411715.1, read as the reverse complement.
GCATATATCTGCGCCTTAATGATCCAACACACACGACACCACCAGCGAGACAAATGAGTGAGATGACATACTCTCAGCCGCCAGAGCACATTCAAGTGAATGAAATACGTACCGAATAAACAGTAGCTTTCACATATATGCATGGTTCCCTTTGAGAATGTGAGTTAGAGCTTAAATTATGTGAAAATAAAAAAATATTAAATATTAAATACACTCCAAAACCAAATTTTGCAGAGATTGTTTTGTGTTGATAAACACAAAAGACTACTGTAAAATTTTGATTTAGTTGGTAATTATAATACTGATACAATTAAAGGGAGAAATACACAAGGAAGGGATAAGAGAAAAATACAATTAGAGGGAAATATTGACATAAACAACATAGCGGAATACTGAACGGTATTATTAGTGAAACAATCTCTTTGGAAAAGAATACTAACGACGTTTCCACCGCCACGAAAACGTGACGTGAACGGGACGTCAACGAGAACGAGTTGACGACGCCGAAGTAGCGATACATACATTTACCATAGCCGCGTGTCCATCGCACGTTCGTCAACGGGACGTCACGTTCGGTGTGAATAATTTCGTTTCACGTTGACATACCGTTGACGATGGCGGTGGACAAATAGTTTAATGGTTATTTAAAAAGAGAATGATAGCACATTTCAACATAGCCACGGCCGGTAAAGAGTACTTCAATAACATAATTAACCGAACCCCAAAAACTAATTCAGCGTTCAACTTTAGTGGTCCTTCAAGAGTTAACCTACCTACGTCACAGCTACTCAATACATTACATTCAGTAATTTGCCATTAGCTAGCTTGACTACGAGCGTTATATTGAAACCGCAATGCCCTGGGAATATAAAGGAGCAATTTCTACGGTAATGTCCAATTGTGGAGGTGAGTCAGGTATCCTTCGATCCCACCGGAATACTTACAACGTCGTCTGTACTGTGTTATTTGTGTTTCACTTTATTTTAATACGTGGATCACTAGTAGTCGTGTGGGGAAAATAATTGAGTTGTCGAGGTAGCATAATGTAATACGGGAATTTCAAAAGGTGAAATTTAATTTGTAAATGTGCAACGTAAGCATCGTATTTTGTTCTAACTGCTACCTCAAATATGAGAGTATGAGGTCTTGGGTTTAATTCCCAAGTGGGGCTACGTGTTTATTGGGTTATTCCATCAGGAATTTCTCAGTAGCGGCCCGCCATCTGGAGTTGTACCCAGTTGATGGAAATATTCTCGCCCCTTATTACTTAAACATAACTGGTGAATGGTGGGTATTCTATGTAGAGGAGTCCTGTTATGATAAGTAAATAGCTTTTTCCTATGTCAAGGGTACAAGTTCTTAATGAAAATTCCTTAAAAAATAGTCGTCAGCATGCTCAGATTTATTAACTTACGAGGAGCGTTCAATAAAAAAAGAGAATGCGGTACAAACTCTTTGGAAGTATAAAAAGTAAATACTGGCTGGGTAAAGCTGGAATATCTGCTATATACCTAAAAAAATATAAACTGTTAATCTTTTGTTTTTGGAAGATGGTTTTTTTTTTTTTTTTTTTTGGTAAAAAGTTTTTATTGCTGAAAAACAAAGAGTTCAACAGGTAGTGTGCATCTTACATAAACGCTTCGGGATGAAAAGGTATCCGCGCGTTGGGTACCCAGAATGCTTACCGATGTGCAAAAACAAACGAGACTGAATATTTCAAATACAAATTCATTTATTTCGTGAAGACAGGGTACATACAGAAGATGTTATAATAAATTAGATCCGAGCTGTGCGTCGCCTAAAGGCATACAAAATATCAAATTCCAAAGTAGGTACAACCATGTCATCAATCATGTCAAATTTAGATAAAATTATTGATAAAATGTCAAATAAAATAAAGTAAGAAAAGTAAAGAACCAAAAAATACAAAATAAAAATAATAATAATGTCAGTAATTCATTAATACACAATAATCAAAAGTAACACAATCATTTAGTATCTCGCATAACATAAAAACAGATTTGATTTAGTTAAAGGGGAATTAAAATTTGTCATTTAAATATTCGTCAACAGAATAATAGACCTTGTTATTTAACAATTTGAACAGATTTCTATTAAATTCGTTAATGTTAATACTTGAGATAACTTGTCCTGGTAGCTTATTATATAATTTTTGAGCCATTGCTCATAAGCTTTTGCTATGAAATTTTGTTTTTGTTGCCCTGTAACTTTTTTTTGAGCGCCGTTTACATTCTACAAATCTATAAAACAAAATTATGTTGTCTTTTATAAAAATACAGGCTTCATAAATATAGAGTAACGGTAAAGTTAATATTTTTAGGTTATGAAAATGTGGCTTGCATGATTCTGTTTGTTTTATTTTACAAATAGCTCGGATATATTTTTTCTTGTTGTAAGTACTTCTTGAATCTTAAGGGCATTGCCCCAGAATGTTAGGCCATACCGCAGAACCGATGCGACATAACTATGATAGGCTGCTAGTAGCGCGGTCTTATTCGCGATTTTACCCAGCTTATAGAGAGCATATGAAAATCTACTAAGTTTTTCACAAACAGTTTCAATTCGAGCCCTCATTTCCCGAGAGCCTCAGGAAATATTCAGTCTCTTTGGAATAAGATCCTGATCGTTTTTGGCTCGATTTATAACAATGGACGAAACGTGGCTTCCCCATTACGATCCCGAGAAAAAAAATTGATTCTATGAAATGAAAAACACAATCTCTAACTCCTAAGAAATTCAAGGCGATTCCTTCTGGCGTAAGATCATGGGCTCTTCTTTCTGGGATAATCAAGGGCTAGTTATGATTGAATATCTCGATCACAGAGCTACTGTCACGGGCACTTTATAAACAGAACAAATAAAAAAAAGGCACAACGAAATCCGCGAGAAATGGCGAGGCAAATTTGCAAATATTGTCTTGTGTCATCTAGATAACGTCCGCGCCCACAATGCGAGAAGCTGCAATGGCTGCAATTCGAGAAGCTGGCTTTGAAATACTTGAGCATCCTCCATATTAACCAGACTTTGCCCCTATTGATTTCTATCTATTTCCGAAGTTGAAGAACTATCTGAGAGGACACGAAGATGATGAAGCAGTAATCGCTGCAGTACAGGAGTTTTTAGGTGCTCAGGGGGAAGTTCTGTACGAAGGGAATTTTAAATTTTGCAAAAAAAGGTATTCCAAGTGTATTCGGTACACTCAAAGGTGACTATACTGCAGAAAAAAACCGGTCAAGAGCGAGTCGGACTCGCGCACCGAGGGTATCCGTACTATCATATATATAAACAAGTGTGCTATTTTATTTTTCCTGTAATCTTTACATAAACTTCTATCACACAGAATAATTTCAGATTTTTCTCTATGCAAACTTCGGGGAAACGGATTTTTTTTTACATTTTTCATAAAAAGTCGAAAACTATGAGGCCTAAAAAAAAAGAAAAAATATTTGAGTTTGTGCAAACAGCGCTTTTTCATATGATACCCCACATGCCCTAGTAGCCTAGCCCCACGTCTAATTTTAAAGACCCCCTTTCAGTTCCTGTTGCAAAATATATTTTTATTTCTTTCTGATTTGCAAAATAGTTGGGCAAAGGTAACTATTCCAAAAGTCAAGTTGATAGCATTAGTAGTTCTTGAGATATCCAGTTGTGACAGACAGACTGAGTCGCGCCATAAGGGTTCCATTTTACCATTTTCGTACGGAACCTTAAAAATTCATAAAATGTTCTTGTTTTTCCCTATCCTTTTCCAAAAATGGCCGGTAGTCAACTACGCTGGCCTAATGCGGGTTGGTGGACGCGCTCGGGTAACCCACGACTTGTTAGTTGAAGCTAGCAGCACTATACCTAAAATATCGTTTACTACCATTGTTTTTTATAAACGTGCCAGACCTACACTTCTGATTGTTGCTAGGTTTGAAAAACTTAAATTGCCAGGTATTTTAAAACGGGTGGTTGAGTATCAAATACCTTTATGATTCTATGTGTAGATTGCACTATAATCTGAACAATAATATATTCATGTTTTACTCCATCCATTTAATATTCATTGCAGCCTTAAGCGGGTTGCAGACCGCAAACTAAGCTTAGTTAGTTTAGCTTAGCTCGCATAGCTGGCGTAGTTTTTCAGTTTTCCATACTTGTCTGCAGACCGCAAACTATGCATAGTTGTTGGTGCAAGTATGAAAAACTACGCCAGCTATGTGAGCTAAGCTAAACTAATTTAGCTTAGTTTGTGATCTGCAACCCCCTTTAAACAAACAAAGCTACTCCTGTGTTTATTTAATAGTAAAGATGGTAAAGAAATGTTCAATTTAGAAGATAATTGGTTTACTAACAAACCGAAACAAGGGCCCAATTAAATTAGAAAATTAAACTAATTGGTGTACATTTGATACCACAAACCTGAGGTTTAGACATATTAAATATCAAATTAAAATAGGTTTCTTGTTTCCAAAAACTTAACCCTATAGGTACTTAACTACGTATAGTTGACCAAATAATTGAGTTATCACTTTCGACAACAATTCACAGTAAGTTGAAACTTCACTAAGGTTGAAATTATCTCGAGGACTCGTGGCTTAATAGTAACAGCCACACGATTCGATCTTGAAAGTTAAGCAACGCTTGCTGACGTCGGTCCGTGGATCACATTCATTACATTCCAGGACCCCTCTGTACCTTGGAAGCACGTTAAGCAGTTGGTCGCAGCTGTCATTCATAGATCTCTGATAGTAGTTACGGGTAATCAGAGCCCTGACAAGAAGTTAGGTATTCAGTCGTGTTAGTAAGTAACTGTGTTGTAGAGGTCAAATAGGCAGTAGCTCAATCTAAAATACTGGTTGCTGCCGCATCCGGTTAGACTGGATGCCGACCTCAACATAGTTGGGAAAAGGCTAGGCAGATGATAACTAAGATTGGAATAAACCGTTACATAGTCAAATAGATCTTGTCGTTTTATGACATGCAAATGACACTCAGCTTTATGGTGGTAAAGGAATTACGAGGTCGACTATACATGAAGCACTTCTATAGATATCATCTTTGTTTCAAAATAACTTGGCTGAAGTCAAGTAAAGGAGGCGATGACCCCGCACACACTCGTTGGGTAAACATGCACATGTTTGTTTTACTTGTCTAGGATGGAAATTTAAGCTGCGTTTTCACTATTATCGTTCTGAACAGTTCTAAGCGAGGAAGCGTTTCTTCGCTCAGTAAAGGAAAATACTTGAGCCAGCGAACATGTTTGTTTAGTGATAATGTAATCGTTTGGAGTCGGTGAACGAATGCTCATCTTTCGTTTTCTCGTTGTAGTGAAAACAGATGTTTTCTGTTTTGAGCGAACATCGGCAGAACAGCAAACATTTGCTCTGAAAAAATATTCGCTCGGCAGGGTGGTGAAAACGTGGCTTTAGAAACATAACATAGCATCCCGCCTGGTTCCCTGAAGGTTTTGGCAGAGGTGTACCTGCATCAAGTACAGTTATATTTAAGTCCCATGGGATACGCCAATCTATTGTCATCAACCGGGCACAAATCCAGACTCCGGGCTGAAAAGTTCATAGTAGAAAAACCCAATTAAATTTGCCCTACTTAGATGTCGAACCCTGAACCTCATGCTCAGCAGTAGCGCTTGCGGCCACTAGGCCAACGAGGCAGTCAAAGACATTCCAGTCTTTGTGGTTTTCCAGTCTCATGGTGATTGCGCTGAGGTAGGCCGCGAATTTTTTTTTAGGGTTCCGAACCTCAAAGGAAAAAAATGGAACACTTATATTATCATCAGTGTATACTTTGTATAGTATATCTTGATCAAAACATGATTCGCGAGAAAAATGCAGAAAAGTTAGAAACTTTACTAAACAGGAATAGGTAACATTATTATTTTAAACTGACTATAAAAAAAATCGATTTTACCATTAAATCTACAACTAAATTAATTTACTTTATTATGTATTAAAAAGACGGCTGAACTTTAAAGAGAGGAACGAATTCGTGATGGCAGTCTCTAAGTGTAAAAATTTTAATTACACGGACCTAAATGAGGGTAGCGCATTCATTAAACTTGGAATCTCAGAAACATAATTTCGGGAATGTTTTTAATATAATATTTGTAAATTTTGCTATGTGACGTGAGAGCTATTTTGTTTTGAATGCTTAAATTACTTTTGCTGATGGATTCGTGGCTCTATGATAAAAGCCGGACGCGGCGATCGAAGGATAAGCTATGCTTGCCGCTGTCGGTTCGTGGATGGGTGACCATTAATTAGGTATGTTGGTTAGCACGTTAAGCCGTTGGTCCCAGCTAATATTTGTAGGTCTTTGACTGACGTTACAGCCTTACTAAGGGGTATCATATTATCCAGTTACTGGGTTGTGAAGGTCCAGCAGTCGCTCCATGTAAAATACTGGTATTCAGCTGCATCCGGTTAGACTTGAAGCCGACCCCAACATTGTTGGAAAAAGGCTCAGCAGTTGATTAGTTACCTATGTGAACAAACCTTTTGGTTGCATTGTATGGTTCCCGAGGAAATTATGAATTAGTTTTTTTTATTTTTTTTTTATTTGTGATGGGATTGCTCTTGACTTAGACTAAAGTAAAAAAAAAAAAATTAAAAAAAAACTAATTCATAATTTCCTCGGGAACCATACAATGTAACCAAATGGTGAGAGGTGACAGAGACAAAGTCTACGATGGAGTGAACTTACCCAGAAGAAGCCTGTTTACTCTTACTTTGAAGAGATTCGGGTTGTATGCGTTTTCTTCAAGAACTAAGATTGTACAACCCATTAATGTCCTAACAATTTTAATAGAATAATAATCTCGTCTATCTATACGTAATGTCAATAATCGTTCGGTAACATTTGGGTCCAACTCAGCTTATCGCAGTCCACAGCTGGACATAGGCCTATCCCAGGCTGCGTCACAACACCCTATCCTCCACCTTTCACCTCCAGTCTGTCCCAGCCATCTTGTTCAGGTCGTCGGTCTCTCGGATCTAGCTGGGGGCGTCCCACTCATCCGCGGTGTCCACCCCTCTGCTTCACCGGCCATCGATCCTGCCACACACATGACCAGCCCTCTGCCACTTCAGCTCCTTACTCTGCAAGCTATCTATGTCTGCATTAAGCATACTTTTATTAAATTAAGTACTTTTTTACATATCTTGTGCAAGTTTTAGGTACTTGTTGATAATTAAACAGGCATTAAAATCCACGTATGAGAATCATATGTATTAGCCAGTTCTAATTCTCATGATTGTCATAAGTGGATTTTCTTTGGATTTTTTCTCATGAATGGACGTGATGTTATTGCCACGTGTTTATCTTCCACCCGTTACAAAACGAGCTTATTTGTTGTATTTTTATTTCAGCCATGAAAATGTCTTGGGGGAAAGGTCACACTTAATGGAATACCAGCATAGCTTTTGGTACTGAATATTGAGAACATTTAATACAAAATACTTTATTTCGCCAACTCGAGCTGTAATAACAGCCCCACGGGTCGATTCATCATGTTAAGCTATGCTTGCCAGAGTTGATCTGTGGATGGGTGACCAACTTTACATACCGAACCTCCTCCGTGCCTCGGAAAGCACTTTGGTTCCGGCTATCATTCGTGGATCTTTGACAGTCATCAGAACACCGAAAGTCTGACAACCAGTCTTACCAAGGGGGGTCAGATAGCTCCATGTAAAATACTGGTATTCAGCTACATCCGGTTAGACTGGAAGCCGACCGCAACATAATTGGGAAAAGGCTAGGCAGATTGATTGACTTTACTTTGCCAACATTTTCAGTTTTATTGCTTCAACTATTATTCGGTTATTGAATATTAACGCCCCATTTAAATAGCACTTAAATTTTATGACACAACTGTGGGAATATAAATTGAGTGTGTCCGTGTATTGATTCCAATGTGTGGGTAGGTTCAACCTTTTTAATAACCAAAATAAAACCTTTGTTGACATGTCAAAAAGGTTCTATTTTATCGTTTATGGACTTAATGTAACTATTTACTCGTATCATATTGTGTCAACGACTAAAACCTTTATTAGTCTTTCATTCTTATCCTGATTTGTTATGTAAACAAATAACTACTTTGAAAATGTCTTTATAGAGTACAGCGAGTACTCTATAAAGTTGGGACGAGATATTTTTTTTTCCATAGTCGATTTAAAATGTAAAGGGACTAGCATACTTTCAGTCGGTATGCTTCGGATACATTTTATTTCTACGTCTGTAGAAAATTTTACTTAAAAAAAAGTAAAAACCGCCTTCAAAAACCTAAAACGAATAAAATATCTTTCATAATAAAACTTAACAGCTTCTGAAGTCGCTGCCAAGCTAAGGTTTTTAGGTTTTTGAAGTTGGTTTTAACTTTTTTTTAAGTAATTTATTTTACATTTTTAGTTGTATTCCTATACAATTACATAAGCCCAAGACGAATGAAACAAAGAATTACAGTACATTTATGCATATAACTTCGTACGGTAAACTGGGGTTACTTTGATAACAACTTTCGACTTATGAAAAACTTATTTTTATAATATCTACAACGCCATATTAAAAAGAAACTATCAGAAGTGCCAACTTCTACGCTAGAGAAAGAATCATCAAAATTGATTCATTAGTTTTTGAGAAAATCGTGGACATACAAACTTACATACAAACATACATACGGTCGAATAGAGAACCTCCTTTTTTAACTTACTTCAAAAAAGGAGATTCTCTATTCGACCCATATGTATGTATGTATGTATGTCCACGATTTTCTCAAAAACGAATGAACCAATTTTGATGATTTTTTCACTAACATGATCTTTCAGGAAGGTTTTAGTATATAATACATTAGGTATATAATATATTCTTATGTAAATACAAAGTTATATGCATAAATGTACTGTCATTCCGCCATTTCTAAGCGGATTTTGATCTTTTCGTTCATCTTGAGCATATGGTATTTTGTATATTCAACTGAAAATGGAAAAATAAATTGACTTAAAAAAAAAGTAAAAACCGACTTTCAAAACCTAAAACGAATAAAATAACTTTCATACAAAAAAAACTTAACAGCTTCTGAAGTCGGTGTCTTCAGTTCTACAATGCACTAATAGTTTGACTTGACAGAAGCTGTTAAGTATTTTATGAAAGTTATTTTTTTTTTTTTTTTTTGTGATGGGTTGCTCTTGACTCTAGTCTAGGTCAGAGGTGACAGAGACAAAGTCGACGATGGAGTGAGCTTACCCAGAAGAAGCCTGTTCACTCTCACTTTGAAGAGATTAGGGTTGTATACGTTCGGAAACACAGACGCAGGTAGTGAGTTCCACTCTTTTGCTGTGCGCATTATAAAAGACATTTGGAAGCGCTTAGTGCAAATTGGTGGAATAGCAACCAGGTAGGGATGGTAACTGGCAGTGCGTCTAGATGTCCGGTGGTAGAAGGGGGCCGGTGGAATGAGGTCGTGGAGTTCTCGGGCACACTCTCCGAAGTACAATCTGTAGAAGACCGACAAGCAGGCAACCTTGCGGCGATGAGCCAAGCAATGAAGCTTGGCATCCACCAGTTTATTATTTTATTCGTTCGTTTATTTTATTCGTTTTATAGGTTTTTGAAGTCGGTTTATACTTTCTTGAAGTCGGTTAGTAAAATTGCGGTTTATTGATCATTTATTATTAACAATATTCTGTAAAACGTACATAAAAATCAGCAGTCTGACTTTAAGAAATGTGAGTAATATTTTTACGTAACTTTAATACCTGATACCTGAAAATTGGCCGTCGCGTCGGTCCAAGCTAGCAGGTATGCGTACATTCAAAGTACATACTTACACTATTATATCCCATACATTTTGTTAATCAATAAACAAGTAAGGTCTGGCGGCTCTGAGGTCTTGGACTAGAAAGGATAGTAACGATTTTCTTTTTATTAAGAATCATAAAGTTAAAACAATTATTAAAAAAAAAAAAAAACTTATTTCGCAGATTGATTTAATTGGTCAGTTTCTCAAAACATATTAATGAAAACATTATTCCTTTGCTAAGTAAATAAAGATAATAAACGGTCCTTCTCAAGGACATTGCCGGAATTAGGAGGAAAGTGTACCACTAGTGGCGTTAGATTGATGATCATGTTTGGTAGCCCAATGTTTTATACATTCAGTGGGAATAAGGAAATTGATGGCGGACATTAGTACAAAGTTGTTTTTGTTGATTGTTTTATGGCTATGGAAAGGTCTTCTTGCAGAACAGGACAGAAGCCTGAGAATTTGGCTACCTATTTTAGCCATTGTAGTTCCTGCAGACCGCAAAAGTAGCTGCAATGTCACCATCTACTGAACGTTTTCATAGAGTAATATAGTAGGTAACCATAGACTAGACTATAGACAACATTCAGTAGCATAGACAAGCGAAGTTGGAGCGTCGGGCATTCGACCATTGTATTATTTACGGTTTTTTTTTTTTTTCTAAATCATAGGTTTTCCATTTGTGTATTTTTTTTTATTTCTTTACGGATTCATATATGATGATGTCTATAGGTGTGTCCGTGGGATCACATGGGTCCTATCAGAATACCAGCGCTGCGGTATTTATTATTTTTTTAAATATCGCAGCTTTATGCTGAGATAGGAGCCTTTTGGCCTCGCACCGATCTTTTTTTTTAATGTGTTAATTTTGTATATTTTTTTGTTTTTTAATGTTAATTTTATTAGTTTTATTTGCTTTTTTTATTTTATTACGTTTGTATTTCCTGTGCGTGTCTGAAATAAATAGTTTTCTTTAACCAGTAGTGTCGCTGGGGTCTGGTCATTTCAATTGGGTGGGTTTGCCGCGACAGTTGGCGTTTTGCGGTCGCCTTCGTAATTGACCTTTAACAAGGTGTTAGTTCCATTGTTAAAAACTAGTCCGATGATGCCTCATGGCTTTTTGAGATCATTTGATTTTTAAACTAGGCTACTTCTTTTAAGCGTGTCGATGACAATTTAATATACTGGGTGACATTTTTTACCGTCTTGAAAAAAATAGGGTACAATAGGTGAACGGAGTAGAATCCTATGGCATACCAATTTTTTTTTTGTATATTTATTTATTAATCTTTAATTCAGGTAGAACCCATAAAATTGTTAGTATTCCTTAACCTATGTTAGTATAAGACTTTAACACACAACTAAACTACACAACTAATAATACTTAATTTCGCCACCTCACGGCTACACGTGGCAACAGTACATGCACTGCGCACAGGTGCCCCATAATGCGGCCTTCAGTCTTACTAGCAACAACGCTCAGGAGACTGCTGTCGCCACCCCGCATTCGACGCAGCAGTGAAGCGGATCTTTTACGAATAATCGCAAAGAAGTCGCGCTGCTGCGAACATCCCTGATGCGCTACAGAAACGAGGTAGCGCCAGCAATATCCTAAAAGCGTTGTTGTATTGCACACGCAGGGCATTAAACGTTTTCTGCGTGTATCTGGTCCACAAACTGCATGTATAAAAGGTCTGGCAATAAGCCCTGAACAGAGTTATCTTGACATTGTCGTCGCACATTGCAAATCTGCGTGCCAGCATGTTGCATCTTACGGCCAATGCCCTACGCTCCCTCTCAATGTCACAGTTATCAGTGCCATCCTCTGTAACCCAGTGACCAAGGTACTTAAACTGTTTGACTCTGTTTAGAGTGGCACCATACAGTGAGACTGGTGGTACCACTTCATAGGTCTTGTTTTGTGCCATAAAAACTAACAGCTCGCTCTTCTTGGCATTATACCTTAGTCCATGGGCTCCAGCATAGCGCTCACATATATTTAACAGTTTCCTAAGAGCACTGATCGACGGACTCAACAGCACCATATCGTCAGCATAACTGATGTTGTTGAAGGATACACCATCGATCGTGCATCCGATGCCTGTGCTGCTGAGTTCCTCGATCAGCGTATTCACATAGATGTTAAACAACTTGGGCGAGGTCAGCCCCCCTTGCCTCACCCCGCACTCTAACCTGTATACATCTGAGTATGCGCCTGCCCACCTCACAGCGTTGTGTTGGTTATCGTACCAGAACTTTAGTACATTGACTTTTTCTGGCGGCAGGTTAGCTTCATTAGTCAACTTTTTCCACAAGATGTCAGATGAGACAAGGTCGAAAGCACTAGACCAGGAAGCAACGTTTGTTTAGCTTCGACAGAAATTGCTCTATCAATAAACACTACACATTTGAAGTAAACTAGAGTAGGATATTATTGGGCATTCTACCCCACCTTCCGTTCCATCGGCTCACTCCGTTCGCCTCGTCACTCTCGGTGGAGTAGAATGCCCAATAATATAAATGAAATCCACTGGTTCGGCGCCTATTTCACCCGATGGAATGATCATCTCCGTCACTCTCGGTGCAGTAAAATGTCTAATACTGGTTCGGCACCTATTCCACCCGATGAAACGGAAGGTGGAGTATGAATTCCTACATAGTGCAGTAAAATACTGGTTCGGCGCCTATTCCACACCAAAAGTGCACACCGTGACTTACAGCTTAGTACGGCCGTTATTCTAAGTGCGTACGATGTGGCTATGTAGCCCCCTAGTTATCCTAACGCCCTAGCCTACCATACAAACCACACCAAACGTAGGTTACGTTGGTTTTACGTGAGGGAAGTCTGTTACCAGGAGACCTACGGGAACAGACGGAACTTGGGTAGGAATAGGGGTTTGTGTACGTCGTGCAATGTACACAGGAAATGGTTTTCTCACCGCCGATCCCACAGACTCATAGGATCGATGACGGCTAAAGGTGTCTTGGCCACAGTGAGAGGAACACTTTATTTCTAAAACTCAATATTAACTTACCGCGTTACCGTTATTTTAATTAAGTCATTCAGTCGACACTAGTTTACTTATTAACAAATAAGGGTGCTCGCTACTTGAACTGGTAGCCTAAAATTCAGGACAGATTGTCACATGTCTCTCCACAAAATTAGAGGTAGCTCATAACCTTAATAGGCTACACACTTACTCCGCTTAAGTGACCAGATTGGCTCGAGGATCATCTGAACTTTAAGTTACCCTACATTAAACTAAAATCCAGGACAGATTGTCTCATGTATCTCCACAAAAGTAAGAAATAGTGCATACCCGGAGGCACCCACACATTCTATTTTCTGTGACCAGATTGGCTCGAGGACATCCAAATTTTAATTTAATTAATTCAAACAGAGAGCACTACCTTGCTCCACTTCCCTACTAACTGTTACTAACTAACAATATATCGCTTTGTAATCGACACCAGCAGTTAGCAAGGTACCTTTACACTCGACGATACCCGCGCCGTTCTCAGTTGCGAACCGCCTGACGGCAGCGTCGGAAACCGTGATCAGTTAGTCAGCCTAATAAAAACAAGTAATACTGTGTATGCTGCGTGTGCAACACGTTTTCACAGTCGTTCTCAAAACAGTACACACGTATTGTTCGGCGTCACCGCACCGTTCTTTATCCTGAACGCTTTCATCAGACAGTTGTAACCACGTAGTGTAAATGGTATTTTATATGTGCAAGGCTGCAATCTTGCAACATGCAGTCTAAGCAGTTTTGAACTTCATTGCATCTTGAGTAGGTATGTGTGTGTGTTAAAAGAATTATAATGTTGAATGTAACATGATCGTCGTTCACGTTGTAGTATTTAATTAAATTTAGGTTTATACAGAATTGTCTAGGTACTTCACATACCTACTATGTCTTACCTAGATTTGTTGTAATCTAGTTTATATAAACTATAATAAAATAATACTTATACCTTCTTATTCTTAATAAATCTTCACTGAATTCGTCTTTTATAGAACTTCCTAAATATTGTTTTCGTATTTATATTTGAAGTTTGTAATCGCTTCTAATTTATTGTGTTTCATTCTTCTAGGTAATAAGATTATATAATCTTATTTATATGAATATTTATATGATATATTTTTTATCAAGTACAACATGTATTATTGGTTGAACCATTACCCACTTCGATCGAGCGCGATTTTAACTTAGATAAAAGAGAACCCTGTGCACAACAAGATTATTTGGGAGCATTATAATAGTACCTATGCTAAAGTTAAACTAAAGTTATTATCGATAAATTAGACAACTATAAAACCATAACTCAGACATGTGTGTTCGATTCCCACACGATACAGTTTCTTGGATTCTTTAATTGTGGGTTTAAGTGATTATTTAATAATACGAATTAAAATTTTATTTGTGAGTATTTTTAAATGAACTTATTCCACAGTAGTATTTTATGTGATTATAATATTAGTCCCGAGTTTAACTGCAACTTAACATTAACAACCACACGGATTGGTTTGTGCGTATTACAAAATGGTTTATTATCAAAATAGTTACGATTATTTTCAACTACCTACTTACTTCTTGAGTCAACTATGCTCACAAAATTTACTTTCAACGACGCGATCTACCTACGAGTTTCACCTCTCGCATAAACGTAATTGTGATGATAAAAATTCTCAACAAACATACAACAATTATTCAATTAATTATACATATTAATTCAGTATTGAGTCATAAAGAATAACAGGGATCGGGTTCACTTTGTCGGCTTTATTTTGCGGTTCTCATGAACAAATTGCAATTTAGCGAAATTGGTATGCGATCAATATGGTTCAATATGACATAAACGACATATTTTTTTATACAACTGTAAGACATGTACTTAGAGTTTAAAATTGAAACGATCTATTTTATGCTTAAATTGTATTTTTTGTGAATATAAACGAATGAATTTCAATCAATAAATTACATTCGCTCCAGAATCTTCAAAGTGACAAGTAGTACTAGCAGTACTTTAAAATCAACTTTAAAACATGTAAGTGAGTACTTCTTAATTTTAAATTTGTAGTCATAATGCACAGCTACGGACCTGGTTTTTGCCTGCCGGCTGTTGTAATTAACATGTTATATCTATCCATCGTGATTGCTACTCAGCTACGGACCTGGTTTTTGCCTGCCGGCTGTTGTAATTATCATGTTCTATCTATCCATAGTGACTGTTACTTAGCTACGGACCTGGTTTCTGCCTGCCGGCTGATGTAACTGTTCTCATCCTGTCATAAATTGATTATTGTATCTCAAAAAAAGACCTTAAACGGTTATTTGTTTTGTTATATAAAATATTAAGTACTTTTTATCTTGTGTTTTAGGTCTGACTCCGACGTTTCCCGTGTGTCCGACTACATAAAGAGCCCGCCGACTGCTACAAAGGTCGTGCCGAGCAAGAGCCAGCCTACGAAAAAAACAACAAAGCGCAAAGCTTCCTCGGTCGTGGAATTAGGATCAAGGTAGTTTATGACTATTTTTATTTTCTAAGTTATTACTTTCACATATTCTAATATAAAGTAGATTTGCAAAAATAATTTTAAGTACATACTTATTTTTCTCTCATAATAAGTTTGTATCTAGAAAAGTGTTTCTTCTAGATTATTAAAATAAAATTTAATTTGTTTACAGTAACAAGAAACCAGGGAGCACCGATCTTTTCGGTTTGGAAGACTTAGATGGCCTTCCTCCGCAGTCGGAGTTAGGTTCATCCTTGCTGTCCCGCGTCGCCAACGGGAAGGTACGACGGACAGCGGATCTAAGGGGTGCCTTCTTTGTGGAACTGAAGGTGTACCATAAAGAAGACATCATCTCCACTGCTCCTGAGGAGCGTTGGAAGAAGTCCCAAGTTGCATTAAAACTGCAATTGGATAAAGGTAGCTCGCAGTGGAACTCACTACAAAAATTCATGCATAAGGCTCACGAGTTGTTCAATGACTCAGAGCCGGTATATTATAGCGATAAGATACATTTTAAATAAGTTACACTATTAATTTAAAATTTTAATTTGAGGCATCCAAAATAAAGATTAAAACTGCAACTGGATAAAGGTAACTCGCAGTGGAACTCACTACAAAAATTCATGCATAAGGCTCACGAGTTGTTCGATGACTCAGAGCCCGTATTTATAGTGATAAGATACATTTTAAATAAGTTACATTATTCATTTAAAATTTAAATTTGGGGCATCCAAAATAAATCTTTATTTTTAAACTTAGCAAGTAATTAATTACGATAGAATGCCTTTCTGCACTGTTTGTAACATATCTGTTGAGCGCAGTCATTGGACAGGTCATCTACGCAGTACCGATCATAAAAATAAAAATATTTCATACGTTTGCGAAGGTGTTGAATTAATTCATTCTGCATTTCTAAATCGTATAGCTTCTTATAGAATTATTGATACTAATGAAAATTATTCTTTAGATTCGTTTTTTAATAACAGTCAAGAAAAAATCAAGACATTAATAAACAAATCTCTTAAGGATCATATCTGTCTAAAAATTAATTTTGAATATTTTGCTTTGTTTTTGATGGTTAAAAATGATAGTCAGGAGATGAAATCATTTGCTACAAAGAATTATGTAGTACATCAGAATTATGATTATGATTCATTAGCATCTCAGGTTAGAAACACGTTGAAAAAAAAGATAGAAGAATTTCAAGATCGTGACAGTGGGTGGACATTTTTAAACAGTTCGTATTTGGAAGTTAATGTTAACAAATACCAACCTTTGCGCGGCTCAAGCTTTATCGAGTTGCCGACATCAATTAAATCAAAAAAAGCATGTATTAATATTCATAATAAAGATAATTATTGCTTTTTATGGTCAGTTGTTGCTGCTTTATATCCAGCTAAAACTCATCCTGAAAGAGTATCATCTTACCCCCATTTTCAAAGCGTGTTAAATATAAAAGACATTCAATTTCCATTGAGTTTCTCAGATATTGCTCGATTCGAATTAAATAACCCTGAAATTTGTATATATATATATGGCTTTAAAAATAATTCCGTGATTGGACCGTTTTATAAACCAAAATCTTTGAAGAGAAAAGTGATTCATTTACTTTACTTAGAAAAAGATGATTTATCACATTACTGTCTCATTAAGGATTTACCTCGTCTTGTTAAAAATCAAATAACAAGACACCACAGTAAATTATACTTTTGTGATGTTTGTTTAATGTTCTTTGATTCATGTGATGATCTGAATTCACACAGTTGTGGAGGAGTTGCTACTGAACTACCTCCAAAGGGTTCTTTCATTCAGTTTGAAAATTATGGTAGAAAGCAATTTGTGCCATTCGTTATATATGCAGATTTTGAAACAATGCTAGAGCGGTACGACTCCTGCGAACCTGACCCAACTCAGGCGAGCACCGTTACGAGACAGCGACATGTGCCCATCGCTTTCGCTTATCATATTACATGCACTCTAGATGAAACCTATAATCGTTACGTTTCGTATCGTGGTTTGGATTGCGTTTCGAAATTTGTGAAGTCTATCTATAAAGACGCTAAAAAGCTTTATAGAATTTTAAATAATACCATTCCTATGATTTACACGAATGAGAATGCTCTCGACTTTGAAAACTCTGATACATGTCATATTTGCGAGAATTTCTTGTTTGGTGATAGGGTTCGCGATCATTGTCATTTGACTGGTAAATATCGTGGCGCAGCTCACAGTTACTGTAACCTACAATATAAAATGCCTAAGTTTCTGCCTGTATTTTTTCATAACTTATCGGGTTATGATTGCCACCTTTTCATAAAAGAATTAGGTAAAGCTCCAGGATCTATTAAAGTCATACCTAAAACAAAAGAAAATTATATTTCTTTCACGAAGTATATTCCGATTTCCGATAATGAAAGCATACAGGTACGATTTGTAGATTCTTTCAAGTTTTTAGGAACAAGCTTAGAAAAGTTGGTTAGTACAATGAAAAAACAAGAATTTAAACAATTAAAATTTTATTTTCCCGAAAAAACACAATTCGATCTACTTACCCGTAAAGGAGTTTATCCGTACGACTATATGTCTCAATGGAAACTTTACGAAGATACGTGTTTACCCTCCAAAAATTTTTTTTTTAACTCTTTAACTAATGAGTCAATTACTGATGAAGACTATGAACACGCTCAGTCCGTTTGGTCAGTATTTAATATTCGTAACATGGGTATGTATACAGATTTATACCTTAAAACCGACGTTCTTTTGCTTACAGACGTGTTTGAAAGTTTTAGAAAAACATGTAAACGACATTACAATCTGGATCCCGCGTTCTATCTTACAGCACCAAGTCTATCATTCGATGCAATGCTTTTGAAAACTAGAATTAAATTAGAATTGATAAGTGATGTTCAAATTTATAGGATGATACAAACAGGTATTAGAGGAGGTATTTGTATGTGTTCCAGAAGACATGTCCAAGCCAATCATAAATACTTGGATTCTTACGACCCATCCCTTCCGAATTCATTTATTATTTATTTAGATTGTAACAATTTATATGGCTATAGCATGTGTCAATATTTGCCTCATTCGGATTTTAGATTCATGAGTAGACAGGAAATAGATGATTTGCAGTTGAACTTAATAGATATAAGCGATACTGCGGAAAACGGTTATATTCTTGAAGTTGATTTATTATATCCTACAACATTGCACATTGAACATAATGACTTTCCATTTTGCTCAGAAAAATTCGTCCCACCCGGTGGTAAGAATAAAAAATTAATACCGAATTTGTATGACAAATACCACTATATTATTCATTACATACATTTAAAAAAATGCTTGCAACACGGATTGGTATTACGAAGGATTCATCGTGCAATTGTTTTCAAGCAAAGCTGTTTTTTAAAACAATATATTGATATTAACACCCAGTTACGTCAAAAAGCAGAGTCAACGTTTGAACAAGATTTTTTCAAATTATTGAACAATAGTATTTTTGGAAAGACTCTGGAAAATAATGAGCATCGAATAGATGTTAAGTTAGCAAACAAGTGGTGTGACTTGAACAATAAAACAAAAAAGACTACTTGTGCTGAGAAATTGATCGGCAGTCCATATTTTCATAGCGCCTCAGTATTTTCTGATGATCTAGTGGCAATCCAAATGAAGCCTTCTCGCGTTATTCTTAATAAACCAATATATATAGGATTTACTGTATTGGAATTATCTAAGAGTCACATGTATGACTTCCATTATTCAATCATAAAGCCTTTTTATGGTAACCGAATTGAATTGTGTTATACTGATACGGATAGTTTGGTTTATGATGTAAATACTGATGACATTTATCAAGATATCAATGAACATTTTCTAAAATATTTTGATACCAGCAACTACGACTTAAACAACGAATTTAACTTACCAATTATTAATAAGAAGGTTCCAGGGTTATTTAAAGATGAAATGGGTGGCAAAATTATCAAAGAATTCGTAGGACTGCGCTCAAAGCTTTATTGTATTAAAACTTTAGACAAAACAATAAAGAAAGCAAAAGGTATAAAAAAATGTGTTACGAAAAATTTAAATATGTTAGATTATAAAAACGTTTTGTACAATTGTAACGTCATTCGCAAAAAAAATGTTTTGTTTAAGTCGATAAAACATGACATTTTCACTCAGGATGTAAATAAAGTAGCACTTTCAAGCAATGATGATAAGCGGTTGTTATCGATTGATAAGGTATCTACTTTAGCTTGGGGTAATGCAACTATATTTAAGTAATGAATTGCCATTATTTTAATGTAAGTAATTACAGTAGATACATTTTATACAATGTATTTAGATAACGTTCAAATGTAATGATAATTACCTAAAGTAAGGTCAAATAATGTGTAATGTAATTGTAAAAATTTAAATTTTCTTGGTGTCTCAAATAGATATTATTATTTTAACTGTTACTTATAACAAAATATGTATAAAGTTTAGAACTTAGTAATTAGTTTTAAGAGCATTTACGCGACACAGCATTTCGTAAAATTCCTAAAATATAATCTACTAACTTTTTGTGACGTATCCTGCTTAGACGTATCAAGTTTTATTAGGGTCAATAAGGGTAATTGTAAACTGGGGTGATTGGAAACGACTCCCAATAAACTTTTAATAATGTATTTATGTTGACGGACGTGAAACGAAACGTTATTTTAATCTGTTGTTTATGACTACAAATGTCATTTTTTTCACCTGTCAGAAAAGTAACCGCACTTTCGGTGTGACGAAAAGTTGTCTGCAAAAACTTTGTTTTCAAGTTTTTGGACGAAGTTGATAGTAAAATATATTTTAAGAAAAGTTGATAGGTAAGTTGTTTATTGTTTTTTTTACTGTGATTTAATGGCATTAGCTTTGCATTTTTCTAACTTTCCATCAATAAAGTCAAGCTATCAAGCAGCGAAGTGGTGTTTACATTTTCCCATATGATATACTGGATAGAGGTAATTGTAAACGGGTTTGGGGGTGATTGTAAACAATGGGGTAATTGTGAACTTTTATAATTTCTGGTAATGACATGGTGATGGGTAATGGTAAACATTTCTTTTCAGGTAAATTTTCAAAATGCCACGCGTTTACATCCGAAAAAGAGAGACAAATATACCTTAACGGACTTAAGCTGTTAAGGATGTAGAGGAAAATAAGAAGACTTATAGACAAGCTGAGAAAGCCGATATCTCAGTTATTTATCACCGAATAAAAGGCAGAAAGGTGGATATTAACAGAATGGGCGCTGGTGTTTCAAAAGTATTGCCAGCTCGCGTGGAAGAACACATAGCTTCTTGCCTTAAAACTCGAGCACAAATGGGCCTTCCAGTAATAAAAGAGGAACTAAAAAATCTTTTGAAGGAGTATGTTGATAGTAATAGCATTGTAAATAATTTTAAAGACAATAAACCTGGTAATGATTGGTATGTAAGTTTCATGAAACGCCACCCAGAACTGACACTAAAAAAGCCTGAACATCTGCAAAAACTGCGAATGGATGCCAGGAAACCGTTTATTGTGTATGGTTTTTATGAAATGCTAATGGCCGTTGTAAAAGAAAAGAATTTGGAAGAAAAGCCCATGTACATTTATAACTGCGACGAGAGTGGCTTTCAGAGCGACCCCAGTAAATTACGGGCCATCGGTCACAAAGGTAAAGCTCTTTATCGAGTATCTGGAGGATCTGGAAGAGAATCAACGACAGTACTTGCATGTGTATCTGCCGATGGAAGAGTTTTGCCACCCGTTATTGTATTTAAAGGGGCTGCTGTGCAAGCACGGTGGACATCAGAAAAATCCTATCCTGGTACATTGTATGCAGCTTCCAAAAATGGATGGATGGAAGAACCAGTTTTTTTTAACTGGTTGATGAAATCTTTTATACCATATATAACCAGATTACGTGAAGAACGAAATGGACTACACCAAACAGCTTTATTCCTGTACGACGGACATGCAAGCCATATAAGTGTTCGAATTATCGAAGAAGCTGATAAGGCTAAAATTGTACTGATGAAGTTCCCAAGCCATATGACAGATAGGATTCAACCCCTTGACAAATGCGTGTTTGGACCAGTCAAAAAGGCTTGGGAGAAGAAATTAGTCGAACATGGAGTCCAACAAATGGGAAAAGGAACAGGCAGACTATCACGAGCACAACAGTGTACATCCTCTGTACACTGTCTCGTTTTTTAAAAAAGTAGGTAGAAATGATAATATGAGATTTCTTGCCACAACCAAAGATATCGACACTATACCAGCTGCTATGATTGTAAAAACATAAATTTGCTTAGGTTGAATGAGAAGGAAACTGATTTTATATTCCTGGATGATGAAGACTATCTTTATTTTGATTAGTAGGTCATTATGTATAAGATGGTTATAGTTGATTTAAAAACAAATAATAATAAAACAATTTAAAAACACTTCTATATATTTTGTTTTCTTTTACCCCCTTTGAAAATGTATAGGTTTTCCTAATTAGTTTACAATTTCCCCTAAAACAATTACATGTTTCCAATCACCCCGTAATTTAGTCAACCCAAAATATCGAAGCTAGATGATTTGTTTACATTTACCCCTGTATATTGGTAGACGCTTAGATCAAAATCTTATGTATTTATGAGACTCTAAATAGTGAAAACGAGTTAGCGGAATTACAATGCTTATCACGTAGACTTACCTTAGGTGTTCACATTTACCCCAAAATATCATTTTTTGTTTTAAAGTCAAGGTTAAATGTAAACACTTAATTTTCAATACCGCTTATTGACGCAATTTCAATGGCTGATGTTGCAGTTTTTAGATAAATTGCTATACAATCAAAGTAATTAACTCCTCTTTTCTAACTGCCAATATTTTGCTTTACAAAGCCGAAAGTTTATTAGTTCAAAAGGTATTTTTCAAAAACGTTTACAATTACCCTGATTGACCCTAAATCATATTATTCATTTCCAAAACTTCGGACTTAAGTTTGTATGAAATGCCATGTCGCTATGTGATAAGTTTTCTTATATTGGTAGTAAATAAATAAATAGTATTTAATGGTTATAATTATATCTGTTTTATTTCCATTCCTGATTGATTACAAAGCACACAGGTTCCAACTTGATAAACATATAATGTTCATTTTTGATGACAAAGGACTCGTGCCTCGAAGTTCGCACGCGCATTGTAGAATTTGACACCGAACAGGTGCTCGGACATGATGAAACATGAAATTGATTCACAGCGTATGGTTTTATGGAGTCTAATTACATATTAGTCACGTTCCACAGTAATATTATTGTGTAGAACGTCATTCTATCATTACACAGTCGGCCGGAGCGGTCATATCACGTTGAATAAAAACAATACAAATTGTAAGTATTGCACAAGCTTATACGTATTTATAAAATTATTTCATAAGCTGTTAAACATAATTGTTATCAATAATTATAACTTTGTTTGTTTCAGATCATCAATAATGTGCGATTCTCCTGATTTTATCTTCTCACAATATGGTCAAGGTTGGCCAACTCCAAGTTTAAGCTGGCATGTTCCAGAGCAACAAAGACCTGAACCAACCAACAAAAAGCCTAGACCAAGACGGGAGGGTTTAAAACGGAAGGTACCTGAACATTCTATAAGTCAATCGTTCGTTATAAACAACGAAAAGAAAAAAGGTTTACGACTGATCCAGATACAAGTATCAGACATCAGTGAGCGACAAGAAGCAAGTGTTGCAAGTTCAAGTGACAATGAGAACGTGGTATTGTTAAGTGCACAATATGTAGTTAGTGAACCGGTGGACAATGTTATGGAAGAGACACAATCATTGATAAATAAAATTTCAAAGAAACTTTGTGGTGATGATTATTATTAGTAAGTAAGTAATGTATCTACCTAGTTTGTATATTCAGTAGAAATAAATAATTAGTTTAATATTGGTATTATAATTTCATTTGTTAATCTGTTAGTGTAATAAAATGATTCCACATAGATCATCACAATTTGTAAATAAAAAATAAAATATTAAGAAAACTTTAAGCCCTTAGTTAGGTTCTTAGTTAAGGTTTTTAGTTAATATGTAAGTTTAATGTATAAATAAATGAAATATCTAAGGTGTAAGTTTTATTGTAATTAGAGAGAATAAGTTAGAAGAAATAAAATAATTTATTTGTTAATGTAGTAGTGTATTAAAATTCTCAAAATACATCATAGTTCATAGTAGATAAGTTTCATGTACATACATAAAATATTAAATAACAAGGACAAGTGTATTTAGTTTGTAATTGTAAATAATGTGAAAACTAAATAAATAATATATTTATAATTTAAATTATCTTTTATTGATGTTAAAAACATACTCCCACTTTAAATTAGCTCTAAAGAAATGTTCTCATTATAGGTTTTAATTATGTTTTCAATATTTTAAAATTAATAGAATACTTACTCAATTAAATTCATTTTATTAGAGCTAATTTTAAGTTTGTTATGTAGGTTACCCAGATTATATTATTAAATAAAACAACCTTATGTACATAATCATTTTTATTAACTGAACATTACAAAATAATTTAAAATAGATTAAATATAGACATATTATTATCAAGATACCATTTTCTAATACACACCGCATTATTTAATGCACAATTCACTTTATGGTTCACACAATTAAAATCAGTTTTATTTTTACAGAACTTTTTTTTTAATGTCGCAAAATTAGGACACCCTTTCTCACCTATATCAATCACTTCACAGTTTGCACATAACTCTTTAATCCACTTAATCTTTTCCAAACCCTTTGTAATAATTTTTTTATTTTCTAAATACGGTACGATGACATGTTGAAACTCTCTGTAGTCTATAAAGCCCTCACTCCAGAAAATTCCACGATTTCTTTCCAACCACCGCACCTGCTTCTTTTCTTCTTGAGTTAAGTAATAAAACGTATGCGGTGGTTTAACCAAGAACGTCTGTGTGTGCTCATTACTTACGATAGCCACTTCTTTGACAATAAAATTATTGTCTAAATATTTAAATCCTTGGAGTTCGACAATGATAATATCCGCGTTCATGATAACTTCTTCACTGTGTTGCTTAATGGCTTGTATTCAACAATGCAATCGTTAAGAATGAGACAGTATGCTGAAGTTTGATCTGGTATTTCTGAATCACTCTCAATTTCTACCCTTACATCCACAACTGGTCCAGTCTTCAGATTATCGATCTGTCTAGAGCAATCGATAACAAACAACGGTGCTAATTCTTTAAATTGTTTCTCGCTTAATAAAGACTCCGAACAACGGTTGTAATACGACTGCTGAAATCTGATGTATTGCTCGTATAATAAAGCAATTCTGTTATTAGCGAAGTTCACATTGAGGCTTTCATACGGGAAATATGTTGAATTAAGGTACACTCGAACATCACGAACATAGCAGTGATCAAACTGCGACATGTCAGAACTTGCATTATTTTTTCTACTTGTTTGTAGTCCGATTATTACATATCGCGGTTTTTCTATTTGAGATGATGTTTTGATAGACCAGGTGTGCTTTGTAGTTCTAGGTAAAGTGGGATATTCGTATAGATCCCAGTTTCTAAATATCATCTGGAGCGGTCGATCTTTTTCCAACAGTTTTAATAAACTTATTTTTTCTTTGTCCGATACTTTCACATGGGGTACGCGCCATATGATTTTATTGATTTGAATGTCTTCCACTATTTCTCCGGTATTCAATTTTACAGCGTTCAAATTAGTGTTGCTTCGTAACAATATTAGTTCATGTCTACTATTTATTACAACTTTTTTAAAATCTTCTGCGAAACCGATGATATTCCGAAGTGGTATAGACGCAGAAAAACTTCCCCCATTAATATTTTTTATACCATCGATACTCCAACCCCAAGCTCTAGCTACTTTTGATTCATTCTCATTCATTGATATTAACGATTTCATGGTTGTAGTTATACCAGCATTTTTTATTTTATCAATCTCCACTCCGTTTAGTTCGTACCTAATATCTTGGAACAAGAAGAGTAGTCCATTGTTCGTAAAATTAACACTAGTAGCTTTCTCTTTTGATTCTTTTTTGCTAACGATAACGGTTCCTTCCAAATACAGAGTGCTGGCTGATGGTAATATGTAAAGATCCTGTTGGTTGATAGGTATGCGTATTTCATCGTTCCTGTTGAAACTTGTTACATAAGGTTTGTACGAATGAAATTCGATTCCTTCTATACTGTTGTCGTAAGTCGGAGTGGATAAAACGTCTAAGATATTCATTTTAACAATCCGATCGCTTTGAGAAATATCTTATTGTCTTTAGTTAATTTTATTTTGCTCTTAGAACGACGTCTTATTTGGTAGGTAGCTTGAGTAGAACTGGTATTTTTAATTTGTTGAGACATATATTTATTGTAGTCAATCATTTTTTCTTCTAAGATGTAAATACAGCTGTACTTCTTCACCACGCAAGTTAATTATGCGATTGTTTATATCTAGTAGTCGGATATGTATGCAGCTTATGTTGTTTTGATTGATTGGAAAATATATTGCGTTCTTCGGGATTTCTATGATTCTGTAACCAGGTGGTACGTTGAGTGCGAATTCATGAATTATGTGACTTGGTTCACCGTTTATGTAAGAGCCGCTCACAATGTCACATTCGATCCTTACCACAGTCGTCGGTAAAATGTTGACTGGATGCTGTGACACATGCCATTTATTTGCTTTTAAGACCTGCTTATCAAACCCTAACAGTCTACTGAAAGAGTATTCTTTCTTTAAATTAACGTCTTTTGAACAATATATGGCAGTTTTTAAAGTATTGTTATTGCATTGTAATTTAATTGAGGCATCTTTTATTTCGGATTTTAAATAATCATAAATATCTTGCAATTCATAGGTGCCTTCCGGTATTTCAATAACTTCGTTTGAACCATAATAGAACTTGTTATTACTTTTATCAATATTTGGTATAGAATTAAATGTTGAAAAATGCAATAAAGCACACTCATATTCTCCATTTAGTTGTAACGTATTAGGATAGTACGTAGATAAAATTGATGAGTTTCCAGTTATCGACAAAGTGAGTGACATCTTGCAAATGATTGAAATAAAATAAAATCATTTATTTTATACATTTTTATTCCAAAAAGTCCTCAAATATTTTAAACATAAATGACCACAGTTCACAGTGTTAAATTTTTGATATCTTGTGTAGTTATATGAAACTTTACAATTCTTAAAATATCGTATCAGTTCTAATGGAGGTTTTAAATTTCCATAGCTATCAAAATAATCACAATAGTCATATACTTTTACATAAGCTACCCAATGCGTTCCTTCGTTTTTAGAATCGTCTAAGTTAACAATACCACATTCCATACGTTTCGGCTTCCTTGGCAATTGATCTTTCATATATACTCCTCGGAAATATGGGATGTCTCTTGCGTAGTATTGGATGTCTACATTAGTTAGTGCGCGATTTGGTAGCTTCTTGTTCAGTTTTTTGTTGATTTTATAAACAATCCTTTACCGTTTTTATAAGGTTTTATGTATAAACCCTTACCCACTGCTAAACCCTCCATAGTTCTATTATGTCGTTCCGTCTCTCGCAAGTTTTGTTGAGCAGATTTATAATCATTCACCGTTTTTGCAATTCCAGCTGCACCACCAGCTAAAGCTCCTAAAGCTGATAAGCCAGCAAAAATTGGAATTAAAGGTAGAACTCCACCAGTCTTCGGTATGGGGATCACTCTCGGTACTCTGATTTGGTGTAATTTGGGGCATAACTTTTTTGCAGCTAAGTAAGCCAAGTTTATTAAAGACTTACTATCCTTGGGTTTTAGCTTTTTTATTTTAGATTTTATTTTTGATACTAAACTTTTAAATGTTTTGGCACCAGAACCAGATTTCAATTTGGCTTTCATGACTTTGCTTACTAACCATGAGCTTAATTTTTCACCTTTTCCTGCATCTTTTGATTTTAGTCTCTGTTTAGCCATGTTCAAAAGCTGTAAGTCGGCTTTGTGACGATTAGGTAAATCTGTATGATTTTCATATGCTATATCGTGGTGCATACAAGCTTCGTCTAGTTTATTCACACCTCGATCGCCTCGCAACAAACGTTTATGAAGTTTAGTTCCTGGTCCGCAATAATTGTATCCAGGCAAATGAGCTTCGAACGGTAGATTATTAATTATACTGTTAACTAGTCCACCACCTTGCATTACTTAAATAATAATGATACAAATTTCACAAAGTATTTCTTTTATATCTTAATTTATTAATGAGGATTTATCAATCCAACTGTTTTCATCATTATTGAGACCTAACCATTTAACGAATAGTTTCTTTCCTTTCTTTTTAAGTATTTTTTCTACTAAATAAACACCAGGATAGTTAGATTTTTGAAGTTCTTGCTCGTAAAAAGTTCCTAATATATCTTGCTTTCGTTGATCTTCTATGTGGTATGTTACTGGTATAGTTTTATTAATCTTTTTTATCGTAAAGAGTTCAGTTGACCAATTAGGAGTATAACCTTTCTCGAAATTGTGTTTGTATTTACTGATACGAACACAGTCACCTTTTTTGAACTTAGGCTTCCGCTGGATGGATACATGATTACATATGTTTTTAATATTCTCTTTTACGATGGGTTCATTCGATTTATTAACATCATTCGGTTTAATTTTAATAGTACGATGTTTTGTGTTATTATATGTATTAAATAAATCTTCTAAAGGTGTTCCTAACCACTTATAATTTCCAACGAGATTAAAATATTTGTACAAATTATTTTTAACAGTTTTAATTAGTCGCTCTACAATTGAAGCTTTTTTAGTAGAGAAAGATGAGTAATGGTTTATGTTGTACTTCTTCATTAGCGTTTGGAATGTGTTGTTATAAAACTCTGTGCCCATATCAGTTTGTAAATTAACAGGATTTTTATTGCTGCTTAGTAGTATTCGTTCAAAAGCTCGAGTTACTTCAGATTTATTTTTAGATTTTAACGGTTCTGCCCAGGCATACTTTGAGAAGCAGTCAATCACCACTAAAATGAAATTGTAACCTTTGTTATACTTTCTTAGGTTTTGCATGTCCATTAGATCTGCTTGCCACAAATCATCGATCCCTTTGAGAATAACAGAACGTCGAAGGAAGTTTCTTCGTGCCGCTTTGTGTATTTCATTTACTATTTGTTGTTTTGCCATTACTGAGATTTTTAAGTAATTTGTCTATATCTGCTTTGGAGTAAAACTTCTCTTCCAAATGAATCAAAACCTCAGGTTCCTTTACTTTTAAAGTAGTCTGAACAGACTTTTGTGCATCTAATATGATTTGAGCACGCAATGATGCAATCAGCTTATTAAATTGTTTTATCGTATCAGCACACATTCGATCTACATAATCCTTGTTCACAGCATCGTCTGATTCTAATGGAGGTCTAATTCCTCTCAATCTAGAAGACTTTAAATCAAAATCTCCACTTTCTGATTTTAACAACGCGTTATCATTGAAATTAATCAGTTCTGACAAACGCATTCTTTTATGAATAAAATGTCCAAATTTATCGATATTCATGTTTAAGGTGTACTTTATGTAAAGGCTGATGATGAACTAAACAATAGTTAATTTTACACCTATTTATTTATAAGTTTACTTTCACGTAATTCTTCAATAATGGATATTATTTCATTATCTAATCCTGTGTTGCCGGCATCTCTAGATGCTATTAATAACTTTAACCTTTCCACCAATTCATTAGGATCATCCCAATACACAAAATCTACGTTATTTTTCCAGATTTTTGTTAATGGTAGTCCTTTACCTTTCGAATGATGACCCTGAACCGTACTTTGCAGTTTAAAAAGAGGTTTAATAACTTGTAAATATTTTTGTCCCTTATTACTTTTTATTGGTTTACTTGGGTCATTATCACGACGATGTGCATTTGTATCAAGTAACATTTTCTTATAATATTGCAAGTCATTTTCAGTAACCAAACTTAAATCAATATCTTTCTTAAGCAGTAGTTGATTTAAACCAGGCGTATGTTTGTATTTATAACCAGCCACGATGATATAACTATCGTCGATTGTTATATGAGCAGAACCTAACATCAATTTTCCGCGTTCTACTCTGACACCAAATGGAATGTCTGTTAACGCTTCTGAAGACACTGACCAGGATGATGTATCACGACCTTCACTTTTTTCAACTGATTTATACGAAGATTCACTGTTGGTGTCAGACTCCTCTACATCACTACCAATTGCGACTTTTTGCAACGTTTCGTCTCTTATCAGATCTTTAGATTCTTCATCTTCATTACTATACAGCAAAGGAGTTTGCATACTGGCTGTAGCAATTTGGTTGAGAGGCTCTGTTACAGGTTTAAAAACTGTTTCCAAGGCTTGCTTACTCTCATTCTCAACATCTCGCATTTTTCGCACCTTCTTCTTTACAGCTGCTGCAGCATCAACAATTTGTCTCTTTAAAGATTTTTCCATAATTGTTAAATGTATTGTAACCGGTTAAGCTCTGTTTGTAGAGTAATGTAAATTCAACGGTGACGTCTTAATATATACTCGTGCTCTTAATCAAAAATTACAAACGTGTCAAATTTATTTCTATAACATCCTTTATTTTTTGCACAATCTTTATTAATTACAACATAACTGAAGGGCTCACTCCATATTTTTGAACACATTTCACGAAATTCAAGCCATGTCATGTCAGTGTTGACGTGTTCATCATAAACATGTCTCATATTTCTTTCATCTTGTTTAAAAAGTATGATTAGGTTTGCGTTGTCTCTTACTAACTGCTTAGGGATTTTACTATACGTCTGATTTAGATAAAAACAATCGATGAACTTGTGTCTCCCCATAGCAAAATAATCACGCATACCACTTTGATTTTCACAAGCAACATCGTCAAATATAATTACAGAATTCGGTTTTGCGGTCTGAACACTCAGTACTTGCTCATTTTCATGATATTTCTGAAATGAAATGCCTGGTACCCGTTGCAAGACTTTTTCTAAAAAAACGTACTTGGGCTGTTGCAAGGTTTTCGAATAAACATAAACATTTTGAAATCTTAAACCATTCTCGTGTATAAGAAGACCGATTAATAAATTAGTTTTTCCACAATTTGACGGTCCGCAAATGATGCATCGTACCGATTTAG
This sequence comes from Dicycla oo, assembly GCA_948252095.1. NCBI lineage: Eukaryota > Metazoa > Arthropoda > Insecta > Lepidoptera > Noctuidae > Dicycla > Dicycla oo. Next base: position 26,780,120 of record OX411715.1, on the reverse strand, counting down.
GTAATAATTCTCCATGGCGAAAACCAGTCTCCTGAGACTGAATACAAAGTTTGTTTACATGTAACGATTGCGGTTGTTTTACAAATTTCATGACGACTCCTTGAAACGGTTATATTAATAATGAATCAATTAATGTATTACATCGACATTTATAACTCATTGTCGCTAACTCAAACAAATGTTTCAACCTAGTGGAATAGGCGCCGAACCAGTATTTTACTGCACTATGTAGGAATTCATACTCCACCTTCCGTTTCATCGGGTGGAATAGGCGCCGAACCAGTATTAGACATTTTACTGCACCGAGAGTGACGGAGATGATCATTCCATCGGGTGGAATAGGCGTCGAACCAGTGGATTTCATTTATATTATTGGGCATTCTACTCCACCGAGAGTGACGAGGCGAACGGAGTGAGCCGATGGAACGGAAGGTGGGGTAGAATGCCCAATAATATCCTACTAACTAGAAAAACAAAAACAGAAATATTGATAAAAAGCTTTATAAATCGTTAAAAAATATCAAAATTCAAATCATACGCACTACGCACCCTGCGTAGAGAGTATGATTTGAATTTCGATATTATTAATAACAAAAAAAAATAAAAAAAAAACTAGGTATGCCATAGGTTTCTACTCCGTTCACCTATTTAGGGTTTAAATAGGTGAACGGAGTAGAAACCTATGGCATACCTAGTTTTTTTTAATTTTTTTCAAGACGGTAAAAAAGATATCAAATATATAGATGACGTTAGTGAAATAAATATCAAAACAAATTCATTTTAATTTTTGAGAAAATCACGAACTTACGAACATACTAGTCGAATAAAGAGCCTCTTTTTTAAGTTAGTTAAATACTTTATTAATTAATTAGCAATAAACGAGCACTAATAAACAAAATAATGCTTTTGTCAACTTCACTTACAAAACATGTCACCAAGTTTTTCCAAACAAATGTGACTGATGAGAACATCTGAAGAATCGAGTCGATTTTGTAAAGATTTTGCTTTTATCAAACAATAGGGTACGAGTAAATAAACTTTACCTTACCTACTTTCACAAAACATAATTATACTAATTAAAATATACATTAAAAATTTTTAGATACAGTCACAGATAGAGAGCATAGGGTGGGTTTTCTTTTTTTGCACGCAAGTGTATATTGAGATAGCCCAGAACTTAGCTGCGAGTTTTGTGTTCATCAATTCTGTAGCGAGCAGGCATCAAGGCAAGCAGGACCCGATATCAAGCCTAGGCTAATAATAACGGTCTCATTACTCATTTGAATTCCCGACAGCAGTTAAAAAAGATTAATAATGGAAATAGCTAACCTATCCATATTTACCCCAACAACAACGTTCATTACTTTCAATACCTCGCAAATAAAATCTACGCTGCCCTTGAACCGCCACCCAAATGAGTCGGTAAACAAATCTAAGGAACAACACATGTTGGGTTGTTCCGTGTCAGTGTCCCATTACAGTTCACCCGTCTCAAGGATTCAGTATTACGATCTGCTTGGTTTCTGGTACAATTTCTTGCAAGAGAAAATTCGAATATCCTAGGTAAAAAAATGATTCAGTGGATCCTTAGCTTGTTTTGCTTAGGTATGAATTTCGAGGGAGAGCTAGAAATAACATAACGTGAAAAAATATGGATGTACCTACTCACATTTCACCAGTTGTATTTAAGAAGGCTGTTTCATTTTGTCACCTCTCTTTTTATTAAACACACATTTTTATTGTGTCATTTATTTCAAAAACATCAAAAACTGATCATAATACTTTTTGAGCTGATTTCATTAGATAACACAATAGAAATTTTTGTTTTTAATAATTACGTGTTAAATTAATATTATTTACTAGTTCGCTAATTGTTTACATTTTTCAAGAAGGCTTAAAAATATGGTCCCGTGTGAGCGAGGGAGGTGGACAAAACGAAACAGCCCTCTTAAGTCCTATGTAATCATCAGTTATTGCAAAGCTTGCTTGGTCTACCAAATTGCAGTTAACATTGGAAGATAACGTGGAACCACCGTGTGCGTTCAAAGTACCAGTATTTTACATGGAGCTCCTATCTGACCTCCACAATCCAATTACTGGGTAATTACGATACCCCTTGGTAAGACTGGTTGTCAGACTTTCAGGTTTCTGACGACCCATAACGACTGTCAAAGATCCGTGCTTTCCGAGGCACTGAGGGTCTTGGTATGTAAAAATTGTCACCCATCCCAAAAAAATCCCATGTCAAAAAAAAAGTAGTGTATGTAGTACATCAGTTATCTGGTTTCCATAGCACAAGCTCTGCTTAGTTTGGGATCAGATGACCATGTGTGCATAATGTCCCAGGATATTATTATTATTTATTTATTTATTTAACCGTTTATGTACACAAAAATAAACAGACTATTTCATTTTATTTTTTCTTACATATCTCGGGACCCTGAGGTCCCTGACCTTTGGAAGGCATACGAGGGGCTGAAGCCAACTCGCAGAGGCCCCTTAAATGATTTTAAATGATAAGGAGGCACCAACCGACGATTATCCCTATACGCACTAAGCAAGTGCACCCAAGGAAAACCCCCGGTTGGTGCAGGACTATTGTTTTACGTGGAAACATACATATATAACATATTGGGTTTGGGTAGCTAAAGTGGATTGGGTAACTCGAACTATGGAAGAACTATGTCCCCTGCCTGACCAATGTTATATATTATACACGTATAAAATGGCAGGGGGTGACTTGCACACTCAATAATGGGCTCCCGGAAACGGCCGCTAGCACAAAGTGACGTAGCGACAAGGGGGCAACACTTCCTGAAGTGCTTGAGGACTGGAGAGGTATTCCACGGCTATCAAGATAATCCCGGAACTAACTTACTGGAATACTTTCTTCCTCCGAGCACGTTTGCTCTTGCGAATTTCCACTCAAGCCGGCCAATAAAGGCAAGAAAGAAGTGGGAGCTCTGTTCCTCGTCAGTGTTCACTCCAGCCGGCCAATAAAGGCAAGCCAGAGATGAGGACAAGATTTCTCCCGGGAGATAGAGTCCGTGAGGTCGTTTCTGCCCAACAGCTTGCCACATGCTGCCCTGCGGGTTTCTGTATCTCTTTTGGTCTGGCTCCTCATCCTAGACCCGTTCCGGCAAAGTAAACTCTACGCGCACAGACCTAAAGTTCGGAGCGCGTAAGCCCCACCACGACGTCAACGTAGAGATACAGCGGTGAGGTTATTATTATTATTATCCACGGACCAACCGCGGCAAGCGTAGACCTGGTAGACCCGTGTGGCTGTTATTACTTAGCCATAAGCCCCTGAAAAGAAAATCGTCTTATTCTACGTAAATGTAAGTACAGCAGCTATCTGTAAAAATAAAGTAATATAACTTAGGCATAGCTAAAGAATTCGAACAAAATAAATTGAAAATATTCGTATTTAAGTGCCTCTTAAATATTTTAGTTTCATTATTTAAATTCGCTTGCAACAAAGAAATTAGCAACTCATTAGTCTAAGCTAAAATTAAATACGAAAATTTTATAACCGCATAATATTTCTAAATAATCACTTAAAAGTATTTGCATAAAAAGTAAACTAAGTCTCCTCGTATCGCACTCTTAAATGAAAGAGAAAATTTATGTAAAGAGCATTCGTTCCCGTGTCTTTAATAGCTTTAAGTGCTGAAATAAAACACACTAGTTATTTAGAATTTAAATAAAAATACAATTTAGTTAAAAGCATCCTTTAAGTTCTTGTAAAGAAGTTTGTCTTATCTTCTTCAGGTACACATCAATGTCGCTGACTTTTTTTTCAAGACACTGCAGTTTAATGGACATTTTACGGTGATTTAAGTTTACTGCTACTTTAGCTTAACAGGCCGGTATATAATTAATTAACTGTGTAGTTGATTTTGTGATGTAATTATTAATGAAGTTTTCCAACATATTAAAGTTTTTTTTTACAACAAAAACTATTGAACTTGCTATTATGCTAAACCTCTGAACTTTCTGAATAACCCCATAGGTTCACAACTACTGTAAGCCCGCGGTCGCCGTGGTCAATTTTGATTTACGTTTCTGTATGATATACGTTTATATACATATTATATAAAGAATTTCCTTACGTACACCATGTGTACGTAAGACAGTTAATGGGATGGGAATGATAACATTTCAACACACAACCGAATCAACTCAACCTAGCCTTTTCCCAACTATGTTGGGGTCGGCTTCCAGTCTAACCGGATGCAGCTGAATACCAGTATTTTACGTGGAGCGACTGCCTATCTGACCTCCACAACCCAGTTACTGGGTAATACGATACCCCTTGGTATGACTGGTTGTCAGACTTTCGGGCTTCTGACAACCCGTAACGACTGTCAAAGATCCACGAATGACAGCCGGGACCAACGGCTTAACATGCTTTCCGAGGCACGGAGGAGTCTCGGTATAAAAAGATGGTCACCCATCCACAGACCAACCCCGGCAAGCGTAGCTTAACCAGATGGATCGACCCGTGCGGCTGTTATTACTTAGCCACGAGCTCCTACAATATATTATCAAGTAGATAGCTCGAACTACCACGTTAATAACTACGAACAAACGAAATAACAGTCGGGTAATTACAATAATCTGCTTAAAGCAACTTCCGTGCAATACAGTACATATAATATTTATCTTTCCTATTCGTCGATCCGCCATTAAAATGAACGCGACAATTATCGAAAACACAAAACGATTAACCCAGATAAAGGCCTGGCTATTGATTCCGTACTGGCCGCAAACCAGAAGACCAGAGAACCCACCACTATAATTCACCATCCGAAACTTTAACCCCCACTTCAATATACACTGCTCTTTTTGTCAAACAAGATTCATTAAAAATGCACGAACGACTCACTTAAACAGCAATGGAATACAAATAAAAAAAATCGAAGTTATCGTTTCGTCATCGCTTGATATCCCCTGCGTATCGTTAATTCTTATTGAATACCTCGTATTGTTCGCTAATTGAATGGAATCAATCAATTTCATCGGATATCAACTTTTACGATATAAATGACATGTGCAGAACTCAATAAAATATAGTGCATGTTTTAAGAGTTAAACCGGGAAATGGGTCACAGTGATGGATGCAACAGTAAACCAAATATGTACGTTTCAAAATATAGCGGTACATAGCGGTATATTTAAAGCAATATAAAAAGCACGTAGTTTATGATGATCAAAATTGAAAAACAAACGCTAAAAAAGCGGTGTGTTGGAAGTCGATAATTTGAATCAGGTATCGGGCACCCTGTATTGATGGTAAATGAACTTAATGACAGAAGGAATGGTGAGACGACAGGATGGATACACAGTACGTCGATGCAGTCATTTTTACTACCGCTTTCTACGCACTGTGTAGAATTCGTAGGGCAATGTTTTTAGCAAAGGATGGAGAAAAAGTAGAAAATAGTATGAAAGCAGAAAATACGTGAAAAATAGGTTAGCAAATCTAAAAATAATAATTGTAGTGTATATGTCACGGCTAAAACCCGAAGTGCGGCTACACCTAGATTTAGCTGGCTAAGACCCGAAATGCGGCTAGGCTACAACTATAGCAGTTGGTTAAACTTAGATGTAGGCAGAAAGGTAGGTTAGGTTAGGTTAGAACTGTGACCACACAATGCTCGAGCCGAGTGAACGAAGTGAGCGGTGCCGTGGCAGCGGCCGGCGAGTGCCGGGGTCCGAATGCAATCGGTTACCTACACCAGGTTAAAACTAGGCGGCTAAAACAAGGTGTAGCCGCATTTCGGGTTTTAGCCGTAACATATTATATGTATGTATATTTAATAAACAGTATCTCATTCACACAAGTAGTGAGGTAGCTGCTGTCGACACCCAATATGAATAATAATGTATTATAATTTAATATGACATGGTTTTCAACACAGCTATTTTAAATTTTTTGCAAAGTTTATTATTTATTTTCCGCTGCAGGCTTATGTTGTTCTGTACGCCTGTAAGTTTCATGATACTAATTTTAATTGCTATTTCAAATGGTTTAGATGCATTTTGATAAAACCACTGCAAGTATGATTTTTGAATTGTTAAAATGTACAGGTAAAACCTGTTTTAGCATATTAATATGAAAAGTATTTTAAGTACCGTTACAATGGGGTCATGAAGTAATGGTTATGAAAGTACATAAGGGCTCGTGTAGACGGCACTGCCACCGCGCCGCCGCCGCTCCTTGGAGCTGTGTATATGAGACGCGACTGCGCCGTCACCGCCGCTGCCGCGCGCTGCGGCCCCACCAATGCGACACGATCGATGCGCCACGTGTGATTTTCGTGGGTAGCAATCTATTACTAACAATCGGTGAAATAAAGTGGCGATGCCGCGGACGCGTCTCGTGTACACAGCCCAGAGGTGCGGCGGCGGCGCGGTGGCAGTGCGGTTGAGGTGCCGTCTACACGAGCCCTAATGATTCATAAAAATAGTCAAAAATTTCAAATGCATAACATTGTATGTCAATTTGCAATGACTATTAACACACAGAAACCATTGTTACCAAAACTTGTGTGTATTGTAACTTGATCTACAAATATACTTCAACAGAAACATTATACATATTCAATTACAATGAAATTATTCCATTTCACAAAAGTAGTTCTTATCGTCATAGAAGTACGGTTCACAGACAGAAATAAAAGTCGTTTCTTGCTGAATTCGTATGACATAAAGTTGTACCAACGTATAACTAAAGTTACAGTGTTATTCATATTGGGTGTTGTAATATCATCAGCTGTCAATCACCACGAATGGCGGGAAAAGGTTAAAAGTGAGGCTTGGTGTGGTAGAGAGCCAGTGTAGTGATATACTTAACTTAAATACGGGATCAACAGAATTCTATAATAATAAAATGCTCAAGGAATATCATTGAACGTTTATCCATCCCAAAACCCACCTTAAAGAGAATTCACGGAAACTCATGTCCGAGAATCCACCCTAAACCTATATTCCGTTTATCCAACAAGAGTAAGTTTGAATTCTCGGATATATAATTATGTTTCCGCGTATCCACCTTAGGGTAGATTTTTGGGGTGGATAAACGGAATAACCCAAATACAAAGTTCTGTGCAATTTAACCAAGTAAATACAACGAAGCGTACCCAAAAGTTTTATAATCACTGCGTAGTAATTACAAGTTTATAGCCCAGCCCATGATAAATAGATCGTTTCGATGATAAATAGCCCGAACCGATACCCGATTGATGGACGAGAGGCGCTTCCAAACGTCAAATGTGATATAATTTGTTAAATGTTGCGCACAATGTTCCATGACATGAGTTAACGCCCTATCTCACAAAGTCACAATGGAACTTTACTGTTGATTAGTAAAGTTGCGTTTTGAGATAGGGCGTTAATTTTAATAATACCTATTGAGGAGCTCGTGGCTAAGTAATAACAGCCGCATCGGTCGATCCACCAGGTTAAGCTACGCTTGCCGGGGTTGGTCTGTGGATGGGTGACCATGTTTTCATACGGAGACTCCTCCGTGCCTTGGAACGCACGTTAAGCCGTTGGTTCCGGCTGTCATTCGAGGATCTTTTGCAGTCGTTACGGGTCGTCAGAAGCCCGAAAGTCTAACAACCAGTCTTACCAAGGGGTATCGTATTACCCAGTAAACTGTGTTGTTGAGGTCAGATAGGCAGTCGCTCCATGTAAAATACAGGCATTCAGCTGCATTCAGTTAGACTGGAAGCCAACCCCAACATAGTTGGGACAAGGCTAGGCAGATTGATTGACTGTCCTGCACCCAATGCTTAGCATACTTTTCTTCACAATTCGAAGAATTTTGAAAGAAATTAGTAATCCATTGCTTTATTTATTTGAAAAATTCGTCAACGGAATTAACGCAATACATATTGTCGAATTGTCAAAATGTGAGGCATTGCAATTCGTCTTAACGTTGCTGGTTAACGCGAAGACTTGTAAATTTCTTTACGTAAAGTATTTAAGTAAAGTCGATTATTCTGTAATAGAATAACGCTGATACACAATCATAATTTGAATATTTATATCTCCTGTTAGAAATGGTTTATTCCGATTTCGGTAAACGTGAAAAATACAGTATGTTAGCTAACGAAAGGCGTTCCCGTTATCCGGCAATAGTATAGCGTCCATACACGCTAAAAAAATGTAAAAAAATTAAATCGACTTCAAAAAGAAATTAACTCAAAATTATGAAATAACTTTAATTTCGGAAGTCTTGGGATCTGTATTTTAATTTTTTGCCACCGATTTCCGAAATTAAAGTTATTTCATAATTCTGAGTTAATTTCTATTTGAAGTTGATTTAATTTTTTTAAATTATTTATTTTTTTACGTAATTTTTAGTTTTTTAGTAAAAACTGGAATACTTGTTTGTAATAAGTGTAGATAGTTAATAGTTTTGTTATAAATATTGCACTAGAATTTGACCAAGGTTTTGAGATGTTTTCCCTTTGACACCACACCCGCATAGCTCGTATCAATAAGCTAGGCCGTCACACTTACACGTATTAGTTCATTATCTTGAAAACTACTGAACCGATTTTGATGAAACTTGCACTGTTCCCTAAGTTGAAGTAAATGTATGCCAATAAAAATTAAATGGTTAGAGATCTAATTAATAGTTTCGGAGAAATGCGTAGACAAACATACTTACCTACATACAAAAACATACATACATCTATAAAATTTTGTATATTTGTTTGGAAGCCCTAATACGTAGATTATCATATGTGAATATATTGCAGTTCCAATAATATTACATAATATATATACGTGTCGAATTGATAACCTCAATTTTTTTTAAGTCGGTTAGAAAATATGACCATTCAAAAATTCGCGAAAAAAATATGTAGTTCCCTACATTTTGACGAGTTATGCGAACACAATGTAGGGAACAGCAGATTTTTTTATTCGCGAATTTTTGAATGGTAATATTTTTATATGGACGCTATACTAATAACGGGGATGCCTTTCGTTAATTAACGTACTGCATATTCAATATATAAAATATTATAAACTTATCCAAATCGCTAGGTAGTTAAATTTTGAAAAAAGCATTATTCAATTTCAAAAAATTATTTCAGACCAAGGGATCCATATATAATGTTAGTATGAACTTAGCCTATGTTAGTAAACTCAATAACTTAAAAAAATACAATAATTATACCTAACATTAATTGTACATAACATTAATTAATAATAATAATAATAATAATAATAAAATTAACCCCACCGCTGTATCTCTACGTTGACGTCGTGGTGGGGCTTGCGTGCTCCAAACTTTAGGTCTGTGCCGGTAGAATTTACTTTGCCGGAACGGGTCTAGGATGAGGAGCCAGACCAAGAGAGATACAAAAACCCGCAGGGCAGCATGTGGCGAGCTGATGGGCAGTAGCGACCCCACGGACCCTATCTCCCGGGAGAAATCTTGTCCTCATCTCTGGCTTGCCTTTATTGGCCGGCTGGAGTGAACACTGACGAGGAACAGAGCTCCCACCTCTTTCTTGCCTTTATTGGCCGGCTTGAGTGGAGATTCGCAAGAGCAAACGTGCTCGGAGGAAGGAAGTATTCCAGTAAGGTGCTGGTAGGGATCTTGACCGTACTTCCGGGATTGTCCTGATAGCCGTGGAATACCTCTCCACTCCTCAAGCACCTCAGGAAGTGTTGCCCCTTTGTCGCTACGTCACTATGTGCTAGCGGCCGTCTCCCGGGGCCCATTATTGAGTGTGCAAGTCACCCCCTGCCATTTTATCCGTGTATAATATATAACATTGGTCAGGCAGGGGACATAGTTCTTCCATAGTTCAAGTTACCCAATCCACTTTAGCCACCCAAACCCATAGCCCAATATGTTTTGTTTCCACGTACAACAATACGAGTAGTCCTGTACCAACTGGGGGCTGTCCTTGGGTGCACTTGCATAGTGCATACAGGGATAATCGTCGGTTGGTGCCTCCTCATCATTTAAAATTATCTAAGGAGCCTCTGCGAGTTGGCTTCGGCTCCTCGTACGCCTTCCAAAGGTCCGGGACCCCAAGGTCCCGAGAAATATCAAAAAATAATAATAATATTCCACAACTATCACACAACGCCGTCTAGCCTCAAGCTAAGCAGAGCTTGTGTTATGAGTACTAGACAACTGATAAACATACTTATATATTTCTAAATACATACATATATAGATAAATTACACCCAGACACAGAACAAATGATCATGCTCATCACACAAACATTTGTCCTGGGTGGGAATCGAACCCACGACCTCCGGCATAGCAGTCAGGGCCACTAACCACTAGACCAACAGGCCAGTCAAATTGGCTACAAGAACATGTGCACGCACATGTCTGCCAGCCCAGACCCTTATAGATGGTCCATCAACCTTGTCCGCCAGTGTAGCTAAAATACTGTTAGGGCAAACCCTGAATCGCCGCAACATCGATGCACACCATTTGCGCATGATGGCATGAAAGTCATCTATTCACGCTTCCGCAATCATACCTGATGCACTGCAAAACTGTGGCAGCACCAACAATATCCTCAGCGCATTATTATTATACACTACGCGCAGAGCGTTAATGATAAATGATAAATGATTTTATTTCTGTAAGTAGGTTTGTACAAACACTTTTACAAGTCAATCATGTTTTTTTAAAAACTAGACGAGGTCGGCGTTTCCTATCTGACTACTCTGAGAAGAAAGGCCGAAACAAACTCAGAGGTCACAGTCTCTTATAAAGTTCAGACATAATCTTGGTCAGTTCTTGTGAAGACCATGTAGATTGGCGTCTGAAATGGTGTTTTGAGGAAAGAACCACCAGATTGAGGAGTCCAGTCAGTGCACGCATTTGTCAGTAATCGCGCAGCTCAACTCAGAACTTAACGTTGTAAACCATCTTCTTCTTATACCAAGTAGTCATTATTCCTATGTCCACAGTCCATAGCAAATGTGGCGGTATTTATTATCTACAAAAAGTTGCAGAATAATCTCATGTAGCTTTACACAATTACGGCCAACTTAACCGAAGCTGTAAGCGGAAAAGTTGCAAATACCTCATGTTGAGGTAATTGCAACTGGTCTGCACAACATCCCTTGTCTACTTATTGCAAGTATAGGGGGACTTCATTTCAAGTGCTTTCCTGAAACGCCCTATTTCAAGCACATAACGAATTCTCTTTAGCTTCCGGCGTGTGGTTCTGGCTACGAGTATTTAGCTGGTTTCGAGCAAAAGCGACTGAAGAGCTTAGGTGCTCTGCTATCTAGCAGTGAACAAATAAGGATTTCGTCTGGCTCGTCTAGCTAGGTTGTAACAACCTTACTACCACTCAAGTATTTTTCAATAAAACTAAAGAAAAAGAACAGAACGAAACAGCATGAAGTTCTAAAACATACACTCCCGGACTCCTAAATCGAGCCACCGTGGCATGAAAGTATAAAAGTTTAAAACATCGAAATAATTACCTATAAGTAAAAAAAAGTTTTTATGTAGCTTGAAGCCGACCTTTTGGTGTCATACATCAGTGATCAAAATTGGAATTCACGACTATCTAAAAAGTTATAGAGATTTGCACAAAAAAAAGCAAGGTGGCTCGATTCAGGTGACCGGAAGTGTGTTGTTAGTTTTAATTCGAATTACTATCGAAACAATAATAATTTTGTGGCAAATTAGGGCAGGCCACACTGCACCGCAACGCAACGCCACTTCATAACTTTCGTACATTTTCTATGATCCAACGCAATCTACAGGCGGGCCGCACCACACTTTTTTGAATGAAAGTGCGTTGTACTGTGCCGGTTGCGGCTGTAATGTGCGCTTAGCTTTACATACAACTTTCTGTAATAGCAAAAAAAAAATATTTACATTATTTACATTTCACTTGGCTGTGATACATCATAGGTATTCCTCTGAAGGCAAAGAGCATTTAAAGAGTAGATATAACGTCCATTTGAAGTCACCAAAACCACAGTATACTAAAATGACATTCCGTTAACGAATAGAACTTTCCACTACACAATTTACTTTATTAGAGTGATTGCATAGAACTGCAATATTGTCGGAACAGAACATTTCCAATTCCCAATGTATCTGAGTGCCATTCGCGTAACGCTTCGTGCCGTGTCCCCCTACAAGCATTAATTGGTGCATCCATTCACGTTTGTGGGTCACATTCGATGTATTAACATTGGCCTCAGTAGGTTCTGAATGGGTATTCGTATGTTTCAGACTTGGTAATTATTGGGGGTCTCTAATTACTTGGATTGTTGTGGCTGTTCAGGCCAATGTGTGACTTTTGTGAGCTGAAAGCGCTTTAACTATTCCGACCTCTGGAATTCCCGTTGTATGTCGACCAATGGTCCATCATTGATGCATGGGACTTTAAAACTACTGACTACGTCGACTGACGCCGTGTGCCTTTTTTGGTTAGCGTAAAACTGAGCTTGTATGTTTGAGAGTATAAAAGTATATGAATATATTTTTTTTTTTTTTGGGATTGTGTATGTGACAAAAAATACACTTTACATGCTATATTATAAAGGACAATAACAGAAATCTATGTGCTCCTTCAATTATAGGAGACCACATCATGCAATAGAAACAAACAAAAAATTATATAATATTATTAAAGTTATACTAATAGATTATTAATGTTGACCATTTGAATCTAAATTGAACAAAAATAAAGAACAAAAAGCAAAGAAGCAAAGAAAACATATATAAATAAATATAGCAAACATTACTAGACAGGCAGTTCAACACTTTCAATCAACACTTCGGTCATCTGATCCCAAACTAAGCAGAGCTTGTACCATGGAAACCAGATAACTGATATACTACATATACTACTTTTTTTTTTGTAAATACATACTTATATATGTCGGAGAAGCAACATTCTCTACGACATCATATTCAATGTTCACGTCGGGTCTAGTGGGCGTCATTGGGATATGCGAGCACAAAACACTATTTACACTTCCACACGACTTTATTAAGGTTCTACAATTTAAATCACTAGGTAATTCTAACTATAAAGGAGCAGCATGTTCGTGACACCGATCTCACTTCACCACTTATGATCCACCTCGATCAACCACCGTTACAAGAATGAGCCATTGCTCCACCCGGCGTCGACCCCACTCTAGGTCTATCCTCTGCTCTCATTGGACGTTATACAATACAATGACTTTTAATAAATTTGTTAGGTTTTACACAATATAAAATCTAATAAATCAAATCAAATTAAATTAAGACATAACAAGTTAGTATCAAAGAATCTTATCATTTAATAATCGTTCGCAACCAACAATCAACTCTGTTCAATTCCTCCGACATATAGATAATTACACCCTTACACCCAGACTCAGGATAAACAGACATATTCATGTACACAAATGTTTGTCCTGGATGGGAATCGAACCCACGACCTGCGGCATGATAGGTGGTACCCTAACCAACCATGCCAACTGGTTTTTCATTCATCAAAAGATGTCTACGTCTTCTGATGTACATGCTAAGGCATTGTACTGCTGGGTCATCCTGGAAATGGTGAATGTTTACCCAGATTTGTTCGGCATCGTGGGGATTTGAGTAATGGGAGGGGATAACGCGGGAATCTGACAGGAAAATTAAGATTTATTCTGCTAAGAAGATTTGGACAGTCAATACTATTATTAAGTAATTTGAACAGGAATGTTTAATCAGAGACTGTACGGCGAGACTTGAGAGGAATGATCTTATTAAATCTGTTGTATTGTGTACGCTTCCGTGTACTCATTAATTACGTCACCTTTTCTTTTAATAAAAATAACTACAATATTTGGCCATTTGTTACAAAAATATAGGAGTTCAAGTAGAAAATTATCATGTACTGTACCAAATACAGACACGCCCCCCGCGGACGCAATATGGCAGGAAAAATATAAAATACGAAGGTGTACAACTTTATAATAATCTACCGGCAGATATCAGGAACACATCGTCTTTTAGCATATTCAAAACGAAACTCAAACAGCACATCATTAACAACGCAAAACTATTAAGTTAACAACGTAAGCTAGTCTCACAACTATGTATACCTACTTTTAAGAAAAGAAAAAATAAACTGTTAGCTACTGGACTACACGCCTTAATTATGTATTTATTCGCTTAAGTGAACAATGTATCTTCTTTTAGAATAAATAAAGAATCTTTAAACCAAAACCGAAACTGTCATGTACAGACGCCAGCAGGTCAACCTACCCGAAACTGTCACATTTTCCCAATCAACCTTGAACCTAATGCTTTAGCAATAAAGTCGAAAATTTATTAAAGAAATCTGACAGATTGTAGTAGCTTGATGTGCTGGCGTCTGTACTGTGTCAACTATTGTACGTGAAATTCCGTTTTACCTAATATGCAATTCGAGACGGACGATAACAAGGGATTTGAACACTACAAAATAACGCACGACTCGTTATTGGTTTGAACGCTTCCGACATGGAAATTTTGATCTAAAAAATGAACTCCGTGGTCACCCGAAAACTGAAGTCAGCAACGACGAATTAAAGAAGATAGTGGAAGCTGACGATACTCAATCTAACACTACTGAGTTAGCAGCAGCTTTCAACGTTAGAATCAAAACAATATGACCAGATTTGCGTCAAATTGGCAAGGTAAAAAACTTGATAAGTGGGGAGAAGCTCGCAAATCTCCGGTCAACCTTGGTTAATCGCTCGTCCCCGCAGCTCCTATACGACAACTTTCGACCTCATATGGTACAACAGATGGTCTCAAAGCTACAAGAGCTAGGGTTGGAAGTTTTGCGTCATCCATCGTACTCACCAGACCTTGCCCCGAAGGACTTCTACTTTTTCCAAAATTTGGTCAACTCCTTGGCAGGGAAAATTCAATACCCGAAAGGCAGTACAAAATGCCTTTGAACAGTTTTTTGGCTCCCGTACACCTGACTTCTTCAAGAAGGGCATTGAAAAATTACCACTGCGCTGGCAGAGATGCATCGATAGCATGTGTGCATATTTTGATTAATAGAAAGAATAAATATTTATATAAAAATTACTTTAACTTCCTGCATACTGAACGGCATGAACCTAATATTTAGACAGATTTTTATAACTACGTACATGTGCGAATTCCATATAGTATATATAACGGAATTTCACGTAGGTACATTAGTAATCACGGCAGTTTCCTGTTCGGTGCTCCTATGCTTTTGTAACAAGACCAAATAATAAAAAGAAAGAAAGACAAAGAAGTTTATTTGCCACAGAAACACGTGCATACAGTAGTCTACTTAACTCAAAGTTTACAAACAGAAAAATAAAACAAAATAGATCTACATACAAATCACGAGCACAAACCAATAACCTGACATATAGAGTAAATTTTGTTTGTCCCCGCCTGCGATACCAAAATTCAATAGATTATACGAGTAGGTAGGTAATTCTTGTTTTTCTCTTTCAGTTATGTGTTTGTGCAGTCGGGTTTTTGTTTTTTTTTAAATATTTTTTTTAATTAGAATAATTGGCTTTTATGTTTTCAAATTACAGTGTTATTAGGTATGAGAGGACAATGTAGGCCTGTCAACAAGTTCCAGGTACTTAACAAAATAGGAAATGTCCAACAAATCAAAACATGAGTCTATAGCCTGCCTACAACGTTTTCACAGCCACAAAAAAGAAGAGAATCTAAAGATAAATGAAATACTTAGTGATAATTAAAAAAAAAAAAAAAACAACAACAGGCCAGTTGGCGTGGTTACTTAAGATACCACCTATCATCCGTGGGTTCGATTCCCATCCAGGAAAAACATTTGTGTGCATGAACATGCCTGTTTGTTCTGAGTCTGGGTGTAATTATTTATATAAGTATGTATTTCCAAATAAAAAAAAGTAGTATATGTAGTAAGTGTATATCAGTTATCTGGTTTCCATAGTACAAGCTCTGCTTAGTTTGGGATCAGAAGACCATTTGTGAATAATGTCCCAGAATATTATTATTATTATAAAAAAGTGGGCTGCTGCATATCATGATTGTGACAAGAAGGTTTCCACTCAGCATGATGCTGTGCTATGGGGGACCCACAGCACAGAGCTGATTTTGAGTGGTCACCCGAAAAAGACGTACGGAAACCAAGTCAGGTTAAATGATTTGTATATGTACGTATAACAAAATCAATAAAATAAAACAAACAGTACTTATAATATTATAATGCAGTTATACTTACTTACAAAACTATAAATGAATATATTAAATAACATAAGAAATTAATCCGCAGGCATCACCGTGCGTGCATGAACATCCAGTGCTTTGTCTCGCTCCCTCCCTCATAATGGAGTTCTTTTACTAAAAGAAAGGGACGTAATTAAGAATATACTAAAGCGTATACAATACAACAGATTTTTTATACACAACCCCAATATAAAATAATAAATAAAAGATGAAAGACAAAAAGCCCCATGTACACAAGCCGATTATGTTGAATCCATTCAAACGAAAACATGGCAACCTGTCTTGAAATGTTTCATGAATATTAAACTACCAAATGTATTGGCAATCGTCACGGAAATAGAAGAATGGTAGAAAATGTTCCTTTATTTCGGCAATACTTGGAAGTAATCCTATAAGTCTCGAGGGCTATGCTGTGGAGTATTAGAGTGCCATTGTTTTGGGGAAAGAAAGAGATGACATTTATGCTTTGTATAACTTTGTCCTTGTCTCGCAAAGGAATCGTGATGGTTATGATACTCACATAGGGTTCTCAGACATAATAATAGGAAAATGAACGTAAGGAAATTAACTAATAAGGGCACTGCAGTACATTTTGCTCGGTTGTGTGGCCATACAAGTGGTATGAATATGTATTTCAGCATAATGAATACTTTTAATACTTACTTTGAATCTTATCTGGTGAGATAGAGGAAAAACAGTTTCTATACTTTCAGGAGATTAATAACGTCACCATGCCAATTAGTTTCAGGCTAATAAAAGAATGTTCACCAATACTAGAGAAATTTTTTAATTTCACCGGACCCCGCCAGGGTTGCGGGTTGTTTGAAAGAGTTACCGTGGCCCTGGCACAGGCAACTGAAGGAACACGGGTGGGTTTTACTCAGTAGAAGTCTGACACGCCCTTCCGCTCCACCCAGAGCGGGAGAGGTTATTTGATGATTTCCCATCCAAAAAAAAAGGTATATGTATACAAGGTGTAACATATATAGGTATAAGGCTTCTTCTGAGTAAGCTCACTAAATCGTAGACTTTGTCACCTCTGACCTAGACTAAAGTCAAGAGCAAACCCATCTGAAATAAAAAAAAAATAACGTACAACGTCTCACGGGGTCATTGTACTCATCATTATGAACAACTTTTACTATGGGACCAAACCTGAAATCACGAAAAAAATCAGCTGTTCAGTACATTTTCACGAATTATGCGAACATAAATGTACTGAACAGTTGTTTTTTTTTTCGCCAATTCGGTTGTGGCCCTATAGCACCTAAAAGTTGTTCATAATGATGAATACAATGACTCCTTCAGAAGTTGTGCGTTATTTAAGTTACACCTATAAAAAGTCACCCAGTATATCGTGATTGCAACCTATACAAGTTTGCAATCACGATATACTGGGTGACTTTTTTACCGTCTTGAAAAAATGGGGTATAATAGGTGAACGGAGTAGAAGCGTAACTAGTTTTTTTTTTAAATTATAATATCGAAGTGGAAATCAGGTTTGAATTTCGATATTTTTTAACAATCTATAAAGTTTTTTCAAAGGACATTGCTCGTCGTCCATACATAGCTCGCCTAAGATCCAAATTCAAATTCAAATTCATTTATTTGTCCGAACATGGTACATTACATGGTCTTAAATTAATAAATGGTCTCATCACATTCTGCCACGTGGGGCGCGCAAATATCAGGTAGGTACACAAATTAAATTTTACAAATACAAAAATCAAGATATTTAGTTAATATTGATACTATTGAATAAATAATTACGAATTAATATTACATTATGAGGCATGTCAGTTAAATATTAGGTATCTAGGTCAGAGTATTATTCAATGTCAAACTATTAACTATATCAAAGAGAGATTTCAGAATATAAAAGATTACAATTAAATTAGGATGGCAAAGTCTTATCGTTCAAAAAGTCGTTTAAGGTATAATAACATTTTGTACACACCAACAGGGAGGTGTATTTACTTTTTGGGTTTTAGATAATGTATATATTCGATTGAACCTAAATTAAAACAACGGACACTTTTGAGAATTCGGAAAAAATGAAACCACTTTCGGACTTTGAGGTTATAATTACGTCAATAAAAACATTCGGTATGTAGCAATAACTTAGCATTTATTACTGAATGTAAGTACGTACTTACATTGGATTATAAATGGTAGGTAACGTTTTATTGCCACACTGCTAGGTCAGTCATAATACTCTGAACTACTGTTTCGAAAACAGCTCTGCTGCTATAATTCTCGTCATATCCCGCTGATGCTGAGTTTTAAAGGCTTGCATCCTTGTTGTCCACCCTACTCGTTATCCAAGTGAGAGCAATAAAGGGTACTTCACTACCTTGGTTTTCTTTGAATTATCGGTCAAAAAAAAAAAAATCGGAAAAGTAACAAAATGCAAACGAATTCAGTACGCAACCAACGCAAATGCAGATCGAGCACAGAATGCGCGCGCCAAGTGACATTACTACCAAATGTCAAATGTTGTCATCTGTCAATTCATCAACTGTCAGTGTCGATATTATTGCTCGTTTCAAACAGCGCTTTCAATCGAGTTTTTTGATAAGCCGTATTATGGTTCCGCGACATCATAGCGGACTGTTTGTAACTTTATCGTATATCAAGTGTTGAGAATACTGACGCTTGTCTGTGTCAAACTCTTATTAAGTGTGCTGTTACAAACACTTGGCTGTATGATCTATAATACCTTTGCCTATTAAAAACCTCAAATTGAACCAAAAAATAATAACACCGAGGATTATGACGGAGGTGAATACTTTTTAAAATGTTTTCGAAATTAAAAAGTGTCCGTTCTATGGAAATATTTGTAATGTATATTATTAAAAGAACTAGTAATTATAGTAAATGTTTCATGCGTGTTAGTTCATTTTTGTCAATGTCCTTTCTGTTTTTATTCTTCTAGTTTACTTCAAATGTGTAGTGTTTATTGATAGAGCAATTTCTGTCTAAGCTAGTGAAAAAACAAAAAACTAGTTATGCAATAGGCTTCTACTCCGTTCACCTATTGTACCCTATTTTTTTCAAGAAGGTAAAAAAATCAGCCAGTATACGTATATATTCACAAGTGACAGTGGGATTATTATACGACAATATCATACAATCGGTTGGTAAAGAAACATCACTGCGGATCATTTTAAAATAGCTTTTCAAATCACTCAAAAACATACCTCCAAAACAACAGTCATATCAAATCCCAAATCGAATAGGTACCTTATCTACAGACGCGTCGCCGCCGTCAGCATGTCGGACGTCCAATCAAATTCTGCTTATGACCTAGGCCACAAATCACATCGGCTCGGTCTTCCGCTGAGTCGGCCTAAATAAATTCAGCACTGGCGAAGGATTACTGGTGTTAGAAATCAAATGTTAGGGAATTAGTTTGGGTTAGTTGGAATTTGTTAAGTGTGGTTTTAAAAGAAATGTAATATAACATCAAGCCTACATATATTCTGTACGTTTAATCCGAGGAGAATTTCTTCAGTTATCTACAAATTGTATCAGACAGGTGTGGTCAAATTTAAGGGTGGGTACAGACCATCAAACTGAACAACTTTCTCCATGGGACCAAGATCGTAATGGAGAAAAAAAATATCAGCTGTCCCGTACAAAGCTTCCATGCTACCTACTCGACCCAAATGTATATGACAGCTGATTATTTTTTCTCGATTATGATGTTGGCCCCATGAAGAAAGTTGTTCAGTTTGATGGTCTGTACCCACCCTCAAATTTGACCACACCACACATCTACACTAATTTAGAGAATTGGGAAATGACATGTATAAAAGCTTGGGATATAGTTCTCCTAATCTTCCTATGAAAATTAGGAGCTTCTGCTTACCTACTATTACTCTATAGTAATAGTAGGTAAGCAGAAGCTTTAACGAATTAAAATTCATTACAAAACAGCACTACTTAGGTAAAATATTATGTCAATAGGGCCTTATAATATACAATGAAATTCCGCACAATTTTAAAGAACGAATATTTACGAATATTTAAATCTAGGGTGACTGCATTATTATTAGAAAAAAAATATTATTGTATAACATACTTTTTAGATGATAAAAATATATGACGATAAAAAAAAATAATGTAAATGAAATAAGTATACGAGAATTTATATTAGCTAAATAATACGAGAAAGGTGTAATATTATTAGGTTAATTATCGGTATAAATAATTGTTGGTTTCCGTAGAAGCTGCCAATGTTAATTGTTAATTTATATGAAAATTGTATTTTTTGTTGTTACATGCTGTAACGTAGAATATAGCGGAGCCACTTAACGATGTACAGACGCCAGCACATCAAGCTACTACAATCTGTCAGATTTCTTTAATAGATTTTCGACTTTATTGCTAAAGCATTAGGTTCAAGGTTGATTGGGAAAATCTGACAGTTTCGGGTAGGTTGACCTGGCGTCTGTACCATCTTATACCTATACCTACATTGTTGGCAAATAAATACATTTGAATCCGAATCTGAATTCAAAAGTTTAATTAAGTTATTTTTCAGGGCACCAGTGAATATCCTTAGTTGTCCTTTAAAGTACCTGTTAGATAAAAAAATAAAAAGTTTAAAAAACTGTAACCCAACTACGAAAAAATAAAAGTGATCTAAAAAGTAGATCCTTAGTTGTCCTTTAAAGTACCTGTTAGACAAAAAAAAAATAAGTTTAAAAACTGTATCCCGACTACGGATTTTTTTTTTTTTTTTAATTTGTGATGGGTTTGCTCTTGACTCTAGTCTAGGTCAGAGGTGACAGAGACAAAGTCGACGATGGAGTGAGCTTACCCAGAAGAAGCCTGTTCACTCTCACTTTGAAGAGATTAGGGTTGTATACGTTCGGAAACACAGACGCAGGTAGTGAGTTCCACTCTTTTGCTGTGCGCATTATAAAAGACATTTGGAAGCGCTTAGTGCGAATTGGTGGAATAGCAACCAGGTAGGGATGGTAACTGGCAGTGCGTCTAGATGTCCGGTGGTAGAAGGGGGCCGGTGGAATGAGGTCGTGGAGTTCTCGGGCACACTCTCCGAAGTACAATCTGTAGAAGACCGACAAGCAGGCAACCTTGCGGCGATGAGCCAAGCTATGAAGCTTGGCATCCACCAGTTTTACGTCGCCAATGAGCCTCTTAGCTCTGCGTTCCACCGAGTCAAGCGCGGCTAGTTGGTACTTAGCTGATCCATCCCAAAGGTGACTGCAATACTCCATGCAGGATCGGACTTGCGCTTTGTAAAGGGTTAAAAGCTGTCCAGGCGTAAAGTATCGCTTCACCCTATTTAGGATGCCCAGTTTCTTGGCCGCAGTTTGGGCCTTGTACTCGATGGTGGCGCCGAAGTTGAGACCAGATGTCAACTCCATGCCTAGGAGCTCAAGTCGATCAGTTACAGGAACAGATGTACCCCGAAAAGTAGGAGTTTGGGCGAAACGACTCTTTTTAGCGGTAAAAAGACACGCCTGCGTTTTGGTGGCGTTAAAAGAGACCAGATTATCATCACCCCACTGGGAGACAAAGCTTAAGGTCAAATCTGTCCGCTCTACCATGGCCTCTCTCAAGGAACGAACTTCAGCCCCGCTGGTTTTTGCGCTGTACAAGTATCTCTCTGAAACTGTACTGTCATCTGCGTACCCAACAATACCAGGCCGAAGCAGGTCATTGATGTGCAGCAGGAAAAGAGTTGCAGAGAGAACAGACCCCTGAGGAACTCCGGCATCAATAGCCATAAGGTCAGAAGAGCAGCCATCAACAACTACTCTAATCGACCGTTCAATAAGGAAATCTGATATCCAGCTACAAAAATCAGCTGGGATGCCATAAGCAGGAAGCTTGCTGAGCAGAGCAGCGTGCCAGACCCTGTCAAAGGCCTTCGAGATGTCAAGCGATACAGCCAGTGCTTCGCCGTGTTTCTCGATGGCTTCGCCAAAGCAGTGCGTGACATACACAAGAAGATCGCCAGTTGACCGTCCCCGGCGAAAGCCATATTGACGGTCACTGAGAAGATCATTGTCTTCAAGGTAGTTCAGCAACTTATTGTTCAGTACCCTTTCCAAAACTTTGCACAGAATGGAGGTAATGGCGATCGGACGGTAATGGGCAGGGTCTGCACGGTCGCCTTTTTTGGGCACTGGTTGTACATTTGCAAGCTTCCAGGATTTCGGCACCGTTCTTTTTTCAAGAGAGAGGCGGAACAAACGTGTCAATACAGGAGACAGTTCAGGCGCACACTGCCTCAACACTCTCGCTGGAATGCCGTCAGGCCCGCTGGCCTTGTTCACGTCTAGACTGCACAATACTCTTCGGACCTCTTTAATGTGTACTGCGATCTCCGGCATCGAGGAGTCACAATGAGGTACAGTAGGTGGTTGCTTTGAGCCAGCGTCCAGACGTGAATTGCTTGCGAAGAGAGATGCAAATAAATTTGCCTTCTCAGTTGCAGAGTGAGCCAGCGACCCATCAGGTTTCATCATAGGAGGTAAAGTGGGACGACAGAAATTCGTTTCAACCGCTTTAGACAGGGACCAGAACTGTTTACTACCCGGAGGGTGCGAAGCCAGCCTGGCCCCGATATGTCCGACATGGTCAAAACGTGCCCTACGCAAAACCCGCTTGCAGAACTTGGCGGCAGAATTAAAGGCTCTCTTCTTCGCGCGAACCCTGCGCGCTCTAACTTTGCGGTCGCGGGCCTTGACCCAGGCTTGGTAGGCAGTCTCTTTTCGGGCCTCAGCGTGGGCACATTCTGCATTATACCAAGGAATAAAAGTGATCTAAAAAATAGAAAACGTGGAAGAATTTATAGGTATAGCATATTTCACCCGGACCATTATTATGAATCTATTGATACCTCATTCATCATCATCACAATCGGTTCACTAGTTTAGGCGCTACCGTGGAACACACGTAAATACTAGTGAACCGATTGTGATGATGATGAATGAGGTATCAACATACATATATACATACTGCTAAAATCATAACCCTAATTAACAATAATATTTGAATCATTAGTATTATGCTTCTAATAGGATTTAGATGGAGTGAGTTTGATTGTTTCTTAGTTACTACGCTTACACGCTAAAATGGTTAAACAGATTTGGATGAAATTTGGCACATAGGTATACCATGACCTGGATTAGGATATAGGATAATTTTATCCCGATAGTACGTTCCTGTGGGTTAATATTTATCCCACGGGAATGGACTACCGGGATGACCTCCACGCAGGCGAGGCCGCGGGCAAAAGCTCGTTATTAATGTTACTTTAAAAATTACCTCTAATTACCTCTAAAATTACCAACCCTAAGGCTGCTAGTCCACCGGAGATATACTATGCTACGTTGCTATGGATGCGTTTTATATCCACCGATCATATTCATATCTCCACATAGCATACGAGTAGCATTGGTGGAAACGGTTTCAACTAAGCAATGTTTTTATATGGAAGGATGCGTGCTATGGATGGGAGCTATGAATGCGCGAGTAGTGTAGCTATGCATGTGCAGAGCAGACTAACTACAGTAGGCGCGCGTCCCTCTCGCATAGCTCGAGCTACGCATCTTCCTCGCACAGCTAGCACAGCTTAGCATTAGTGGAAACGGTCACATAATTTCGTAGCACACATTTCACATCCTCACAGCATAGCTGCATAGCACATCTCTGGTGGAAAAGCAACCTTAATGTTACATAGCGTAGTCAACGTTGAAACTCGGTATTAGAATTAAGCGCAAATGTTTGATTATCTTGCCGAGACTGTAAATGAGATTTCGATGCAAGAAACTGGTGTAAAATAGAACGGAGCGAAACAACATTAGTTTATATCATGACTAGCGTTTACCCGCGGCTTCACCTGCGTGAAATATTATCATTATCCTACGGGAACGTACTACCTGGATAAAAATTATCCTAATGTCCTAACCCAGGTCATGCAGGCCTAATTCAAAATCTGTTCAGCCGCATAGGCGTGGAAACAGACCAGCAGACAGAGTTGCTTCAGCATTTATAATATTAGTATATAATTATAGATGGATAGTTTTGATTATTATTATTATTTAAATATACTTTATTGTATAGCACAAAAATACATAAGAAAAAATAAATCAAACAATGCAAAATATACAAGAAAGCGATAAGGCCACCCAGCCTTATCGCTTTCTTGTTCATGTAAAAAACATGACCACGCATTAAACGTCGAACAAAACGTATCCAGTCTTACAATCAAAACAGAGACATAAACATGCAAATACCATACTAGCAATAACGAAACGAAACGCCAAATCGCACGGCATGTGTAATTGAATCTGAAGGGAAATTGCATTCCGCACGTGAAGTTCCGATCACAGAGACGTGTTTGCAAAGATAAGGACAATTTTATACTAAAAATTTTACTGGACCAGAATTTATTGGGAGAGATAATGTCGGATATGAAATAAGTGCTCTGTGAGGTTCTTGTATGTAAAGTTTTGGAATATCGTATATCATTCCTTGAACTTGAGTGCTGAATTGTTATTGAATCATGGAGTGTTTTTTGGGATTTAGGGTACTTTGTTTTATCGCAATTTGTTTTCTGCCCTCTCAGCGATATTTGCCTATGTATTTTTTTTTCTTGCTTTGTGGTATCTAACCACAATATTACTCTGTATTTTCTTATTTTAAGTATTTATTGTCTTGAATAAGATCTGGAAGTTACCCAACCCTCTTACTTTAATTATTAATCACATTATTTTTATCTTCTCATAGAAACAAACATACCACGAGCCTAACATTTCACTTGAGTTTTTTTTCCATTGAAAATATCTTAAGGCATCAAATCAACATTCAAAAACCCACAGCTTACTAAAAATAGCAAAGTCAATTCCAAACAAAAGAATCATTAGAGTTGCAAAAACTTAACGCAATTACGCAAGCTCTCATGAAACAACATTCTTACTAACTACTGAAAAAATAACAAGCACACTACTCCCGCGAGGGATGTGAAAAGAAATTTACTTGTAATGTCAACAACTAGAGTGGGGAACATTCATTTTCCGTAAATTGTAGCATATTCGTTTCCAACTGGGTATTGTTGCTTACAATTTTATTTCCTCTTAAGGGGGAAGCTCCAGGTAGCCCGCGAAATTCAAATTTTCTTACGTTTTTTGAATTTGCAAGTTAGTATTAGGTTGTGTGTTGATTTAAGTATGATTCGCGACCGTAACATACGAGTATATGCATTTATAAAATTGTAATCATTACAATCAGTAATACAACTCCTTTTGTTAGTATAATCCTAAATGTCAAGACTTCATGAACCTGCCAGGGTTGCGGGTTATTTGAAAGAGTTACCGTGGCCCTGGCACAGGGAACTGAAGGAACACGGATGGGTTTTAGTCATTAGAAGCCTGCCACGCCCTCCCGCTCTGCCCAGAGCGGGTGAAGTTATTTGATAATTTCCCACCCAAAAAAAAAAAACTTCATGAAACAGTCATTCATTAGGATTATATACACTCAGACAGTTTTATTGATGATTTTATGAATTATAATCATATATACGTAAATACACATTTGTTACGGTCGCGAATCATATCTAGATCAACATACAACCTGATACTGATCTGAAAAATTTGAATTTCTTGGGGCTTACCTGGAGCTTTCGCCTTAAATGTAAGGGAAATTATTCTGTTCCCCTCAGTTGATACGAATAAGGAAAATAGTTGTTACAGGTATGCGTTATTGCTAACGTTCATTCCTTACATAATACAAGTTATTTGTTTTTGTTTTGTGAAATGTTTACGTATGGGAATGCTGTGTGAACTCATTTTTATGATGCTGAAATGAAATAAAATAAAATAAATAAATAACATGGTTTTATTTCTGAAATATTATTTGAAAGGTTTCCAGTATTTCTTATATTGTAGTTTATACAATATGTTTAATCCCGCCCCGTCAGTCAACTCTGGATTACATTCATACTCCTGTGATGTGTTTAGTGTCATGCTTACAGTGCGTATTATCACAGGCTAATTGAAACTAAAAAATAATTCTGAATATTAAGAGCGTATATCCCGCGCGGGCTGGCAACGTCGCATCTCTACAGGTTTTTCGTGATTATTTTAATACATTTAAATCAAATTAGTATTTTTTTAAATAGACTTTCTAGATCTTTGGTATTTATGTGTATGTAAGTACGTATGCTATTTTCTACAATTATTTTGGTATTTACCTACTCATAAAATTTGACAATACCTACTGTCTATAATGTCAATTTTTGTGAGTATCGATATATAAATATAGTCTATTTAAAAAAATAGTCTTTTGATTTAAATTTATTAAAATAATCACGGAAAACCTGTAGAAATGCGACGTTGCCAGCCAGCGCGGAATAAACGCTCTTAACACAAAAAATAATAATCATTTGCAAATTTTCATTGACAAATGGCTTACTTTCGCTGCTAAGTACATCATGTTCTCCAAACTTCACATGACCCGAAGCGTTCGTTACGTCGCGAGCTCGTGACGTCACGTCAGATACGTGACGTCACGAGCTCCCGTTGATCAACTGCGGATTACGTCCATACTCCTACGCTGTGGTTTTAGTGTGGACAGGGTTAAGTTTTGATAAAACCGTCTGAGGGTGAAGAGGTGGATGTTAAACTGGTGACTGATCATGGTTATAAATCCATACTACGTATATCCTACTAATATTATAAATGCGATAGTTTGAGAGGATGGATGGATGTTTGTTACTCTTTTACGCAAAAACTCCTAAACGGATTTTGATGATATTTGGCACTCGTATAGTTTATAACCTGGATTAACAGATAGAATATTTTTTAGCCCCATATTCCCACGGATTCGGAACTTACGGGGGTGAAACCTTGGGCCACTGCTAGTAATGTTATAAATTCAAAAGTAACTAGGTAATATTGATTTTTGTATGTCCCTACCTCTTTGTTCTGAGATTTAAAGGAAAGGAAATATTTGTCGTGGATTATAAAAGTTGAGCGATCTATCTCAATTGATTATTGTAGTACTAAGGTGAGGGTAAACGCACGTGGGCAGAGTCGTGTCAGGGGAAGTGACTGAATGACGAGTCAGTCTTGTGAGGGCAACGAGCGGATGTAGATCGCCACTTCTCCTACGCGAAACTGTCAGTTTGCCCGCACTTAGCAAATAATGCGTGAACGTGATTAGTATGTTTCGGCTTTTTGTTTTGATTGCAAGGTTTGTTGACATGTCATTTGCCAGTGGCGCAACCAGAGACTGCATAGAGCGCACCATAGAGGAAATGTAGTTTGTCTTTGGTCCCAAGCTGGCCCTGACATCAAGCAATGGACAATTATGTATAGACTGCTTGAATATGAGTCTTTTTGCTTTAGATATTATTCTAAGGCCTTTTGAATGTTTTGCATGAGTGTAATTACTTATTAATGTCGGTTCATTTTCTTTTTATAATGTGCGCTTTGTTTGTGCAGAATAAACACTATTTTTTTCTTTCTTTCTTAAATGTACACATATTACAGCCGACAGGGAAGGATAGCGTCACATCGTGAGGTAAATCACGGCTGTCCGAATCTCACTGCAACGTGGTGAACACGACCGCTACTTCAAGGGTACACAGATAAAGTAGAAGAGTGTACTAAAAGGTAAAGTGTAGGTGTAGTTCAGTTAAATAGTATGCTATGTCAGTGTCAAAACAGCGAAATGATTTGACAGCTACTTACAACGTTGCCAACTTTCAGAATTCATCCTCATAAGATGCGAAATATCTGGGATTTCTTGTTACTTATTATGTTCGACGTCGTTTGTTTTAATTTTAGCCATTGTTTTTCAGTATAAAAAAATAAATAAATTGAACCGTCAACAGGGGAATTGACACCCTCATTACTCACCATTATTTGATGATACGCAGCATTTTTACTGTCTGGTCTATTCTCTTGCACTAATTCCACTCGTGGACAAGTTTCCTCTTTATTGCTGGCTACTACAGACTACAACTCAGAACCAAGCAGGTAAAACTTATAAATAAAAAATAAATCTTTAACTCATCAGACAACGCACAGTCTAAACCGCTGGATTTAGAAGAATGAGACTTTCCACAAGTTTTTATATGAAAACAGTGAACAAATACGAAGGATTTTTGAAAATTAAATAGGGTATGAAAGTTTGTATGAAAGATCTCATCTCATCGGGCACATGACTATTTCCAAAAGCCAAAACTAAAAAACAAAACACTACCTCACAGACACGTGTCTTCTCCTACTTAACATCCAAATCGCCGTCCGCTCCATTTCGTACACATGCTAACCGTCTTCGCGCACGTGCAAATAATGACAACAGTTCGGAGACTCGGCCTTGTACATAATCATTAATTTAATGGACGGGCCCAAGGGCTGGCCAGCGGATAGCAGCGGTCAGTCCAGATCGTGACTGGCTTAACTTGCCGCGTGGGTTATTGAATAGCTTTGTGGGTATCGGCGAGTTGTGTGGTATTGGTATTCAATACTTTCACAAGCTTGGAAATTATTGGAAGCTAACTTTGGTGTTGGGAGAAATAAAAAGGGTTGTTTAATTTTAAATTTAGAACCAAAATTACAACTCAATCAAAAGATTATATTCATACTAGCTTTTGCCAGTCACTTCGCCCGCGTGGATGTTGGAAATGATTCCACGGGAATAGTACATTTTTCCGGGACAAAACTATTCTATGTGCTATTTCAGCCTATAATCTATCTCTATGCTAAAATTCATCCAGATCCGTACAGCCGTTCTGGCGTGATTGAGTAACAAGCATCCATCCATCCATCCAAACTTTTGCATTTATAATATTACTAGCTTTTGCAAGCGGCTTCACCCGCGTGGATGTTGGAAATTATCACACGGGAACCGTACATTTTTCCGGGATAAAAAGCATCCTATGTGCTATTTCAGACTATAATCTATCTCTATGCCAAATGTCATCCGGATCCGTCTAGCCGTTCTGGCGTGATTGAGTAACAAACATCCAAACTTTCGCATTTATAAGTAGGATTATTAATTTATTATTACAGTAGGACTCATATCTTTATTTCAAAGAAAGAAAGAAAATACATTTATTTAGCACAGACTAAAAGGCACACAAAAATAATACACAGCAGATTGAAATGCTAATAAAAAAAACAAACAAATAAAATGTATGCAAATATAAACAAATAAACAATGCAGAAATGTGTGCCTCACGGCTGCGCCAAAAAAGGCCCAGTTCAGCAAAAATGCCAGACAACTAGTGCCTGACGCTGGTTTTCAACTGGACCCGAAGTGTGAGGTGACGGATGTAGACCAGCTTTATACTGCAACGTGTGTATGCATTCTTAATAAATAAAAAATAAGTTTGTGTCAGATAAAAATAATAATGAGTGTGTATTCCGTAATATTTAATGGTGCCAATGCTTTAAATCTAAGATATATAAGGTGGTTATATTGTGCCCGTATCCTGTGGTATTAATTTTATTGTACAAACACAAAGACTCATCATCTTCATTTCATCCGAAAGACGTCGTCTGCTGGACATAGGTCTACCCCAAGCGTTGCCACATGGACAGGTTCTGTGCTTCTCGCATCCAGCCGCACGAATAGTACACTATAACATGTTGTGCTATATGTAGATAGAACCACACGACACTCAGCAAAGAAATCCACCAATCAGGAACAGCACCTTTAAAAAAAATGCTATGTCATTAGTTAACTGACCGTACTGTATATATAATTAACTTACCGTATCAATTGCACAATTATTCCATAATTATCATTGTTTGTGAATTTAGCTTTTAGATCAGAACTTTAAAAAAAAACAGAACCCTGATAGGATCACTCGTGTGTCGGTCTGTCCGTCTGTCACAGCCAATTTGCTCCGAATGGAATCTAATGGACCGATTAAGTTGTTTGGTACACGTATCAATTTCTGTGACCCAAACGCGGACGAGTAACGTAAATACATAAATTTTGAATATGGAGGTCAGTTTTGAGGGCAAATCAATCAATCTGCCAAGCCTTTTCCCAACTATGTTGGGGTCGGCTTCCAGTTTAAACGGATGCAGCTGAGTACCAGTATTTTACATAGAGTGACTGCCTATCTTACCTTCACAACTCAGTTACTGGGTAATACGATACCCCTTGGTAAGACTGGTTGTCAGACTTTCGGGCTTCTGACAACCCGTAACGACTGTCAAAGATCCACGAATGACAGCCGGGACCAACGGCTTAACGTGCTTTCCGAGGCACGGAGGAGTCTCGGTATGAAATGATGGTCACCCATCCTCAGACCAACCCCGTTAGGCGTAGCTTAACCTGATGGATCGACCCGTGCAGCTGTTATTACTTAGCCATGGGGGCAAATAAGAAAATAAAATAAAAAAGTTTTGCAAACTGTACCGTGTGACATATCAACGGAAAGGGCTTACTGTGAGGGTCTCAGATAGATTTTTTATTATAATTTTAAAATAAATTATTTTTAGTTATTTAAGAAAGTGGACAAAAATTGACCACTGCCCCTTATCTCCGAAACACCTGAGCCTAAAATTTTGGAAAAAAATACAGAAAATAGTTCTACGAGTATACCTATAAATTACAGGAATACCTATAAGAAGTCTATGGTCTTACAATAACATGGTAAATCTCTCAATATTGTGCGTACAAACTTACATATGCAATTGGAATGTATGGGAGAACATGTTTTACAACTACAATGTTAAGTTTGTTCTTGGGATTCATCCCAACTACGGAACCCCTCATTGTGCGTGGTCCGACACGCACTTGGCCGGATTTTAGGGTTCCGTACGACAAAAGGAAAAAACGAAACCGTTATAGGATCACGCATGTGTCTGCCTGTCTGTCTGTCCGTCTGTCACAACCAATTTGCTCCGAATCTAATGGTCTGATTAAGTTGAAATTTGCTACACGTATGTATTTCTGTGACCCAACACGAACGTGTAATGTAAATTAATGAATTTTGAATATGGGGGTCAATTTTGGGGGGCCAAGAAGAAAATTAAGAAATATATATTTGCAAACTGAACTGTGCGATATATCAAATAAGGGGGTGAGGGTCTCAAATATAGTTTTTTAATTATTTTAAAATAAACTGTTTTAAAGTTATTTAAGAAAATAGACGAAAATTGAGGCACTTGACCGGTTTTTTTTTTTACTAAATTCCCGATCGCCAAAACATAACACTCAGTCTATTTCTTATGTAGCAGTACAACATAAACTGATGTACCTAAACAAAGCACACAGTTCCTCCACCCACAATGAACCTCTAACTAATGCATTCCTAACTAAAGCCTGAGAGTACCTACTTCAGAAACTTTTAGCCCTCAGCTCGTCTTGTTCTAAGTAAAAACAAATTGTTATGGTTATTCGCACTTTGGACAAACTTTCAATATATTCTCATAGGCATGTCAAGGAGAGAAACTTTTTAGATAAATTGTAACTTTAGTGAAGCTGAAGTGGTAGAAAAAAGTAAATATGTAGCTACAGTTTTGTGCTTACGTTATAATATCTTTGCTCTTGATAATAAAAGTTTTGCGAAGTATGCACAGCTTCATGTGAATTTGGTTTCACAGATTATAAAAACTTTTCAGAAGATTATTTTTTTTTTTATAAGTAGCTATTTTGTACTACGGTGATCATCAGAGATCGGAAACAAGAGTGGATAATACCTCCTATAAAATCCCGGAATGATGAACATGACGATTAAATCTCGGGATTTAAGAAGTTAAAAATTATTTATTGTATTTCAGAATTTTATGGGAGGTAATATCCACTCATGTTACTTCTTTCCTCGAAGTTTAGGTATTTATGCTCTACCTCTTACGATCTCTGGAGATCATAAAGATAATACAGGTTCAAAGAACTGGTTAAAAAATTCGGTTTGTAACAAAATAATAGGGAGGTATTGTGGGTCACGGTTGGAACGAAGTTTATCGTTTGGAATAATCGGTTTCACACATCAACACAATACAAAAATAAAACACAGATCTCATTTACCACATGACCTTCAAATAGCATTGGAAAAGAACTTTGGTAATAATAAAAACAAGTACCTAGTTAAAAACAAAAAAAAAAAACGCTTTTATCACGCTCTAAAAATTGTAAAATAATTAAATTGACATGTATAGTTGTGATAAAAGTACCTACCTATGGAGTTTGTCACTTCTTGTATATCCAATGATTAATTCAAAAAGCGCGGAACGCTTTTTAGTTGTTTGTACTTTTAATTAATTTATACAAAGTTTGAAATAAATATTTTTTTATTATTTTTTATTTGAGATGTGATTGCTCTTCACTATAGTCTAGGTCAGAGGTGACAGAAACAAAGTCTACGATGGAGTGAACTTACCCAGAAGAAGCCTGTTCACTCTAACTTTGAAGAGATTCGGGTCGTATGCGTTCGGGAACACAGACGCAGGTAGTGAGTTTCACTCTTTTGCCGCGAGCATTATGAAGGATGTTTGGAAGCGCTTAGGGCAACTAGGTATGGATGGTAACTTGCAGTGCGTTTAGATGATCGATGGTAGAAGGGGGCCGGTGGAATGAGGTAGTGGAGTTCCTGAGCACACTCACGGAAGTACAGTCTATAGAAGACAGACAAGCAGGCAAACTTGCGGCGATGAGATGAGCCAAGCTGTAAAGCTTGGCATCCACTAGTTTTACGCCGCCAATGAGCCTCTTAGCTCTGCGTTCCACCAAATCAATAACATTTTACATATTTCCAATTTTTTTTTTTACTTTTGGTCTAAAATATTCATTATTTAGTTAATAAGTGTAAATTCAACGAAGTTATGATTTGACCGGTTTAATAGTAGCCAATAAATAGTTCAACTATCCACGTCCTGGCTCACTCATCAGACCCTAAACACCAAGTGGACTATTCAAAACGAATCATATGATCCCAAACTCAAGGGATTTACTAGTAGCCACTGAAGAATTCCACTATCCACCTCCTGGCTATCATCAAATCAGCTCCAAGATACCAAATTATAGTATTGTCATCCAAACTACATATACAGATATACAAAGTTTAATTTCGATACGACAATATTATAACTCCTAAGTCTGAAAAGTATGTAGGAAAGTTCATTGATCTTTAACGCTTCATGAGATATTATATTTTTCGTGTACAGCGCATTGCGAGATAACTAACGTATTGCCAGATAAAATAATAACGTTTTCGCGTTTAGACTGCGACCGAGTTTGGTAACGTGCTAAAATTATAGCGTATAAAACAACGCGCTAGAAGAAAAAAAATAGTCTATAACGCGTCTATAGTTTATAGCGGATTTGAACATCACTTATAAGGAGGTTAAAATTGACTTCCTAGATTTGTTTACATTGTTTGTTAGTTAGTTAGTGAACCTAATAAAAGCGTGTTAAAACAAAATCGTCTACTTTAAATGCTCAAAGATTTCGATCAAATGCACTACGAGCGAGCTTCTAAGCAAATAACCAATGGCCGTTCTCATGTCACCTTCAGTAGCTCCGGTCACCGCCAAAAACTACGTCTTTATGCATTTAATTGAGTCCCTGAGATATTCCCTTGGGCTTTTTATTGGTTCATTTAAGTTTACTTTTAAGGGAAAATGTATTTTATCAAATCTTTTATTATTTACCTGCATAACAAGTCATCAGCCTAGCCTTTTCCCAACTATGTTGGGGTCGGCTTCCAGTCTAACTGGATGCAGTTAGACAGTAGAATACCAGTTTTTATCATGGAGCGACTGCCTATCAGACCTCCACCAACCCAGTTACTGGATAATTCGATAGCCCTTGGTATTCATCTTAGTTATATGATAAAGCTATCATTGAAATCACCTTTACCTACCACGACCACTTAAGTTAGTACCTACAACTTGTGCATACATTATATACAGTTTTGGGCTAAAGGTTTGACGCACTTCTCATATTTTGGGCTTATTCTATCAATGACCTCACACATCTCCATCATATTTGTGATTAAAGAGTGATAATGACTTTTAAATGTGACTATTAAGACAATTTTGCACGATTCTAGTAATCCAAATGCATAAGGAATGTCGTATGAGCTAAGGGTTTTCCACTGACTCACAATGTATCTAATTGTAAGGAATGAATACATCAATATTTTGCCATAGATTTGAATATTTTGACATCCCCGTGAATGTGATTGTGTAGTAAATATGTAATGCGAAATGTATTTGACGTTAATAAACTATGAAATTAAATTTGTAAATAATCTGGAAGATACAAAATGGTTACATATACTTTGACACAAGTTATTATTGTGCAGAATCTTATATCCCTTTAATAATGGAATGAATATTACATTAAGTAACATCGCACGCACATATTAAAGATACCACTTTATTTCAAAATACAAGGCAGTAGCAGACGACATGATGAAGCGGGTTATTCCACAATGGGTACGTCCCTTTCCTGCCTGAACATTTGAATAATGGTTTCTTTTTGTAATGTTTGAATGAGCAATAGTATGTCTGCTGAACACACAAACAAACAAAGCCGAAACCTGACTATGGAAGACGGGATAAATTACCGTAAAAAAAACCGGCCAAGAGCGTGTCGGGCCACGCTCAGTGTAGGGTTCCGTAGTTTCCCGTCCGTAAAAATATAATAAAATATGTAAACGAAGTTAAAAAAAATGCTTGCACGATTATACTACAAACTTAGTCCAGAAATTATTTTGTACAACTTTTTGTCTTTTTTGTACAAAAACTGTTGTTTCCATCAAGTTTAAAATGATTTTCCTAGAAAGTCCTTATAAAGTTCTACTTTTCAGATTTTTTTCATATTTTCTAAACTTATGGTTCAAAAATTACAGGAGGGGGGGGGGGGGGGGGACATTGTTTTTTTACTTTTGGAGCGATTATTTCCGAAATTATTGACATTATAAAAAAATGATTTTAGTAAACCCCTATTCATTTTTAAATACCTTTCCAACAATATATCACACGTTAGGGTTGAAATTAAAAAAAAAAATCACTCCCCACTTTACATATAGGGGGGCTACCCTAATAAAACATTTTTTTCCAATTTTTATTTTACGACTTTGTCGGCGTGATTGATATACATACCAAACTTCAGCTTTCTAGTGCTAACGGTCACAGAGATTAAGCGAGGACGGACAGACGGACGGACAGACAGACATGGCGAAACTATAAGGGTTCCTAGTTGACTACGGAACCCTAAAAATACGTGTAACTCCCTCTTCAAATACAAGCTAAGTAAATTCATATAACTGGGGAGATTTGACATTTGATCTTGGCAGTTTCAAGTGGTTTTTCTTAGACATTTTTTAGGTACCCACATATTATTTTTTTATTAATATTAATTAAAAAGTTGCATGTTGAAATAGATAATGTCTAATGTTAATTATAAGTAGGTGGTTGCATTAGTTTTATTCGAGGCGCAGGAGTTCCACATCGAAGATGAGGGTGGAGTTGGGGGGGATGACCCCGGGATGGCCTTGCTGACCATAAGCAAAGTCGGGGGTGCAGGTCAGCTTGGCGCGTTCGCCCACTGACATCTTGGCAACACCTTCATCCCAACCTCGGATGACCTCTCCCTTGCCAATGCGGAACTTGAAAGGCTTGCCACGGTCGCGTGAGGAGTCAGACTTCTTGCCGTTGGTCAGCGTGCCTGTGTAGTGCACGACCACTGTCTGGCCAGACTTGGGGTAGGTAGATTCGTCTCCGGGAGAAACAGTTTCCACGTTTACACCCATTGTTTTTTAAGATAACTTATAAACACGATTTACTAAATCTAACTTAAATCCAATACCACGCGTCCCGGCTTCCAATACGCCGATCCGATTTTCTATAGTGAATGATATTATTAGTGAGTGATATTACAAGACTGGTTGTCAGACTTTCGGGCTTCTGACGACCCGCAACGACTGACAAAGATCCACGAATAACAGCGGGGACCAACGGCTTAAAGTGCTTTCCGAGGCAGGGGGTCTCGGTATGTAAAGATGGTCACCCATCCAGGGACCGACCGCGACAAGCGTAGCTTAACCTGATCGATCCACCCGTGTGGCTGTCATTAGCTACGGAAAACAAACATATAGGAATATTTATATATATATTTCCAAACATTTATTATAATTTATTATAGAAAATGAAATTTTAATACTAAACACTAATTTAGCATTATTAAACGAACATGATATTTATTTTTATGTTAATTTTTAAACATTCACATATTATTATAGAAAATACAGAGGTTTCAATACTACATACTTCTATACTACAAATACTACAGCTTTGTTGTCCGGCAGACCGCACATCAGTGGTAACACCGATACACCGTACGCCTCGCGCATAGAACTCAAATTAGCACAAAAGTGTTTTAAAACGCGCGCGCCCGAGACGCTCTCTCAATCTTAAAATCGTCATAACTACATTTTTTTTTTTAATTTAGAAAACAGAAAACCTTTTTGAACATGTAGATGTAGATTTTTTTTAATATTCGTAACAAAGACTAGATGTTAGGTACATTAGGGACCCCAAAACTTTGAACATTTAAGAGTAATTTTCTTTACTTATAGGGTTCCGTACCTCAAAGGAAAAAAAAAAACGGAACCCTTAAAGGATCACTCGTGTGTCTGTCTGTCGGTCACAGCCAATTTGCTCCGAACCTAATGGACCGATTAAGTTGAAATTTGATACACGTATCAATTTCTGTGACCCAAACACGGACGTGTATCATAAATAAATGAATTTTGAATAAGGAGGTCAATTCTGGGGGCAAATTAGAAAAAAAAATATAAAACAGTTTTGCAAACTGTCCGTGTGACATATTAAATGAAAGAGCTTACAGTGAGGGTTTCAAATATATTTTTTTATGATTTTAAAATTAATTGTTATAAAGTTATTTAAGAAAATAGAAGAAAATTGACAATTCCTTCCCCTTATCTCTGAAACTACTGAGCCTTAAATTTTGAAAAACATTCAGCAAATAGTTCTACACCTATACAAGGTGTAAATTAAATAACGCACAACCTCTTAAGGGGTCATTGTACTCATCATTATGAACAACAGAAAAAAAATCAGCTGTTCAGTACATTTATGTTCGCATAATTCGTCAAAACGTACAGAACAGCTGCTTTTTATTCGCGATTTCAGGTTTGGTCCCATAGTAAAAGTTATTCATAATGAAAACAGAAGAGAGTTGCGCGTTATTTAAGTTACATCTTGTAGATTACAGAAAAACTTATAAGAAGTCTGTGGTGTTAAAATAACATGGTAAATCTCTCAATATGTTCTTGGTATAAATTCATCCCAACTACGGAACCCTTCATTGTGCGTGGTCCGACACGCACTTGGCCGGTTTTTTTTTTAAGAAATATTTGACTAATTCAATTTTATTTTTTTTTACATTGTAGACCTCGTCAATACAAACATTTTGACACCTCAATTAACTATATTGACTTAGAAATATAGGAAATATCGGCATGTCGCACTTTTCTTTAAAATAGCGCCCACACCATAGCGAACGACCAAAACATTTCCAATGTTAAAACAATAAATTAATGTCGGCGATTTTGAACACAAATTCAGTACCGTAGTGGTAATGCGTATTACGTGTTAGACCTGTATTTGTATATTACGTTAAGGTCTATGCATTTTCTTGCTGTCTATAATATATTTTGAATAATATTTTGACGGGCCAGTTGGCGTGGTTGGTTAAGATACCACCTATCATGCCGCAGCTCGTGGGTTCGATTCCCATCCAGGACAAACATTTGTGTGCATGAACATGTCTGTTTGTCCTGAGTCTGGGTGTAATTATCTATATAAGTATGTATATACAAAAAAAAAAAGTAGTGTTTGTAGTATATCAGTTATCTGGGTTCTATAGTACAAGCTCTGCTTAGTTTGGGAACAGATGTATGTGTGAAAAATGTCCCAGGATATATATATTTGTCACATTTTAAATATCGTATCTACAAGTATATGAATCAAAAAGTAAAAGAAATAGTTATAAGAATGAAAGCAAAGATTGTGTTTCTTGATAAACAAAAAAGTTAATTAAGCGAGCTGCGCCATCAAATCCCACGACGATTGTTCAACCTATATCATCGAAAAAAAAAAGGGACAGCGTGTACCCTTGATAGTAGTCGGCGGTATAGTGGCTCGTCGCTGGTCTCCTGCGCGCTGAGCGCCACATGATGAACTCGTTCGGCTTCAGGAATATTTATTTTTAATAAGTAACGAAAATAAGAATATTTGAAAAAAAAAACCTGCTGACGAAATTATAGATAGTAAAATAATCTGTTGTCATTTAAAAAAACATGAAAATATCTTTAGTAGTTTGAAAGATAGAACGTGTTCTTTAACGTTTTGGGTTCCTGAATTCATTTCATATAGTATTTTACTACAATACTTAAATATTATCATCTATGGTCTGTTTTTGAATCTCGTAGACTAAATTGACCTTTCAAATGTTCCATGTATCATTTTTTCATTTCATAGTTTGACATTTGCACCTGTCAAATTAGTCTACGAGATTAAAAAACAGACGTTAGGATTGATCTGGACACGTTCTATATACATTTTTTGCATAATTTACTTGCATTATTTGAAAATGTATTAACAGATCTACCAGTCAATAAAATCATAACGCTTTTAAAGTATGAACGCGCGTTACACTTTCTGCCAGTCAGCTTCTAGCCAAAGCCGCGTCATTTTAAAGAAATTCTTTCCAAAAACACGGACCTAGTTGTTTTTAAAATATCGATAAAAATAAAAAAATAAAAACTAGATAAACCACTGGAAAACAAACTATTTTTGGTTTATTTCCCAGATTCTGAATAGAAGATATTTGATATACAATATGTTACTCTATTTTTACGCCAATTTGGCCCGTATTCACCAATTCACAATTCAACGCATACACAATAAAATGTGTGAGCTGTCCGCGACTTTGTTACTTCCCGTTTTGTACTCAATATTTTCACGCTTTTTCCACACCATTATGAATTCTGTGTCCCTGTTATAAGGTTAAGTTTCCATTGTGGGTTACTAAAGGAACAAAATAATATGGAAATTAGTTTTTATTGTCTTTTATAAATGACTATTTCCTGATATGAATTAATGAATAGCAGTACGTTTTTACTTGTTTCAGATGTAATGTACAGACGCCAGCACATCAAGCTACTACAATCTGTCTTTCATTATTAGATTTTCAACTTTATCGCTAAAGCATTAAGTTCAAGGTTGATTGGGAAAATTTTACAGTTTCGGATAGCTTGACCGCTGGCGTCTGTACCAGGAGTAAATTTTAATCGTTTGTATAATTTGATTAGATGTTTAATACCACCTACTCACATAGTCTTCGTGTGAGTATGGCAACACTTTTTACATGAAAACAGTATAGTTCTTGTAAGTAATTTACACAGCAGTAAGATATTATATTAAGTTTAGGGGTGTAAATGTATAACAATTACACTGCAATTATTTTATGTTGCTTGGTGGTTTTTCATCTCTCAAGCTATTAATTTAATCGTTACTATGGCAATTAATGCATCAGACTATCAAGATATTATAAATTTAATCAAAGATATAGCAAGCTTTTCAACCAAGTAACAGACTCCGACTTAGAAGGGTTTCTAACATTCTAGCGTCACTTCAAAGTCAAATCAATTCCATTAAGTGGTTTATCCCTGGTTATCTCATTCTAGAATTAAACGAATAATAACCCAAAAGGGCTGTCAAAAAAAAAAATACCGAAACGTTCCTAAGCCCTTGATCTCCATTACTTTCTTAGTCAAAAAGTATCATAGAATAATAATGTATAGAAACGAATCTCCTTAAGTAATTAAAATAATATAGTATTTTTATTTCACGCTGTGAATGTGTGTGTAAGTGCGGGAGCTCTCGGTACCGTCCGAGACAATAGCGAAGTCGGAACTGTGTGTGTGCGTTATGTGCTGACGCTACTCGTCTTCACGCACACGTTAACAGCGTGTTGTACACTTGGTAAACACACATAAAGCGCGTGTCGCTTCGTGAGATAATACCTATATTTTCAGGTTACCCATGGAAACATTAATCAGAACAGACGAACGAGGACCAGGAGGACGAGGAGGTCAGATCGGTCTGATCACATGAGTGCACATACACAATCCAATCTCACTAGCTAAAACAATTTGGAGTTCATTTACCACCGTTGCTTATAGGTTAGTAATGACTACACATTTTTTGACGTTTAAAATGCGTTTAAACGTCTCTTATCTTTAAGTAACGTTTGAATGAATGAATGAATGAATGAAATGCACCGACCCCAGAGTGGTTTGACTAGACTCGATTAATCGAATGAACCCAAAGATTCACGAACCCTAAGCCCCTGGAGGCTCATGTTTCATGGGGCTACAGAGACCATTGCATATTTAGGAGTAGAACGGGGGGCGCGATTATTAACTTTAAATCACTTTATGAATAAATCATTTAATTATTTATTTAGTACTAAGCACACATATGTACAGAGGCGGACTTAATGAAATAGGCATTTCATTTTCTACTAGACTGCTTTTGGGTGATGCTGAGACTGCTTAATTCAGGGAGTAAACGCTCTAGTCACAAACACACGAGGGATTTATTAAGATCAGATGTATCTGAAGGAGAACACCTAAGCATGTATCTTTTACGCATTTCGACTCGATCATCGACAAAATTGAAAACTTACTAAGAACTGGCAGGGCTTGGTGTACACCTGGGTTGTGGTGAGCAATTGTATCAGCCACATCAGCACATGCACTTGTTCTTTTTGTGTTTGTTTTCTTTTTGCGTCACGTTTGCCGCAAATAAACATATTATCTTCCTTTTTTCGTTCATCCACACAATTAAAAGTGCAAAAGTTTCACGTCTACACGAATTTCTTACTCTATGACCTCGTTTTTACATCGACCTCCATCATTCGGGACAGGCGAGAACGTCTTCATTGTACGTCGGAGTATAATTGAAAACTCAACGAGTTTTTTAACATCGCACGTTGGTTGATATTGAGCCTGGTTCTTAACGAAGTATGGTTTTAATTAAATTTCAGATTAATTTTTGAGACCTCATTAAGTTTTTTATTATTTTAATAAGGTGCGTAGCAAATGGTTTTTTCAGGTGTACCTACAGCAAAATTTGTCTAACGTCAAATTAAATCATTTTAGGGTTCCGTACCCAAAGGGTGCTAAACGGACCCTATTACTAAGGCGCTGCTGTCCACCCGTCCGTCAGTTACAGGGCTGTATCTTTTGAACCATAATAAGTAGACTAGATACTTGTTTTCACAGAGTATGAACTACTATAGCCGCTATAGCAACATATATATATATTGAATATATATATATTAAAAATAAAATACAGTTAAAAATTAATCTAGAAGAAGCATGAAGTTTTTCAAAAGAGTTCCTTATAAACCTAACAAAATTGAGCACTTAGGAAGTAGTTTTGAAAATTTATAAATTTCAATAAAATCTTTTTACAAAAATAAAGCAACTGACATAAAAAAAAAACAAAGTGAAAAATAACTTTTTATTTCGGAAGTCGGTGTTCGATCTGTATTTAAGTTTTTTGCCACTGACTTCCGAAATTAAAGTTATTTTTCAGTCGGTTATTTTTTTTTTTTGTAAAAAAGTTTTTATTTTTCACTTTTTAGTGGGTGTTTAGGTAGTTTAGGTTGTTTTTCGTTTGAGGGATTGGTAATTAACAGAAACAACGTCTTTTTTGCACGCTCTGTATATTGACACTAAAAAAATCAATTCCTTCTAACGTGTGGACTGTATTAACATCTCATTAGATATAGATAGGTAGGTATACACGCTTACATTGATAGGTACGCGCCTAACATCTTAGAATAATTTGGACATTCCGCCCACCAAAGAACATCGTTCTTTAATCACTATTATAATCTAGATTAGTACATAACACGACCTAGGTCACTATTATATATAATCTATACAACACAATGTCTAAATGGTGAGTTCAACAAAAAAAAACTAAATTCTAATAACAACAAAATAGTAGATGCAAGTGCCCAACTCAAAACATTCATTGCACCTATGAACTAAAAGTGTAGGTAAGTAACAATTAATACCTAATGCACGTTAGCCAGAAAAACATACCTAATCATTAGATCCTAGTACAAAATTTATGAATAATAAGTCCTACCTATCAACAAACCCCATAATTAATAGTATTATACTTAATAAGTTTGACCCGCCCACCTTGACTTGGTCACAAGAATTTCACTAAATGGAACACAATCGTTAAAGTTTCGTGAAACATATAAGACAGTTTGCATTATAGGTAAATACCCCATGGTAAAAAAATGTAAAATAAAGAAAAGTGTAAAGTGACTTAAAGTAATACAAGTAAATATTTTATTTAGTTATAACGCAAATCTTACTAAGTGGACGCTTATATTCTCCTGTCTTACATTTAACTGTCACGACACGGGTTATGTTGTCATGCCCCGTATGTTTTTGTATAATTTTACCAAGAATCCACTTAGCTGGAGGAATGTTATCCTCTTTTAAAATGACAATATCACCAATTTCAGGTTCTCTACCTTTAGAATTCCACTTATACCTTTGGCTAAGACTTACTAGATATTCTTTTGACCATCTATTCCAAAAGTCGTTTACAATTTTTTGAGTAAGTCTCCATCTGTCTAAACCTACCACATTGGATTTAGAATAATCCTCATCAGTTATATTAATTAACGGCTCACCTACCAAAAAATGACCTGGTGTCAAGGGTAGTGGGTCATTGAGATTGTCACTGAGTAAAGTCATAGGCCGTGAATTTAAGCACGCTTCCACTTGTGCTAGAACTGTCGCCATTTCCTCAAAGGTAAGTGTAGAATTACCGACTACCTTACGTAGATGTGTTTTGGTACTACGAACGCCAGCTTCCCATAACCCACCAAAATTTGGAGCATGTGGTGGTATAAAGTGCCACGTTGTTCGTTCTAACGTAAGTAACTCCGCTATTTCTTTTGGAAGGGCCGACTTGGCACTGTTGAACATTTCTCTCATTTGTTTGTCAGCGCCAACAAAATTAGTGCCGTTATCGCTATACAAGTCTTTACAGTGACCTCTTCTCGCAGTAAAACGCTTGAAAGCCGCGATAAAGCCCTTAGCAGTCAAATCAGAAACAGCTTCTAGATGTACCGCTCGTGTTGCCATACAGACAAAAAGGCATATATAGCCCTTGTATGACTTAGAGCCTCTACCGGGTGAGAATCTAATATTCACCGGACCACAATAATCTACGCCAGTAGACTTAAATGGTTTACTGGGTTGTACTCTTGCCTCTGGAAGTGAACCCATTAATGGTACCGACTTCTTCGTGGTGTACCTTAAACAAACGACGCATTCTCTAAAACACTTCTTGACACGTTCCTTTGCTCGTAGTATCCAATATTTTGTTCTCAAGAGATTCAACATAACCTGTGGACCTCCGTGCAATGTCTTGAGATGAGCATCCATAATTATGAGCATGGTAACATGATGTTTAGCAGGCATAATTATCGGATGTTTCGTATCATTGCACGCATCTGCATGTGTTATGCGGCCACTTACTCTTAATATCCCTTTTTGATCTAAAAACGGACCAAGGGTTCGTAAAGAGCTTGTTTTAGATACACAT
Organism: Dicycla oo; assembly: GCA_948252095.1. Classification (NCBI taxonomy): domain Eukaryota; kingdom Metazoa; phylum Arthropoda; class Insecta; order Lepidoptera; family Noctuidae; genus Dicycla; species Dicycla oo. Next base: position 26,736,181 of record OX411715.1, on the reverse strand, counting down.
CCTCGCGTCTTTAACTGTTTCATCTCAACCGAAAACGCTCGTTCTTGAATTAGTTTAATCAATGCCATTAAAGTATCATTTAATTCGTTTGCGGTAATAAATTTAGGTAAATTCGGTCGATCACTTTTAGGTAACTTCAAAGTCAATATTCTCCTACAGTATGATATAACTTTTAATAATCTCGATAATGAAGAAAATTTCAACCAAACACATAGCTCGTTAATATTATTAGATGAAACAATTAAAGACTTGACTTTCTCCTCTTCGTGTGTATCTATGACATCTGTGTTGCCCCTTTGTATATTTTGCTCTGCCAGCCATTGAGGTCCTTTCCACCACAATGGATGGTTTTTCAGTTCTCGTGGTTGTAAGCCTCGTGACGCACAATCGGCGGGGTTCGCATCAGTGGAGACATGCCCCCACTGTTCATAATCTAAAATATTTAGAATCGTGGACACCCTATTACTAACAAACGTCGCCCATCGACTTGAACCTCCTTTGAGCCAAGCTAGGACAACTGTGGAGTCTGTCCATCCGTATAAATCTTTTTTGGGTATCTCCATTACCTGTGACACTTCAAAAATCAGTTTAGCAGCCAAAGTTGACCCACACAACTCTAATCGTGGAATCGAAACTTCCTTATCTATTGGCGCAACTTTGGTTTTTGCAGTGACTAAATGTGCATGCACATTATTTGACTCATCAGTGACTCTTAGGTAAACTGCAGCTGCGTAGGCTGCTTGTGATGCATCTGAAAACACATGTAATTCCGTTTTAGAGGCTCGCGTTACGTTTAACCATCTTGGTATTGTTAGCTGTTTTAAATCAATTAAATGATTTTTATATGTTAACCACTGCCTTAGCAGATCCTCCGTTAAGCAGTCGTCCCACTCAAGGCCTGATTTCCAAAGTCTCTGTATAAATATTTTGGCAACAACTACCACGGGCGCAATCCAGCCTAACGGATCATATAATCGTGCTATAACAGACAGTATTTGTCGTTTAGTGACCGGCTCCTCTTTGGCGTCAGGTAAGTTGAGCACATATTCAAACTGGTCTGATTTCCGACACCAAGTTACTCCTAGTACCTTAATTGAATTATTTACCTTAATTGGTGTATTTTGGTCACTATATTGTTTGCTACTCTTATCTATGTGATTTAGAAAAGTTTCACTGTTACTGTTCCACTTTTGCAGTTCAAATCCACCCAATTTCATAAGCTCGTTCATCTCATAATGTATTTGTAATGCTTCAGATATTGTTTCCGCACCTGACATTAAATCATCCATATAATAGTCTAGCTTAGTTATTTTTGCTGCTAACGGGTATTTATGTTCCTCTAACTCTGCTAGTCTTTGTAAAGACTTAACCGCTAAGTATGGCGCGCATGCTGTACCAAACGTTAGCCTCACAAGCTTAAAATGTCGTATAGCTTGAGATGGATTAAATCTCCATACAATTCTCTGAAAATCAGTATCTTCATCAGCCACACGGACCATTCTATAGAATTTTGTAATATCTGCTACTAGACCTATCTTGTGATTTCTCCATCTCATTAAAATATGCCTAAGATCTTGTTGTAACTTAGGTCCGACAAGAAGATCATCATTCAATGATACGTTATTGTTTCCCTTGCTTGACGCGTTGAAAACAACTCTCACTTTTGTAGTATCCTTATCTTCTCTCACCACTGCATGATGAGGAAGATAGACAGCGCGTGGATTCTCTATATTTTTCTCATTTACTTCCGTCATGTGGTTTAAACTTAAATATTCCTCAAATACTTTATTATACTCTTTAAACAACTGGGGATCACGTGATAACCTTCTCTCTAAATTCTTTAACATTTTGATAGCTTTCTGTTTCGACTGACCGTACTGACACTTAGGATCCTCAGTCGCAAAGGGTAACCTTACTATAAATCTTCCACTATCATCTCTAACTGTGGTTAAATCAAATAAGTCTTCACATACCTTCTCGTTTGCAGTCATCTCCTTTTGTATTATGTTAGGTTCATTCTCCATTTCCCAGAATTGCTTAAGTAAATCCATCTCTTCTATATGTACATGCATGCTAGTCAGATTACTTCCTACCGACGAACAGGGTTCTCTTGACACTTTACCTGAAATAATCCACCCTAAAAGTGTGTTTTGAGCAATTAAACTACCCTGAGGTTGCCTCACAATACCGTCAAGCAATATATCTCCATACACTTCCGCACCTAGCAGTATATCAATTTTACCTGGTGTTGCATAGGTGGGGTCTGCTAAAGGTAGACTATTAATTTCAACCCACTCATGAGTCTTAAGATTGGCTGTGGGAAGCATAGACGTCAAAGAATGCATTACATAAGCGTTAACTTGAATACAATTTGCTGGATTATGGCGTGATTCCACTTTAAGTGAAACTCTGTGTTTTATTCTCGAATGACCATCTCCCAGCCCTGACACAAAACCATTTACTGGTGTACGTTTTAACCCAAGTAACTGAACAGTAGCCTCGGTAACTAACGAGGCTTGGGACCCTTGATCTAATAAAGCTCGAATACATTGTTTACAACCTTGTGAATTAAATACCTTAACTCTAGCTGTTGCAAGGAGTACCCTGGCAGGCTGCAGCTCCTCTCTAGTAAATGTAGTAGTAATGTGGGTATCACCTCGTGATGTGCTCGTTTTCTCGTGTTGTTCACTCGGTGATAATGTTACCTCACTAGCTTGCTTGGTGATCTCGGCTTTCTCTCTCTCGAAGTGAAGCAACGTGTGGTGTCTTCTACCACATTTCTTGCAGCTCATTGATTGACGACACTTAATAACGGAATGTGTAGGTGACAGACAGTTGAAACACAATCCCTTATTTTGCACGAACTCTTGTCTTTCCTTCGGCGTCATAAGTCCGAAACGTTTGCAATGGTAAATATAATGATTCTCCTGACACATTGTACACTCAACATCGTTAGACTTTGGTTTGCTTTCAACTGACGTGTGGAACGTTTTTGGTTTCTGTGTAGGCTTCGGTGTAGGCTTCCCTGTCTGTGTTGAACATGTTTCAAATAAATTCTAAATTAAAATCATAATTAAAATGGAAATCACATGCAATCTGAATTAAATAAAAAATAAAAATACTATTAAAAATCAAAATTAAAAAAAAATCGAAATCACAATCAAAATTCAAATCATAATCATTACATAAATTAACATCAAAACCAACACTTAAAAATAAAATTAAAATCAAAAATAAAATACCATTCAAATCATAATCAAGATCAAATCAAAACCATTATCCAAATTAAGATTGATTGATGATTGAGATTGACAAAAATAAAAACCAAAATCAACACTTAAAATAAAATCAAATGAAATTAAAATTTCACTAAGATGATTTTACAAATTTTTGAACATAATAGTTCGGAACCTACCAAGTGAGTCAGAGTGCACATCCACAAGATCACTACAGCTGTTTAATAATTTACATAGGCGGGGGATAGGAGAATTAGCACCAAGAACAGTTCTGCGAAGAGGGGGACGTAAGGGAGTTATAGGAGCTCGCGGACTTTTTGTGGGTACACGGATTTTTATCATGCTCAACAATTGGGGACAGTCAACTTCACATCTCAAATTTTTAAATAAAAATAACGAATCCAATAAATCTCTCCTCTTCTGTACGATCGCTTCTTTTTAGCTATCCCGGAAGAGTATGCTAAATGCCACAGAAATCGTTTTTGTATCCTTTCCAATCTAAGTGTGTGTGACCATCACCATATGCACTGTGACGAGCATAAATTGCTTAGCAACCGTATTAAAGTAATCGAATCGAGTAATCGTGAAATACTTAGGTATAATTGAGTAGTGCCGATGGCCATCTGTGGTCTACATCATAAATTCCACTTCACCAATTGGTGCTTTCCGAGAGCAAATGCACGAGTTACTATAAAAATACCCAAAATCGCTATGGCTCGCTTTTTGCCTATAAAATTTGAGGGTTTCCTTCGATTTTCAGATTCTAACTTGGTGGCAATGGGAACACCTAGAGAACATAAACTTTCAAACAAAAAAGAATTTTGCAAATCTGTGTATAAAAATATACAGAGTGAATTTTTCAAGTGGGTGTGGATGGCCAAATTCGAAACTATGAGGAATAGCGAAAAGTACTCAAAGGAGTCTCGGGCTTGATTTTGTCGAAAACTAAAACAGCATCATTAGATTTTTCAAAAATCAATATTTCTAGCCAGGAATCGAACCCGTTGTATTTGAAAAAAAAACACTGTATTATTACACCACTCGATAGTGTCGCTAATAAGGATAGAATTCTGGGAAGTGATGCCATACGGCAAACTAAAGGAAAGAGCTCATTTTTACAAATTACTTTTTTTATTTTTCTTATATTACCTACTTATGAAACCTTCATATTGATTTTTCAAAAATCCAATGAAGCAGTTTTAGTTTTCATCAAAATCGAGCCCGAAACTCCTTTGAGTACTTTCGCTTTTCCTCATAGTTTCGGATTTGGCCATCCACGCCCACTTGAAATATTCGCTCTGTATATATAAACATCCGAATTGAGAACCTCCTCCTTTTTGGAAGTGGGTTAAAAAGGTTAAATAGAGATGAAAATTTGTATGTCAGTCGATGGGAAATTCCATTGGCTTGACCCTTTATAAAAACCCTCGTTTAGAGACAAAGCAAACCACACATGATAATTACATGTCCAAAGCAAACCACAAACATCCAGAATATGTGGACCAGCACCAAGTGAACTGACATACATAATTTAAGAACACCTCACTTCCGTGACCCGAATGCCCTTCACCTGCTTTTGTGAAATGAATTGTTCACGAGAAATTAATGAACGGCTATTTTAATTTTATTTTGCTTCTGGGCTGTTTGGTGCTGGGTGAAAAGTAAGATAATTATGTTTGTATGATAATTATTGTTTTAAAATCTATAGTATTATTAAAGCTGAAGAGGTTTTTTTTTTTTTGTTAAACGCGTTAATCTCTGGAACTACCAGTCGGATTTGAAAAAATATTTTTGTATTTCATAGCCCAATTCTTGAGGAAGGCTATGGGTTATTTATCATCACGCTTCAACCCTTAGGAGCCGAGCAAAATGAAAAAAAGTCAGAAAGAACGTTAAGCGATAGCGCGCGCAGGCGATGCAATGTGAGGTGGGTCGAGTGAACAAGATATTTCTATTATTTTATTATTATTTATATTATTTTAATTTATTGTGAATGTGAAGACTATGTAGGTCATTGCTTTTTTTTGTTTGTTTTATTTTGTCTCTCAGTTATTTTTAATCATCGTCTGGCAGTTTGAGTAATCTATGCGGCCTACCCCAATGTCCTTTCTTTGGTATTGTTCGTCGAATCGTTGAGCTCCTTAAGTTCTGAGTTGAGCTGCGCGATTACTGACAAATGCGTGCACTGACTGGACAGGTCCTCTCAATCTGTGTGGTTCTTTCCTCAAAAGACCATTTCAGACACCAATCTACATGGTCTTCACATGAAGTGACCAAGATTATGTCTGGACTTTATAAGAGACTGTGACCTCTGAGTTTGTTTCGGCCTTTCTTCTCAGAGTAGTCAGATAGGAAACGCCGACCTCATCTAGTTTAAAAAAAAAAATATTGACTTGTAAAAGTGTTTGTACAAACCTACTTACAGAAATAAAAATCATTTATCATTTATCATTTTATCATTTCTAGAAGAGCTAATATTTACTTATTTCATAATAACGTTACATAAAACTACGCCTGTATTGCCCGCAAGGTTAGGCTGAGGTGAACACAACGTAAAATGGTACACCCACATTCTATTTATCACGCGCTAATCTCTGGAACTACTATTCGGATTTGAAAAATTCCAGGCTATTTAACATCACGCTAGGGCCCTTAGGATCCGAGAAAGTAAAACTGGTGGATGCCAAGCTTCATAGCTTGGCTCATCGCCGCAAGGTTGCCTGCTTGTCGTTCTTCTACAGATTGTACTTCGGAGAGTGTGCCCGAGAACTCCATGACCTCATTCATCCGGCCCCCTTCTACCATCGGACATCTAGACGCACTGCCAGTTACCATCCCTACCTGGTTGCTATTCCATCAATTCGCACTAAGCGCTTCCAAGTGTCTTATATAATGCGCACAGCAAAGGCACACTCACTACCTGCGTCTGTGTTTCCGAACGCATACAACCCTATTCTCTTCAAAGTGAGAGTGAACAGGCTTCTTCTGGGTAAGCTCACTCCATCGTCGACTTTGTCTCTGTCACCTCTGACCTGGACTAGAGTCAAGAGCAAACCCATCACAAATAAAAAGAAAAAAAAAGAAAAAGTCAGTAAAACGCTAAGCAAAAACGAAAAAATATGGGCGTGCAGGCGATGTGATGCGACGGGGTGGGTCGGGTAACAAGACATTTCAGGCTGAAGCTATTGTATTAACTATATTATACGTACCTACATATAAAATTCAAAGTCCTGACAGACTGACTAATATATCAACGCACAGCCTAAAACGCTGGTCCTAGAGACATGAAATATGGAGGGTGTATTTTTTATGAAAAGTAGGTATCCACTAAGAAAGGTTTCTCGAAATTCCACCCCTAAAGGGGTGCAATAGGGGAAGAAAGTTTGTATGAAAAATATTATTCCTTGCGTTAATAGACTTGAAACTTGACACGAATACTTACCTAAGTAGATTATAAAGTTTGACAGTTTTATTTTTTTCCTAAACTAGCCCCTAAGGGGGGATTGGGGGATGTCACAGTTTGTATGGAGAAATTTTACCACGCGGTCCGATTAATTGGAAACTGAATATTTATACTTGGGATCAAAATAAAGTATAACGTTTATCAGGGTTTTTCGAAAATTTGCCTGTAACGGGGTGAACAGGGGTAATCAATTTTACAGGACATTTTACTGCAGGGCTTGATTAACTCGCAAATTGGTATAAATGATATTTCAGTCAAGTCACGGAAATATCCGAAACGATTTTTAAAATTCGACCCCTGCGGGGATGCCCACAGGGTTGTAATTAAAAAAAAATCTTTTGGATTTAGAAAACAGGGAATAAAGTTAATATGAAAATTCTTATTAATTTGCTTAATTAACTTAAAGCTTGCCACAAATACTTGCCTAAGTAAGTAACAAAGTTTGTCATTATTCGTTTATCAAAACTACCCCTCAAAGGAGAGGGATGTTATAGATTGTATCGAGGAATTTTAAAGTGCGGCCCGATTAGCTGGAAACACAGTATTTATTCTTTTGACAGAAAATAAACAATATTAAGGTTTTGGGTTTTTTAAAAGTCGAAATTCGAAGTGGTAAAATGGGTAATTTAGTTGTTATGGGGAAGACTTTACTGCGTGGCTTTATTAACTCCAAAAATGGTATAAATAATCAAGTCAAGTTATGGAAATTTCCCAAACCAGTTTTAAAAATTCCATCCCTGTGGGGTTGAAAAGAGGGGATACCGTTTATAACTGTGTTTGGTTAATAAAATTGAAAAATGGCAATATTTGCCTCAGTAAATAATCAAGATTGACACTAAGCTTTTTAAAAAAAAACCCCTTACAGAGGTGGTGTCGAAAGTTAGTAAGGAAAAATTTTATCGGATTATACCCAAAGGTTCTTTCTTTGATATGGTTGCTCGAGTTGATGAGCGCCTTAGGTACTGAGTTGAGCTATACGATTACTGACAAATGCTTGCACTGACTGGACAGGTAGTCAGATAGGAAATGTCGACTTCTTAATATGACGTTCAAAAGTGATATCGACTTAATTATAAATCTATATACTGGTATTATATAATAAATTTCATTTAATTTCAATATTCAAAACCAAAAATAAAAACATGAAGTACGTATTTCAGGGTTTTTCAAAAACCAGCTCCTAACGGGGTGGAGGAAAAGGGTAATAAACTTTAAAGGGTGGATTTTACTCCTTGCTTCAAGTAACTCGACAATAGGTATAAGTAATGGTTAAGTGTTGATTGCACCAATGAAACTGAATGCGACTACTAAAGCGAGTTCAACAGCTGTCAGTGTCAATATTCCATAACAGTTTTGACACTGACAGCTCTTGGACGCTGTTTAGATGTGCTCAACGCGTTCAGTTTTATTAGTGAAATTCGCCCTAAGTCTAAAATAGAAACGTACCAAACGCTTTTTTTAAAAACAAGGTCTGTCGTGGTGCAGAGGACCTAGTTTATTTGAAAAATCTTATTCCTTTGATCTATACTCAAACTTAAAAATGGGCCTGAATTTATCTAAATCTATTATATTAAGCTGAATTTGTTTTTGTTTTTTTGTTGTTATTGTTGTTTTTTGTATGTTTGAATGCGATTATCTCTGGAACTGCCTGTCGGATTTCAAAAATTATTTTTAACTTTGATAGCCCAATTCTTAAGGAAGGCTATAAGGCATATTTAATGATGGAGTGGGTCGAAGGAGTAAAAAAATTAACGTGGACGAAGTTGAGGGCAGAAGTATTTTACATATTTCGTTATTTATAAAAGTAGCCAAAGTCTTCAAAGCTACATCTTAAGACTAATTAGTGGTTAGTGCTTGAATGCATAATACCTACGTAGCCAACCAACCAATGACTAAATACTTGAGTTCATAATTGTTCGTTTGTAGCACATTAAACAGTGAGTCAGATTGCGTATTAGTCACTTAACATACATTCTTATACTCGTATTTACTTCTTTCAGTCTCGTTAAACTTTAGTTCGTTCAAATTGTGAAATCAAACAATTTGAAAATATCATACCGCTAATAAAATCGTTTCCAACATAACTGCTCTTAAAGCTAAGAGACTCATTGGCGACGTAAAACTGGTGGATGCCAAGCTTCATAGCTTGGCTCATCGGTCTTCTACAGATTGTACTTCGGAGAGTGTGCCCGAGAACTCCACGACCTCATTCCACCGGCCCCCTTCTACCATCGGACATCTAGACGCACTGCCAGTTACCATCCCTACCTGGTTGATATTCCACCAATTCGCACTAAGCGCTTCCAAATATCTTTTATAATGCGCACAGCAAAGGAGTGGAACTCACTACCTGCGTCTGTGTTTCCGAACGCATGCAACCCTAATCTTTTCAAAGTGAGAGTGAACAGGCTTCTTCTGGGTAAGCTCACTCCATCGTCGACTTTGTCTCTGTCACCTCTGACCTAGACTAGAGTCAAGAGCAAACCCATCACAAATAAAAAACAAAAAGAAACGGTGAAGGAAAACATTGTGATGCAACCGGTAATGTGAAATGTTCATAGTAAAAAAATTCGAAGGCATTCCATTGCTGGGCCCGCCTGGTGGCTGCACTCCCTTTCACAGAGAGAACGCCTGTGTCCCAACAGTGGAAAAATTATAGGCTCATTATGTTATGTAGCTTGTGGGGCTCGTGGCTAAGTAAAAATGGATGGCCACACGGGTCGATCGATGAAGAAGTTACGCTTGCCGCGGTCGGTCCCCGACATGCTTCGGAAAGCATGTTAAGCCCGGCTGTCATCCTCGAATCTTTGTCTGTCGTCAGAAGCCAGAAAGTCTGACAACCACTCTTACCAAGGGGTATTGTATTACCCCGTATTGGAAGTTAGATAGGCAGTCGCTCCATGTAAAATCAGTGGTATTCAGCTGCATCGGGTTGGACTGGAAGCCGAACCCAACATAGTTGGGAAAAGGCTAGGCAGATGATATTATGTTATGCAGGTAATTAATGAAAGATGTGATAAATTACATTTTCCGTTAAAAGTAAACTTAAATGAACCAATAAAAAGCCCAAGGGAATCTCTCAGGGACTTAATTATACGTATGCATAAAAACGTATTTTTTTTGGCGGTGACCGGAGCTACTGAAGGTGACATGAGTACGGCCATTGGTTATTTGCTTAGAATCTCGCTCGTAATGTATTTAATCGAAATCTTTGAGCATTTTAAAATACTTCATGTTTGGTTTGTGTAGCTTGGTTAAAAGGAATTTTGGGGTTAGGATTGAGCGGATTTCGTGTATTTTATTTTTACTTCTGCTGTGTATTTTTCTTTGAAACGATAAATCCATCACTTAAAACATTTCAATATTGGATGTCTATAGTATTTATTGGAAGTTTTGATAGTAATCTCATTCTCTATTAACACTCTCACAAACAATTCTTTAATCACTCGGTACGTAACTTTCCTAAATAAATGAAGAGTTTAACAGGGTCTAACTTAGCATACTTCCCATTGATTCAAAGACCAGCGCAACTCAATTTCTTTAAAATTGATCCACGTTGATTATTCATCGTGAAATTATTAATCTAATCTTAAAATTTAATAAAAACTTGAGTAAAGCGCAGACCACACTGGGAATGAAGCGAAACGAAGCTAGGTTCGTTTAGCTTTCTTGCGCATCTTTTCATACTTCGGTTCACACCGCGTACTACAGTCCGCTAGGGCCGATGCGTGCCAGGGTTGAAGGTTGTTTGAAATAGTTACCGTGGCCCTGGCACAGGCAACTGAATGAACACGAGTGGGTTTTAGTCAGTACGAAAACGGAAGTATGAAAAGACACGGAGGAAAGCTAAAGTAACATAGCTTCGTTCCCAGTGTGGTCTGCGCTTTATCCGGTCGGATGCCAGAGCCCGAAAAAACTTTGCTTGTTAAGGGTCTTCATTAGCAAGCCTTCGAGAGTTTTGGATAGGCCCTTCGGTTATCGGCTTAATTACAAGTATCTTGTAGGTACGTAAGCTTAGACATATTTGCCTTTGAAACTTGAAACAGATAGAGATACCTACTGAAGTGATTGATTTTAGGGCAAATTAGAAACTTGTAGGTTGTGATTCACAAGTTAATCTGCAGGGCTGTCTAATTAGGTTTCTGGACACTTCTGTGGCTTTTTTGGTTAATGAAAGGAATTGGACTACCCCAAAACCTGGAACTTGCTAGTTGTGGGCAGCACAAGAGCCGTTGTTGTAGTGATTCTTGGATGAGGCCTATGTAGGTCCATTGTCCAGCAGTGAAGGTACGTAACCATACTGACTAATATTTAGCAAAGTAGGCAGTTGTCACTATTATTATATTTAATTACCACGCTAGTAGATAAAGGCAGCAGACATTGGGAAACGCTTTCAAAAATTAAAGGTAAAATAGTCTTAAAAGACAATTAAATTATTACGAGTTCTACGAATGTAACCGGTTACTAAAACTTGACCCCTCTTCATCTGAACATTAATAAATTAGGTATCTATATTAATTTACTATGTTTAAGGTTCGCAATAATAAATTCAATCTTATAACAACATCATATTCTAAAACACAAACAAAATAATAAATCCAAAACGCAAAGCTAAACAAAATAAATTTCTACAAACATAACTTTGTGAATATGCAAAATGATCTTAAAGTACCTACACAAATAAAATGAAAGGCGATAATATGATATGTGTAATAAAATGTTAGTATCATATATGCAATATATACGAGCTTTGTAGGTATCTATATACAACACAGATTTTACAGCGGATTGGAGGAACGCTAAATTTTACGGTTTAGACGGATTTTATTGTTAGTACTCACTCTTGGATGCTTTGAAACTGGATAGGTACCTATGCATGCTGTAATAATTCGTCACTAACTTTTAAATTAACCTCATTTATGAAGAATGATACTTAGGCTTCTGTTTTAATGCTAATCTTATGCATATCTACGTATTTTTAGGGTTCCGTACCTCGAAATGAAAAACGGAACCCTTATAGGATACACATTTTAGGATAGGACTGATACACGAGTGCGTGTGTCTGTCTGTCTATCTGTAGGTCCGTCTGTCACAGCCGATTTGCTACGAATTTACTTGACCGATTAAGCTGGAATTTCGAACACATATGAATTTCCGTGACCCAAACACAGACGTGTAACGTAAATAAATAAAATTTGAACATGGGGGTTACTTTTGGGGGGGCAAATAACAAAATTTAAAAAAAAGTTTTGCACACTGTACCGTGTGACATTTAAAACGAAAGGGCGAGTGTCTCAAATAGATTTTTTTTAACAGAAAATAGTTCTTTACTTATGTAAAGAACTATTATCTGTATTTTTTTTTCAAAATTTTAGGCTCAGTAGTTTCAAAGATGAAGGGTCAATGGTCAATTTTCGTCTTTAAAATATATATTTTTTAAATTATACTATAGGAAAACCTATAAGAAGTCTATGGTCTTAAACTAACACGGTACATCTCTCAATATTGTGCGTACAAACTTATGTTTGCAGTTGGAATGTATGGGAGAACATGTTTTTTTTTTTTTAACTACAATGTTAAGTTTGTTCTTGGGATAAATTCGTCCCAACTACGGAAACCTTCATTGTCCGTGGTCCGACATGCACTTGGCCGGTTTTTTAAACTGTTTCTCTTCAGATTCGACAAAAATTAAACTGAATATATCAAGAAGAATTCTTCCACCACCACCTACTCGCTTTTGCCCGCGTGGATGTCGGAAAACTATACGTATAAACCTTCCTCTTGAATCACTCGTATATATTGATAAAAACCGCGTTAAAATCCGTTCAGTAGTTTTTGAGATCACCGCGAACATACAGACAGAGAGACAGACGCGGCGGGGACTTTGTTTTATAATATGTTGTGATAATTTCCAGTAAATAAATAACCTAAAAAAGTTCAAATTTTATAAAACTGTAACGGAATTATATAAATTAAACAACTACTCGTACTACATGTTATGATCTCCTCGGTGACCGACAATATGACTTTCGCCGGGGACGGTCAACTGGCGATCTTCGTGTGTATGTCACGCACTGCTGAGGCGAAGCCATCGAGAAACACGGCGAAGCACTGGGTGTATCGCTTGACATCTCGAAGACCTTTGACAGGGTTTGGCCCACTGCTCTGCTAAGCAAGCTCCCTGCTTACGACATCCCAGCCGATTTTTGTAGCTGGATATCAGATTTCCTTAGTGAACGGTCGATCAGAGTATTTGTTGATGGCTGCTCCTTTGAACTTATGGATATTGATGCCGGAGTTCCTCAGGGTTCGGTTCTCTCTGCCACTCTTTTCGTGCTGCACATCAATGACCTGCTTCAGCCTAGTAATGTTGGGTACGCCGATGACAGTACAGTTTCAGAGAGATACTTGTCCAGCGCAAAAACCAGCGGGGTCGAATTTCGTTTCTTGAGAGAGGCTATGGTAGAGCAGACAGATTTGAGCTAAGTACCAACTAGCCGCGCTTGACTCGGTGGAACGCAGAGCTAAGAGGCTCATTGGCGACGTAAAACTGGTGGATGCCAAGCTTTACAGCTTGGCTCATCGCCGCAAGGACGCCTGCTTGTCAGTCTTCTACAGATCGTACTTCGGTTAGTGTGCCCAAGAACTCCACGACCTCATTCCACCTTCCCCCTTCTACCATCGGACATCTAGACGCACTACCAGTTACCATCCCTACCCAATTGCTATTCCACCAATTCGTACTAAGTGCTTCCAAATGTCTTTTATAATGCGCACAGCAAAAGAGTGGAACTCACTACCTGCATCTTTGTTTCCGAGCGCATACAACCCCAATCTCTTCAAAGTTAGAGTGAACAGGCTTCTTCTGGGTAAGCTCACTCCATCGTCGACTTTATTTCTGTCACCTCTGACTTGACTAGAGTCAACAGCCAACCCATCTCAAAAAAAAAAAAAAAAAAGTGTTAAAATTTTCTTATCCAGCGCTTTCCAAATTCAAGCTAAGTTATACATGGAGATAAATCTCGGGAATTGGATGCGTCTATCTCGCACGGGTGTTTAGCTGGTCCGTAGTTAGAACCCATCCGCGTTTATGACTTAAAAATCCCTCCATTTGGAGATTTAGTCTGTTCTAATCTACTGTATATTGTGAGGATTTCAGCAAGTATATATGTGTTTTTTTTTTAAAGATACCATTACTGTAGGGTAATAATGAGACCATAATTTTGAACAACCTTTACTATGGGACCAAACCTGAAATCGCGAAATAAAAGTCAGCTGTCCCATACTATATATTTTGACGAGTTTTGCGAACATAAATGTACGGGATAGCTGATTTTTTTTTTTTTGCGATTTCAGGTTTAATCCCATAGTAAAGGTTGTTCAAAATGATGGTCTCATTAATACCCTAGAGTTATGGTATATAAAAAAAATACGTTGTAAAAGGAGAGTTTAAACCCCTCATGGATTGCTAGAAAGTACAGAACTATATCGTACTGTAGTGTCTGTTCATAATCAACTCCCAAGAAAGACGCTTAGCAGCATGGTCATCACATGATCTGACCAAGAAAATGTCTGAACTTTATAAGATACTGCAACTTCTGAGTTTATTTCGGTGTTTCTTCTCAGAGTTATCAGATACTAGCTGTTGCCCGCGACTTTGTCTGCGATCCAGGATGAATAGTAGCCTATGTTCTTCTCCAGGTCATAGTCTACCCAATTGCCAAATTTCATCTAAATCCGTTCAGCTGTTTCAGCGTGAAAGCGTAATCAACAAACAAACTAACATTTTCGCATTTATAATATTAGTTAGGATAGTTAGGAAGATAAAAAATCGGTCTATCGACACTCTAGACTCACAAAATGTATAAAGTACTTAAATTTAAAAAAAATAAAAATAAACTCCTAACACACTACTAAAGTTTATATATTAATATATAGGTAATTCAATCATGATTCGAAAGACACGTGGCGCCATCTATTATCTTAAATAACGTTATTGTTGTTTTCCTCAGGAACAGTACTTTTATCGGGATGAAAGGCACTCTATGTCCTTGTCTGTACACCTGACAACATATATGCAAAATTTCAGGATGATTGGTTCAGTGGTTTAGGCGTGAAAAGGTAACAAACAAACAAACTTACTTTCGCATTCATAATATTAGTTAGGAAGGATGAAACACTAAACTCATCTAAGTAATAAAAAAAAAAAAATTGATGTTTAAAACTGTTTGTAGAAACCTACCTACAGAAATAAATATCGTCCTAACTAACATTATAAATGAAAAAGTGAGTTTGTTTGTTTATTACGCTTTCCCGCTAAAATGGCTGATCGTATTAGGATGAAATTTGGCACATATGTAGACTATGACCTGGAGAAGGATATAGACTACTTTATCCTGGATCGCAGAAGAAGTCGCGGGTAACAGCTAGTTTATCATAATTTTCCACTAAAAAGTCACACAGAAACAATGCAGCAACTTTCTTTCTAGACGTAATAGAAGCAACACTCTCCATCGATACCATATTATAAGACGACCGTTAGGAAATAATGACTTCAAAGGTAAATAATATTGAAAATCACGCGCAGTATTAATTAGCGGGGCTCAAAGATCGCGGTTGTGTACAAAAACTGAGAAGTTATTAACTCATCGCCAGCAAGCCTCCCAGTAATTTACTTTCATCTAATGAATCGGTATTTACCTATAAGAGAGATTCGCATCGAATTCTCGATTCGCTTCGAAAAAAGATTTTGTTTTTGGTCACCGGGCGATGGTGGATTAATGATAGCACTAATATTATGTCACTGGAGATTAAGAAGAAAGAATGAACAGAATCTATAAAAAAATGTATGAGGTTCGAACTAAGATAGTGTTAGACCTGCCCCAACATAAACCGATAGAAAATATTGAAAAATGTATGAGTTTGCAACTAACATGGTGTTAGACCTGCCCTGACATAAACCGATAGAAAATATTGAAAAATGTATGAGTTTGCAACTAACATGGTGTTGGACCTGCCCTGACATAAACCGATAGAAAATATTGAAAAATGTATGAGTTTGCAACTAACATGGTGTTGGACCTGCCCTGACATAAACCGATAGAAAATATTGAAAAATGTATGAGTTTGGAACAAACATGGTTTTGGATCTGCCCTGACATAAACCGATAGAAAATATCGAAAAATGTATGAGTTTGGAACCAACATGGTGTTGGACCTGCCCCGACATAAACCAATAGAAAATATTGAAAAATGTATGAGTTTGGAACTAACATGGTTTTGGACCTGCCCTGACATAAACCGATAGAAAATATTGAAAAATGTATGAGTTTGCAACTAACATGGTGTTGGACCTGCCCCAACATAAACCGATAGAAAATATTGAAAAATGTATGAGTTTGCAACTAACATGGTGTCAGACCTGCCCTGACATAAACCGATAGAAAATATTGAAAAATGTATGAGTTTGCAACTAACATGGTGTTGGACATGCCCTGACATAAACCGATAGAAAATATTGAAAACTGTATGAGTTTGCAACTAACATGGTGTTGGACCTGTCCTGACATAAACCGATAGAAAATATTGAAAACTGTATGAGTTTGCATCTAACATGGTGTTGGACCTGCCCCAACATAAACCGATAGAAAATATTGAAAAATGTATGAGTTTGGAACAAACATGGTTTTGGATCTGCCCTGACATAAACCGATAGAAAATATCGAAAAATGTATGAGTTTGGAACCAACATGGTGTTGGACCTGCCCCGGCATAAACCGATAGAAAATATTGAAAAATGTATGAGTTTGCAACTAACATGGTGTTGGACCTGATCTGACATAAACCAATAGAAAATATTGAAAAATGTATGAGTTTGGAACTAACATGGTTTTGGACCTGCCCTGACATAAACCGATAGAAAATATTGAAAAATGTATGAGTTTGCAACTAACATGGTGTTGGACCTGCCCCAACATAAATCGATAGAAAATATTGAAAAATGTATGAGTTTGCAACTAACATGGTGTTAAACCTGCCCTGACATAAACCGATAGAAAATATTGAAAAATGTATGAGTTTGCAACTAACGTGGTGTTGGACCTGCCCTGACATAAACCGATAGAAAATATTGAAGAATGTATGAGTTTGCAACTAACATGGTGTTGGACCTGCCCTGACGTAAACCAATAGCAAAATTTTGAAAAATGTATGAGTTTGGAACTAACATGGTTTTGGACCTACCCTGACATAAACCGATAGAAAATATTGAAAACGTATGAGTTTGCAACTAACATTGTGTTGGACCTGCCCCGGCATAAACCAATAGAAAATATTGAAAAATGTATGAGTTTGCAACTAACATTTCGTTGGACCTGCCCTGGCATAAACCAACAGAAAATATTGTAAAAGCCTTTGAATTTCTCTTGCTTATATTATTTTAATAAAGAGGAGCTCGTGGCTAAGTAATAACAGGCGCATGGTTCGATTCATCAGGTTAAGCTACGCTTGCCGGGGTTGGTCCGTAGATGGGTGACCATCATGGTTCCTCCGTGCCTCGGAAAGCACGTTAAGTCTTTGGTCCCGACTGTCATTCGTGGATCTTTGACAGTCGTTACGTGTACGAGAAGCCCGAAAATCTGACAACTAGTCTTACCAAGGTGTATAGTATTACCCAGTTACTGGGTTGTGGAGGTCAGATAGGCAGTCGCTCCATGTAAAATACTGGTATTCAGCTGCATCCGGTTAGACTGGAAACCGACCCTAACACAGTTGGGTAAAGGCTAGGCAGATTGATTGTATTTTTTTTATGTTGTTTTGTAATGTGTGTCTTATTTGTTCAGATTAAACTAATTAAAAAAAATGATCTATGGAATATGTAAGGATCGTAACGTGGCGTTCTTTATTTTCTGGCTACCCCCATGGGAATATTCCGTGAGTTTATTAAACATACATGATGTTTGTTAACTATTTTTCTTTCTTTCTTTTATTTGTATTAAAAAATACGACATAATAGAAATAAATGTAACCTGAAATCCACAATAGATACACTTCTAGTAGCAGAAAAAGCTGAACTTATTATCATCACGTGGAAAATCTTCTTCAACAAGTCGAATGAAAATCACAACGAACGCATAAACAACACCATAACACAACGGTTATTGTACAAATACGAGTAGATTGAACAACACGTTGGGTTGTAGATGATTTATTTTGGCAATAAGTGTCGTGTTAAGCTACGCCATTATCGGGGCCGCTCGACGGTGGACGGACCTTTGAATGGTGCACATAGGAGACTTAAGCGGATTGGATTTATTTAGACAAAATTCTTGCAAGTTTTTATATGCACTTAATAAAAATCTTAGATTCATAAATTTCATTCATACATTGAACCTATTTGGCGGAACCGTGATATAATACTACTTTAAGTTTTTTTTGTTTTTATGGGAATATTGTGTACCTTAACCTGGGTCAAATAAATTTATTTTCTTTCTTTCTTTCTTTTCTTTCTATTTATTCGCTGACGCAACGTAGCATAAAACACTGGGGAGCATGAAATTTTGCACAAAATTTTGTTATATAATGAAATAGTCGGCCAAAGGAAGGATTTTTAGAAATTCTTCCCCTAAATAGTTGAAAAGGGGTGATTTCGTTTGTATGAAAAATCTTATTCCTTGGGTTTATAAACTTGAACTTAGTACGAATATAGATTAGAATATAGATATATAGATACATATATAAAACAAAGTCGGGTTTTTTCGAACACTTATAACTCGAGAACGACTTGACCGATTTTCATAGTTCTTAATTTGTTATATTTGTCTCCGTCCCAAATAGCAAACAAAAAAAACAAAAACAATAAAACATCGGAAAAATTCACAAAAAAAAAATATGAAGAAAATTAATTTTCTCATACATCAAATTTGGACAGGACAACGTCTGTCGGGTCAGCTAGTATTTAAATAATTTAGTTATTGAAGTATGGCATTATTCATTTTTAAAACGACTTATTTACTTTTACTTTTTAGTCTAGTTTAGCGGGTTCTAAAGTTTGTATGGAAGAATTTTAACGTGCGGTCCGATTAATTTGAAGCTTGGTAAGATCTTGACAAAAAAAATTACATTTTTGGATTCTTCGAAAATCAGATGAAAACGGATAATCATGTGTATAGGGCAGGATATTATTGCTTGTTCCGATAAATCTAAAATTAGAGATGGGTAGCACACACTTTTAAAATGAGGATCGTGTGAGGCACTCTTTCTACAAAGTGTGCTAGCACACTGTGCTACCACGAATGAGGCGAGGCCGCGAGTTGTGTTCTGCGAGTGTGTAAGTGAGTCGCGTGTGCGGTGTGCCTCGCCGCGCGATCCGCGAGTCGGCGAGTGTGGAGTGTAGTGACGACAACGCGACACAGCACACATACGCGGGAGAGTAGGCACACGCGCTGACTGACACAGCTCGCACGAGTACGAGGAAAGAGATTTGAGAATGTTTACGTGACGTCGTCAAACGAACGAAAGCAAAAGACGGCAATTAAATTTAGACCTTATCTCGTTTGCTTAGAATAGTAGATATATTCTATGTACAATTTTATGTATAATACGTACAATCGTACAAAATGTTCTGTGTAGCTAATCTGTGGTGTGTGCTAGCACACTAAAATATCCAAGTGAGTAGCTACAACTGTGGTAGCACATTTGCTGAGTTACCCAACACTATCTAAAATTAGTTATTACTGTTACTTAATTTTTCAACTTTTCGGAACAGGTTGGCAAGTACAAATTACCTATCTGCTGTTGGAAAGTAAACAATCTCTTCTTCTTATAACTTAATCCGCTCACCAAATGGAAGTCAAGAGAAACAATGTTTATAGCATTTATTAAACAAGCAGCCATGATTGACGTCTGTTTAATAAAAGCCAAAAAGATGTCGTGGTTTTCAAACTTGTTTTTGTTTACGCCAATCCCTTGGGCCTCCCCAAGGTTACTGTTCGATGGTTCGATGTTTTTTATTTATTTAATCCTAAAACAACTAGCGATACTTCTTTATTGGATATTGTAAGTAGTTATTGAAAGTTTTTCGTATTGCTGGAAAATGGATTGGTAGTAAAAGACATTTTGATGGAATCTTAATCCTTTTGATGGATTAAGAAAATAAGGATTTTCAGTTTGTGCAAATGGAAAAACTGGCTTTAGTATTTCGATACAAAAAGATGCCACTGCTGAGCATGAAGTCTTGGGTTCGATTCCCGGATTGGGCAATGTGTTTTTATGTTTTTCTATCAGGAATTTTTCATTAGAAGCCCGGAGTCTGAATTTGTGCCCGGTTGAAGGCAATAGGCTCGCTCCCTGGCAAAAACACAACTGGCAACAAAACATGGCAAAAACACAACTGGCAACAAAACATGGCAAAAACACAACTGGCAACAAAACATGGCAAAAACACAACTGGCAACAAAACATGGCAAAAACACAACTGGCAACAAAAAGTGGCAAAAACACAACTGGCAACAAAAAGTGGCAAAAACACAACTGGCAACAAAACATGGCAAAAACACAACTGGCAACAAAATATGCCAAAAACACAACTGGCAACAAAACATGCCAAAAACACAACTGGCAACAAAACATGGCAAAAACACAACTGGCAATAAAACATGGCAAAAACACAACTGACAACAAAACATGGCAAAAACACAACTGGCAACAAAACATAAACATAACTGGCGAAAATATGGGTCTAGGTACACCTCTGCCTAACCCTTCGGGGAATACAGGCATGATTATATGTTACGAGTATGTTAGTTTACGGAAGTGGAAAAATTGGATTTAAAATTTGAATAAAAAAAAAAATTATATGTGAATATGCAAAGGTTTTATCACACTTAACTCGTAAGGTAAATTTTCAAAAATTTGCAAAGCCGACTGTTTCTTATAGGCGACAAACAATTAAAAACCAGAATAATTATCAAACAATTTCTGCCTATTTAACTTAGACTTAGAAATTAATTAATTGTTCTGAACTCCTTAGTGATAAGTGTTTACGGTAGAAACCAATGGATTTACAAACAACAGTTAATGAATATCCCTTCAAGACAACCACCGTGATAATTTAATCCGTCCTTGTGCTTATTGGATCAGTGAGTTTAATCTAAAATCTTGCGTTTAATTAAAGTACACTCAGCCTCAAAAATATGTATAATTCGCAGCTAAATTGTACGGCGTAATACAAAACGCCTAGCCGAAATACATAAAGGCGCTGTTTTCTATTACGGCTGATTGACGTTCATCCAAAATGTCGTAATGATACGTTCGCCAAAACGGCCGCCAACCTTAGCCCTATTGCAAACAGATCAAAATATAGGGTAACCAAGCCAAGTAACTGTTGTTTCGAAGTAGTGGTCGCTCGGCTCGCGCGTGGTTGGTCACGGTTCTGATCTAACCTAACGATTTTGGAACTTTTTTGGAATTTGGCGGAGCGTTGATCAGCCGCATTGTAGAACGCGATGCGCTATCACAAGGTGGCGTACATTTATTTAGCCGTAATACATTTTGGCTGAACGTCAATCAGCCGTAACCGAAAACAGCGTCATTATTTATTTCGGCTAGACGTTTTGTGATTCGGCGTATTATACAATCCGGCGACGACATAGACAACAAGAATTATTGAATTGTCTACAATATTTGTTTCCTAAAATCATAATATTGTATCAATGTGACTACAATTAAGTACAAAATGATATGTTTTGTTGCTACACATTGATAAAATATTATGTAACCAAGATTGTAGATAATTAAATTGATTTTTAACCGTGTTATATACAACTTTTTTAATATTGTTTTTAGGATTCCGTACGAGAACAGTGCTAAACGGAACCCTATTACTAAGCGGCCGCTGTCCGTCTGTCTGTCAGCGGTCTATATCTCATGGGTTAAAATTTTCACAGATTATGTCTATTGCCGCTACATCAACATAAATAAAATAAATTAAAAAAATAGACAGGTCCTTTTTAAACTGAAGTATTTTTTTAATATGTTGTGTTATGGTACGGAACCCTTCGTAAAAATCTGCCTAGCTTTTTCCCAACTATGTTGGGGTCGGCTTCCAATCAAGCCAGATGAATGAATACCAGTATTTTACATGGGGTCAGATAGTAATCTGACCTCCACAATCCTCCACAATCAAAGTTACTGGGTAAGACCCGTAATGGCTGTCGAAGATCCACGATTATCAGCCGAGACCAACGGCTTAACATGCTTTCCGAGGCACGGAGGTCTTGGTATGTAAATATGGTCACCCTTCTACGGATCAACCGCGGCAAGTGTAGCTTAACCTAATCAATCGACCCGTGCGGTTGTTATTACTTAGCCACAAGCCCCTCATATTTATATATATTCAGCTAGGTGTATAATGTGTGTTGTATGATTGAAATCAGATAATATCTATATAACCGAGCCTTGTATTACAAGATGTTACTCAGCTCCTCTATGGATAGATCTTTTAAGGGTTCCGGAGGCCAAACAAGAGTCGTTTTGTGTAAAGTTACTGGAAATCTTGTACGAATTTTGTAATAATAGCTGATGTCCGCAACTTTGTTCGATCATAAACTTTAGCCTCATTTTAACCCTCTCATAAGATTCTTAGGTTTCTGTCATTCGTGGATCTTTGACAGTCGTTACAGGTCGTCAGATAGAAGCCCGAAAGTCTGACAACCAGTCTTACCAAGGGTTATCGTATTATACAGTAACTGGTTTGTGGAGGTCAGATAGGCAGTCGCTCCATATAAAATACAGCTGCATCCGGTTAGATTGGAAGCTGACCCCAACATAGTTGGGAAAAGGCTAGGCAGATGATGATGATGAGTTCCTTAGGTAGTCAGACTATCGGCCGAACACAATAACCTGTCTTCAGCAAAAGACAGATCGCTAGTCTGTCACTGTAAATAAAAAGAACGTATCTAAAGAAATATTGAAATAGAGAAAAAAAATATTTTGTCCTGTCTAAACTATAAGATACAAAGACAGATGCGTCTTTTAATAGTGTAGCATCTGGCTACGTTAGGTATTGCAGCTACACGTGCTACGAGGTACTTATAAATAAAAGACGTGTCCTACATAGTGAACGGCTTAAGATGAACTATCTTTTTTATTGCGTACCATACATCTACTTATATATCGTTCTCCGCGCATGCGCGAGAGCGTGCGCGGCGCTTCGAGAAAACGCGGAGTAGCTGATCTTCTATCTAGAACATTCAGCGGCGCGCGGCGTTCGCGCGGCGTCCTTCTAGAAGCTGTGGCGACACGGCGCGTTCGGTGGCGTCGTTCCAGAACAGTCTTGCTGGCCGGTGCGGCGCGCGCGCACTCAGTGTGCGGCGGTAGGTATTGTGAGACGCGCTGTATGTAGGTATGTCGCTACAGTACTCCCCCTCAAGCGAAGCGTACTCTTGGCTTGCATACTCTGCCGGTCCTGGTGATGTATGGTTGGTGTGAAGGTACAGGATTCACGATGCTCGGCGTGCTTGCTGCGTTTGCTGTTACCGACGTTGGGGTGTTCGTTAAACCTGTTTCCGTTTCGCTCACGATGTAGGCAGGTTTAAGTCGATCGAGTGACACAACTGTAGTCCGTAGTGGTAACTGTATTTTGTAGTACTTGCCGTGACGCTCTAGTACTTCATAGGGACCATCGTATGGTGGTGTGAGTGGCGCTCTGGCGGTATCGTTGCGAACGAACACATGCGTACACGTCGCTAAGTCCTTGTAAACAAAAGGCTTATCAGCTGATTGTGAGCGGTGCGGTACCGGTGTGAGTGACGTCATTATTTTTTTTTTTTTTTTTTTTTATTTGTGATGGGTTTGCTCTTGACTCTCGTCTAGGTCAGAGGTGACAGAGACAAAGTCGACGATGGAGCGAGCTTACCCAGAAGAAGCCTGTTCACTCTCACTTTGAAGAGATTAGGGTTGTATACGTTCGGAAACACAGACGCAGGTAGTGAGTTCCACTCTTTTGCTGTGCGCATTATAAAAGACATTTGGAAACGCTTAGTGCGAATTGGTGGAATAGCAACCAGGTAGGGATGGTAACTGGCAGTGCGTCTAGATGTCCGGTGGTAGAAGGGGGCCGGTGGAATGAGGTCGTGGAGTTCTCGGGCACACTCTCCGAAGTACAATCTGTAGAAGACCGACAAGCAGGCAACCTTGCGGCGATGAGCCAAGCAATGAAGCTTGGCATCCACCAGTTTTACGTCGCCAATGAGCCTCTTAGCTCTGCGTTCCACCGAGTCAAGCGCGGCTAGTTGGTACTTAGCTGATCCATCCCAAAGGTGACTGCAATACTCCATGCAGGATCGGACTTGCGCTTTGTAAAGGGTTAAAAGCTGTCCAGGCGTAAAGTATCGCTTCACCCTATTTAGGATGCCCAGTTTCTTGGCCGCAGTTTGGGCCTTGTACTCGATGGTGGCGCCGAAGTTGAGACCAGATGTCAACTCCATGCCTAGGAGCTCAAGTCGATCAGTTACAGGAACAGATGTACCCCGAAAAGTAGGAGTTTGGGCGAAACGACTCTTTTTAGCGGTAAAAAGACACGCCTGCGTTTTGGTGGCGTTAAAAGAGACCAGATTATCATCACCCCACTGGGAGACAAAGCTTAAGGTCAAATCTGTCCGCTCTACCATGGCCTGTCTCAAGGAACGAACTTCGGCCCCGCTGGTCTTTGCGCTGGACAAGTATCTCTCTGAAACTGTACTGTCATCTGCGTGCCCAACAATACCAGGCCGAAGCAGGTCATTGATGTGCAGCAGGAAAAGAGTTGCAGAGAGAACAGACCCCCGAGGAACTCCGGCATCAATAGCCATAAGGTCAGAAGAGCAGCCATCAACAACTACTCTAATCGACCGTTCACTAAGGAAATCTGATATCCAGCTACAAAAATCAGCTGGGATGCCATAAGCAGGAAGCTTGCTGAGCAGAGCAGCGTGCCAGACCCTGTCAAAGGCCTTCGAGATGTCAAGCGATACAGCCAGTGCTTCGCCGTGTTTCTCGATGGCTTCGCCACAGCAGTGCGTGACATACACAAGAAGATCGCCAGTTGACCGTCCCCGACGAAAGCCATATTGACGGTCACTGAGGAGATCATTGTCTTCAAGGTAGTTCAGCAACTTATTGTTCAGTACCCTTTCCAAAACTTTGCACAGAATGGAGGTAATGGCGATCGGACGGTAATGGGCAGGGTCTGCACGGTCGCCTTTTTTGGGCACTGGTTGTACATTTGCAAGCTTCCAGGATTTCGGCACCGTTCTTTTTTCAAGAGAGAGGCGGAACAAACGTGTCAATACAGGAGACAGTTCAGGCGCACACTGCCTCAACACTCTCGCTGGACTGCCGTCAGGCCCGCTGGCCTTGTTCACGTCTAGACTGCACAATACTCTTCGGACCTCTTTAATGTGTGCTGCGATCTCCGGCATCGAGGAGTCACAATGAGGTACAGTAGGTGGTTGCTTTGAGCCAGCGTCCAGACGTGAATTGCTTGCGAAGAGAGATGCAAATAAATTTGCCTTCTCAGTTGCAGAGTGAGCCAGCGACCCATCAGGTTTCGTCATAGGAGGTAAAGTGGGACGACAGAAATTCGTTTCAACCGCTTTAGACAGGGACCAAAACTGTTTACTACCCGGAGGGTGCGAAGCCAGCCTGGCCCCGATATGTCCGACATGGTCAAAACGTGCCCTACGCAAAACCCGCTTGCAGAACTTGGCGGCAGAATTAAAGGCTCTCTTCTTCGCGCGAACCCTGCGCGCTCTAACTTTGCGGTCGCGGGCCTTAACCCAGGCTTGGTAGGCAGTCTCTTTACGGGCCTCAGCGTGGGCACATTCTGCATTATACCAAGGCCGGGATTTGTGACCGAGCGGGATGTCGGAGAATGGAATAATATATTTCATCCCCTGCCGAATCACGTCCGCAACCGCGTCAGCACAGCGCGAGGGGTCACCCGAGGAAAAGCACACTTGCCGCCATGGATAAGACGCAAAAAAGTGCCGCATCTCATCCCAGTCTGCTGACCCGTATCGCCATACTCGCCTCGTGCCTCTAGGGCTCTCATCTGGAGGAGAGCAGGTTGATATGGATTTCACCAGACAGTGGTCAGACGTTCCCAGCGGGGCTGAGACCGATACTGAATGACTGTCCGGATCAGATGCCAGCAGAAGGTCCAAGCAATTGGGTGTATGGCCGTCAACATCCGGCACCCGCGTTGCCACATTCACCATCTGGGTTAGATCTAGCGTTAAAGCAAAATTGCGCGCCTCCAACCCAGCATGGTCAGTTTTCTGGTATGGGAACAACCATTCTTTATGATGGGCGTTGAAGTCCCCCAGAAAAATGAGCTTCGCCGTTGGGTACCGTTGCTGGGCTACGTCAGTCGACTCCACGAGGAAATTAAAGAGCGCTGTTGTCTCCTGGTCACCGCTATGCGATCGGTAGATGCCGATGTAGAGAGATTTCTCCACGCCAGTATCCACAAGTAGCCATATGGCAGAGAAACCCGATTTCTCAAAGCAACGAAGACGACGACAACAAATGTCATCGCGGACGTACACACAGACCCCAGCTTGCTTCTTGAACTTGTGTTCAAGAGAGTACCCCGGGTAGTTGAGGTACGCCACGTCCGACGGGGTTGTTATCTTCGTCTCCGTTAGGAAAAACAGGTGCGGCTTCTCGGTCTCAAGGTGGTGATGGACCGAATCGAGATTGGAGTGCAACCCCCTGATATTAGTGAGGTGCACTTTTAGTGGGAGGAAGTGCAGCCGTTGTTTTACCCTATTTTTCTTCGCTTTGTGTGTCATATGAGTGGAGTTGTTGGGGAAAAAGTCGACTTGTCGAGGCGCCGCTCAGTGATCCAAGTGGAACACTAGAGCCAACCAAACCTACGGGGAACTCATCTGGAGACTGCGGGGACGCCCGAACCCCCCCGGATATGGCCACCGGGTCCTCCCATCCAGTCGCCGGCTGGCACGGTGGAGCATACCGGGATTTTTCGCGAGTTGGCGGGGCAGCCTTTGGCACGTGGCTGGCGTGCTACTTGGGCCCCCTACTGACTGCGGTCGGCCAACGGCTGGCACCGTGCTTCGGATCCCGCTACCCTCCAAAATGAGTTACCCGGCTAGCTGACTCAGAGACCACAACCGGTGCCAAACAGCGCAACTGACAATCTCCTTCTCCCCCAAAGGCACTGGCACTCCCACACACCGACGGAACACAGCAAGCTGCTTGGCGCCGGACTCCGGTGGGATGGTGGTCGCGAGCCAGGCGGCCCCTTGCGGAGCCTACCACCGCTAAGTGGGATCGTTCAGCCGTACCACAGGCAAGCCTGTGGTGCCGTTGCCCGGGGTGGACCACTAGGAGGTAGATCCCAAAACCACCCCAAATCATCGTGCGAGTGAGACATCGTACTAGCTCGGCATCGTCGATTCTTGATCTTTGCTCAAGGAAATCGGATGGTATGCGAAGCGTAGTACCATACGTCATTATAGCTGGACTGAAGTCGTTGTCTTGTCGCAGGGCAGTGCGTAATCCCAATAATACAGTTGGAAGTTCCTCTGTCCATGTCGTTGTTGCCCCGCGAGCCATAATCGCCGTCTTCATTGTCTTGTGGAAACGCTCCACTTGCCCATTTGATTGTGGGTGATACGCCGAACGAATTCTGTTGATACCCATTCTCTTCACTAACGCGTTGAACAGTGAAGATTCGAACTGGCGTCCTTGATCTGTCGTGATGCGTAGCGGACAGCCGAACCTTACTATCCACGTTTCGTATAGTACTCGTGCGACAACCTCCGCGGTGATGTCACGAACTGGAATTGCCTCGGGCCATTTGGTGCATCGGTCAACCATAGTGATGCAGTAGCGATAGTCATTAGAAAGACGTAGCGGGCCAACGATATCTATATGTACGTGTTCGAAGCGTTGTGACGGCGGGAATTGTACTAATGGTGTAGTGACGTGCCGATGTATCTTTGCTCGCTGGCAGCTTATGTAGGCTCGCGTCCACTGTGCAACCTCTTTATTCATAGATGGCCAAAATACTTTTCTTGTCATCAGTTGTCTCGTGTTCCGTACGCCCGGGTGACATAATCCATGTAGCGCTTCGAAAGCTGCGTAACGGTGTCTTGCGGGTAGATACGGTCGTGGTACTGAAGTTGATAGCTCACACGTGATTGGTCGGTTACATCCGGGTACAGTTAATTCTTTGAATACCAGGTTTCCTTGTTTCTTTAGTTCTTCGAGTTCTTGGTCTTGTTGTTGATCGATGCTTAGCTGATTATAATCGATAATTGATGGACAAGTAATCTCTTCTAGTCTTGATAACGCGTCAGCGACTGTGTTTTGTTCCCCCTTTATGTACTTAATGCCCGTACAAAACTGACTTATAAAATGCAGTTGTCTCTCTCGTCTCGGTGTGTCGGTGGTACTCGCTGTTCTCGTAAGCGCGTAAGTAAGCGGTTTGTGGTCTGTATACACTTCGACATCGCAACCTTCTATTAACCAGCGAAAGTGCTTAACAGCTGTATATATAGCTAACAGTTCGCGATCGTAGACACTGTACTGGCGTTGTGTTTCGCTCATTGCTTTTGAATAAAATGCTAGCGGTTTCCACACTGTATCCACTTTTTGTTGGAGAACAGCACCAATACTGTGATCTGAAGCGCCTGACATGATGGCGAGGGTACTTCCTTGAATTGGATGTGAGAGCATGGTGGCCTCTGTGATGCTTTGGCGGCACTTCTCAAAAGCTTGCTCTGCGTCCGTTGTCCACTCGATTGGCGTGTTGTCTTTTCGCTTTCTGTTATGTAGGTACTTGTTAAGTTCGTTCTGTAGTTGTGCTTGTCGAGGGAGACAGTCTCGGTAAAAGTTGATCATACCTAGGAAACGTCGAAGTTCGAGAATGGTTTTTGGTTTCGGGTAGGTAGATAAGATATAGCTTGAACTCGTTCCGTTGTAGGTTTAATGCCGGTCGCCGATACTTCATAGCCGAGAAAATCTATTGTATCTTTACCGAACTCGCATTTTTCTATGTTTAGCGTCAGACAATATTTGTCCAACCGTTGCAGAACTTGATGAAGATGTTGCTTGTGTTTTTCTTCGTTTTCTTCGAAAAGTAAGACATCGTCGATAAAACAAAAACAATTGTCTATGCCTCTCAGTACTTCGTGCATGAACCTTTGAAATGTTTGACTGCCGTTGCGTAGTCCGAAAGTCATACAATTAAATTCGAACATTCCAAAAGGGGTTGTGATCGCTGTTTTCTGTGCGTCGTCCTTTGCAATAGGTATCCAATAGTACGCCATTTTTAAATCAAGTTTTGAGAATATTTTCTTGTTGTAGGTGGTACGTGAAATCTTGAATGCGCGGTACGGGATAGCGATTTGGTTGAGTAACTGAGTTTAGACGTCTATAGTCGCCACACGCGCGTAGTCCTCCATCTTTCTTCTTCACCACATGAAGAGGGCTGGCCCATGGGCTTTTTGATGGCTTACAGATTCCCATTTCCAACATACGGTCAAACTCTTCCTTGGCTGCCTTATATTTGGCCGGGGGCAGCGGGCGGGGGCGAGCGTAGAGTGGGAGGCCGGTCGTCTCGATATGGTGGACAACGTCATGTCTTGGTGGTTGCTTCAGCGACATGGGACGTAGGACATCAGGATCGAGGAAATGTTCCGTTTAAAAACTCGGGAAATGCTTCGTTCAAAAACTCGGGGTCACCAATTGTAGCATCTGGCTACTATGCATATACTATGGTATTGCAGCTACACGTGCTACGAGGTACTTATAAATAAAAGACGTGTCCTACATAGTGAGCGGCTTAAGATGAACTATCTTTTTTATTGCGTACCATACATCTACTTATATATCGTTCTCCGCGCATGCGCGAGGGCGTGCGCGGCGCTTCGAGAAAACGCGGAGTAGCTGATCTTCTATCTAGAACATTCAGCGCCGCGCGGCGTTCGCGCGGCGTCCTTCTAGAAGCTGTGGCGACACGGCGCGTTCGGTGGCGTCGTTCCAGAACAGTCTTGCTGGCCGGCGCGGCGCGCGCGCACTCAGCGTGCGGCGGTAGGTATTGTGAGACGCGCTGTATGTAGGTATGTCGCTACAATAGCAAGAATTATTAGATTTTCGTTAAGTTTTTGCCAATTTAAAAATACTGGTAGATGTGTCTTTTTTGCTGATTCCGAATATATAATATAAATAACTATATTTCGAAAAAAATGTCAGATACGTCTTTTTTCCTTATGACGGCAGTATTGATCATAGACATTATAATTCTATCTGCCCTTACTTTCCTTTCGTTCGTTCGTGTTCTTTTGTTTTATCTGTCTTAGATTATTGGGACGTTAAAACCATAGATAGATAGGTTTTTCTATCTCCAGTATACCAAAACTGGTGATAGATAGGTTATTGGGTTCAGCCGTTAATCGACACAAAGTAGCTTTCTAAAATTGAATGAATTTTTGTGATCGGATCAGTACCTCTAGTGATTACCTCTTATAAACCAACAAAAAATTTTACCTCTTTATAATATTTAATTAGTTCAGATAATATTTTTGGTGTTTAAGGCTGTACGTAATCTGTTCGTAACGTCATCACGTTGCTTTGTATAATAAGTGATAAAGTTATAATTATGATAGAAAAAGAAGTAGCCGGCCCATAAACTTAGAACTGAGTCATTTTTGAAAAAAAAAATGATAATCCATTGCTTCATATGTTTGAAAAGTTCGTCTGCTCTACAGCGTAAACTACGCAATGGATTTTATTGAATTGTCACAAATAAAGGCATTTCTAATTTATGTGTTTTACACAACTAACCCACCGGAACAATGATATATGTTAAGGTCACTCGACGTCATCATATAAACAACCATTTCCTATTTAATCTTGTGGCTATGTGCCAAATTATAGACGACACACTGCCTTGGGCAGCTATTTCGTAACTAAATCAATTACGTCACAGTATAATGGTCATGAATCGAGTGACCTTTGTCCAGGGGGATGATTGTAAATTAATGTTTAAGTGCTTATACTCTGTGGTAACAGGCTTCATGTAAGTAGCTGTTTAAATTGGTTATAGATTCCTGTAGTCATTGGTTACCAAAAACATAACGGTAAAATTAACAGAAGTAATTGCAAAAGATGGAGATACTGATGCAATCAATCTGCTTAGCCTTTTCTCAACTATGTTGGGGTGAGCTCAGACTTTCGGGCGTCTGACTACCCGTAACGACTGTCAAATCTATGAATGACAGCCGGGACCAAGTGCTTAACGTGCTTTCCGAGGCACTGAGCGGTCTCAGTATGTTATGGATGGTCGCATCAACGGACCGACCTCGGCAAGCGTTGCTGAACCTTGACGATCAACCCACGGAATTCTCAAAGTTAATCAACGCTTGCTGGGGTGCTGGGCTGAGTAACTGATGCAGAGTAAGAGAGATGCTTATCTAGGAGTGAATTGTGATAGGCCAACAAGTTCTTAGATTAAATGCATTAACATAACTTTGAAATTCGACTTATTATAAACGTATCTTACAATAACGTATCTAACACATGACGTGACATTCTTTGCCTACATAAAAAAAAACCGGCCAAGTGCGTGTCGAACCATGCAAGATGAAGGGTTCCGTAGTTGGGAATAGTTGGGAGTTGGGATGAATTTATCCCAAGAACAAACTTGAAAATGTAGTTAAAAAACTTGTTCTCCCATACATTCCATATGCAAATGAAAGTTTTTACGCACAATATTGAGAGATTTACCATGTTATTTTAGACTTCTTATACATTTTCCTGTAATCTATAAGTAAGTATAGAACTATTTTCTGTATTTTTTTTCCAAATTTTAGACTCGGTAGTTTCAGAGATAAAGTTATTTAAGAAAATGGACAAAATTGACCATTCACTCAACGTTCGCCTATTTTCTTAAATAACTTTAAAACAATTTATTTTAACATTACAAAATATATATTTATATATATATATATATATATATATATATATATATATATTTGA
Organism: Dicycla oo; assembly: GCA_948252095.1. NCBI lineage: Eukaryota > Metazoa > Arthropoda > Insecta > Lepidoptera > Noctuidae > Dicycla > Dicycla oo. The sequence continues at coordinate 26,704,438 of OX411715.1, read as the reverse complement.
GAACCTCACAGTAAGCCCTATCAATTGATATGTCACACGGTACAGTTTTCAAAACTTTTTTTTTTACACGACTGCCAAGGATTAGTGTTTTTGTTTCTTATTTGCGCTTAAAAGTGACTTCGTATTCAAAATTCCATTTTCAAAGTTTGGGTCATAGAAATCCATATATGTACTAAATTTAAACTTAATCGGTCCATTAGATTCGGAGCAAATTGGCTATGACAGACAGACAGACCGACAAACACTCACCGACAAACAGACACACGAGTGATCCTATAAGGTTTCCGTTTTTTCCTTTTGAGGTACGGAACCCTAAAAACAAAGGAAAATCGTTGCTTATCGAATTGAAATTACGTAGTTCTGGTTTCCGAATAACTCACACTTAAAACCTCTTAGATCTTTTACCTCAATTTTACCTCAACAGACAATAAAATCGAAATCGAAGAGCAATGAGAAATAGCGTCGTTTTATCAACAATGTGCTAATGTGCGTAAAGCACATAGCGTAGTTCCACTGATTACACTTCGCACTCCATTGACGCGTCAAGCTTCATTTGCCACCACCTACAATTTTAAGAAGACCCTTCATTGCCCTTCAGAAACCACACCTTGTTCTGTATTCCATACCCCCGCGGAGACCAAGCGAGATCAAGTTACACTAGCCCCTCATTCGAGCCTTTTCGAATTAATTCGATGTCCTACTTTTTTTGATGCTGACTCATGAATCGAGTTTGGAACGAATTTGGGGTTTGTTTCTGAACATATAATTAGAATTTCCGATGTTCGTGTCTTTTGCCAATCGATTTGGAAACGGCCGAATGTGAATGATTATGATGTTTCAAAAACCTTTTGATGTGGAGTATTATTGGCTGACAATGTTATCGTTGCTTGTCGTACGTCAAACCAATATGTATATTAATTTTACATTTGAATGGCTTGTCTATTTTAAATAAACTTTCTTGTTCTGTAACGATCGAACGAAGGATGATCTCCTTCCAAGAATTTGTCATCAGGACTACCGAAATATTTGTTGGAAATATATGTTTTATTTTATCCATAAACGTGAGAATAAAAGTATAAAGGAATAAAAATATATAATAATAAAAGTAAGCCTACTTAATTATTTATGATTTTGTTTATTTATTGGTCGACCACTATTTGGCAGTTTCATTATTAATTTAAATTCTTATTTAATTTTAGTAACCCAATGAATTCCAGCGAAAGACAACAATGTGAGTGAATGTGGAATTACTTGAAAATGCTTGATTCTTTTCGCTGAATGAGAAAAGACCCGTACTCTGAAGAGGAATTGTTACAGGTAGGTTCTTTTCGGTATCAACCTAAGTCTCATAGAATAGCTATGTAGACTCCAATTCCTTTTACCTCACAGTTTTGTCTTGGTTACTATTTCATTTTAACCATAGATTATGGAGAAGTCTTTACCGTTATAATTAATGCTATTAAATGGAAGTTGGAAATTATAATATCGGATGACCTGGGACTGCATCATGGAACTTCAATTCCCAGCATCGCAACACCTAAACATTTTCATTTCTGATATACCCATTTATATGCAGCTGGATTCAAACGAAAGGAAATAGGATAAATTTTGTACTTTCAGCATGCAGTTTATTTTCAAAATTTTAAAACATTTTTCGATGTTGGATGATCTATTTTGTGGAATGTGGTATTGATGTCCGTATTTTTATTTAAAACATGAGCTTGTGTATATACCTAAGTAATAACAGCCGCACGGGTTGGTCCGTAGATGGGTGACCATCTTTACATACCGAGACTCCTCCGTGCCTCGGAAAGCACGTTAAGCCGTTGGTCTCGGCTGTTATTGGTGTATCTTTGACAGTTGTTACGGGTCGTCAGAAGCCCGAAAGTCTGACAATCAGTCTTACCAAGGGGTGTCGTATTAGTGTATATGTCAGATAGACAGTCGCTCCATGTAAAATACTGGTATTCAACTGCATCCGTTTAGACTGGAAGCTAACATAGTTGGGAAAAGGCAGATTGATTTTTATTTAAAACATTTGAAAATCTGTTGTCATGGTATGGGTATGTGATGCGGAGGAATAAGGTAAATATCGTGAGGAAAGTTTTGAGTATGAATGTCGATGGCTTTAAGATTAAGGGAAGACCAAAGAAATGATGCATGGACTGTGTGAAAGATGACATGCCTAGAGAGGTGGTGACTAATAGAGGAGTATGGAAAAAAGCGACATGTTTCTCTGACCCTAAATAGATTGCATTAAGGGCAGGAGAATGAAAAAAAAATTTTTTGTAGCCTATCTGCCTGCTCTTTAGTATCGTAAGTAGCAATAAAATGGTAAGGATTGCAAGAGGATAAGCAGAAGCGTCCTCTTTTCCGAGAACACCATTTTACCACCAGAATATTTCCTAGTTAATCAATTATATTTATTTTTATGTTTCTCTGTGGCAGCATTTTATTTTGGTTAAAAGTCTTTAATAATGTTAGCTAGAAGACTTTTTATAAAGTTATCTTAGTCTATAATATAGACTAAAGCTCCATTTACACGGCGGAAGTTTATTGACTGGGGCATACCATAAAATTTATGGGCAAATGTCTGGCATCGTCTAAACAACACGTACAATATTGTTGCACGATACTGCTAAATTAGTTGCCATTCAAAACTAGTATAGGTGTAAACAGCACATAGAATAAAATTGCACGTAAAATAAAATCGCATTCAATTCTAGCATGAAAATTTTCTAATATTCAAATTAACAAGACTTTCAATAAAATTTTTAGAAATATTTGGCAGCACAAAAAGGGGATAAAATCAATCAAAAATCAATTGTACAAGGACGTGTAACTCTGTGTTTAGACGAGGCAAAACTTGCATGCAATAATCGCCTTGCAATTTTATTGGCTTGGTGTAAGTCAAATGCGATTTCATTGAATGGCAAAATTTGCATTCAATTACTGAACGCCATTTTTAAGGGTACGTATCTCAAAAAGAAAAAAACGGAACCCTTATAGGATCACTCATGTGTCTGTCTGTCTGTCTATCCGTCTGTCAAAGCCGATTTGCTCCGTAGCTAATGGAACGATTAGGTTAAAATTTGGTACACATATGAATTTCTGTGATTGAAACACGGACGCGTAAAGTAAATAAATTAATTTTTAATATGGGGTCACTTTTGGAGGGCATATAAGAAAACTAAAAAAAAAAAACAAGTTTTGTAAACTACAACTGCAACATATCAAATGAAAGGGTTTACTGTGAGGGTCTCAAATGTATTTTTCTTAGAACTCTTAAATAAATCGTTTTAAAGTTATTTAATAAAATAGACAAAAATTTACCACCCCCCCCCCCCCCCCCTTATTCCTGAAATTACTGATACAAAATTTTGAAAAAAATGTAGAAAATAGTTCTATACCTATAGAATAGAGCAAAACTTATAACAAGTCTATGGTCTTAAAATAAAATCTCTCAATATTGTTCGTACAAATTCACATTTACAGTTGGAATGTATGGGAGAACATGTTTTTCAACTACAGTATTAAGTTTGTTCTTGGGATAAATTCATCCCAACTTCTGCATGAGATTATTGCTCTTGAATGTTCCAGAAACTTGCAGCGTGTAAATGTAGTTTAAGCTAACTTTATTACATATAAAAAACCTTATAAACAACCTCATAAACGAACGACGGTAAGTGCTCCCCTTGTGATAAAAATAGTAAATTATATTTAAACAGCGTGGACGACACAATAACGTCGTCAATGTCAGTGTGACCTTTAGACTAAGGACTTAGGGTCTGTCCACAGTTGTGTTGCGGTGTATTGCACTGGAGTAGCAATGTCGTTGCTATGTGCGACCCTGGAGTGGCAATGTTGTTGCTATGGACGGCCCTGCAGTGGCAATGTCGTTGCTATGGGCGGCCCAGCATTGGCAATGTCGGTACTATGGGCCGCCCTGCAGCAGCAATGTCGTTGCTACGGGTGGCTCCACAGTGGCAACGACAGAAGATTGTTGGACGTAACCAAAAAAAATCATTATTTAAATTAGGCTGAGGATCAGCACTTTTCGGACGAATGGACGTATGAACAAACTCTCAGACATACTAAAGATTTAATATCATCATCTGCTTACCCTACTATGTTGGGGTCGGTTTCTAGTCTAACCGGTTGCAGCTGAATACCAGCATTTTACATGGAGCGACTGCCTATCTGACCTCCACAGCCCTGTTACTGAGTAATACGATACCCCTTGGTAAGACTGGTTCTCAGACTTTCGGGCTTCTGACGACCCGTAAAGACTGTCTACTTTCCGAGGTACGGAGAGGTCTTGCTATGTAAAGATGTTCACCCATTCACGACTCAATAACTTGTTCAAACCGAACCAAACAATAGAAAAACCGGTCAAGTGCGGGTCGGGCTCTGACACGAAGGGCTCTGTACCACCGTATAATATTAACACTACACAAATAAATACTTAGTTTAAACTAAAACACGTTTCTTGTATGGGGGTCCCCTTTAATTTTTAACTTTATTTTATTTTTATTATATGCTGTTATAGCGGCAATAGAAATACACAATCTGTAAATTACATTTCAACTATATACCTGTTACGATTAATGAGATACAGCCCGCTGACAGACAGACAGACGGACGAACAGCGGATGCTTAGTAGGCTTCCGTTTGGCACCCTTGGGTACGGAACCCTAAAAAGGAAGTAGGTTGGTAAGTTGAGGTAGGTACTTAAAACGAAAAAGATTGGATAGCTTGACTGCGTGTCGGACCACGCAAAATGAAGTGTTCCGTATTTGGGATGAATTGATCCCAAGAACACACTTAACATTGTAGTTGAAAAACATGTTTTCCCATACATTCCAACTACAAATGTAAGTTTGTACGCACAATATTGTGAGATTTGCCATGTTATTTTAAGACTATAGACTTTTTCCTGTAATCTGTAGGTATAGAACTATTTTATGTATTTCTTTTTTTCAAAATTTTAGGCTTAGCAGTTGCAGAGATAAAGGGGTAATTGACAATTTTCGTCTGTTTTCTTAAATAACTTAAAAATAATTTATTTTAAAATTATTTAAAAATATCTATTTGAGACCCTCACAGTTAGACCATTTCATGTGATATTTCACATGGTACAGTTACAAAACTTTTTTTAATTTAATTTTATTATTTTCTTATTTGGCCCCCTAAATTGACCCCGATAATCAAAATTCATTTATTTACGTTACACTGTATTTGGGTCACAGAAATTCATAAATTCCAAATTTCAACTTAATCGGTCTATTAGATTCGGAGTAAATTGACTGTGATCCTATAAGGGTTCCGTTTTTCCTTCTGAGGTACGGAACCCTAATTAACATATGAGTGAATGATTGAATCATCTGACATCAGCATTACTCGCATTCTTCTAGATTTTCTTTTCCACGAAAAACTCAACCTCAATTCTCTAAAACAGCTAACGAGTTCTTTACTTTTCAAGTGTTTCGCTAGAAATCCTGCAGATAAACAGCGGCGCATTCAAGTTTCAATTAGGGAAGCTATCAGGCGATCGTATGTAGCGCGAGTCAACCGGAGATTGCTGCTCTAATTATGCAAGATGTTCAGAAGTAGGAACAGTGTAATTTGTCTCTGCGATAACGTTGGAGTGACGGGCTAATCGGGAAAGAACGTATTTACAAGTTAATTGCATGCCTCGCCGTTGATTTTTTGATTGGGAGATAAGGAATTGATTAGCAGTGGTCTTTAGTTCGTTATTTAGCCACCTGTGAAACTAATAAAGTAGCTGGTGGTGAATACCACTAAGGTGGAGGTACACTAGAAAGAACACAGTTTGGTCTACGTTACATCAACGTAAACAACGCACAACCTCTTAAGAGGTCATTGTATTCATCATTATGAACGACTTTGGCCATGGGACCAAACCTGAAATCGCGAAAAAAAAATCAACTGTTCATTACATTTAAGTTCTTATAATTCGTCAAAATGTACTGAACAGCTGATTTTTTTTTCGCGATTTTAGGTTTGGTCCCATATTAAAAGTTATGATGACCTTGTATAATAATGGCCAGAACTTTGTAGGTTTTGTCTTGTGTCAAAACAGGTTGTTCAATATATTTCATAACATTGATTGTGGGATTGTTTTGTTGCGAATGTGCACTCATTTATTGATTCAAGAGTACATAGTTGTGTGTCAGATCTAATGCTCGGCTGATATTTGGCGGTGCGACGAGTCCTATGAAAATGTATGAAATTGTACGTGACGAAGTAGATATATATCGGAGAGGCTGCTCGAGAACTTTGAGGCAGCTGTCCCTACTTACGAGGAAGCGACGAAAAAAAAAGAAGTAAAAAAGATACATATATGAATAGTTGATCGCTGACTGTTCACACCATTGCATCGGCGAGAACTCCGTCAAACAAACAACCCATTCTTATATCAGCATTACCTATTTATACTCGCTTCTCGCTAATCGCCGGCGGTGGGACAAGTAAGTAAGTAAATATTTATTTAGGTACCAAAAAACTTAACCGAAGTAACATAAGTGTTGTTTCAATAAGGGATGGGTATGGCTATTATAAATAAAAAAGACCCCTGCACTTCAAACTAAGAAAATCTTGTAGCTTGAAGGACAGTGTTCTAGTGCGATTGACACGTTTTACAAAATGTTTATAATTGCGTAGTAGTTCTAATGTTAACATCACAGATCTTAAAAATACAGGAGATATGGCAAGGAGGCGTGGCGCTTGCAAACGCATCTGGCCGCAAAGTGGCTTGATGCCAGTTTCAGTCATTAGCCGAATGTCAACTTGCGACGGCTGCGCTGCTTATGACTTTTGACTTGCTTGCTTGCTTAGTACAAATCGATCAATGAATCGGCTGGTCTAATAGCGCAATGGATAAGTGTTTTACTGATACTCTCACTCACACGATAGTTTCGTGAAGCGGCCGCTGCCGGCTTTTGTCAGTTAGAGATGTGATGTGAGGTTTGTGGTAGTCGATATTTTATACGATTCTATTGTACTTAGTGCGAATGAGTGTATGATACAATTAATTATTGATAAATACAATTTGTTACTATTTATTCATTACATTACATTATCTTTTATTGAATCAATAGCTAATGGGAATATAGCTAACTAGGAATTTTAGAAATCTTTTATTTCCATACAATGACGCAATAACCATATGTAAACGGATGGAAGTAATAATAAAATTGTTTATTATTTCACTTGATAACACGAATATTGCATTAAAAATATTAGATAGGAGCTCATGTCAATATCCTTATCGCATTTTATAGGTATGAATCTTTTTGAAAACGTAAATTTTCACCAATACAATCAATTACCAATGAATAACCATTTATTAATACTTATAAAATCCGTAATGGAAAAATATATAAACCTAAGATTGCACTATTTAACTAAGATCGCAACACCTAAACTGTCTAAACGGCAAGTTTTAAATAAATATTAACATTTTACTGGCCAATAAAATCTATGTCAATAAAAATCTTGAAGTTTTACTTGTGTTTTCCTAGTCTAGATTCGAGTCGTATTAAATTTCACTAACTTTAGTTAGTTAATATTCCAATTCTGATCGAACTTCACTTGTATAGAGTAGGTATATTGAGGGAAATTCCTGTATCATTTAAATTCCCAGTCAATAAAATCTTTAGGTAAAGAGCAGATATTATAGGTAACTGAATTTCATCGACATTTTTCAATGATTACACCACTTAACATCACTAGTTGCGTAATTCGCGCATGTGTGATTATTCTGAGTCCGTAGCTACAGGTAGATGCGCCGCCCTCTTTTAGCGTGTGTTTTGTTAGTGAGTTTATTAGTGTTGCTGTAAGTTTCTTTGTGTGCGGGAGAAATATGAGCTCGTGTGCCGTTCTTATAGTTTTTGCTTTTGTGTTAGTAAATTAAGTGGTGGCAACGTGGAGACATCTGGAACGGAATAATTTTGTGTACAAAGCATATCTCCTATGTTTTTAAGATCTGTGGTTAACACATTTATTGACTTTATTGAGTGGGGTTATTGGTTACTTGTGAGGAGTATTTGTGTTGTGAGTAGTGTGTTGCTGTGGGATTAAACTAGTATATTGGGGTTTGTGTGTGATTTTGGTGTACTTGGCAAAAAACAGTCTGACATGGAAGGGAAATAAAAAAAAAAAATTAAAAATTAAATCAACTTCAAAAAGAAATTTACATAAAATTTTGAAATAACTTTAATTTCGGTAGTCGGTGTCTTGGGATCTGTATTTTAGTTGTTTGCCACTGACTTCCGAAATTAAAGTTATTTCATAATTTTGAGTTAATCAATAAGCCAGGCCGTCACACTTACACGTATGTACTATGTTCATTATCTTGAAAACTACTGAACCGATTTTGATGGCACTGTTAAGTTGAAGTAAATGTAAGCCACCAAAAAAATTTGGTCACGATCTGATTAATAGTTTCAGAGAAATGCGTGGACAAACATACATACAAACATCGTACATACATCTATAATATTTTGTTGTACATTTGTTTGGAAGCCCTAATAGATTATCATGTCTGAATATATTGCAGTTCCAATACGTGTCAAATTGTGTCCTTTTTTTTGTAGTTTTAATTCGAAATGATTTAGATTATTTATTGTTCATTTATTTTGAAGCTTATTATATTCTAGAACTTAAGGCCGGTTATTTATCCGTAGTTAACTCAACCAATGGCTAAAGATAGTAACTAATGGTTGAGTTTTGGCTAAATGAGAAAGGCTAAAAATGAATGTATTCATATAATATTAACTCATTCATGTTAAAAAATACTAAATAAAGGTATTTTGGCAAACACATTTAGCCAAAATTCAACCATAAGTTACTATGTTTAGCCATTGGCTGAGTTAACTATGGATCAAAAAACCGGCCCTTAGGATTAAATATTGGTGGGTAGTAAAAGTGGTCCTGTAACGCTCGACTTGACATGCTCGAGCAGACCTATGGAGTACGTACTTGTCTTCGTGGGACGGCGGCATGTTTGTGAAGAGTGGAGCGGGAAATAAAGAGTTGTCTGACAGTGAACAACTTGCAGTCCTGATATACAACTTGCAGTCGAGTACCACCTAAACGGTTTGCGTGCGCATTACCTTCAGAACAGCTCTTTGAGATCTCTGCAGCGGTAGGAGTGATTTTTTTGTTGCTCCTTCCCAAACAGTCCCACAATATGTCAGTAGTGACTGGCACAAGGAGTAGTAGACAGTTTTGAACGTGTTGGTCGATGTCTGCTGAGTTTCTAAGCTTAAAGATGTAAATTATTTTGCGATCTGTAGATGTGAGTGATGGAATGTGTTTGTAGCAATTTAAAAGCCCGTTTATAGTAATAGATTCTCCGATATATTTAATGTGTTCTCGTGGCTAAGTAATAACAGCCGCACGGGTCGATCCATCAAGTTCAGCTACGCTTGCCGGAGTTGGTCTGTGGATGGGTGACCATCTTTTCATACCGAGACTCCTGCGTGCCTCGGAAAGCACGTTAAACCGTTGGTCCCGGCTGTCATTCGTGGATCTTTGACAGTCGTTACAGGTTGTCAGAAGCCCGAAAGTCTGACAACCAGTCTTACCAAAGGGTATCGTGTTACCCAGTAACTGGGTTGTGGAGGTCAGATAGGCAGTCGCTCCATGTAAAATACTGGTATTCAGCTGCATCCAGTTAGACTGGAAGCCGACCCCAACATAGTTGGGAAAAGGCTAGGCAGATTGATTTTTGAGTTAATGTGTGAACGCCTGCTTAAGTGCCAAAAAAAACAATAAAATTGTAATTTTACGTTGAGGTCGTGGTGATGCTATTGAATTCAAGGTCTGTGCAGGTAGAGCCCAATCAAGAGATTTATACATTATACATATAAACCCGTAGGGCATGTGGCGAGTTGTTAGGTACTAGCGACCCCACGGACTTTATCTCCCGGGAGTAGTCTTGTTCCGCAACTCTTTCTTGCCTTTACTGGCCGGCTGAGTGGAGATTCGCAAAAGCAAACGTTTTGGAGGAAGCAAGTATTCCAGTAAGATTCTGGTAGGGATCTTGACCATACTTCCGGGATTATCCTGATAGCCGTAGAATACCTCTCCACTCCTCATAAGCACCTCAGGACATGTGCCCCCTTGTCGCTAAGACACTTTGTGCTAGCAACTGTTTTCGGGGGTCCATTATTGAGTAGAGTATGCAAGTCACCTTCTGTCATTTTATCTGCGTATATTATATAAAACATCGTTCAGGCAGGGGCCATAGTCTTTGCATAGTCCTAGATAACCAGATCCCTTTTGCCACCCAAACCATTAATCTATATCTTTGTTTACATATCCTGAAATAGTTATACATCAAGCAAGGATTGTCCTTGGGTGCATTTACATAGTGTGAACAGGGATAATCGTCGGTTGGTTCCTCATTTGACCTAAAAGACAACCTGGACATTGAGCGTGAGCGCAGAGTCTTGGCTATCCGCAGCAATAATTTGGCTTGCAGATTTGCGATTTGTTCGACTGCGGTTAAGGCTACGCTATTTACAGCGTACTGCCAGTCGTTGTATACATGCAGTCTGTGGGTTAACTACACGCAGAGGACATACAGCGTTCAGAGTGCTTATGAGGTTGCCGCACTACTGCAGTGCTTCGGGCATGTTTGCAGAGGCGGGGATAGACGGGTTTCTTGCACTCATGCGTAAGCGCTGCGCATCCATCACGCACTGGATTCGCGCCAGCCCGAATAGCATTCTGAGGGTTATAGCGGACAGATGGGACATCCCCATGCTGGGACATTGGATACGCCTACACGCCGCTGAATGCATGTAGTGTGTAATAATATATTTTTGTAATTATTTTCTGGTAGATTTAAGTACTAACATTTGTCTATAAATTGTTTGTCTGAAATATATGATTTTTATTATTATTAAAAACGTCAAACAGCCCCTTTACGCCATCTAAAAGTCCGGGACCCCAGAGTCCCGAGATATGACAGACATTAAAAAAAAACTTTAATACTAATACGAAAATTGAAGCATGGTAGCAATATAAGATACACACAAATTAAGGAAACCTAGTAAAGTATTAATGTTGATTCCACACAAGGATTCCACATCTTGTGTTTATTTGTAAAATCATTTAAAAGTAAAGCGTCGTTAAGAGTTAACTGAATCTTCTTGTCTGGAACAGAGAACATTAATTTTAACTAGAGAAGTAAATAATTTAATTTGTTAATTACGAAAAAAATGAAAGAAGATTGAGATTATTTTATTTTGGAAGTCTGAAATTACCAACCCACCTTGAGCAAGCGTGGTGGAAGAGGTCTTTGCCCTGAAGTAACAAAATAATAAGCTGGTAATAAATGTCTACCTAAAAATAAAGTCTACCTACCCTTGTAAAGTAACAGCTCTCTTGCTAAAAAGCCCTAGATTTTATCTAGATCATTTGCCACGGTGTTTCAAACACACTTGTAGAAACCAGACTCTTATTTAGGGTCCCTGCAAGAACATTTTGAAATAATGTATTTGTATAAAATTATTATAAAAGTCTTATAAATTCTTATACGGCATGACGTTGTTGCCTTGGAAGGTGGGTAGGCAGAGGCCTACCCACCTTCCAAGGCCAACACCAGAGGGTGTGGGACGCAACCTATGTCGACACCCTTGCGCCATCTCATGTTCCAAGCTCGGTGTGCTGCGCTGGTTCCGCTGCGGCGGCTACTGAGACCCTCAAGCGGCGCAAATACTGTAACCTTATAGGTAACTACAGTTTTAAGCCGTTTGGGGTCGAAACGCTCGGGTCATGAGGCCCGAGTGCGCGTCTTCTTTTTAAGGAAATTTCTCACCGACTGATCGACACTTCACATGACCAGAGGGCTGGCTCTTTCTTTGGTCAAAGAATTAGCATTGCCATTCAACGTGGCAATGATGCCAATCTTCTGGGCACGTTTCCGGACGACAGCGATGCGGACGAGTACTTCGACGCCTAAAATTCCTAGTTTTTGTATTAATTTGTATATACAGTTACGAGTAGTTAGGTAGTACTATAATTTTGTTATAAAAAATAAAACAAAAATAATATAAAAGTTAGGATAAAGACTATATTCCCTTCTCATGTGAGTTAATGACACTATAATAAGGAAACGTGCAACACTAATTATATTGTGTAATCCTAATTGTACACCCTCAAGACTTACGCGAGGGGTACTTTTAATCCGTCATCGGCAAAACTATGCTCGTACGTCGTCGGCCAACCTCGGCCGATTGAACCAAATATAATAATATATATATAATAATATAATTATTTTATATATATATATATATATAATAATATAATTTGTGTGCATGAACATGTCTGTTTGTTCTGAGTCTGGGTGTAATTATCTATATAAGTATGTATTTACAAAAAAAAAAGTAGTATATGTAGTATATCAGTTATCTGGTTTCAGTACAAGCTCTGCTTAGTTTGGGATCAGATGACCGTGTGTGAAACGTCCCAGATTATTATTATTATTATTATTATTATTATATAATAATATGATATAAATTGTGTAAAAGAAAGTGAGTGCATACATTGAGTGAGTTATTTGATGGTATCGGTTGGTACGCACTCACGTTATTTTACACAATTTATTATTATTATGTTTGATTCGATGACGCACGAGCATGTTCTGGACATTTTAGTTTGGACGATGACGGATTAGGTGTACGCGTTCCATAACCGCTAGTTGGTGAAGGCACAAGAGTTTTTTCTGTCGTAGGTAAAGCTACTTTATCTTGCTAACATGAAACAGTTTTGATTTCAGTTTATATTTTGAAAATACTTCCAAAAATATCATAAGCGATTATATCAAACAGCAAGACAACGATTTTCTAACAGACGCTCACGAAAACAAAGATCATCTGCCACTCTATTCTGTACAAATCTCACCGTGAATACTTAGGTGAAGTGAGCTTGAAGTGAGCTGTCATCCGACCTGATGCTACGGGGTTGGCACTGGTGATAGCTCACTCCACGCTCACTTCACGTAAGTATTCACGGTGAGATTTGTACAGAATAGCACTACTGAAATATAATATTGTTAATAGTGAAAAAAAAAAAAAACTAAATAATTTATAGAAACAAATCCAGTATAAGCAGATTATTCTATTGAAAATCCGTACTACGCTAGGCCCGCACAAGGTCAAAGTGTCACTACTGACTATAAAGACCATTCACAGTTATTTTACCTCTGACAGCAGCAACCCAACAGCAACCTTATTTTACGGACAATAAAGATCACTGTGATTTTGGCAGTTTTGCTTCATCATAGGTAAAATAACTGTACTGATCACTTAGTCGCTAACCGTGTCTGCTTGTGACTTAGAAAATAGTACCGTTTTCATTTTACTTTCCACTAAAACTAAACACGGACTTAGCATGTTTACACGGTACGAACTGATAAGTGAAGTGACAAAAATGATAACTGTGATAATGATAAGTGACAAAAACTAAGCATTATCTAATAAGCTCGTGTAAACTATGCATTGTCCATAATCATAATCCTAATGAATGACTCATTGGGATTACCTGGTCTTAAATAGTAAATGTATTGATGACTTTAATGTTTGTAATTATGTAAATATTATACATACTTGTTACGGTCGTGAATTACATTTTGATCACTGACTTGTAAGTTGCAAACAACGTAAGAAAGTTTGAATTTCGCGGGCTACCCTGGCGCTTTCGCCTTAACTGAAAAAAATTAAATAGAAGATTAATATAAATATGAAACAATATGAACGAATATTACTCCTAGTACTCAGATATGTGACATCACAGTAATAATATATAAACTGTATTGATTAGTCCGTGCACACATCGATTCACTAAAATTATCATTATACTAAAGAGTGCTTGCTATGAATATTGCTGAAGTGTATTCTGATTCAATGAGCATAATTGCTTTGAGTACTTTTAATTTTGTTGTTTTCCACCCGTTCCCATTGTGTTTAGAACATAATTCAATCAATCAATCTGCTTAGCCTTTTGCCAACTATGTTGGGGTTGTCTTCTAGTCTAACCGAATATTTTACATGGAGCGACTGCCTATCTGACCTTCACAACCCAGTTACTGTATAATACGATACCTGATTACGAACCCTTGCTAAGACTGGTTGTCAGGCTTTCGAGCTTCTGATGACCCGTAACGATTGTTAAAGATCCACGAATGACAGCCGGGACCAACGGCTTAACGTGCTTTCCGAGGCACGGAGGAGTCTCGGTATATAAAAACCCATCCACGGATCAACCCCGGTAAGCTTAGCTTAACCTCATGGGTCGACCCGTGCGGCTTTTATTACTTAGCCGCGAGCTCCTACAAGTGTTTAGAAAATAATTAATGTTGAAATATTGTAACGGTTTCAACAAATTTACTTTTAGTTTTTAATGGAAACCGATTTCCTACAACATCCTGCATCCTAGTTGCTATTCCACCAATTCGCACTAAGCGCTTCCAAATGTCTTTTATAATGCGCACTGCAAAAGAGCTGCGTCTGTGCGTACCTGCGTCATACAACCCTAATCTTTTCATAGTGAGAGTGAACAGGCTTCTTCTGGGTAAGCTCACTCCATCGTCGACTTTGTCTCTGTCACCTCTGACCTAGACTAAAGTCAAGAGCAAACTCATCTCAAATAATAAAAAATAAAAAACAAAACTATATTACCAGTACATTCTAATGTAGTTTTCATGTCTTCGTCATCGTGAGACATTCCGTAGATACCATTACCACAAACGAAGTCGAGGATAAACCGAGTATAACTAATGCTATCATGTAAATTGAATACATTATATACAATGTAACAGTCACAAGGCTCATATAACGAAATATAAATTAATTATTCATTGCTGCAAATAAACTTGAGACCGTATCTCTGTTATTATACAAAGTAGAAATGGAAAACGTCTTACTCTTTGTGGTATCACGCTCGTCTCTCCAATAGTCTTTCTTAATAGCTACCGTTTTTTTATTCCCTTTTGTGTGCAGCAGAAGGAAACTTTGTAAGTAATATTATATTTTAATGAAACTGTTTAATTAAAGGGATAGACTGTTAGATTATTTATGAGTTTAATTATGTTTAGTTATTTAGTTTTATATGCATGATCTTTTTATGTAAAGAGGTAGGTTTAGAAGATTTAGAAGATTGAGAGGATTTAGAAGTATAGGTTTCTGTAGCATAGAGGCCGTCTGAGAAAGGGTGTCGCCAACATAAGGGACAGACCATCAAACTGAACTAATTTTTACCGGGAACCAACATCGTGATCCTGGAAAAAAAATCAGTCGTCCCACACGTAACTTCAATATTTACTTGAAAAAATGTATGGGACAACTGTTTTTTTTTTACGAGCACGATGTTGGTCCCCGTGAAGGTCAGGTCAGTTTGATGATCTGTGCCACACCCTTAAGCTGGCGACACCCTTTCTCAGCCACCCTGTATACCCCTTAGGAAGATATTTTACACGAAGTTTGTTCATATTTTCTCATTATTATAGAAATGGTAGGCACTATTTGATAATCTACATTACGGGCTTCATTCGACAGCTCCAAGCCGTCTGTCTTCTTCTTGTATAGATGAACGGTAGCAAGGGACAGTATCGTGTAATTTATCTACCAATCGGCTCCCCCCACGTGTCATTACGTCAGGTAAGTGCTCCTGCAGTTGAAACGGTGGTCGCCATTTACGAAGATCACGGGAGTAAAGAGGACGGTCACGGTCCTACGTAAATTCGAATGATTAAAAATTTAAAAATTCTCCTGTCTGTCTGTCAGGGGACTGTATCTGATGAACCGTAATATGTACTGTTCAAATCCTTATAGATTGTGTATTTCTATTGCAGACGTTTAAAATTAAAGGGGGTCCCATACAAAAAGACGTGTTTTTTTCTTACTGTAAAAACGTAGTGTTAAATATATTAGGTTGGGGAAAAAGTATTTTCGCGTTATAGTATGTATGAACTTGCAATAAAATCTCTTTGGCTATACTATTTGTATCTGGCTGGTTTTGGTATCATTGAAAGTTTAAATTTTAAAGAACATAATTCCAAATTCAAATTAGGAAAATGTGTGATTTTCATTTGTTTTTCGTACCGTCAAAATGAGTGAATCTAATGAGGAAATTCGATACATTTTAAAATTTTACTACAAAAAAGGTAAAAATGCAACGCAAGCCGCGAAAAAAATTTGCGATGTTTATGGACTTAGTGTAGTGTCTGTGAGAGTAGCACAAATTTGGTTTAAGTGTTTTCAATCCGCGTTTTTATTTGTTTTTAAGACTTTATTCAAATCTATGGTTGATACTGACTGTGTTTGCAGCATTTTGACCAAAATTTTATAGTAAAATCTCACTTTACGTTAGTGCATTTTTGGGTCCCGTACCCGTAGGGTGCAAAACGGAACCCTATTACTCCGCTGTCCGTCTGTCTGTCAGGGGACTGTATCTGATGAACCGTAATGGTACTGTTCAAATCCTTATAGATTGTGTATTTCTATTGCAGACGTTTAAAATTAAAGGGGGTCCCATACAAAAAGACGTGTTTTTTTTTTACTAAAGTAAAAACGTAGTGTTAAATATATTAGGTTGGGGAAAAAGTATTTTCGCATTATAGTATGTATGAACTTGTAATAAAATCTCTTTGGCTATACTATTTGTATCTGGCTGGTTTTGGTATCATTGAAAGTTTAAATTTTAAAGAACATAATTCCAAATTCAAATTAGGAAAATGTGTGATTTTCATTTGTTTTTCGTACCGTCAAGATGATTGAATCTAATGAAGAAATTCGATACATTTTAAAATTTTACTACAAAAAAGGTAAAAATGCAACGCAAGCCGCGAAAAAAATTTGCGATGTTTATGGACCTAGTGTAGTGTCTGTGAGAGTAGCACAAATTTGGTTTAAGCGTTTTCAATCCGGAAATTTTGATGTCAAAAATGCACGTCGCTCTGGTCGCCCTATTACGGATAAAATGGATGCCATTTTGGAAAAAGTGGAGCAAGATCGGCATATCAGTAGTTACGACGTAGCTGAAGAACTGGAAATTGACCACAAAACAGTTTTACCGCATTTGAAAAAAACTGGGTACACAAAAAAACTCGACATTTGGGTACCTCACGAGCTCACTGAAAGAAACCTAATGAACCGTGTACTCATTTGTGATTCTTTATTACGACGTAATGAAACCGAACCATTTTTGAAGAAGCTGATAACTGGTGATGAAAAGTGGATCACGTATGACAAGAACGTGCGAAAAAGGTCGTGGTCAAAGGCCGGTCAGGCTTCACGGACTGTGGCGAAACCCGGGTTAACTCGCAACAAGGTGATGCTATGTGTGTGGTGGGATTGGAAGGGCATTATTCATTATGAGCTGTTACCACCAGGCAGGACCATCGATTTTGAACTCTACTGCGAACAACTAATGAGATTAAAGCAAGAAGTTGAGAGAAAGCGGCCGGAATTAATCAACAGAAGGGGTGTGGTTTTTCATCATGATAACGCTAGACCTCACACATCTTTAGCCACTCAGCAAAAATTAAGAGAGTTTGGCTGGGAGGTGTTAATGCATCCGCCGTATAGTCCTGACCTTGCACCTATACTGCCGTCGTAAGAAGAAAGGGCACAACTAACATTTAAAAAAAAATCTACAAAAAATTGAGCAGATTAGCCTTTTTTTTCTGATTCTAAATATGTATGTAACTCATTTTTTTTAAATGTTAGTTGTGCCCTTTTTTGTTACGACGGCAGTATAGATTTCCACCTGTTTCAGTCTCTTCAGAATTCTTTAGGCAGTGTCAGGTTAACATCACGAGAGGACTACCAAAACCACTTGTCGCGGTATTTTGACCAGAAGTCCCAAAATTTCTATAGCAATGGGATCATGTCCCTACCTACAAGATGGCAAAAAGTTATCGAACAAAATGGTACCTACATACTTTAGTTAAATGTAAATAAACTATATTAAAAAATGTTTTGAATTTTCTTAAAAAATGCGAAGAAACTTTTTCCCCAACCTATTAGTAAACGTGTTTTTTTTTTCTAAAGTAAAAA
The DNA here is from genome assembly GCA_948252095.1 of Dicycla oo. Classification (NCBI taxonomy): domain Eukaryota; kingdom Metazoa; phylum Arthropoda; class Insecta; order Lepidoptera; family Noctuidae; genus Dicycla; species Dicycla oo. The sequence goes on along the minus strand of OX411715.1, from coordinate 26,686,349 downwards.
ACGTAGTGTTAAATATTGTACGGTGATACGGAACCCTTTGTGTGCGAGTCCGACTCGCACTTAGCCAATTTTTTTAAACAAAATTGTTTGAATTTACGTAACGTTTACTTCGCGTGTTCGTGCCAGGACACAGTGCGAGGACTTCTGGTCTTTATTGAGGAAAATAAGTTAGTTTTCCTACTATATTCTTCCTACACGAAATTACAAGTCATATACATAAATCGATGGCTCCTAAGTATACTGAGTCAACTGTACTTCTAATAACTTTAAAGGAAGGCGATAAAAAGAGCAAATGGTTATATTTCAAATGTTAATACATTCAAGAAAAATAGCTAATCATAGTGAATTGAATATTTTAAGGACTATTAAGCAATGCAAAGCAAATGTAATATTATTTTATTAATAAACATTCGCTCTTTTTATCGCCTTCCTTTAATGTTATTAGAATTACAGTTGACTTAGCCATCGAAATGGTAATGTATAAATGCTTTTTTTTCTCCTTGCCATTTGCAAATGAGGGAGTGCTTTTTTCGTGCAAATTTGTTTTCTCCAAGAGGAAAGCAACATCAACGTACTTTCGTTTTCTTTAGTAAAGGTTTTCTTACATGGTGACTGAGAAAATGTATTGCTAGCGTATTTCAGTATAAAACGATGTGTTGCAATCTACAAGTAAAACCTATGTTTCAATAGTTATTAGACTCTAATCTTCAATTTTGCTATAATTATGCTTTGCCTTATAATAATTTACAAGAAACAAATAATAATAATAACATCAAGTACCTATTAGTGAAATTTATTCAAACTACTCGGAACTCGAAGAGCATACAAATATAGACATGCAAATAAACCCATAGAAAATATTTAAAAGCATAAATTAATTACTTGAACTTGATATTAAGAGTCCTGCAAAACGTCCGCACAGAAGAATGCTAATTAACAGTAATGCAGCATAAAACATGCACTTGGATCTTTTTAACACAAAACACGTGTCGATCAATCAGGTTAAGCTACGCTTGCCACGGATGGTCCGTGAATGGGTGACCATCTTTACATACCGAGACCCCTCCGTGCCGTTGGTCCCGGCTGTCATTCGTGTATCTTTGACAGTCATTACGGGTCGTTAGAAGCCTGAAAGTCTAACAACCAGTCTTACCAAGGAGTACCTATCGTATTACCCAGTTACTGGGTTGTGGACGTCAGATAGGCAGTCGCTATATGTAAAATACTGGTATTCAGCTGCATCCGGTTAGACTGGAGGCCGACCCCAATATAGTTGAGAAAAGGCTAGGCAGATAAAAAAAAAAAATCTTTTTAACACAAAACATACGTGAACATGATTACGATCTGTTCTTCGACTTTTTGACTATTTGAATATCCGAATTTTCAACTTAAAAGTTGAAAATTCGGATATTCAAATAGTCAAATCAAATTCAATTTGTAAAGTGGCACTGCCAATTGGCATTCACAGACACGTTTTCTGATTCTTTTGTTTACATTTTTATCAAATACTTTTTGAACAGACTATACACACAATATCTTGACCGCAACAGGATCCTCGCATTACGAAAATTAAGTAAGTATAATATAAAAAAAAATCCACATCCGAGTGGTATCAAATAGAGCTGAAAGAATGCCAAGAAAGCGAACAAGTAAGTGGTCTCTGAGTAGCTTGCTCCCTTTGTGGCTTTGCGTTTCACTACTTGAATGGCCTTCTTAATAGCTGTAGGTTTGTGCCCAGTATGGTGTGCCCTGTTTTAGTTTGACGTAAGCTTGAATGTATGTATTTTTTTTTTCGCTGATTTTTGTTCGCGAAGAGAATGGCAGTGTGACCTAATTTGTAACTTACTTACTTTAAGTTGTTGCTAAAGTGCTAATTTTGTTAAGCTACCTATTACTGTAGTCGTATTTGTAGGACCTATTTAAACCTACGTTTGTTTTTTCTATCCAAATTGCTATGGCTCACGTACAATGGTCCAATTGAAGGACTAAGTAACCAAAGTAACCAAACCCAATAACATAGAACATTTCCCCAAATTTAGTATCTCATTAGTTATTTTGTTTTTCTTAAAGCTTCGTTTCTGGGATATGTGGTCCGTAAGCTATAACCAAGGAGTCTTCAAGTCTCGAGGCTAATTCTAGGGAAACGTGTTGCCATCACGAACGCATATCAATTACTATTCGGTGAGATTATAAGTGGACAAACAGAGCTATGATACAAAAAAAAAAAAACTTTTTCGTATTTTTTTAAAGCAACATATCAAAATTGTCTCGTATTGCTCATCTCACACAACTCCATTCACACCGAACATACAATCCAACATTGGAAAATCAGCCTTAACATATGTAACACAGCCATCAGATACGAAAATCACCGAGCTATTCCGAAATAAAACGAAACAGAATATTTGCTTTTATAGGAAAATTGTATTGCGTGTAGTTTCTGTGGCGAGGCAAGATAGCAACAAAAAGAAGGTAGGTACAGAAGGTTGACTCACGCACGCACATATAGACATGTTTCACGTACAGCGAGTGCAAGAGCACTCGCGACTGGCATTCGCTTGAAATCGCCGTATTTGCGAGTCTGTGTTATTATTGTATTTTTGTTCATCGAGTCCTCGAGCACTTGTCTGATAAGCTCATATAAATTAAATAAACCTTAATGTTACAGGCAGAGGGTCCAAAGTCGTTTGATTTTAGGGTGGGTTAGATAATGTTGACAACAGACTGTACACTTCTATGTGTGCGTGTACCTGTGTTCGCCCGTTGTATGAACCCAGCCTTCTGTACGTATCTATTTTGTGACATCAGCTTATCTGATCTTGCTGGCCGGACCGTATTGAATGGACGCCCGGCTGTCTCTCAAATGAACGTACGACTCTGTTACCATAAAGTATTACGAAATAGGTTTCATGTAAACCTCGTGTGATGGAATGGTATTATGGACTGCTGTTGCATTTAGAAAATGTAGTTTGGAGATTTGTATTTGGGAATTAATTTTAGCTTGGATATGTGATGAAAAGTTTCGATTTTGGAGTTTAGCATAGATAGTTTCAGATATTTTTTTTAGGTTTTAAAAACGACAATACTCAAACTTAGTTCCAAGATCCTAGAGCATTGCCTGCATTGAATGACTTTAGGGCCTTAGCACATCTCCGCCGCGAAATCTCGAAACAGCGAAATCGCATGATGTTGCGCTGATATCATGCGAGCCAGTTGAATTGAACCACTGCGGTTTCTTTGCTATGGTTTTGCGGCGGAGGTGTGCTAATAGTCTATAGTTCGTTCGCGTTAAGAATGCAGTTTGTCATCAGTGCAACTGCAAGATCCGACCAACCGTTGCATTCCAAGCAATGCTTTCAACTGTAATTGTGAACTTGACTTTGTAATTTGAAAAGATTTGATTGGTTAGGGGGCGGGGCTAGGCCGACGGACAATGATGACTCACTGCATTCTTAACGCGAATGTACTATAATACCTGTTCATTGCACCAACTCATCTCTGCTCCCATGCCAGGCAACATCTGAACGTTTTCAAAACAATACCTATTTACATATTGCAGCCACTTACCTATTCATACGATTTTACGGGATTGCTAGATTTGCTAAACAGCTAGTGAAAACAAGGAAAACTTTCCAAAAAAGCCTCATATAAAGATAAGAAATATTGAAATTGGTAACCATACCCGGATAACATCCGAACATCTTACAAACTAACCCACTTTCATACACAAAGAACGTGAAACGCGTGGTAATACCGTCCCCGATAGTATAAACCTTTACAATTGTGCCGATGCAATTTCTCTCATGTTTTACTTTTCTAGGATAAGACTGGATTCGACTCACTTATCTGTTTTCGTGGAGTGCATTACGGCCCGTTGCCTTCGTCTCGATTTTCGCTCCGCCCATTGGATTACCTTCAATTTCATCACTTCAGGTATATGTCGACAAATCTGCGACTGGTAAATTGGAAATACTTTTTATTTACACCCGTGTTTCGAATTTATTTTTGGTGTGTAACGTGTTTCGGATTTGTTTGTAACAATTGATGATTTTCAAGTTGGTTAAATGGTCTTAGTATTCAAGATAAAATTATAAACGTAGAGCTAATGAGCTAGCAATAATAAAGGAAGACTTGCATGGAAAGTGAAGTTGCTGAGGAAAAAATAAAAGGTAACATGAGTAAATCAAAACAAAAAAAAAAATAGTTTTTCCTTTTAGGGTTCCGTACCAAAATGGTAAAAAGGAACCCTTATGGTGCAACTCAGTCTGTCTGTCTGTCCGTTTGTCACAGCTGGATATCTCAAGATCTACTAAACTTATATTTTGGAATAGTTTTAGATGACGTTTGCTCAACTATTTTGCAAATATAAAATAAATAAAAATATATATATTTTTTTTTTTCGTAACAGGAACTAAAAGAGGGTCTTTAAAAATCGAAATGGGGCTACTAGAGCCTGTAGGGTATCATATGAAAGAGCGTGGTTTTCACATTCTCAAACATTCTTTTTTCTTTATTTAGGCCGACGAATTTTCGACTTTTGATGAAAAATGTAAAAAAAATACAGTTCGCTTCCCCTTATCTTTAAAGTTTGCATAGAGAAAAATCTGAAATTATTGTATGTGATTAAAGATAATGTAAAGATTACAGGAAAAATAAAACAATGTCTCTAAACAGTACACTTTTTTGTTTGATGGTACGGAACCCTCGGTGCACGAGTCCGACTCGATCTTGGCCGGTTTTTTTAGTTATGGTACCTACTCCACACCAATTCGTATACCGATACTTGCTATAAAAACAACAATGACATGAAGTATTAGAACATCATCAAGGTACACAAAGTAGATTAACTACGTATTATCGAAGCTAACTTAAAATACAGACCAAGAGCGAGTCGGACTCGCGCACGAAGGGTTCCTTACCATTATCTATAAAAACGGCAAAAAAATCATATCTGTTGTATGGGAGCCTCCTTAAATATTTATTTTATTCTGTTTTTTAGTATTTGTTGTTATAGCGGCAACAGAAATACATCATCTGTGAACATTTCAACTGTCTAACTATCACGGTTCATGAGATACAGCCTGGTGACAGACGTACAGCGGAGTCTTAGTAATAGGGCGGGACCCTATTACTTAGACTCCGCTGTCCCTGTTTACCCTTTGGGTACGGAACCCTAAAAATACCTAAGCAAATTTAGTAAAATTTATACGGGACCACCGCACAAGTTTCCTCTACCAAAAAAAAAATAATTTTCAATACCGGTCTACAATTGACAAAAATATCGATTAGCATAAAAAAAAACAACATAATTAAAACCTTCTCGTTTTTTGAAGTCTTTATAAAGAAAGAAGTTATTAATAACAAACAATATTTCTTATCATTGACAAAACAACAGCAATAAAACTATAACCTCTTAATCAAGTAAAAGCTTGAGTATGAAGTATGTAATATTCTTGGACCATTGCCAACTACCATTCCATCACTCATGGTAGGAGGAATTTTCCAAAGTTAAACGAAAAGGATCCAACCCACAATATAAATCGGCCTAGCCTTTTTGGGTATGTTGGGGTCGGCTTCCAGTCTAACCAGATGCAGCTGAATACCAGTATTTCACATGGAGCGACTGCCTATCTGACCTCCACAACCCAGTTATTGGGTAATACGATCCCCCTTGGTAAGACTGGTTGTCAGACTTTCGGGCTTCTGATGACCCGTAACGACTGCCAAAGATCCACGAATGACAGCCGGGACCAACGGTTTAACATGCTTTCCAAGGCACGGAGGAGTCTCGGTATGTAAAGATGGTCACCCATCTACGGACCAACCCCGGCAAGTGTAGCTTAACCTGATGGATCGACCCGTGCGGCTGTTATTACTTAGTCACGAGCTCCTCAAAAGGATCCAACCCACATTACACTTAATGTTGGTTAAGTTTGAACCACTTGTTTCATTTTCCATGTCTTGGCGTCGTGAAGCTTTCAAAGAATTAGCTCGGTTTAATTGTGGAGGAGTTGATGTCCACACCATATCGCCTCTCCATCCAACGTGCACTCAGTGGTTCGATTGTTTTCGGCGCCGATAACCGACTTTTAAAGAATTTAAACTGAAGATCACGTCTAAACGAGTAGTGGTAATGAAAAAATTCGAAAAAAAATATTTGTTAAATTAGAGTATTTTCTTAATAACTTTATATGTGAATATTTATTTACATAGATTATGTTTAGTAATCATAGTGTAATAATTTGCAAAGTTATATCTATCGCGAATAAAAAAAAACTGAGAATCACCTAAATACATACTATGAAGCGTATTTAGAAACTTTCACCATGTTAAAGGTAACTTCATTATTTATCTTTTAGTATACGTGTTTTTGAATACCTTTTGTTTTATCAATACTAATATTATAAATTCGAAAGTAACTCTGTCTGTCTGTCTGTATGTTACCTTTTCACGCCTAAACCGCAGAACGAATTTCAATAAAATTTGGCAAGGAGATAGATGGCATCTCGGGGATGGACATAGGCTACATTTTTTTTAGGGGGTGATAAAGGGGATGAAAGTTTGTATGAATAACCCATGATTTCTGAAGTGAGGGATATGAAAATTCAAATTTAAGCTTTTGGTAAGAAATAAAGAGTGACACGTTTCAGCGATTTTGTAAAATCACCTCTTAAGGGGTGATAAAACAGATGATTTTAAAATCCATACGAGATACGAGTAGATGGTATCCCGAGGACGGACATAGGCGGCATTTTTTTTTTTTTTTTACAAAACGGCTGAACGGATTTGCATGAAATTTGGCACATGGATAAACCATGACCTGGAATAGGACATAGGTTACTTTTTATCACGGTAATATGTTCCCGTGGGATAATTTTTGACATTCACGCGGGCGAAGCCGCAGGAAAAAGCTAGTCTATAATAAATGAATAATTCGTCTAATTTAAGACAGCGCTCCTTGATGGGCGAGTCCTATTACTAGGTAGAAGTACGACGCGTAGCGTGAGCTCAGCACAGAACACGCAAGCATTCAATGCCTTTGGCGTATATCTGAGGCTTAATGGTTACGTCAATTTGTTCTTCTGCTGAAGAGTTTTCTGGTGTTTGATCTGTGGTGCTTGGTTTAGTGGAAGGTTTTGGTGTCTTTGTAATATTATAGTGTATATATAAAGCACTTTATAATAATAATAATAATAATAATAATAATAATTTATTCTTAGCAAAAAGAAGAAATACAATTCATTTTACATTATTATGATATTACATTTGAGCTCAATTTTTGTGAATAATAAGATTTTTTTTTTGAATATTATTTATGTAGTGGTGGTCGTTTATCAGGAGTAACGTCAATACATAAAAAACTATACGTAGTGTGTTTTCGTCTAAATTAATTTTATGTATTGTGGAGAAGGTTATTTTCACACCCTATCGGCTCTTGATCCAATATGCACTCAGTGCTTCAATTATTTACCTAACCTAATGGTTACATTATTTTGTTGTCGTGCTGATGAGTTATATAGTGTTACGTCTGTGATGTGCTGTTGAAAAACTTTGGTGTCATTATAATTAATATTCTAGTAGGCTCGTCTCAAGGTATTGAAGCAAGACGATGGTTATTTTCATGAATGAAAACATAAAGTTTTTACATAGAATTCTTTAAAAGATTTATGATCTTTTGACACGTTTGGAATGTTTTCTTAAATGGGTATTATTTTTCTCAAAATCCGTCTACATGTTGTGATTTTTTAAACTTGAGATTTACGTAAGTATATCTAACAGCGTATGATTTGATGAGTAGTGTTTTACTTCTATTCCTGTCTATTTAAAAATAAATCTATTTAATACTCTTAATTCATTCCTCATCAGTAGAATCATAAATCCCTGGTTTATTTATGAGAAATATCATAGTTTTATTTTCAAATCCATAACCCCATTTATGCAAATAATGCAAGGGGAAATGGCAGAAAATATTTATTCAGAATTCAGACTCCTTTTTTCTTTCTAGTATAAACTGAACTTTGAGCACGTAGAGCAATAACGCTCCAGATTTAGGGATCACTGAGCACAAGTAATGATAGATTTTCAAACTAACCTACGCGCGTCGCGTCGTCTTGGAGTAGGAACTGTGTGTTTCAATCGATTGAGTATACTTTAGTTGTTCGTCTACGTTTAGATTAGGATTTGTATACATAGTTACTTTGGTGTAGAATTTTTATGACGAAACTGGTCGTGAGTTCTGAGAGCATTATTTAAGTGAACACTTTTCAAGGGAAGTTGCTGGAAACCTCGAACTGAATACTAGTGATGTGTAATCCACATTACAATAAAAAAAAATAAAGAACTAATATTAATAATTTATTTATATATACTTTATTGTACACCGGGTTATACATTACAAAAAAATAAATTATACTCTACAAAATATACAAAGGCCTCATTGCTTACTGCGATCTCATCCAGACAACCTTCGAAAGGATGGATATTTAATGTAATGACAAGGATATTTAATGTTTTCTCACTAATTTTCTCACCTCACCTCATATCTCATTTTTAGGGCTCCGTACCTCAAAAAGAAAAAATGGAACCCTTATAGGATCACTCGTGTGTCTGTCTGTCTGTCCGTCACTCACAGCTAATTTGCTCCGAATCTAATGGACTGATTACGTTGAAATTTGTTACACGTATGTATTTCTGTGACTCAAACACAGACGTGTAAGTAAATAAATGAATTTTGAATATGGGGGTCAATTTTGGGGGGCAAATAAGAAAATGAAAAAAACAAGTTTTGCAAAGTGTACCGTGTGACCTAACAAATCAAAGGGCTTAAGAATATAGACGAAAATTGATCATTCCCCCCTTATCTCCGAAATTACTTAGCCCAAAATTAAAAAAAAAAATACAGAAAATAGTTCTATACTTATAGATTACAGGAAAACTTATAAGAAGTCTGTGGTCTTAAAACAACATGGTAAATCTCTCAATATTGTGCTTACAAACTTACATTTGCAGTTGGAATGTATGGGAGAACATGTTTTTCAACTACAACGTTAAGTTTATTCTTGGGATTCATCCGAACTACGGAACCCTTGGCCGTTTTTTTACGAAAAATATAACTTTAGGTGCCACTATATATTTTAATTAATTTACACCAAAAACTCACAGTTTCCTCTGCCAACAGTGTTACCGTATAACGCTAAGTTTATTCATAATTTATAAATTACTGTAGTCTATTGTAACAAGTTTTCAGTCAGTAGTTAATTAACGCCAGCCACAAACCCTCTGTGTTGTCTAGTTTAGGGTTTTGGAGCAAAATTATAAGCGGCAGCGGTATTTTTAAGGTGACTGAATGAGCTCTCTTGGTTTCTGTGACCTTAGTACCTACTTATTTAATTGTTTACTTTTAGTAGGTACTGTTTGTATTGTTTATAGCTAACTCAAATAAAAAACATGAATTCTTAACATATATCACTATGAAACTTAAAAATCCTCTTATTTAAAAGTTAGAAAAAAAAAATAGATAAAAAATGATTTGAACAACATTTCATTCGTTTCACGGCAACTAAAACGATTTTCATTATAGGTTACATATTTATTATGGTTGCAATGTATTAAATTGGTTCCCAAGACTTTTTTCTTCGTATTAAATCATCCCTATTAGAAGGCTGAAAGTCACCAAAAGAGATTGCCCTTTGGGCTTAGAGTTTCCCTACGTGATCGAACAGAAGTGAGGAGATCCGCAAGAGAATCCAGGTAACCGGCATAGCCCGAAGAATCGCCAAACTTAAATGGCAGTGGGCAGTTCACATTGCTCGCAGAACAGATGGCCGATGGGGCTGAAAGGTTCGAGTGGCGATCGCGTATCGGAAGACAAGGTGGATGCTAGAAGTATTCATATTCATATTCATTTATTTGCATACCATAGTGTTTATAAGATGTTACTTAAGGCTTCAAGCTAAATTACATTATGGACCCTGTTAGGGCACGTTTAGGGACAATTTTATTTTTTTTAAATATCGAAAAATTAAATTTAATAAAATTAAAATAACATTCTCTTATAATTATGTAACCTTATAAATTACGTATTAGTAGTTATAATTGTAGAGATAATATCAATGTTTGTGTTTAGTACTAATAATATTGTTAAATTTAAAATAACTAAAAATAGAAGTGAGTAAATAAAAAAGATAAAGTTAGAATTAAAATGGTAAAAGTCAGAATAATGTTACAATCAAATAAATTAAACATGTCATATTGCAATAAAAAAATATACAACATAATAATGAATTGACACACATTCCGAAGAAGAAAAGAAAAAAAAGAAGTATACAATTTATTTTATTTTATTGAGATCATGTATATAGGTAGTTATTAATTATTTTTTAAGGATATTATTATTTTATAATCATAGTTTATCGTTGAAATATTCATTTATATTATAGTAGTTTTTGTTTAATAGAAATAGTTTTAGTTTATTAATAAAACTATTATATCTTTTTGTTCCTAATATCTTCCGGTAGCTTATTATATGATTTTATTGACATTACATAAGCACTCGACGAATGCATTTTTAGTCGTGATGTTGGGATATTTAAGTAGAAGTACAGGACTAGTCGAAGTGGCGATGCTTGGGGGAGGTCTATGTCCAGCTGTGAGCGTCTTTAGGTTGAAATGATGATGATGATGAATAAAATCATCGATATTTTCGTATATTACATATTATGACATCGCTCCGCTTATAAATTACGCCAAGCAAAAGCAATGAGCATTCGCGTGGGAGAGCACTACGACTCACAAACAACTCGCCAAGCAAAGGGTACCTACATCTCATTGTTTGCATACATTACCACCTCTATAACAATCAAAATAAGACCTAAAATCCATTAACTTGAACCCCCATAACATTGTAATAATAATGACTCGAATATGTCGAGATCGAGTGATAACCTCGTGGTGAACTTGAAAATTGTGTTTGCGTTCAACTAAGATTTATTATTTAGCTTTCCTCTGTTTGTTTAGTATACGGCATCCTAAATTATCAATTTGGCTGTTGTTCGTTGTTATTTCCTGATTAATGTTCGCTGGGGTAAACAAGAATTGCCTTTTAGTGCGAGAATGTGTCTAGAAGGAAAGGAAATTCTTCGAGACACAGTTTTCCGCTAATATGTAATATATGTATGTGTATTTTATAAACTTTTCAATATCTTGCAGGTTCACTGAAAATTATGACGATAGCAAAATTGGACTTGAAAATCGGGCATGTGGAAGAAATTGAGAAGATCTGAAGGAAATAGTCTGACAGCATAACTATACTTCGAGAAGGAAGTTTCCTTGTTTAATTTCACACAAACCTCATGCTTCCTAACACTAAATTCATTATTATTGTCAAACAACATATTAACCGCACAAGTACGAAATTCACTGATGCGGTTTTCATTCGAGCTGAATCCACAGCGTTTGACTGAAACCGGTAAAGCCTTGTTGACTCGCCTGAAAGCCTCGTATGACTGTCAACCCGAAGCTGCCAAGCACCGCAGTTCTAACCCCGTTTGAACCCCATAGCGATCAAAGGGCGACCTCTTTGAAGACTCAACACTTCTCAGTAGTAGTAAGGAAAGGTAAGGAATTCCTAAGAGTAGAATTTAGCTGATATAGATATTTGATTCGAGTAATGAATTCAGCATAAAGTTAAATGAAGCGTAGCCGATTCTGGTAATTGGGACAAATGAAATCAAAAATAGAATGATAAGCAAGAAGGACGATGGCGAATGCCAGTTCTAAGAATATGTTTATTATGAATTTACAAATTGTTTTGGTACAAAAATAGAAATTACCTTATTTACATTACCTATTAAAACAAAAAATGACAAGGTGATGTAATACAACCAATCAAGCATGTACATTTCTGTGGTTTTAGCATGAAAGAGCAAAAAAGAGTATATGAAAGTCGAGTATATCCATACGAGAAACACACACGTCTTGAAAATAATGCAAAGACTAAATGTCTAAAAGAGTAAAATAAAGGAACTCCCCCTTGCACCACATGATTAGAAAGCATATTATTTTACCCCGCGAAGTAATCAGTTGCTTTTATCTGAGCCTACATAAATTATGTAGCTATACCATAATGAGGTACAACGACGTATGAAGTGAAAGTTATAAATATTTATAAGCACACAAGTGCACATCTGGATTCGGGTGATAGCGTTGCCTTTGATGGAAGTTCAAGGTTGAGTCAACACTTTTTATGATAACTTCACTGTAGATTAGATTGCATTCAGATTATTTTTTGTAGCACTTGTAATAAAACAAGAATCCATAATTAACCAGAAACGGAAATAACAGAATAATATAACATAACATGGCATCACTCCTGGGATACCCGAAGGGTTAGTTAGAGTGCACCTATAGAACACCTACTATCAGAATAGAAGTATTCGTTTTCCTCCATTTTTGCCATTCTTAATTCGTTTTTTTTTTTTTGCTTATTGCCAAAAATAATTATGTTTGCGAGTTCTTTTCTTTTTATTTTTTATTTTTTTTTTAATTTGAGATGGGTTTGCTCTCGACTTTGGTCTAGGTCAGAGGTGACAGAAAAAAAGTCTACGATGGAGTGAGCTTACCCAGAAGAAGCCTGTTCACTCTAACTTTGAAGAGATTCGGGTTGTAAGGGTTCGGGAACAGACGCAGTTCTTTCCTCATTTCGAGAAGAACACTAGCCGCTTTCTGCCAAACCCTCTTTTTTATTTTTTGGGTGGGAAATCTTCAAATAACTTCTCCCGTTCTGGGCGAAGCAGGAAGACTTGTCAGACTTTTACTGACTAAAACCCACCCGTGTTCCTTGAGTTGCATGTGCCAGGGCCACGGTAACTCTTTCAAACAACCCACGACCCTGACAGGCATCGGCCCTAGCGGACCCCATCAGTTAATGCTGACATTTCTTTGAGGCGCGCGTGGAACACAAAGCGCCGTCGACCCAGGCACTGATCCTTACCGGACGGCGAGCTACCCATTGCTCGCCGTCTGCAAGCCCGCGCCTACGGTGGCCGGGAATCAGCTCTCAATTCCCGACAGCCAGGGCGTATCCTGCGGCGACTAGGGGCGTGTGGGCGCAAAGATTACCTCTCCCTCATGTGTTCCGCCTCCTCCTGTTATACCAAACCCTACGTTGGCGATAGACTCATCATCTTACCTTGAATTGTCTTGGTACTAACTGTGCCAAGATGTACTACGCCGAATGTCATTCAGGGCTAAAATCAAAGACGTAAAGTCAAATTAAGGCACTGGATTACAAAAACGCTAACACGAAAAAAAAAAACTCAGTACATTCCAACATCGCACTTTTTCAAATACAAACCCAATTACCTCAGGCTACAACAATTTTCGTACAAGGTATATTGCGGCACTAAGCCAAACTTTATTCACAGTTACTTTCTACGCTACTTATACCATAAAACTATTACGTACCAAAGTTTATTACGAAGAAATCCAGCGGCACGACATTAGTTTATTCCCAGGCGAGGTTCCCACGTATACCGCAGTTTGTAACTAGGTCACGGTAGACAAATCGTTTGACAATTAGCTTACCGGCTAACAGAGGTGATAACATCTCGTGTATGTATGATATTGTGGTATTATAAAGTTGTTTGTATTGGTCACGCATGGTATTTTTGAGTGACGAATTGATATGTTTTATGTGATTGTTCTGTAAAATGATGAATGTTTTCATTTATTTTACAATGTCTGACATTTTATGTTTTCCATTGGAAGAATACATTATCCCTGTTCGTTTGATCATGTAGACTTTCACATCAATATGCATTGAGGTGACCTCCAGTATACCTAAAGTAGTTACGTAATTCACATTGTTTTCTGAGGCTGTGACGGGGTGGGCTTTCGCTTTGTGGCAACCCAGTTCCTAAGACACGTGATGATCAAGATTGAGGATCAATCATCACTCTGCCAGGTTTTATTCTGTGAGGAATATGCTAGGACGCACGGATTGTCATATAATGTTAAGAAGACCGAACTTCTGGTGTTTCGGGCGGGGCGCATGACACCTTCTTGCGTAACGCCCGTGACGCTGGGTGGGGTGGCGCTAAACAGGGTCAGCCAGTGTGTATATCTTGGCCATGTGGTTAACCAGGACCTGGCTGATGATCCGGATGTGGAACGGGAACGCCTCTGCGTTCCCGTTCCACATCCTGATCAGGCGGTTGGCGGTTCGGTGTAACATGCTGGCCCGCAGGTTTTTTAGGTGTAGTAAGGAGGTAAAAAAGACATTATTTAGGGCATATTGCCAATCCTACTATACCTGTAGCCTATGGGTCAGTTACACACAGCGGGTCGTCAGCGCCCTGCGGGTCCAATACAACAATGCTGTCAGGCTGCTGACGGGACTGCCACGATATTACAGCGCCTCAGCGAACATCGCTGACGCACAAGTAGATGGCTTCCATGCTATAATCCGTAAGCGAGCGTCATCGCTGATGTGTAGGGTGAGGAACAGTTCCAACAGCTACCCGAGGATTATTGCTGGTAGAATAGAAAGTCCTCTAGGAGGCAATGGATACACATCCATGTTTAAATAGTTCCTCATGTTCCCGTAAATAGTTCATAAGTACCTACTAACATTCATTTTTAAGTTCTTTTTATATATTTACTAACACTATATGGACACATTAATCTGAAATAAAATAAATTGAATTGAATTGAATTGTTTGGTTTTACTTCTAAGTCCTGCGAACAATATTAAAACAAGCCGTTCCAATAGAATTTTATTATTTAAAACAATAAAATATCCTGCTACAATTAAGGACAATAAAATGTAATCTATTGTAATATTTTGCTCCACCAGCATAACATGTTAACACTATAGTTTGACAATAACCGCTGTACCGCGCCGTAGGTATGTGCGCGGCGAGACGGCGGGCAGTGCAGACCGCTCATTCGTCAACGCTCACGGCGTCCCACCGCTCATTCGCCAGCGCTGCACCCCGCCTCGCCGCGCATTCCTAAGGCGCGGTACAGCGGTCTTGGTCAAACTATATTACATGGTCCACTGTCAAACAAACCTTGCGTCGCTTTGACCGAACTTAAATCATTACTGCTGACTACAACATTTACTGAAGATATAATTCTCTTACGTAAACCTTATTTTCTGTAGTCAAATAGAAATGGCAATATATTTACGTACGTATACTGTTAGGCCTCAGTAAATAGTTGCTGAAAGAGTATAAAAAGAGCTTATACAAAACGTCACGCGTTACAACACAAAGGAAAAGGTTCCAATAAGCATCTACATATACGGGGACTCGATAGGAAAAGGGTTTTTAAGGTACAATTCCAATAAAGTAGCGCGAATGTCGAGTGAATAAGCGGAATACGTTTTCGAGTGGCCCCACGGCTTTCTAGATGAATTTACGTAAATTTCTATTTTGTGACACGAACAAATTGGTGTGGACCTTTTGATACATTGAGGGCTGCCGTCGTAATGGCACATCGTATGAGCATAACGTGGAATTTCACGGTTTTAAGTTACGAATTTATTTTATTAAAATTATTGCCCAGAAATATTGGTGGCACGTGATACGGTATATTTCAGAGAGGAAGGCTGTAGGCAGCTTTGCACGTAAATAATTGTGTAAATCTTTCTCGACAACTGTCTAAACCCGAGAGCCTATTTTATAAGAGAAAACTGTCCAATTCACAATCTCAAAAGAACATATTCACTTTTTAGTTTAGTGCACCTTCAAAAATTTATGAATAATCATTTTGCTTTCGAATTAGATTGTGAATCAGAAATACCATACACCTAGCTCTTGACATTTAAAGTCAGAGCTATTATTTCAATTAGACCTTTGAAATGTCAAGAAGTTAGTCGGTTAGTTAGTAAGAAAGTTAGTTCCTACTCTCCTAGCTGTTCCAAAGTGTAGCTGCTTGTGGAGCAGGAAAGGGCAAAATAAGTCTTGACATTTAACCTTGTCCTTATTTTTTTTTGAATACTTTAACTTTTATGTAGCAATAAACAATATTCGGAACCAAAAATATTCAAAATAACTGGTGTTAAAAGACACTTAACGACGCCGAAAGTCAGTCGTTCTCCCCGTCATTGTGATATTTTTTTAGGGTTCCGTACCTATAAAGGAAAAAAATAGAACCCTTATAGGATCTCTTCGTTGTCCGTCCGTCGGTCTTTCAGCCTGTCAAGACCCTTTTTCTCAGGAACGCGTAGGTCTATGGTCCCTTGGAGCTCTTAAAAGTTGAGCTTCTAAGTCAACGCAGTAAAAAAATACGGGCATTTATGCGACATATTTTAATACTCGCAAGTAAATAAAAACCTATAGCGTACTTATCGTTAACCTAGGATCATGAAATTTGGCAAGAAGCAAGGTCTCAGAGCACATGTAGAGGAAAAGTTATTAAAAAAAAAACTAAAAAACCCGACTGCGACATAAAACTTAAGTTTAAAAAATAATTGAAAAACTAAAAACAAGCCCATTTTAAATTAAATAAAAGTTGGAAGCAGGCGGGACCCATTTGAGTTTGAAAATATTTATAAAAATGGAATGGTTCCCGCCCGCTTTCAACTTTTATTTAATTTAAAATGGGATTACTTTTAGCTTTTCAGTTTTTAAAAACTTAAGTTATATATCGCAGTCAGGTTTTTTTAGGTTTTTTAAACTATTTTTTTTCCAGCGTTTTAGTTTAAAAATGTGAAAGATTTTGCAGAGAATATAGTTCTTGCAAGGAGTTTTGATTTTAGTATTTTATTACTATTGTACGTGTTTTTTACGATTTGTCACTTCGATTTACTTTTAAGTATATAAGTTGTGCTATATAACTTATGCTCTGCCCATAGTAAAAATCTTCGTTCTACCAACAATCATCTTCTACGATGTCCTTCTCACCGCTCCGGTTTCATTCACTATTCTTTCTTTGTCCAGGCGGTCTTTCTTTGGAATGCGCTCCCTCTGAACATCAGGACGGCAACCAATCGGTTGTCTTTTAAAGTGAAGATACGTAAGCATATACGTAAGAAGTTGGCAGAAGCATCTCTGCGCTGATTTGTTGGATTCTTTTTCTCCTCTACTGATTGTTATTTCTCCTCTACCGATCGTTATTTCTCCTGACAAAGTTTATTCTGATTATATGTATGTATATATGTATATATTGATGTATTTATTCTTTTATTTTATAGTTATTTTCGTGTTATCTATCCTTTATA
Organism: Dicycla oo; assembly: GCA_948252095.1. Classification (NCBI taxonomy): domain Eukaryota; kingdom Metazoa; phylum Arthropoda; class Insecta; order Lepidoptera; family Noctuidae; genus Dicycla; species Dicycla oo. Next base: position 26,669,125 of record OX411715.1, on the reverse strand, counting down.
TTGCACCTGCCATGTTTTCTCTGCATCACCCTAAGGTTGACTGGTAGAAAATGCCTCAGGCATTAAGTCCGCCTTTGTACGGTATTTGTTTTTTTACTTGTGCATAAAGTTTTAATAAATAAATAAATAAATAAGTTGTATATAATTTAGTAATCACCTTTTAAAACCCTTCATTTTAATATCCATCTTGATGGTATTAGAAGAAAAAAATCGAACTCCACAATTTGGCACCCCAAATCTGCCATTTTATTTTGTTTTTTATTTTAATATAGCCAGTGACTCTTGCGCTAAAAAAAATCTAAAGCCGTATAATTTAACAAAATCTGTTCATTCGTTTAGAAGTTACGAGGGTACAAAGAAACGGACATACATACATACATACAGGTCAAACACATAACCCTCCTTTTGGGATTCGCCGCAGTCGGGTAAAAAGTCCGAAAATGGTTAACTTCTAATTTTATTACATACAAGCTTTTAGCCGCGACTTCACCCGCGTAGATGTCGGAAAATATCCCACGGGAACGTACTACCGGGATTAAAAGTACCCTATGTGTTAATCCAGGTAAACAATGTCTTCTTGCACTTCTTAAATAGTATCCAAGGAGCGGCGCGTGGAGTGATAAAAATCCTAAAACCTAACAATAATAACGGAATAGCCATAGCTTTTTTGGCTTGCATGCCAAAGAAGAAAATATAAATCTTCTTTATTCCCTATCCCGTGGGAATGTCGAAAAAAATAGTAACCTAAATAATTACAGGTACGGAACTTAGTAAAGCTATTTTTCTCTGAATGACTAAAGTGTCATTGGTGATGCAGAAAGGCGATGATGGATTTTTAAACCCCTAGAACGGCGTTTTTGGAAAATCGGGATGATGATGATGATTTTGAAAGCCAAAAAGAAATTCATAATTTTAAACAAAAGGCTTAATACCAATTTTTACGTTACAAACTATCATACCCTATTTTCGCCCTTAGAGAAAATTTTGCAGAAACGCAGAATGCTAAATACCAATTTTCAAGGTTTAAACTACAAAAATGACGATTTTCTATACAAACTTTCATCCCCTATTTTATTCCCTTAGGGGTTGAATTTCGAAAAATCCTTCCTTATTCCTTGTCTACATTATAAAGAGTGCAAAATTTCAGTTTTCTAAGTCCAAGAGTTTAGGCTGCGCTTTGGTGAGTCAGTCAATCAGGACTTTTTTATATTTATATAAATACTCGTAATATAGATAAAAAATATTTTTTGGATTACATACTTAATTTGCAGTTAGCGAATTGATCGTGATTGACGTATATCAATGTATGGGAGAATATTTTTTCAACCATAATGTTAAGTTTGTTTTTGGGATAAATTATTTTCATCTACGGAACCCGTGGGCATGGTCTGACACGCACTTGGCCGGTTTTTTTTTTTAATTTATTTCACGAAACCAAGCTTTAAATCTTACTTTTAAATACATACCATTGCGCGCTGCCGTAAACAGCGATTTTCCTCACCTAAAATAAAAGTTATTTCCCAGCAATAATTTTGCTAAATGTAGCTTAGTTTGATATACAGAATACGTAAACAACGGCTATGTGATGGGTTATTTTACGTCCTGTATTACAGCCGCGGTCGGGAATGTTGTCCTATACTACTTTGTTATGTTGTAGGTACTCAAACAACATTGCAAGCTGGGATTGCACCTGATCCGTCCGGGATAACGCGGATGATGGATGAAGGTCATGACCTTACCTTTTTCCCAACCTCGTTGGCTTCGCCCTAATTTTAGGGGCCCACAAAAGCTAAAAAAACCCGTTTCATAAAAAAACTGAATCAGATTTTTTGTATTTTATATGAAATTAGCTTTGTTATATGGCAATTAGTGCCAACGTCAACAATAGTTTCATAGCCGAAATAGGCACATTGGCAGAATTATTCTGCCAATGTCGTGATGAATCAGAGTGCCACAAGGATATTTTGGCTCCTGAATTGATGGAGGGGGGGGTGGGGGGGTGGGGGGGGGGCGTTGATAGTTAACACTACGAGGTAAACACTTGTGAAAATGTCATACAAATTGTATTGACAAAACAAGATGGTGGGGTTTCAAATAACGTCTTTTTAACCCTTCGTGTGCCGCCGGAACGTACATCCACGCGAGACACAGTGGCTTTTTAATTGTTTTTGTAAATACGGCATCTTCTTTTTCAATCGGTCCCGCATAGTTGAGAATCGTTGTCACTGGACCCCTGTAAGCGCACAATTATCTGTCTCCATCGACTCCGGTCCAATGTTGCCATCAACACCTACTGAAATTTGCTTGAGGAAGTAGCTTCTTTTACTTGGCTGGGCAATCGTGTTGGTGACCGGTCTCGTGCTCTCTTTCCTTCGGTATTGCCAACAATAATCAGCTTTTCGAGGCTGCTATCTACCCTTCGGATTATGTGGCCGAAATAGGTCAAAATACGAAGTAGGCAAACTGTAGAGAATTGGGTCTTAAATCGGGGAAAGGACGGACACATTCGTGCGTTTGGTTGTCCATAGTATTGGGTGCATCTTTTTATAGCACCACATTTCGATTGCGTCTATCCTCTGTCTTTCTCTAGCTCGGATTGTCCACGTCTCAACTCCATAAAGAAAAATCGGGAAAACTAGTACTCTGACCAACCGGGCTTTGCTTTTATAACTTACATTTATACCACGAATTATACGAAAGGTTACGAAAGGTTAGTGTATAATACATACGAATCACTGAAACCATTTTGTGTTTTTCAGCACCTCACTTGACGTCATTAGGCATCATTAAAAACTTAAAACAACACAGAAATTGCTTTCCACTTATGCACCCACGTCAGAGTTCAAATACTTCATATTAAATCTTCAAGAACACGCAAAAGGTGAGTAAATTAAAGTTTATTGACAGTTGAACTTTCGTCTTTTAATTTCCACATAAAAATCTTTTTTTTTTTTGGGTGGGATATCATCAAATAACTTTCTCGTTCTGGGCGGAGCGGGAGGGCGTGTCAGACTTTTACTGACTAAAACCCACCCGTGTTCTTTCAGTTGCCTGTGCCAGGGCCACGGAAACTCTTTCAAACAACCCTCGATCCTGGCGGGCATTGGCTCTAGCAGACCCCATCAGTTAGTGCTGACATCTCTTTGAGGTGCGCGTGGCACACAACGTTCCGTCAACCCGGGCCTGGTCTTTACTGGACGGCGAGCTACGCATTGCTCGCCGGCTGCAAGACCGCGCCTACCGTGGCCGGGAATCGGCTCTCAATTCCTGACGCCCATGGTGTCTCCTGCGGCGACTAGGGGCATGAGGGCGCAAAGATTGCCTCACACTCACGCGTTCCACCTTCTCCTTCGCGAGCATTACTGCTTGGCAGAAGGAGGTGACGGCTTGTACTCTCGCTCCGTATCATGGCCTGGAACAGGGCCGGACGCGAAAAATCGTCACCGTCAACTTATAAACCTAAGGGGATGTTCATTAATTACATGAGGCGTTTAGAGGGGGGAGGGGCTCGAGCCGAATCTTACCCAGATCGGGTAAGATTCGGCTCGACCCCCGGGGGTGAGGGAGGGTCTCGGCAAATAACACGTATTTTTTTTTCATGAAGCTGTAAAATTGCGATATAACTGGGTAATTATTATAAAAAAAATATTATAAAAGTAACTTAGCAAATTATGTTTATTTCAATAAATCCAACGCAATCAAGCATGGACTAACGTATTTACACTAAAAATACGCATTTTGAAAAATCTCAAGTAATGGCGTGGGCGAGGGAGGGGTTCAAGGTAAATCTCAAGACATCTCACCAAGGGGGGTGGGAGGGTTGAAAACTAGCTGATCCGAAGACGTTGTCCTATTCAGATTTCAATAATTCACACAAAAATCCTGTAGAAAAAACGCAAGATTTAGTGCAGTTTTTCCAGTGATAGCTACATTGTTAAGACCGCCATTTTGTTACGTAAACACCTCGGGCAGCGTTCGCTGCTTTGAGTGAGTGGTTTCGTGACACGTATATTATATACATATATATATATTTTGAAAAGTACAACAGCTTACATACGAGCATTGCAAGTTAAATAAAAGAAAAAAAGAAAGAAAAAAAGGATGTTCAGTTTTCCCGTATTTGAATTTATTCCTGGAAATTTTTCTAATTTTTCTTTCCCTAAAAATCTAATACGGACCATTACAAACATGAAGAAAGTTGGACAAGATTAGAGATTTTAGAAAAAAAGAAAATGTAAGAGTTTAAAAATTTGACCACACCTTTCTTATACACGCTCTATTTATACTAACTTAGGTGTGAATAAAAAGCATTTATCTATACGTATATCGTAAAGTTTTGTCAAAATAGTACCCTAATAACAGATTTTATGCATGTACAACTCAAAAATAATTAAAATTTTTTATTAAGATACAGATATCTTAACAACATAATGTTATAAAATAACTTTTTTTTCTATTAAAGTACACTTCGGATCGATCAAGGAGTTTTCAATTCGATTTTTATCATTGTATATGCGCGGTTGACTGATGATAGCTCCGTAACCATAGTAACATAATCGACGTTGCTATGGTTTGGTAGCCAAAAACCAAAGAACTTTGGATTTTTTTTTTTAAATTTAAATGGGTTGCATGAGTGTAGATAGTGTATGAAACTGTAAATAACTAGGTATTAAAACACTCATGTGATACTTATAAAAACCTCACCCATCGTGTTTTAATATCCCTAATTATGCAACAGTTTCATAAACTACACATGCTATTATTTTAAGTACCAAAACTGCTGGACCAACAAAAGCATGTAAATTTTTTAAACAAACATTTCCAAACTATGTGTTCAGTTTGGTTTCGAATTACTAACTATGGCAGTTCTAGTTTCCATGATAATATTAAAGAACAAAATTATATCTACCTATTCGAAAACTAGAACAATATTTTAACACATTTATATAGCATTTTAACAGGATTATGTGTTTTACGTTTAATAAAATACGATTTTTAAAATAGAAGTAATCACTTGCAATAGTCGTCAAAAACAAATGAAAAAATTGCTTGTCTGATTTAATAGGTCAATTTAGGTCATTCCAGTTTCACCTTAAGCTTGCTTACACGTTTATTTTGTTTATTTTTGGCAACTAAACTTATTCAATTTTTTCAAGTCTCATATAGAGTTAGTATTAGTAACATTGTCATAAAACGTAAGTGCTAGTAAACAACACGATTTCATGGCACTTGTAGCTGACAGCAGTGAATTACATATGGACAGTCCACTCTATCAGCAATCATTTTCAGATCCCTGTTAGGGCTGGCTATCACTCGAGCCACGCATTTATTATTATTTCTGTACGACGATAAAAATAATATTACATTTATGAGATGTAAAAAAAAAAACTAAGGCACTTGATATAAGCAATATGTTTTACCAATATTCTGTTACGTACCAACGCTTGCTCATTGGGACGGAAACAGATGGGACATTATTCAAATATTTTATCTTATATTTACAGCAGCAATCACATGCAGCGGCTCCTATAAATATGTAAGGCACTTAAGACGATATATTGACGTCTCGAATCCTAAGGTTTCGCGTAACGGCCTACAAATTGCTCGTAGTTCACTGTTACTTACGTGATCCGGTTTTTAAATGAATATCGAGGAGCAAATCGATGAAATCTGTTAGAAAGTTAAGCGATAGGTTACATAGATTTTTGGTCCTTTTCAACTGAGTGAAATGATCCTGAAATAATGCCTGAAAGTATATTGAATGAATGCGAATATATTGGTAGGTTTTTCTGGTTCGTAAATGAGTCTGATGTACAAATAGGATATAAAGAGGTCAGAAATCCAAACTAACTATCAAACTCCGATCCTGCATGGAGTATTGCAGCCACCTTTGGGATGACTCAGCTAAATACCAACTTGCTGCATTTGACTCGGTGGAACGCAGTGCTAAGAGGCTTATTGGCGACGTAAAACTGGTGGATGCCTAGCTGCACAGCTTGGCTCATCGCCGGAAGGTTGCCTGATTGCCGGTCTTCTACAAATTGTACTTTGGTGAGTTTTCCCAAGAACTCCACGACCACATTCCACCGGCCCCCTTCAACCATGGGATATCAAGACGCACTGCAAGTTACCATCCGCACCTTGTTGCTATTCCACCAATGGGGCCGGCCGGTAAAAGCTAATCATAGATGGCGCTGCCATAGGTAGTGCCCTTGTCATAGGTTTGACCGTATTTTTGCTTGCAACAGTGTTTTTATTTTTACGTTTTATGAATTAAAACATATGAAAATAGTGCCTTTAATGATGAATTACACATGGCGAGTCAGTGAGTTAATTAGAGAAAAGTTGAAGAAACCCGGCGCCTCTTTACGAGGAAGGAAAACTGATTTGATCGAAAGGTAAGGTGCACCGTTTGGATTCGCTTCTTTAACATAGTATTTACTAATTATATAAATATAATATATACAAATTTACTAATTCATTGTCAGTTAACAACAGCTCTGTAGAGAACAATCTTAAAATATGTGATACTATCTTTTGCCAGCGGCTTCGCCCGCGTGGAAGTTGGAATTTATCCCACGGGAACCGTATATTTTTCCGGAATAAAAAGTAGCCTATGTGCTATTCCAGACTATAATCTATCTCTGTGCTAAATTTCATCCAGATCCGTTCAGCCGTTCTGGCGTTATTGTGTAACATCCAAACATCTTCACAAACTTTCACATTTATAATATTAGTAGGATTTGTGTTGCTCACGATATGTTTTAGTTATCCATGAATCAGCTGATGCGGATTCTAAATCTTGTCACACACGAATTTCTATATTTGCAAAGACTTTAGCAACAGTACATTCCTCATGATGACCCTGCAGCGGTACAACATCACCTAGCCTTTGTAACGTTGATGGTTTTTCTTGAAACAAACTTTTTCTGCAATTTCGAGCTCTAAGACGTCCTTCTCTGGATAAAGCCTGTTTTGAAACAGGCTTTTCTTCCATGGGAACATAGAAGGAATAGCACTTTAAAAAAATGTGTAGATGTTCTACTCCTGTAAAATAAATAAAACAAATACTTTTAAGGCGAACCACTTAAGTAGCAAGATTATTAAAACATTATTCAGACATCGGACCTTAAGAGAATATTATTTACTGAATTTTTTGTAGTCACTCTCCTTAAAATGTTTTCTACGTAACCTTGATTGGCGTTTAGGTATAAAATTAACACGTCTTATTAGTTTCAGTCACAGTTTTTTGATTTTAGAGTCCTTTGAAAAATATTGGTTTCCCGTCTCCGAACAATTGGGTACGCTACACCGCATCATTTCAATAAAATAAATAAAAAATATATATTAATAGTACAAAAACACCACTGTTTTGGGAGCGATCTACGCTAGCGCCATTTTGACAGTTGCCAGCCCAATTCGCACTAAGCGTTTCCAAATGTCATTCATAATGCGCACAACCAACGAGTGGAACTCTCTACCTGCGTCTGTGTTTTCGAACGCATACAACCCTTATCTCATCAAAGTGAGGCTTCTTCTGGGTAAGCTCACTCCATCATCGACTTTGTCTCTGTCACCTCCGACCTAAACTAGAATCAAAAGCAAACCCATCTCTATTAAAAAAAAAAAAAAAAAAACTAGGTACAGTGAATGTTCGAACTGCACAAGGAGAATGGTTAAACTAATAAATGATAGCAGGTAACGCAATAAAGGAATTAATTATATTTGACAGGCCAATTGGCGTGGTTGGTTAAGATACCACCTATCATGCCGCAGGTCGTGGGTTCGATTCCCATCCAGGACAAACATTTGTGTGCATGAACATGTCTGTTTGTTCTGATTCTGGGTGTAATTATCTACATAAGTATGAATTTACAAAAAAAAAAGTAGTATATGTAGTATATCAGTTATCTGGTTTCTATAGTACAAGCTCTGCTTAGTTTGGGATCAGATTGGCCGTGTGTGAATAATGTCCCAGGTTATTATTATTATTTCCTTTATTCAATTTTTTACATATAAGTTATATTTTTAAATATTAGAATTAAAAAAAAAAACATTTAAAAATATAAAAAATAGAAATCCACCGGCATGGGGAACAGGGTCCAAGCTACCGGTGGTTAGGGCCTCAGAGACAGGAACCTCCTCACAATACGCGCCGTATCAAGGAGGACTGCCTTCTGAATCAAGCCCTTCACCCAGCCACCCAACGAGAGCCTCTTGAGATGTTGGTCGAGGCTCTTAGCGATAAGGCCATTGACTGTAACGACTATCGGCACAATGATTGCCGAGTCCACATTCCACATAGCGACAACCTCGTGGGCTAAGTCGAGATACTTCAATTGTTTCTCCTTCTCAGCCTTCACGAGGTTCTCGTCATGCGGGATAGTGACATCGATTATCATCGTGCGGCGCACTGATCGATCTATTACCACTATATCAGGCTTATTGGCTACAATAGTCCTGTCAGTGATAATAGATCGATCCCAGTATAACGTGACATGGTCATTCTCGAGAACTGGGTCGGGCACATACCTGTAATACGGTACCTCAGAGTCCACAAGGCCGTATTTCAGAGCAAGTTGCTGATGGATAATCCTGGCCACTTGGTTATGCCTGTGCAAATACTCGCCGTTAGCTAAACGAGAACACCCAGAAGTAATATGTCTGATAGACTCACCGGGACAATGGCATGCCCGACATATGTCGATCGTCCCGTCTTTCATTATATACTTCCGGTAGTTATTCGTTAGCATAACTTCATCCATAATCGCACAGACTTATTATTATTATTATTATCTAATGAATATTTGAAACAATCGCGCACTCCTATCTTAACGTCTCTTTTCGACTGACCTAAGTCCTAAAACAAAAACTTGGACTACCTTTTTTATTCAAAAGGTAGTTCCATATTTGCTTGAGCGACAGAATGTCAGACAGTAAAATATAAGGTTGCCCATTGCATGAAACCTTTCATGTTCCCTACTCGGTCTACGGTGTAGAAAGTGGCCATACGTATTAACTTAGTTTCTTGACCTACGTGATTAAAGTAGTATTTTACCTATTTTTATTAACTATTTAAAATAAAACAAATCTGAAAATTATGTTAAAAAATTGTATCAATATCTACCCATATGTGGGTACTTTGGGTCTCCAAACTTGCCGTTAGCGATGGACAGTGTGAACGATGATACGGCTAGAAAGAGGGTGACTACCGAAATGACGCCTAATTAGAAAAGTATGGAAGAAGAAGACATGTTGCGTCGACCCCAAATAAATTGTGAGGGCACGAGAAGGATGATATACCTATAAGTACAGTAATCCCCAATGTTTTTGGCCGGACTGAAGTGAGCGCGACCGCCATCTTGCGCCATCTTGCGCTGGTGTTTCCCAACGGCACAGATTAATACAGATGGGACGCTCTGCAGTTTAGGTATGAAGCTACAAATACGCGGCAGGCGGGCCTATCTCACTGGGTCAATTCAGTAGGACTGCCATGGTCAGAAGGTATAAGAGTTATGCGTTAGAAAGGCAGGCAACTTTTAGGTGAATATAACTGTAGGTAATAAGCGTTGTGTGACCTAGATTGCACTTTATTGTATCGTAGCAAGAGTCGCTTTTTATTTAAATGATTTGGCGGAGTGTCCCATCTGTATTAATCTGTGCCAACGGATAAAATCATTTCATTTACGTTCTGCGCATCGGCTCGCGCCTACGTTGAACTTGACCAAAATTAAACTTGACATTGGCTAAATGCACAAACCGTGTTTATTAATAAAATTAAATATAATTAAAAAAAAAAAAAAAACTTGACCAAAAACCAATCTTTTTGGTCAAGGTCAACATAAGTAATTTACTGTTACTTACGTACAGTAGTCTAGTGCTAGTAAATTGTAAATAAAGTGTTAGTAAATTAATCAAAGAGTATTTTCATTGTTCTTCCTGTCGTATTGATGATTCCTTTTTATAAATTCTAAATAAGCTTCGAACAGGATTCGGCAACTTCGACAGCGTTAGCGTTGGCCTCGCACATGTCTTCTATTAGTGCATGTGTTTTTGCACAGAGCACGACAAAAGGTGAGGTATCGTTTGTGATGTGGCTCCAGTATTTTCTTTTCAATTACTCTCTTACAAACTAATCAATTACTTTTCGATTCCATTGAAGTATGTTTCTCACTATTCGCCATTTTTCTCAGAAGTAATGTTTCGTGACTACTTTCTATACAGCAAACAAACTGGAACTTTACTTTAGGAAATAGGTATAAGAAAAACTGTTTGGCCGTATAAATGCTACAGAATCTTTCAATAATGCGAGTTCGACACGCACTTGGTCAATTTTTATTCTTTTATATTTGGTACAATGGACTGAAATGAGAATATTATGTTTGTTGCTATAAATACATTTTCAGTTGCCTATTGAAATGAGGTGTATTTTATTATTTTTGTATCAACAGCTGTATGTTATAATTGTGTAGCCAAAAATAACATATAATACTTAATTGTCTACATTTAAAATAAAGGGACGTAAAATTTTGGTTGGATAATTTCAGTACCCCACAGCTATTATTATAGCTTAGCATAAGTAGCTCTGTGTTTGGTTCGTTTTAAAGGGTTCACTAATTAAGTGATCGTGATAAATATTGCAATGACTTCTAACGTAGCTCGAGGCCGACAAAAGGACATGATCACGTGAGTTACATACCCATTTAGATTAGGTAAGAGTTTAACGAGCTACAATAATATTGTATTAGCTATATTATAGCTAAGATATTAAAATCTATACATCTATACAAATAAATAAAATTGGAGTATCTGTTTGCAATGTCAAAAGAACATCTTTTTACTAAATGCATATGAAAGTATATCCGGCTCGAAGGACGAATATGTGCGGGGTGCTAGTTTGCAGGTAATAAATATTAAAGCACTGATTGGATTTGGATTTAAAGAGTTTATTAAATGTTCTTCATGTAAAATGTTATGTTAAATATTATGAATGCACCCGATCCGTGAGATCTCTGGTCATGCACTGATGTTACAGTATAATGATTGTTGTAAACTACTGTGTTAGCAGGTGTTCAGTTGCTTAGACCGAACAGTACTTATAACAGAAACACATTTCTAAGTTTTTTTTTTTCTGTCTGTCTGTTTGTTCCGGCTAATCTCCAAAAGGGCGACACCGATTTTGACAGGACTTTCACATTCAGATAACTGATGTTTATAAGGAGTAACTTAAGCTACTATTATTTTAGAAAAAAAAAAATAAGGTTCCACGCAAAAATAATTAAAACCCATGAAAGTGTGAAGAAAATTCGATTCAAATAGGGAAGTATGGAAATCCACGCGGACGAAACCGCGGGCAACAGCTACTAATAACATAATTTCAGGATACATGAAATTCAAACTTTCCGACGGACTATTAAAAATCATATCATAAGCGTTGATATTCCAAACATGTTACGACCAATACCTAAACACAAGGAAACGGTTCGCAATAAAAACTTCAGTTTATTCAGAAACTTTCACAGTTTCCCTATACTGAAAAATCTCGGGTCAAACGCCAAGAAACAGCGGAATCATATTTTAGAGGGTTGTAAAATTTCTTGAGTTGAATTTTATGTGTCGTCAAAAGTACACGCGTAACGGAGTTTTTAGAAATTTTTATTTAACGTCGACGCAGTTGTCTGTTGAAATTTTAGCAACAAACGTATTTTAAAAGGTGGAGTGTACCGTTGTTGATTTGATTTTACTAACACATTTTGGGACGAATTTCTTTAATGCCACACCACCACTTTAGGTAACCACAAAACAATTAAAAATGGTCTATTACGCATTAGTTGAGTCAAACTAAGATACAGCATACTTTTCTGGGTGGGAAGTTATGATTACAATACGCAAAAAGCTTTTGTAATTCAGAAAAGAGCAGTCAGAACAATAGCTAGAATTAAACAGCAAGAATCATGCAAGCCTCATTATAATGACTTAAAGATTTTGACAGTCCCAAGCTTGTACATTTTGGTCCTACTTAGACACTTATCTAAATATATCTTTGAATATGAGACTGAAGATGAAAGGCAAAAAAGGGAGAGTACTCGTACAAGAAGAAAAGATCTCAAGACAAGAAGAGAAGCAAGTGCCTCACCTGAACGTTGCAAAGCAGAGCGTCTACCACAATTCATTAAAAATGTTCAATAAACTGCAGACAGAAATAAAAAGTCTAGTGTATACAAGTGGGTTTCAGAATAATCTAAAACGGTTCTTGTTAGATAAGTGTCTTTATTCTATTGATGAATTATAAAATTTAGACAATGTAAGTCGAGTAACCTAATTTTATTGACTAGAAATGAACATTTTATTGAATTTTATGAATTGACTTGTGACGTTAATTTAAATATTTCTTATTCTTTTATTTTGTTTAATTCTTATTACTATTATGATCTTAATGTAATTTGGATAATTTTAATGATTTGATGCCTAAACAATACTAAATTGAATGATTTGATGATTTATGATTTAACGACATGCATGATGTTACTTATATATTTAGTTATAGATATTCAGACACGATGTGAAAATCGTTATTGAATAAATGAATTGAATTGAATTGAATTGAACACAGCTTGCGGTATGAGTAAACTGTTCGAAATCGTAATAGTTTTATTTGTGATGGGTTTGCTCTTGACTCTAGTCTAGGTCAGAGGTGACAGAGACAAAGTCGACGATGGAGTGAGCTTACCTAGAAGAAGCCTGTTCACTGTCACTTTGAAGAGATTAGAGTTGTATGCGTTCGGAAACACAGACGCAGTAGGTAGTGAGTTCCATTCCTTTGCTGTGCGCATTATAAAAGACATTTGGAAGCGCTTAGTGCGAATTGGTAGAATAGCAACTAGGTAGGGACTGCCAGTGCATCTAGATGTCCGATGGTAGAAGGGGGCCGGTGGAATGAGGTCGTGGAGTTCTTGAGCACACTCACCAAAGTACAATTTGTAGAAGACCGACAAGCAGGCAACCTTGCGGCGATGAACCAAGCTATGAAGCTTGGCATCCACCAGTATTACGTCGCCATTGAGTTTTAGTTTGTTAGTAGGTAGCCATCTAGTATAAGTTTTTAGTTTCTAAAAAACTTATACTAGATGGCTCTGTTTTAGTACATAGTATACAGCGAAAGGAATTTCGTTCCAATCGGGTGTCCCACTTCACCTATCGACTTTTTTTTTACTAGGTATTGTTTTATTGTATTCTGTACTTTGATATCAGCCTATGGGGTAATTGCGTAACACACAATGACAATGCCTTCCATGTTGACAGTTCAATAACATTCATCGTCATAATTGTTGAACAGATATATTTTTCAAACATTCGCAATTTACCTCAAAATCTTTCAGATTGTGATTGAAAGTCAGTTTTGCAATTAGGATACCGGTGTATCAACACTTTCGGTCATCATTAAGTGATTGTTTTAGGAGCCGGTCAGCAAAAAGCCTCAACCATTTAAAAATAATTTTAGTCTGAAAGTAACCGCAACCGGTTTTGTCACCCTTGTCTAAAAGACTTCGTCGCAATACAACGGTAGCCACTTACATTTTTTTACGATAACGTCATTATATCTTTAATGTAGGTACTTTTGTAAAAAGTAATGGGAAGATATAAAAATATTTTTGTATGATGAGCACATTATTTTAAGATTAGTGTTTATAGCAAATTCAGGCTGTCAAGTCGGGCGCAGATTTACAGGAGTTTTATTTTCGAAATATTCTAATACCTAGTTTATTTTATAGTAGTCTCTTCTGTTTTTATATGATTTTATATAATGACAGTTCTAAGGGTTCAGTAGTCAACAGTCTATCAGTGTCTGTTTGTCAGCGGCTTAGCTCAGAGACTCATAGTACTAGAAAGCTGTAATTTGGCATGGGTGTTAATCACGCTGACAAAGTAGTAAAATAAAATTTGAAAAAAAAAATTAAATATACTTTAGGTACCTTGCTTGCACGTAGAGTGGTGACGATACTTTTTTTTTCTTTCGTCTATATCATGGTGTGGGGTATGATTGAATAGGCCGTACAAAAATATTGCGAGTCTGTGTAAACCATTTTTCGATTCAGGGTAATTTCGTAATACTAAATTTTAAAGTGCTAATTTTTGTTAGTCATTGTCTCCCCCTGCCAGCTAAATGGTTGTTTTCGGATATGTGAAAAAATTCACGTCAGAAGTATATATAACGAAGATAAAAGGAAAACTATCACACCGCCCCGACCCTTTCTCGAGCCAGCCCTTGCCGCTGAGCTTGTAACTATAAATTCGTCCCATAATAATAATAATCCAATCCAGCCTGTGCCCTGCTGTCCTCCCCACAGCGATGCTTTAAGCGGAGGCTCGTACCCCAAAGGGAGTGCCCTTAGCGACTAGTCACTTTGTTTATAAGATTTTTGTCCTGACTGGAGAGGCCTTAATTTATTGAGGCAACCACAGGCAAGACCGTTTGAGCAGCCTAGGTTGACCTGCGAGATGCTATTAAAAAAACCGGCCAATTGCGTTCTGAATCACGCAAAATGAATGGTTCCGTAGTGTGATAAATTTATCTCAAAAACAAATTTAACATACATTGATATTCGTCACAGTCAATTCTCCAACTGCAAATTTAAGTATGTAATCGCAAATAATGCGATAAAACTCCAAAAAAAAAAGAAAGAACGATTAAAAACTTAACATTGTAGTTGAAAACATGGTTTTCAACTACAATGTTAAGTTTGTTTTTGGGATAAATTCTTTTCAACTACGGAACCCTTTTTTATGCGTGGTCCGACACGCACTTGGCCAGTTTTTTATTTTATTTCACGGTCTTTTCTTGTATTGTTTTACTTCCCATTAGGCTTATAGTCAGTACAAATTATTAAAAGTGGAAATAAATACATCAAGTCGACTTACTAAAAGTTTTACGAAAAAATGCGTCTGTAAATCATAATCTAGCTTGACATTGGTGCCGATTCTCTTGTTCAATACCTAAACTAAAATTAGAGAATCGCTGTCTTTTACTAATAGGCAGCGCGAGAAAAGGACGGCTATAGGTATGAACTAAGTTAGAGATGTCAAACTAGTTTGCGCATTGCGCTTTACCGTGTTTATAGTCATTCATTAGTCGGAATTTGTATGGAAATATTAGTTCCAACTAAATTTGACAGCTCTAATTTACGTCCGTCTCTTTCTTGTTTTGATAGAGAGAAAAAGTTAGCAATACCTTAAATTAAGTTTAGTTTGTGTACAACAGAATCGGCACCATTATCTGTTTCTCTTTCTTTCTTCTACCTAAATGTATATTTAAATTACACCGATAATTTTACATGTACGTATTGTATAAAGCAGGGATCACCAATTAATTTTAGTGGAGGTCCGTTTTTTTTTTTAATTGTCAAAACTGTCATGACCCGTTTACTAGACGATTACTAGCAATCAAGATTAAAAATACGAATTAAGAAATAAAATGAAAAGAAACATTTTTTTATAAAGTAATAAAACAAAAACAACATAGAAAGTGATTATCAAAGTAAAAAAAAAATACTTTGAAGTGAAGTGTGGAGTAAAGTTCGTGCAAGCTAAAATTCTAATTATTAATTTTAAAAAGCGGATGACGGACCGCCAATTGGTGACTCCTGTTCTAAGGTACTGCTATGAAGATTGTTAAGCCTAATCACACAAAAGTCTATATTGAAATAGTTGAAAGCTATTACGATTAAGAACTTTATCCAATCCCTGACAAAATATTCGCTTATTACATAGAAATTAAGGCTTTTATGCAGACTAAGGAGTGATTTGAAAATGTAATAACATTTTCCTTGAATAATCCAAGCTAAAAAATGCAATGTGCATCCTAAATACAGTTTTGCGTGACTCCAAATTGCTTGTACGTTTATTAGAGTTGCAATGGTATTTGCAGAATTATAAGGATACGAAATTATTATGCAATTTTATTTTGGTTTCATTATATGAATTGGGAAACCAGGTTAGAGATATGAAATACAAGCGTTTCTGAGGATGAATTGGATTTATTTGTAATTAAGGAACGAATCTGGGTTTAAAAATAAACTGAACTGGTCATTTAGTCTTTTAAATTTAAAAGAAGACTGGTCGTTGTTCATCATCATCTGCCTAGCCTTTTCCCAAAGATGTTGGGGTCAACTTCCAGCCTAACCGCATGCAGGTAAATAGCAGTATTTTACATGGAGCGACTGCCTATCTGACCTCCACAAACCAGTTACTGAGTAATACGATACCCCTTGGTAAGACTGGTTGTCAGATTTTCGGGCTTCTGACGACCCGTAACGGCGGCTCCACGAATGACAGCTAGGACCAACGGCTTAACGCGCTTTTCGAGGCACGGAAGAGTCTTGGTATAAAAGGTCATCCATGGACCAACCGCGGCAAGCGTAGCTTAACCTGATCGATCGTCCCGTGCGGCTGTAATTACTAAGCCAGAAGTTTATTAAGAGACAGAGTCGGCAAAAAACTTATACCTATGTTATGTAAAAAGTATTTGATTTTTTTAATACTATCAAACGCCGATAATTTTCCAATTCGAAGAGAAACGTATAAATGTATACAAAATAGCCAATTTCGAAAATCTGATCAGTAACCGATCACCTATAAAAAGCAAAAAAAAAACAAAACATATAAGGAAAGAATAACATGGGAACGAAATACGAGACTTAATATTTACACACCGTAATTTGAAGTCAAAGTTACAGTATGTTTGCTGGCCGAATTGACCGCGCGTACGATCACGCAAAGCATCGCTTAAGATTTCTTCAGCATTCGTTTCGTTCGGAAATAGATGTGGCTTTGAAAACAACCTAACCTATACCGCAGTGTACTGTAAATACCACATTTTGATCTTAAAACTATAATGAAATACCAAAAAATACGACTTTAAGTATACTATAAACCTGGAATTCTAGTCCTTTGAAAATTTTTGCATTGGTAAAATCCAGAACATTTTTAATATCACGCAGTCGTGCTATTGCGGTCGCCCACTTTGTGGCCACCTCCTAAAAAACTGTATTTTTACCGCACATTTATGGAATTCCTTTGACATGGCATCCGACCATTACTTCGTAGTTGATTGCTACGAATTCGTAGAGGGGCTACGGCGTAGCGCTACGTGCGTAAACGTTGCTTTTGTTTTTTTATAGGAAATAGATTAAGTTTGGTTTGTCCAGAATGTAAGATGATCCTTTAAATATTTTTGAATTCTTAGAAGTTTTAAAGGTTTTTCTGAGATTTAAGCTCTGGCCATACTGAGGCTAGCCCCGTGGGACGCGGGACGAGACTACACGAGTCGACTGATGTAATGATTAAGAAGTCGCACGGCTATTTGCGGCAGCAGTGTAAACACCTCCATGCAACTTAGTTGACACGAACGGCACGAGCGATTCAGTTTGACTAGACCTTTAACTCCATGACTGTCGGGCGCACACCAAGGGTGCGTAAGAATTTTTTTTGAAATCTTTACATAATTTGTATATAAACGTATATCTTATATAAATAAACATTTTTAAAAAATCATCATATGGCGACCGCAGGCTTACAGTAGTTGTTAACCTATGGAGTTCGGCTGACACTCGACATGACCTTCACATGACCTTGAAAGAAAGAAAGAAAGAAGAACATTTTATTTGGGACACGCACAGGAAATACGAACAGTAAAAAAGAGCATAGGAAACTAACCAAATTATCATTAAAAAAACAAAATTAACAAAATATTAAATCTCTTGATCCCATGAGAATGTACTTGGACTTAACTGGG
The DNA here is from genome assembly GCA_948252095.1 of Dicycla oo. Classification (NCBI taxonomy): domain Eukaryota; kingdom Metazoa; phylum Arthropoda; class Insecta; order Lepidoptera; family Noctuidae; genus Dicycla; species Dicycla oo. The sequence continues at coordinate 26,651,334 of OX411715.1, read as the reverse complement.
TTCAGAACCAGAAAATTTCTTTAGGATTTCAACCACGCTGAAATCCTATATAAATCCTCAATCATTCTTTTTACAGCTTCAGCAGAATGCTGAGGGTGGAATGAGAGATACATCTGAAGATCGTCAGTGGAACTTGGTGTTGATCAGACAATTGGTGATGTCGGCACTGTAAAGAATGAAGAGAAGAGGGCCCAGGATCGATCCCTACGGAGCACTGGCCTGGGACTAGAGGACATGTATGGGGATTTTCAGATGCTTGAGGTGAACAATACAGATACAGTATTATTTTCTTCAAAAATTAGGCTCATGGTTCTTTTGACCACACTGCTCTTTTAACTTTTTTTATTTAGCTTCCAAATTCAAATTCAAATATTTTTATTTGTAGAACATGTGTAAACAAGAAAAACGAGCGGGCCTTACAGTAGTCGCATATGATGTGTAACACCTGACACAGTGCCAACGTTAGCACAACGCCATATAATGACAGATTTGGGGCATTTTTTCAAAATGCAACATCGGTTATCCCCATCAACCCCCACAACAAGTTATTTATGCACAGATGACGACACCGTCGATAAAAATAGAATTAATGACTAAAAAATTAATTAGATATGAATTTCATTACCTAATGATTTTATTATAATTATTTTTATATGTATGTAGATTATAAAAGCTGCGTACTAATTACGATAACACAGTGAATTATTGATTTGATAATGATTGTAAAATTGTCTTGTTAGGTCACAAATACTGTGACTGCTCCTTGCGTTTGCGCTTGTTCGTAGTTTTCGTCTCATTTTTAGAAGCGCCTCTTCACAATCGGAGATCAAAAATTTTCGTCCCCTTTATCATCCTCTTTAGGATTATTTTTGTGACAAAAAGTAGTCTAACTACCAACTTATAAAATGTACTTGGAAAAGTAAAAATGTACAAATTCCATTGCAAAATTACTTATTCGACAACGCACTTGGCCGGTTTTTATTATGTAGATTGTGTAGAACGTAATGTAAAGTGGAATACCTAAGTTGTGTTAACATCGTCTACACATTATTGTGTTATCGTAATAAAGTATTTTTTGGAGATTATGTGTGTGAATTCTATATATTGTAATAAAGTTTTAAGGTTATATGAGTGAAAATTATAAAAAGGAAAACATGACAACACTGCGTCTTATGGTCAATATTATTTGCTTATGTTATATAAACAGTTAGGTAAACTCATAAAAGAGACAATAAGTATAATCTATACCATGATAATGGCTAAAAATTGCCAATTTCTCAGATTTTCGGAAGGCCTACCCTAAAATCATAGCACCGCGCGCGCTATTTAGTCAAATCAAAAAGGAACTTCTCAAAAAGGCTTCCTGTTACACACTTCCGTCCCTTTTCACGAAATCACTCCCACAGATTGCAGGAAAGCGAGAGGAAAGATATTACACATAAAAAATACAGATATCAATGTTAATAAAATGAACGCTATGTCTTGCCGTCAACAGCGCACAAATATTCCAATTATAATTTCTGTTTAATTAGTAAAAAAATGAAACAAAACATTCATAATTAATTAATTAATCTAAATTGTAACAATTCAAAATTAATAATAAAAAATATTCTTTATCACACTTTGCTTTGTTTTGTTTATTTATCATTGTTTTAGTTTTTACCGTTTTTAGCCGTACCGATTAAAAATATTCTATTATTCTAACCAAGTTCTTACTAAGTTCGTTATACCTACATATTATTCTTGATTGTTATCCCTCGTATCAACTTAGATAATATTCTGCCAAGGCTTTTTGGCATGCATTCAGGTTGTATATTTGAACCCAAGCATGGCTTAACTGGTTGATTTTATGTCTAACTTTGAACTAAACACGATGTTAAACTACAGCAAAAGTTTATTAGTATTAATGGGTTTATTTAGGTTTTTTTTCTTACAATATTTATTTGTTATTGCAACAGGTCAAGGAGGTAACTTACACTGGTCTTCTATTAATGAATTAAACACTTAAAAATCGGTTACTTAAATCCATATTAAATTATCTATACTAAAATGATAGAGAGGTAAAATTTGGGAGGTTGTATGTAAGGGGTAATCTCCGGAACCTCTCATCCGATTCCGAAAATTCTTTCACTAATGGGAAACAGAAGCTAGTGTTTTATTAAACTTATGCCAAGCTCTAACGCAAAAGTTGCATGTTCACGCGGCTATCTTTTTGGTTAGGACACAGCCTTAGTTGCAAGTCTTGCAGAAATAAACGATGCCGGTTATACATACATTGCTGATATATACGAGACTTATACCCAGTTACATCAACTATATATATATAATATATATAGAGTTGATCCTCTATATGTAATATCTAGCAGATGTTATTGAGACTCCAGGCTGTTACTGAATAGTTCCAGATGGAAAAACACTTTGCCCAACCCGGGAATCAAACCCAGGACATCATGCTTTGTAATAGCGCTTACAACCACTAGACCAACGATGTAGTCGACCAACGAGTCTGGTTGCTTGCCTGGTTAATGGCAGTAAGCTCGCCCTATTACATGGGACTTAACTGGCGAAATGTGGGTGTACACGCCTGCCTAACTCTTTGGAGAATACAGGGGTGGTACTATGATATATTATGTTATAATTATTGAGAATCTCATACAAATTAAATTTCGCCTAAGAATTCATCTGCACGCTTAGCATTACGCATTCTATTTATATTCTACTGTAGAATAGAAATCGCTGGTCTACCCTTCTCGAAATCTCTTCTTCCCAAGCACGAGGTCACACTTCGACTCGGGTTTCTTCGTAGAGTTGGGTTTTTTTGTAGAGTGACTTTTCCATACCAACGGCCGTTGCTATGGAAAAGTCACTGTCTACGAAAAAAACTGAGTCTACCAGTGATATGTATTACTACCCAATTTTACCGTATTTTTTTGTTTCGTTCTCAAACAAATATAATATGAAGCAAAGTGTTTTCACCGAATCATTCTTCAATGAAAAGACGCAAATGGTCTAATTGTTATGTCTGTAGATTTAGATCTCCACTGATATACTGCACAGATTTATTTCACTCAACATGTTAATTTCAGCCTATTATATGATAAAAGCAACAAAGCACCGCCTAAAGTTACTCGCCTTAACTTAAAAAAAAAAAAACAACTACAAAATCTTTATCTAGGTCCTTTTTTATGTAGAATATTTAGGAAGAAAGTTTTCTCTCCCAAACTGTCAAAATCGGAGAACAATTGTGTGTCTTGCTTGACGTGGTATTTTTTATATGATATTGAAGACACTTCTCTTCACATTTGATTTTGTAATCGCCATGCTAAAGACTAAAGACAGTAGAAAATTTTCTACAAGGAAACGTCATTTTTGTCACGCGTCATTTTGCCGTCGTTTTGGAAACGCTTCTCTACGGTTCTCGTGCTAAGCCTGCTTGTAGACAGTGCCCATCCAGACAAAGTGAAACAGGGCCTGCACATTTGCTTAAAAACTTATTTCCTCAAATTCAAATTATTGACATCATAATCACTCTATTTTATTATTGTTTCAATTGTTGTAATCTAAAAGGTTGCTACTGCACTAATGGTAAAATGAAGAATCTACACAAGAAATAAAGTTCCTGTATACTACGCATCATGTGAAGTTAGCTGCAAATTAGGTTTTCGCATTGAGTGACTAGACAAAAAGAGAATGTAATGTACTATGTGTGTAACTGCAGGAAGAAAGTAAAGAAGACCTCTGTGAATTAACCACGAAAACAACTAGCGTCTTAGATATTTCCTTGCAATGCCAGGAAATCAAAGATATTTAACGCATAAATAAGTAAATAATATTAATCCATGACCTAACCAGCTTTGTCATATATCATATGAATAAAAATAAAAAGGTCATTACTATATTTCTAGATTTCGCAAAAGCGCTCGTCATTGTTCCCGTTTGCACATTCTTGATCAAACTTGAGAAAATAGGCGGCAGGGGGGCTACAACTGGATCTTTTCCAAAGCTACCTCTCCAATCGTTCGCAAAAAGTTAGGATCGACCGTTAAAACAGTGACGAGCTTTCAATTTACTATGGAGTACCACAAGGAAACATTTTGGGCCCTACTATTTTCTTAATCTTCATTAATCACCTGTGTGATCTCAATATCGGTAATGCCAAGTTAATATCCTTTGCAGATGACACAGCAATAACCTTCATCGCGGATTCCTCGTCACAGCTAGAGCATCAAGCTCAGCTTGGCTTTGACGTGGCATTAAATTGGCTTAGTTCCCACACACTAACCCTTAATGCCTCCAAAACCAAATTTCTGACTTACTCTAACACCTCGGTCTCTCAACCAAAGACTCCATTTTTTATCAAAGCTCACACTAGTCATCCACTAATTCAGGGTTCAAACTGTCAATGCCTCTTCTGTTGCACAGTACCTCTGTTGAAAGCATTAGATACCTGGGAATAGTCTTGGACAGGAATCTCAATTTTAAGTCTGATATTGGTCTGCTAGCTGGACGGGTTCGCAAACTGATATACATCATCTCCAGCATATTGTCAATCCCATTATAATACGTAACGTCTATTTAGCGCTTTGCCTATCCATTGTAACATATTGCATTTCTTGTTGGGGTGGCGCAGCTAAAACCTCCCTCAAGCCGCTAGAAGTAGCACATAAGGCCATATTAAATGTAGCCAAATTCCGTCCTATTCTGTTTCCAACTGATCAACTATGACTGCGAAGTGCTAAATGTTTGGCAACACTTCATACACAGTCCTTCTACGACACCGCAACACCCCATACCGAATAATAGAAAAGGCATATGACGAAACTGAAAAGATCTTAACATAGGTTACATAGGTGATGAACATGGACACACACACCCAATCACGCACACACACATACACAAACACATGTTTGTCTTAAATTATTTTATTTTAACGATAGTAAAACGTATATTTAAATTTTAATTGTCTAACTCAATTCTCCGAAATTGTAACTTTAACAATAATATCAGACGCACTATGTAACTTTTACGTCATTGTACCTAAGGGACCGGACTGCTTATCCTTAACACAGGTTTCCATAACCTAGCTAAGAGAGCAGTGCTCACCCACTTCTTTGTTGAAATTATTTTGTTAAACAGTATTTTTACGTGTAATCTACAATCCTTTGTTTTGAGTAAATAAATAAATAAAAATAAATAAATAAATGTGCATTTAGAGCGTTCATTTTTATTTCACCTTTTGTCTGGGATGATTGGGACATTTTAAACTTTTTTGTTCACATAAAAATTAAACTACTGGTTCATGAAGACGATCTACCAATCTCCCTGAAGCGAAAACTCATCGATATGTGTTTCTGCCCATCCTAACCTAATGTGCTCAGACCTGGTCACTCACCGAGTTCCAAAAATTCCGCCTTAGGGTTTGCCAAAGGGTAATAAAGCTCAGCATTCTGGGCGTTGAACGAAATGACAGAATACAAAACACCACACTGAGCTCCAAAACAGGGATCCTAGACGTAGGCAAAAAGGCTGCCAAGCTAAAATAGGATTGGGCGGGTCATGTCAGTCGCATGCATAGTGACCGCTGGGCAACAGTCTCCACACGGTGGGTGCTTAAGAATGCTTGGCATCGCCGAGGCCGGCCCAGGAAGAGGTGGCCGTGGAAAAAGGATGCTTGGAAGGATTAGGGGAGGCCTAGGTCAGCAGTGGGGAAAAAAATAAATAAACATAAAGTACATTTACAAAATTGCTAATTTTTTTCGCGATTTCAGGGTTGGGTTTGTTCGGGTCATTTTCAGACCATACTCGCCACAAATGCGTCTCCGCTGCAAAGAAAATCCCTATTACATTTTGGCAAGGTTTTAAAAGATACAATAGTTTCAATCGTCCAAATCAGTGGATAACCGACACTATCACCACGAAAACATAAAAACTGCCCTAAATTGTTATTTATTCCTGTAATTACCTACGTTAGAATATTATCTCGGTCATTGACCTGGTGAAATACTCACGCAATCACTCGCTGTAATGACTCGAGGGAAAATATTCAGGATTACTGTTTATATGATTGCTTCGTTCATCTAGTGGTCATAAGCGCCACTGCTGAGCATGAGGTCCTGGTTTCGATTCCTGAGTCTAGCAAAGTGTTATTGGGTTGATCCATCTAGAATTTCTCAGCAGCTTGGTGTCAGGATTTGTACTCGCCCCCAATTACATCGGACTTAATAAAAACAACTTTTTTACAAAAAAACAACCGACTTCCAAAAAAACACCACAAAGTTAAAAATAACTTTAGTTTCAGAAGTCGGTGTCTTTGGGTCTGTATTTAAGTTTTTTTCCACCGAATTCCGAAATTAAAGTTATTTTTCACTTTGTAGTGTTGTGTTTGGAAGTCGGTTGTTTTTTTTTTTTAATTTAATGTTTATTATTTTTCACTTTTTAGTGCGTCAATGTATAATTTACAATACGAGTAGTCAACTGCTCATCACCTTTTAGAATATATTGCTTTTCCCGAAGCAGGGACGTTAATTGTTGAGGAGTTCTCCTGGTGCTTACCAGGAGAACTAGAGCTGATGCAGAATTCACCATCAGCTCCACTTATTGCATTGCGACGCGCATAAATTGCTTAGCAACCATTATTAAAGTATCTAATCGAATCGCAACTCGTGAAATCCTAACTTTAATATTATAAAATGCGAAAGTAAGTTTGCTTGTTTGTTATCTTTTCACGCCTAAACCACTGAACCAATCGTCCTAAAATTTTGCATATAGTTGTTACTTGTAAAGAAACGGACATAGGGTACCTTTCATCCCGAAGAAAAGTACTGTTCTCGAGGAAAATAAAAATAACATTCTTATGATAATAGATCCACGTGTAGGCGCCACGTGTCTTTCGAATCATGATTTAATTATATTGTTGATTTGGATGAAATTTGGCACATGGGTAGACTATGACGTGGATAAGAACATAGGTTACTTTTGATCCCGGTAGTACGTTCCTGTGGGATAATTTCTGACAGCCACACGAGCGAAACCGCGGGTAAAAGGTAGTACTTATTACTGAGTAGTTCCGCTGGCCATTTGTTATCTTCATTATCAGCTTCATCTCATCATATAGTGCTTTTTAAGAGCAAATGCATGAGTTACTACTTAAAATACCCAAATCGCCATAGGTGTACCTCATATATAACATAGGCTGCCATATTTGAAGAGTTCCGTCGATTTCTCAAGGATTCCATCATCAGATGACCTGATGACAACAGGACCAACTAGAATGTATACCCTTTCAAACAAAAAAAGAATTTTCCAAATCTGCCCAGCCGTATTTGAGTAACCGCGTAACATACATACACAAAAAATATACAGTTGAATTGAGAACCTAGTCCTTTTTGTAGTCGGTTATACATAACTGGTGACATATAGATAATTTATAAAGGGTGTCCCAAAATGAACGCAAGATTTGATTTAAATAGAAAACACAGTTTTTAGTCTTTTGATTGTTATTTTTTTATTGAATCATAAAGTACATAGGATAGGATTATTTCTGTAGGTGAAAGCTAAAGGACCTTAAGTCCATTTTTATTTTTACAGCCTTAAGGAACATTATTTGTCAAAAAATATCCCAATATAATATCTTAATAAACCTTCATAATCATAATTTGTTTCTACAAAGATACACTATTTACTTTTTATACACGGTCGATTTTAATATCTGATTTCGGGTACCTATAGACATCTTTAATAAGCTCTACTGAATAATTTATAAAATGTGACTTAAGGTCCTTTAGCTTTCACCTACAGATTTATGGAATAACACATCGTGCAAATGGCCTCCACGGCTATGCATGCACATACGCACTCGTTTGTCGAAAATTGAGGTTCCTGGATTGTCACTGACACTCTCACGCACTGCTTCGATATTTACATTTGAACGGCTTGTTTTTGGACGACCAGTGTGTTTGGCGTCTCCAACGGATCCAGTCTCTCTGAATTTTTCAATTAATGTCTTCACAGTTGACGAAGTCAAAACATTATTCCGACCATATTTTGCGGCAGCCAAGCTTTCATTGTTTTTGAAATATTGTTCAATAATGAAGACACGTTGTTCTATCGTGTAACGCTCCATCTTTACTAACCCTAATCTGTCAGTTAACCAATTGTTTTTTTTTTTTTTATTAGGGTTGCCAACACTTTACTGCACAAATGGAGACAAATTCAAATCTTGCGTTAATTTTGGGACACCCATTATATATAGCTACTATAGGTACACCTCTGCCTTTCCCCTCGAGAATACAGGCGTCATATTATGTTATATTGTTTTCAATTTTGTGGCGTTCATTAGCCGTTTTGAATTTGTTTTCTTCTTATATTCTTGTGACATTATTTTCGTTTGAATTGTTTTGGTTGCCATCATCATCATTATTTCTCTTTCTGGGTTTATTATGGAAGTTTAAATAGGACTATTAAATACCACTTACGTTTGGGACATTTATAGCTTGACCTTTACAAAGGTGAACTTTAATTGTTTAGCGGACGCTAAACGAGTTATGACGTATAGACGTCAAGCGCCCGCGTGTTAAGTTAAGTCGTAGTGTTTTCCGAATGAAAATAGTATGTTATTTTGGTCTTGCGTCTAGATCTAGCCTAAAGGTAATTTTATTTGGCTTTCTAAAGCTAATGACCGCAGTTTCAGTAGACTGTCCGTTCACACAGACCGGCTCGGAGAGGAGAGTACTTTTTTATCGCGTTTACAAAGTGTTTGGGTCATTGAAATAATGTTGATTTTCATTTGACTTCTTCTTTAAATTCGAATGCTTAAGAGCCGATCTAACGTGCTCAGTGTAAAACAATAATCGACCTTATTTCAATGACCCAAAACTTTTTTTTAAATGCGATAAAAATGTACTATCTTCTCTGTGTTAACACGACACGTATAAAACAGCAGCTTCTCATAAGCTTTTTGAGCTAAATGCACGCAAATCGAAATTAATGACATACTTATTTCCTTTATACGTTATGCCATGGCAAAGATAAGAAATGCTTAAAATTACACAGCCCATTTTACGCTCTTCTGATAATGAGATGAGATTAAGATATTCCTAGTAAAATCTACCACAGAAGTTCCTATGTTTCCAGGAACTAGTACTTACGTTGACTTACATAAGCTCAAAATTATGTTTCCAACCACTGCTCAAACTTTTCACTACCACGATTTTCACCCAAATAAGATATAGCATGCACTGCACTGGTTTTAACAGGGGTTAAAGAAGCCTTTAAGCAAAGCTTACTGACTAATGGGTACCTATACAACATGGATGATTAATATGCGAGTTTGTTTATTACGCTTTCACGCTAAAATGGCTGAACGGATTTGATTGAAATTTGGCACATGGGTAGACCATGGTCTGGATTAGGACACAGGATACTTTTTATCCCGGTAGTACGTTCCTGTGGGAAAACTTCCAAACTCCACCCGGGCGAAGCCGCGGGCAAAAGGCATGAGGCATTGTTGCTAGATCAGAGGATTTTTTTTTTTTTTTATATATAAGAAAGCATGCATATCATTATCGACGTATAAATCCAAGCTATTGCAAAGTAAGATGGCCGTACTTGAAACAAACGACATCACAAAATGTCATGGAGGCACTATCATAGGACCGGAGAAAGCGAGTAAAGTCGGAGACCTATGCCCAGAAATGGAATATTGATTACTTACCTCACTCAAAACACTCCTAATTTTGTGTTAGAGGATACCAGTAACAACACCTTCCCGCATAATATAAACGAGCCCTTATATCTACTAAGCGTAAAAACGCAATTTAAATAACTACATAGATTTCCCGATTGGGCATTATTTAGTACACAGACCGAGTTGGCTTTCATGTAATAAAAGATCAAATCGAACACACTTCAAAGAACAGATAAATGGAATCCAAAACATCTTGAACTGTCAATCGATAAAGATTTATAAAGGATGTGTGTGTATGGTGTTTTGAGCCTTATTGCTTTCGTAATAAGGTTGTAAGCGCTCGGTGATTTGCGGTAGGTTTTGTTAGGCTTGCGACACGCGAGCGTCGAGTTGTTGAATTATGTTTTGTTGTTGTTAAGATGGTGAAAGGTCTAGCGTAGCGTAGTATGGGACGCCCACCAGCTAGATGGACCGACGACCTTCAAAAGGTGGCTGGGTCAGACTGGATGTGGAAGGAGGAGGACAGGGTATTGCGGTGCAGCCTGAGAGAGGCCTATGTCCAGCAGTCGACTGTGATTGGCTGAGTTGATTGATATCTATCATAAAAAATCGTTTCTAGCTTTGAAAAATACTTTTTTGTCATAATTCATAAATAATATTACAAAAACAATTAATTTACCCAGTATTTTTTTAAACTGGTTTGCTAAGATTATTTCTTTTTTTTTTTTATCTAGCGGCTAGTCTTTTTCTACCACGTCGAAGTAACCAATATTCTAACTACCCATATGACTGATTAGTTACAAACATGCTCTATCAATGTCACTACAACAAAATTGGAAAGGAAGCATATCCGGCTACTAACAAAACTTTTTCAAGCTTTTCATAATAATATTTTCTATTCTTTTAACCTGTGGTAGGTAGTTTTTAAAACATATGTAAACACGACTATTATGATAGTTACCGATACGAAATTATACGTAGTAATCGCAATAAATTATGAATTCGGTCAGCAGTAATAATAACCATTAGTAATCATAGCAATTCATTAAATAAAATAATCAAAGTAATAATTGCGTAAGTAACTAGAAACGGTATAAGATTGGATATTGACTTCTTACTAATATCCCTACTACTTTTTTTTTACTAAAACTAAAACTTGGTTGAGTTTTCTACAAAAAAAAAAAAAAAAAAAACATCCGTCTGCAGTGATCCTCATTCAAATTATTCAAATAGAAGACTTCGCTCGCCTCCGAGGCGCCCGCGGAGCATTCAACAAATAAGAACATTTACCCGATGAGGACTCTGTTAAGCACTGCAATCTGTTGTTTATGTTTACCCCCGCTTCTTTTGATTTCATATATGTTGACGTCACTAGGGAATTAGATGTGAGACGAAGTCTTATCTGTGTGCGGTAAGTGCACTGATGATTAGCTATCGGTAATAATACATAGTCAAAATCAAGTCAAGGCAATTATTTCACAGGAACTTTTGAATTTCAAGAAGTCGGTTAGTTAGTCAGAAAGTATATCATGCTAAACATAATTAAAGATTTATATTCAGGAGTGAACAAAATAAGGGATTCATATTCTTACGACTTCAGTATCTATCTATATATAATATTATTAAGTAAAGTCGCTTTTTGTGTCTGTATGTGTGACCGCGTTTTTCTTCTAAACTATGCACTGAATTTTGATGCAGCTTTCATGATCATTTATAGAATTAATTTCCAGAAGGTTTGTCTGTATAATATATTAATATTTAGCTTAGACATATCACAGGCATATCGATGTTTTGATATGTCGCCGCAACAGTGCGAAGCAGGGCCTGGTCACTAGTTTCATTATATTTTAATGAAATACTACCACCGTTTACTTAAATGAATCTACGATTGATTCTTTCTTAGCTTGATGAAAACATTGTATTTCTATTTACCAGGAATTCCATATTCGCCGAGAAACAGTAACCACTGCTACAACGAAATCCGTCTGACATTTAGTGGAATCAAATTTTCGTAGAATTCTTTTAGTTTACAGTTTGCTTTGTAAATAATTGCATGGGTTCTGACTAACATCACAATCTAGACACTTGTATATCTAGTCTCGTAGAACTCATTGGCATCATCTTCTTGCCATTATCTCATTTTAGGTATTTGGGGTCAGTGCTGCCTGTTCTGTAGTCATTATTGTAATTCCTGGGCTGAACTTACCTTTCTATATTCGTTGCAGCATATTATTTTCTTTTTTTTTAAATTAGTATCTAAATATCAACACACGTGTATCCGAGACTCAAATATAGAGAGAGCGAGCAGCATATTTTGTAAATCCATCGGTAGGAGCCTGCCTGCAATGGAGTGTGCCTACCAGGCCCTGGCAAAAGCATCTGTTGCTGGTCTTTGAGTGAACACGACCAAGACTAAATATTTTAGCGTGTTCAAGACTTACCTGCGAGCTGCCGTCCGATATTACCATTGACGTTAACACCTTTGCCTGAGTCAGCGAATTCGTGTATCTTGGCTTCTTAGTAATGGACAAAAATGATACATCTTCTGGGGTTAGCAGGGGAATAATGGCTGCCAATAAAAACTATTTTAGCCTGCTAAGCTATTTTCGGACTAAATTATTCTTAAGAAGCATTTAACTTCTCATCTATAAAAACTTACTGGCATACGCTTTGGAAATCTGAGTACTAAGCAAAGAAGACCAGAACTCTCTGTTACTATTCGAACGGAAAATCCTCAGGCGCATATTCAGCGCAGTGCTGGAAAACGAGCAATGGCGAACGCGAAACAACCATGAGCTATAAGTACGATATACGATATGCGTTGTACATCTGTACAACAAGACTAATATATGACGAGAATGAACAAAACCAGAACACCCAAACGTTTACTAGATAGTAAACTAGATGCCTGGAGAATTCAACGGTGGCCCAAGCTCAAATCTCTACACCATCGCGCCTACGTCTACGCCATCCAACCGATGGCGTAGACCAAGATTTAAGAACTCTTGGAGTGAGAAAAAGCCTGCAATAGGTCACGTTGGAGAAGTATACTTGACCAGGCTAAGGCCCACCCTCGGCTGTAAAGCCTTACATGATGATGTTGATATCGAAATATTAGTTCAAGAAAATTATTATAAACCAATCTCGCTAATCATGTCCAATAAACCCAGAATTGATCAAAGAAACCGTATTTAGCCATCGATTTGATGCCCAAAACTTGAAATTATCGACGTGGAAATGAAATCCCGTCTGATGATAAGGCTTCAAACCTTCAAACTGACAGGCTTACTTAATTAAAAATTAAATTTAGAAGCTCATCGCGCTGATAAATATCTTATAACGATTCGACGAAGAATCGAACAGTATAATGTATTTTCGACACGCGAGGTATATTGATTAAGGGACGGACGTCATCGGTAGAATATTATTTAAAGACGTATGTAAAACTGAAAGCTGTTCAGTCTAAAAAAACAAATAACGTTTCAAACAGTTTTATTCTTGAGATGGATACATAATATTACGTATTCCCCGAAGAGCCGAACATTCATTTTCGCACGTGTTTCGCCTGTTATGTTCAAGTCCCATGTAAATAATATGGGGCGAGCCAATTGTCATCATCACATTTTTTTTATATATTCAGATTTAATTACCCCATAGAATACAATAGCTCCTCTTAAAATAAATTAACGACCTTGCTTGTTAGTCAACAACTGTCCCTCCATGTTTTTCCTGCGGTTATCTTTAATGTCACCCAAGGGCTTAGCAAGGGAAGGGATGATTATATTTACCATACAACATTGCAAGCAATAAACAAGTTAAAAGTGAAGTTTAGATTAGCAACGAAACTTGCAGAAGTTGTCAGCCGCAAGCAATTCTTACCATGTAAACAATCGCGGCAAGGTCAATGCCGCAAGTTCTCTAAATAATAATTGCTTGAGGAGGTCAACTTTTGCTAGTTTGTGGTTTATATAAACTTCGCTATATATGTATGTATATGCCTTTAACTAACGCGCAAAAGCAAGTAGCCATTTTGACATTCACTAATCAGAAGTTGTTATGGCACAATGGCATGCAAGCCACTTGTATATTTTATTCAAGTAACAGGCACGTATATTTGCGGCTATATAGAACGTGGAGACGACAATAAATTAAACTGCGTTGAAATAAATTAAATGACGTTCCCAGTCTGCATACAAAAATTCAATCAAATATATTCAATAGTTTAGTCAGAATAGCTAGTCGGCTGATCGGTAAAATCAATAGTCGGCCCATATCTACTATTAATGTAGTTTCTTTGAAAAAAAAAATACTTTTTTAATTTCGATGTTAGGATTTATTTGATAGTTTAAAAATGCTTCTATGCATTATTATTTGTGGAGCTCCTGGCTAAATCATAACAAGGTCGATCGAAGGTTAAGCTAGGCTTGACGCGGTCGTTTCGTGGTTGGCTCCATAACATACCGAGACTCTTCCCTGCCTCAGAGAGAACGTTAAGCCGTTGGTCTCGGCTGTCATTTGTAGATCTTTGATAGTCGTTACGGGTCGTCAGAAACCCGAAAGACTGACAACCAGTCTTACCAAGGGGTATCATATTACCCTGTAACTGGGTTATGGAGATCAGATAGTCAGTCGTTCCATGTAAAATACAGGTATTCAGTTGTATCTGGTAAGACTGGAAGCCGACCCCAGCATAGTTGGGAAAAGGTTAAACAGATTGATTTTTGCATTATTATTTGCCAGTGTTTTATTTTATTGCTGTCTCCACCTTGTGTACTCTCAACTCCCAAGATAGACTTACCAAGAACAGAGTAGGCAACAAAGGCAATACTTTTAATAACCATAAATTTTAATGGTTATATACAACAAAGAGCTCATGAAATTTTTTTATTAGGTGATATAAAACATACTCAAGTTAATGGAACGTCGGTGTTTCAAATGGATTTGTTCAATTCGTGTCAAAGCCGCCATTTGTTATTTCTAGAATTATGATGTTGTGTACAAGTGTTGTAAAATGCTTTAGATTTGTTTTGTCGTTAGCGTTTCCTTTTTTTTTTCTGTGAGGTAATTTTTTTCACTTTGATTAATGTTGTAGTCTTTTTCTTGATTATGTTTGTTTTCTTTTCTACGTTGGTAAATAGTTCTAGCTAACAGTAAATACATTTTAGTAGGTTTATTGCATTATATTTTTTTGTATCACTGAACTATCAAATCATTTAACTATCAAATCTATACATACAAATCAATAAAATTGAAGTATCTGTTTGTAATGTCAAAATAACAGCTTTTTACTAAATGCATATGTTAGTATATACGGTACATAGAACAAAAATACTATATTTTTAATTTTGGTCTGTCTGTCGGTTTGTCTGTCTGTCTGTTTGTTCCGGCTAATCTCCGAAATGGCTAGACCAATTTTGACGGGACTTTAACTGACAAATAGCTGATGTTATAAGGAGTAATTTAGGCTAATTTTATTTTAGAAAAAGAATTAGGGTTCCGCACCAGAAAAATAAAACCCAAGACATTGCGAAAAATAAAGTGTCGGGGACGAGAGAGTTTTATTAAAATGTGGCTATTATTTTAGTATATCGTGTATCTTAGAAATCGCGGGGCCCAGCTTGTCCATAATAAGTTCCGTTTGCCTATGGTGACGACTAGGTACGATATCAAGATTCAGGTATCTAAGCAATTTAAGTTAATTATTATGAGTCATTTATTCTGCCTAAGCTTTTTCCAACTATGTTGGGGTCGGCTTCCAGTCTAACCGGATGCAGCTGAATAAAAATGAAAAAATACTGGATTTTACATGGAGTGACTGCCTATCTGACCTCCACAACCCAGTTACTGGGTAATACGATACCCCTTGGTAAGACTGGTTGTCAGACTTTCGGGCTTCTGACGACTAACGACTGTCAAAGATCCTCGAATGACAGCCGGGACCAACAGCTTAACGTGCTTTCCGAGGCACGGAGGAGTCTCGGTATGAAAAGGTCACCCATCCACGGACCAACCCCGGCAAGCTTAGCTTTAACCTGATGGATCGACCCGTGCGGCTGTTATTACTTAGCCACGAGCTCCTCGTTAATTATTATAACTAACTTATATCCTACGCATCGAACTTCAATGCTTCTAATGACTCGATCCCATTATCAGAGGGGCTATTACATTTTACGTGGCTTAATCCAGCGCACTTGTTCCGACAGACTCAGCAAGCGATTCTAGTCTTTATGCAAATGTAATTATGAGTGTCGGGTGACTATTGTCAGGGAGCGAGTAAAGGTAATCAGGTTACCCTTTTTCGAGTGAAAAAATTCTGAGAGAACAGTTTCGTGCTTCGGTTTTGGACGGGGAAATGAGTCTTCCGGACACGTATGCGGATGTATGATTACGATTGATAAGAGAATGACAGATTTGCAGTCATTTGTTTCATTTGTTACAGCTTAGTAATCAATTTTGACGATAAAAATAAAAATGTTTTTTTTCATTTATTTATTTTTCATTTGAGATGGGTTTGGTCGTGACTATAGTCATAGGTGACAGAGACAAAGTCTACGATGGAGTGAGCTTATCCAGAAGAAACCTGTTCACTCTAACTTTGAATAGATTCGGGTTGTAAGCGTTCGGGAACACAGACGCAGGTAGTGAGTTCCACTCTTTTGCCGTGCGCATTATGAAGGATGTTTGGAAGCGCTTAGTGCGAATTGGTGGAATGGCAACTAGGTATGGATGGTAACTTGCAGTGCATCTAGATGTTTGATGGTAGAAGGGGGCCGGTGGAATGTGGTTGTGGAGTTCCTGAGCACACTCACCGAAGTAGCAGGCAGGCAAATGTTGTTCGTTCCAGAGCGCGTCACATGAGAATGACTGAATCGATTTGCCTACTGTTTGAAAATATTCGTAAGAGTGCGAATTAGGTTTTTATTGAAAGACAAATTGAAAACGTTTTCCGCAAAATTTTATAATTCTATAAAAACTGAACGTCTTTTTTCTAAGGGATTTTGGTATGAATTGTTGAAATTTTAATAGCATAAAATTTGTCGGGTCATCTGGTATTTGACATACCATCATGGTGGGGTTTAACATACATAGGCATAAGTTTGGCCCAAATCGAGACAAATGTTTAGTGTCGTTAATCCACAAGACAGTTCCGCAACTACGCGTCAATATCGCCAACTTAATAGTTGGCTAATTTACCGTAGGAAAAACGACGTTCGGTTTTGTGGTCGCGATACGACGGGCAGTTAAAACATGCCATGAAGGCAATCGACACAGAATTATAAATAAACGTATTACAGAACAAATTAACAAATGATCGAGGAATTTTAAACAAAATGCTGTCAATTGATAATCTAAACATATTGCGGCTACGATAATATTCGATTTTAGATAAAATATATTCTTTGGAATGCTTTATAGGGCTTTATTACAATTTACAAGCTTCACTTTTCACCAAGAAACCCCATAACTGTTTATCCACAACGTATAAAAATACTCCCATTCTATTTTCCATTCCGTAAAATTAAATATGATAGTTTCACAAACTAACAAGGACAACCGAGCATGATATTTTAATATCCAATATCAATAATTCAAAACCACCCAATTGTTACCAAAATACTTTCTACAAAGCTGAGCTATTTCTGTAAATAAATAATAACCTAATGATCAATTTGATGAAAATAAACAATTTGAATTGGGAACATTCAAAGGCTAAAAACAGTTGACAGTCGAATGAACAATATTGACGAAGACACGAATAGAATCAATCGAAATTGATATTTGAATTTTCAAGATGTGTTAAATTAGAATTTTATTGTAATCAAAAATCAAAATCAAAAAATCAAAAGTCATTTATTCAAACTAGGCTGAGAATCAGCACTTTTTGAACGTCAAAATTACATAAGACAGTCCCCCAAAACGCCCGCCCTTCACCACTTCCTAGTGCTTTAGCTGGGGAGAAGAAGTGGCGCAACAAACTCCCCAGCAGCACAGCTGTCTGTTCAGTTAAAAAAAAAAAAAGATTCTATATAATACAAGTCGTGCGTGATAATACAAGTCGTGCGCCCGATGGTAGTTGCCCATGAGGCAAAAATTAAGACTTTCCATACAAACTTTCATCCCCATAAAAGGAATTATTGTGCAGTGTCAAGCTTCTAGATATAAACCAGTGATTTAGGCTGTTGTCGGTGTCAGTGAATAAATGAATTTAAGATTTTTATTTAAAATATCCTACATAATCAGCTTATAATGTTCCCACTGCTGGGAAACAGGCATCCTCTATGTGAGATGTAGCGGACCGTAATTCACCACGCGGGCCCAGTGCGGGTTTGTATATGTCATATGTCTTCGAATTTTCGGTTCTAGGACATGCCGGTTTCCTCAAGATGTTTTCCTTCACCATTTTGAGAGCAGTGTTGGTGCTGTAGGACTCTCATAGCACAGCATCACGCTGAGTGGAAGCCTTCTTGTCACAGTCATGACGAGCCAGCAACTGCCAACTTTTGTTTTGTGCTCGTGATTTGTATGTAGATCTATTTTGTTTCATTTATTTTTCTTTTTGTAAAACTCGAGTTAATTATCTTTTTGTATGCACGTGTTTCTGTGACAAATAAACTTATTTTTCTTTCTTTAAAAAAAATTGCACAAAGTAAAACGCCAGGCTTGGGTTTGCACGCACGACCTTGTAATTCGTAAGTTGGAGCCGATATCACCAGGCCACCATTGCTCTCCTTAAATAGATCATCTTTCTGATATCGTCTAATGATTTTGATTAAAAGAAAATGATTTAGTAATATATTTACTAAAGATAAATACAATAGTTGCAAATGCTTACTTCCCTCCAGAAATTATTCTGAAATTGGGGCCTTGAGCGTTTTTTAGGTAAGATACCTAGTTGTGATACTATCCTGATTGCCATCTCTCTAGTGTCTAGTTTAAGGATTTTCCAATCAACTTTTTGAAAGGTAATACTATTTTTATTAGGGACAAGTTCCCATTTCGTTGCTAAGCAAAAATGACGCCTCATTTTGTTTTCAGAATACTTTTTTGCAAGCATTTTGATTGAAAAATAACTTATTATTGGTTTCAAGTGGTATGTATATGTTATGTAGTTTTGGATTGCCCCGTTGGACTCGTCTTCGCAAGCACGACTGCTGAGTAGGGATGAAAATTGCCGAATGTTTCCGAAACTTACCAGGAAAGTTTCCAATATTCCCGGCAATATTCGGCAATATTGCCGGAAAGTTGCCAGATTACATAGGGTTTTTCAAATGTCATTTTCAACGTTTATGCGCTCATGGGGTTTTATATAATGGTGTAGTTATACGTAATACTAGTAAGCCTTTTTAATTAATTGTTTATTATAACTAATTTACTCGTACAATTATCCATGCATATATGTGAAGATAAAGTTAAACTATGACACTGGTAACTTCATGATAGCTGACCCCATAGTTTTTTAAGAATTTTACTTATACATTGTATAAAAAAAAGGAAGAGGGTATTGATACCAAATGAAATAAATATAAATTATACAACTGTGTAGTATATGATTTACATAGCACAAATCGTGAAGTCAAAAGAATTTTCAAAATTGGGTCAGTAGTTTTTGAGATAATCGCGAACATACAAACATACATACATTCTGATAGAATAAATAACCTCCTTTTTGAAGTCGGTTAAAACGTCAACTTGTTGTTGCTGATCAATTCGTCTTGCAAGGCTTGACCCTTTTATACATACAGACATGTATGTATATAAATGTATATACTTTCTTACATACATGTGAAGTTAAATTATAAGAACGTAGAAAAAAAAATTACGATATCTCTAAAATAGTTATGGTTTCATCACCAATGAACTATCATGGATAGCTTGTTTCTTTTCTTTAGTTTATCAGTAATAAAATAAATGTAAAAACTAAAATTTCGGTTGGATATTATAAACAAGGATAAAAACTACCACCCTGCAGACCGCAATTTTATCCTACTAAGCAATTATATTAGTAAAAGTTGGTTTCTATTTATACGTTTCTTGCCCAATGTTGCCGGGAAGTTTGGAAACATTCCCGGCAGTTTTGGCAACTTTGGCAATATTGCCGGCAAGTTTCATGGCTACTGCTGAGCGTGGGGTCCTGGATTCGATTCCCGAGTCGGGCAAAATTGTTATTGGGTTTTTCCATTAGGAATTTCTTAGTTTGGAAGTTGGTAGTGTGATCGCCCCCCCCCCCCCCCCGCTCCGTTCCTTGGAAAGTACGTTAAGCTTTGAGCCTAATCTTTCTCCGGTAGTGTCGGATTTCCGTCCCATTGGACTATGAGAGTGAGGGAAGAAAGAGTGCGTCTGTGTCTGCACACACACTTATGCACTATAATATCTCCTGCGCCGAAGGCTGGTCTCGACCCAGATTTGTCGCCATGCCCGAAATTCGGTCTGGACGACTATTATGTTGAGTAATTAAAGACAATGTGGAACACAACGTTAATTTAGCAAAGGAACTGGGTTCTTGATGCATAGTAAATTATTTGTGCAAAACAATGCCACCAATGCTATGGCTACCAATTAGCTAACGCAAATAGAAACGTACTACTAAACAGTTTCCTTAAACCAAAAGAAAAAGAAAACATCAAAAATTAACATCCCAATCCCATTAAATACAACATCAATTCCTTCAAAGATTGCAATAAATATTTAATAGCTACTCTTGAAAAATCACAAACCAGCTGAATCACCAGCGAATTTTTCCATTCGCTACTTTGTGAGAGAATTCAAATTATATGTAAATAAGGTACTCCCTATGTAGAGACATCAGTTGGTATTATGCTAATGTCGTAACGAGTCAACTCCGAGCGGTTAATCAAGCCATATTCGTATTGAGACGGTACAAAGTACCCTTTTGGATTCTGATACTAATATGTGTGGATGGGTTTATTTGGCGAGCGAAAAACGCGCCGTGTTCGGTTATCGAAACGTCGAAGGGAATTATTGTTGCGTTGCGCTCGCGGTGGAGGGTTAAATTCGGCGTAGTTTTAGATAAACCAGGTCGCACCCTTTATGTGACAATGTTATGATAAGGTTATGTGGGGCAAAATTATGTTAATTATGTGTGTTTATAGTGTGCAGTTACAGATGTTCTAAGTCACGAAGTCCGTTTGGCTATGAATGTTGTCAAGCGTGCACATGCACATTGTTTTTGTGTGCGTAACCTCGAGAGCGCTCAGTGTCGATCGGGACACTGTCCGGATCAGTAGTGTTTTTAGTTCGTGCCAAATTGTTTTACGGAGTAAGGTCAGCATGGCAACAAAACGAAGAAGAGTTGTCCATAGTGAGGTAATATTTATTTATACGTTTTCAATTAAAATTTTATATAAAGATACTTAATATAGCAATAGAAGTATTTATAAAATGAATGTTTTTTTTGTGTTATTAAATGTTTATATTTCGAAACATGATAGCTAGTGTTTATCATTTTCTGCGAGAAGAATATGAATTTACAAAATTATTCATGGAACCCAACTGTGATTTGCCTCATTTACGAGACATTACACGGCGTACAGCTGAAGCTACGGGTGTTAGCCAAAAAACAGTTCAAAGATTATTAAAAGAAGAGAAGGAATTGCCATCCACTTCATCAAAATTCACTTCACCTTTGAAGAAAAGGAGAAAGCGAGATAATAAAGTGGAAATAGATAATTTTACAGCCGATGTGGTTCGCAGTACTGTACAAGATTTCCATATTGTGAATAAAGAAATTCCAACATTAGCTAAGTTAAGAACAGCATTGAATAAAAAAATCGGAATCGAAGGTTGTTTAGAAACTGTTCGCAAGTTACTATTGAAATTAGGTTACAAGTGGCGCAAAACAGAGAACAACCGTAAAGTCTTGACGGAGCGTCATGATATACAAATGTGGTGTTTAAAATATTTAAAAAAGATAACAGAGTACCGCTCTCAAAGTCGGCCCATTGTCTACACCGATGAGAGCTACGTCCTTTCGAAACACGTGCGAAACAACACCTGGGCAAAAAAAAAGGAAAGCACTCCGTTTTAAAAAAAAAATAGCACAGACACTCGCTTTATTTTAGTGCACGCGGGAACCAAGGATGGTTTTATTGAAAATGCTTCTTTGGTTTATAAGGCCAACTCAACAGCTGGTGATTATCATTCAAATATGAGCTATGATAACTATGTAAAGTGGCTAAATGAAAAATTACTACCCAATTTACTTCCGCGCTCTGTCATTGTCTTAGACAATGCATCGTATCACAACACACGGGCTGAACGACTACCGACGCAATGGCTCAGGGATAAGGGTATAGCATTTGATGAATCTCTTCTTAAATTGGAATTGTACGATATAATAAAGAACTACAAAGCCCAACACGTAATCTACAAGATTGACGATTTTATAAAGAGCAAGGGTTTTGATGTCTTACGCCTTCCCCCCTATCACCCAGAATTAAATGCGATCGAAAATATTTCGGGGATCGTTAAAAATTACGTCGCATCTAAAAATATCGAGCAAAACATGACGAATACGGAAAGACATCAATGAAAGTTTGGGCCAAGTTAGCAGTGAAACGTGGCAGAAAACTTGTGATCATGTTGAAAAAATTGATAAAGATTACTTGAAATATTTTGATCTAGATTTTTAATTGATAATCAATGTACAAGATGATTCTGACGACAGCAAAACGGAATCGGAAATCGAAAATTTATCTGATAGTGTTTGAAAATACTGAATAGTCCTACTTGTAACGTTTCCATTCTGTAATACCAATGCTTAATTAAATGCCTACATCTTCTTAATATTTTAGTATTTATTGCAACCTAATCTAATTTATTTACAAAAAGTATATACTTTTAAAACCAAAATTTTATTTCGATTATTAAATCTCGACTTGAATATATTATGTTGGGGAAAAAGTCTTTTCGCATTATAGTATGTATGAACTTGTAATAAAATCTCTTTGGCTATACTATTTGTATCTGGCTGGTTTTGGTATCATTGAAAGTTTAAATTTTAAAGAACATAATTCCAAATTCAAATTAGGAAAATGTGTGATTTTCATTTGTTTTTCGTACCGTCAAGATGAGTGAATATATTGAAGAAATTCGATACGTTTTAAAATTTTACTACAAAAAGGTAAAAATGCAACGCAAGCCGCGAAAAAAATTTGCGATATTTATGGACCTAGTGTAGTGTCTGTGAGAGCGTTTTCAATCCGGAAATTTTGATGTCAAAGATGCACGTCGCTCTGGTTGCCCTATTACGGATAAAATGGATGCCATTTTTGAAAAAGTGGAGCAAGATCGGCATATCAGTAGTTACGACGTAGCTGAAGAACTGGAAATTGACCACAAAACAGTTTTGGCGCATTTGAAAAAACTGGGTACACAAAAAAGCTCGACATTTGGGTACCTCACGAGCTCACTGAAAGAAACCTAATGAACCGTGTACTCATTTGTGATTCTTTATTACGACGTAATGAAACCGAACCATTTTTGAAGAAGCTGATAACTGGTGATGAAAAGTGGATCACGTATGACAAGAACGTGCGAAAAAGGTCGTGGTCAAAGGCCGGTCAGGCTTCACAGACTGTGGCGAAGCCCGGGCTAACTCGCAACAAGGTGATGCTGTGTGTGTGGTGGGATTGGAAGGGCATTATTCATTATGAGCTGTTACCACCAGGCAGGACCATCGATTCTGAACTCTACTGCGAAAACTGATGAGATTAAAGCAAGAAGTTGAGAGAAAGCGGCCGGAATTAATCAACAGAAGGGGTGTGGTTTTT
Organism: Dicycla oo; assembly: GCA_948252095.1. NCBI lineage: Eukaryota > Metazoa > Arthropoda > Insecta > Lepidoptera > Noctuidae > Dicycla > Dicycla oo. The sequence goes on along the minus strand of OX411715.1, from coordinate 26,627,859 downwards.
CATCATGATAACGCTAGACCTCACACATCTTTAGCCACTCAGCAAAAATTAAGAGATTTTGGCTGGGAGGTGTTAATGCATCCGCCGTATAGCCTGACCTTGCACCTTCAGATTTGCACCTGTTTCGGTATCTTCAGAATTCTTTAGGCAGTGTCAGGTTAACATCACGAGAGGACTGCCAAAACCACTTGTCGCGGTATTTTGACCAGAAGTCCCAAAATTTCTATAGCAATGGGATCATGTCCCTACCTACAAGATGGCAAAAAGTTATCGAACAAAATGGTACCTACATACTTTAGTTAAATGTAAATAAACTATATTAAAAAAAGTTTTGAATTTTCTTAAAAAATGCGAAGAAACTTTTTCCCCAACCTATTATATCAAATTGGAATGCTTGTAATTAATGAAAATTGTATTAAAGTAAGTGGTTTTATTTATGTTTCGTGCTAACAATAAACACACCATGCATTTTGAACCATAAAACATATAGGTCATCGCTTGTTTTTTTTTTTTTACTAGAGTCATTTCTTTGAAAGTGTAACTAAAAATTGTTTTGTTATTTTTTACAACCAATTTTGAAAATGATAACAAGTCATACTTTCAAACGAAACGTACAGACGCCAGCACATCAAGCTACTACAATCTGTCAGATTTCTTTAATACAATTTCGACTTTATTGCTAAAGCATTAGGTTCAAGGTTGATTGGGAAAATCTGACAGTTTCGGGTAGGTTGACCTGCTGGCGTCTGTACATTACAATAAAGCCCTACTCACTAGCATTCTAAGAAACATTCAACGGTCACAAAATTCCAAGAAGCTGCGATCCAAATCGGTTTTGTTTACAAGATTGCCGCGGGTGGGGCGCTCAACGGTTTTCCCCGCGCGCGGGTGAGCACAGCGGTTCAGCACAGCGGATAGAAATGTCTATTTACTAAGATTTTCTAGTTTAATTCTTATTGATAGCAGTTTTGAAAACATATTGCTGGAAGGAAGTCATTACACCTGTATATCATTATCAACACCTTCAATAAGTATTGCTTAGGGACTACTCACACTTATTCAGCTCTATTCAGATTATGCCCATAGAAAACAATAATTTTGTATGGAGACGTGTACGCATCCGTACAGCTTTCCGCGTCTATTCAGATTTCGCGGCAAACAAGTATAAAATGAGGACAAATGTGTTATTATCATACGAGTGCTATAGATAGAGTTCAGCGCTGTTCTGGCGCATTCAGCGTCGGACGCGGCGCAACAGAGCTGTACACAGATGGTTCGCGACTCCTTGTCGACAAGTTGCGAACTGCATAGTTCCTGCATAGATTTGATTTATGATTATGTAATCATTATGCACGCAAGGATTGAGAGAGTTCGGACGTCTTTTAAAGTAATTATAATTATTTTATTTTTACGAAATAAAAGCGTTAGAAGCGTTTCAGTGGGGATAACACGTTATGACGGCTTTTCTCATTCTTACGACGCTGTACGCAGCTGATAGAAGCAGAACTGTATAAGTGTGACCAAAATCGTTTAGCGAGACGCGAATGGAGCTGGATAAGTGTGAGTAGTCCATAATTATTAAAAGCGTAATGATGCTACTGGCATGAAACTCTGTATATAAACTAAATAGGGTATTCGCAAATTAGTAATATGCAGCGCGATATAATTGACACTTGAAGGTATTTAGGCTCAAAACTTTTCAGCCCTCTGGTAACAAAAATAGCACTTATGCGAAGGCCTTTTTGCAGGAAATCATAAATAATAAAAAAGTGTATGAATCTTTGTAAATATCCCATTAAACCATCACAATATATACAAGACTTGACCCAAAAATGGAGAACACCCATCCAAAGGCGACAGTTCTAAGAAATCACTTAAATATTTCATTATTCCACGACTTGAGCCTAATTAAAGAAGGTAAAACAATATAAGGCCCTTGTTCCCTAGGTGCGCGCGGCTTGAACGTGACCGGAATAAAGATAAAGATAAAAATAAAAGTAAATAATACAAAACCCTTGTACATTTGTCCGTTATGGGTTTTAGGGTCATGGGGCCTAGCTTGTGCCTTTTATGGTGGTAATTTATTAATGACCCCTATTGGCAATAATAATAATAATAAGCCACGAGGTTGTCGCTATGTGGTATGTGGACTCGGCAATCATTGTGCCGATAGTCGTTACTGTCAATGGCCTTATCACTAAGAGCCTCGACCAACATCTCAAGAGGCTCTCGTTGGGTAGCTGGGTGAAGGGCCTGATTCAGAAGGCAGTCCTCCTTGATACGGCGCGTATTGTGAGGAGGTTCCTGTCTCTGGGGCCCTAACCACCGGTAGCTTGGACCCTGCTCCCGCCACCGGCGGATCACTATTTATATTTTTAAATGATTTTTTTAAAGATTTTTTATAAAAATATTTAAAAATAAGTTTAAAAAATAAATAAAGGAGATAATAATAATAATATCCTGGGAAATTTCACACACGGTCATCCGATTCCAAACTAAGCAGAGCTTGTGCTATGGAAACCAGATAACTGATATACTACATATACTACTTTTTTTTTTTGTAATTACATACTTATATAGATAATTACACCCAGACTCAGGACAAACAGACATGTTCATGCACACAAATGTTTGTCCTGGATGGGAATCGAACAAAGAAATAAATATAATAAACAAACAAATCAAACAATTCATCAATATTCGCATTATCTGATATTAATATCTCCTATTAGATGCAAGATAGCCTTTGATATGGGGAAATGGAAGTAGAGCTTGTCCACTCTTAAATGGCACGCCACACTACCACATTTACCGTTGTGTACGTATACTTTAAGTACCTAGTTGGGCGCGTCATTTTAGAGTGGATAAGCTCATTAGAAAACTATAAATATTATGTACAAATACAAAATCGTTTATTGTCACAATCAGCTTTATTCTACATTAAGACGAGTTTGGAGCCTCCATTTAAGCAAACAATGCCTGTATTAGGAGACTCCGCTCTTACATAACATTGCCGTATTATACTTACTTATACTGTGTGATACTGTGTGAGTTACTATAAAAAATGTACTGTGATGTGGCAGAAGATTATTTATTAAATATTAAATTAAACTGATAATGGAAGTGACTAACATAACAGAATTTCATGTTGTTTTTGTAGGTGGAGTAATGTATGGTGCGGTGTGTGTGTTGTAGTGTAGTGTGGTGTGGTGTGGGTTGTTGTGTGTGGTGTGTGTGTGTGTGTGGTGTGTTGGGTGTAGTGTATTTATGTGATGAGTTTTGGCTTTGAATCTATCAAAGCCAAAACTCATCACATACGTATGATAATATCATATATTATATGTGATGAGTTTTGGCTACTCACTGTGTTCCAGAAGTGCCTCGGCTTCCTCGTAGGTAAGTGGTTTTATCCATTCTATTATACGTTTTTTTTTTGTTTATAGTCGTGCAAATTTTTATTATATACATACACATGTTTATTAATTCTGTCATACAGTTGTGCCGAATGTTTATTAAATTGCCTGCTTGCAAATCTAGTTTTAGTTTGAGGAATTTGTGAGTGGTAAAGTGGTATTAGCGCATACATTCATGCACATTCATGCATTCTTGTATGAGAGAATGGAGAGTAAAGAATTAGGATTATACATACATACATAAACTCAAATCGTTTTCCCATGCGGGTAAACTACTACGATCCTTAAATATATACTTACATAATTAGGATTATGTTTGTATAGTACTTTATTAAACTGTTGCATAATGAGGGGTAATAAACACGAGTGTGTGTTTAAAAAAAGAGTCGTAGGCGAGGTTAATTTGTTCTTGGGATAAATTCATCCCAACTACGGAACCCTTCATTGTGCGTAGTCCAACACGCACTTGGCCGTTTTTTAGTAAATATGTTTGATAGTATAATTAATTATTACAATGATTACCTACTATCACAGGCTTATTTAACTCAAGTGTATTAAATGTGACGTACATTGGGTCACACAGGGGACGTCACTATGTCATTTGAGGTAATTGCTGAAAATCAGCGCCATTGACGATAGGTTCGTTCGACGTCACGGCATTTTGCTGAGCAACGACCCGTTCTTGCACAGATGCGACGCACAGCTTCATTTGTTCTTCTTATTGTTGTTTATTTGTTATAAAAGTAGTTACTTCTCGACTCTGCAATTCGGCTTTTTGTTTTTGTTTTGTTTTTTTTTTGTTGTCATTTTCCAGTAGCGCAACACGGAGCCAATGTAAATTGTCTTTGTGGCCCCTAGCCTTGACATCCAGCAATGGACAAAATTGTCAACTTACAGACTGCTTGAATACGCGGCTTTTGCCTGCTTTGCATGAGTATAATTTATGTCTTATTTTTTTGTAATGTGCGTTTTTATTAATCGTGGGTTCGATTCCCATCCAGGACAAACATTTGTGTGCATGAACATGTCTGTTTGTCCTGAGTCTGGGTGTAATTATCTATATAAGTATGTATTTAAAAATAAAAAGTAGTATATGTAGTATATCAGTTATCTCGTTGCCATAGTACAAGCTCTGCTTAGTTTGGGACCAGATGACCGTGTGTGAAAATGTCCCAGGATATTATATTATTATTATATTTGTGCAGAATAAACATGTTGTCTTTCGTTCTTTCTACATACAAAGTTAATTTTAATGTAAAAATACCTCCATAAACTCTGGTTTTAGTAGTTATGTTTTATATGACTTTGAATCCTATTGATCAAACGAAGAAAAATAGCACGAAGATATATAAGTTATAGCTTCATCGTATCTTACGAGAAAACTAACCTTCTTTCGAAATTAAACTGTCGATTTATTTGCTCTGGCAGATGGATTGCTTGTCGGTAAGCCAATTGTCTAGCTTAACTTGATCCACCTCCTTGGGTGAACTCTCCGTTCTTATTACAAGTTTCTTATAGGGTAAGAGACACAGGGGAGCTCGAGTAAGACTGGTGAAGATACAGCACGTCAGTTTTGGCGAATCGTAGTCGGAAGTCCGAGGTCACGTGGCGCTCGCGGCGTATATCCGGTTACGAGTAGGGAGCGATTCCGTAAAGGGTGGGAATCATTCGAAATTGCTTGAAATTTCGATGTTTTGGGTAATATTATGGCGTATTTGGTTTCTTGTGGTATAACATTATAAGGATAGGGAGAAAAAGGTTGTTGACAAAATCCACTTATCTATATAATGAATAACTTATTAACGTACAAGTTAAACGTTATAACAATAACGTTTAACTTGTAACGTTGTGTGTGTGTTGGTCGGGTACATATTATATATATATAAATAATAATACTGGACTTCAATTAAACATGGTTTTAATATCGCCATTTATTATTACCACAGCATGCGGATTCACCATGGCTCGGGCGCCATCTTCCGCGATCATTCACTTGTCAATTAGTGACGTGACATACTCATAACATCCTCCTTATTAGAAAAGTTAAGTTATAATAATTTTATAGCTTGAGACAGTTTACAAAAATTGACTTAACTCTTAACAATAACTTTTGACAACAAAGACTGTTTAATTAACTGTATAACTAAAAATAAGGCAATTTGTTGAACTAAGGCTCTATCTATATAGGTATATTCTAGACTTAACTAACTTAATCAGCCCTTCACAGTCATTGTCTAAATGTTTGCTTAATAAAAATAATTATTAACTTTTATAAGTCTAACCGTCTTGGTGGTCTTATGACTCTTCCATACCTAGTGCGCATTTTAACAGGAGTTGTAAGCTCTTCAATAGATGGTGCTACTGTATGAGAATTAGGAGATGTCTTGATATTTGGACTTTTTTGTAACATATCTTGAGATACCGTTTGAGGTGACTGTGGAGGCTTCAAAATATGCTGTCTGTTTCTCCTTCCTATAAATCCGTCTGATCCTTCAACAGTATAAGACCTAGGCTGATCACCTTTGGACCTTACTGTGCCTGTAATCCATGGAGTATCTGGCATTTTCTTAAAATAAACCTTATCTCCTTCTTGTAGTTCTGGTAATGATTTAGTCTTCCTGTCATAGTAATGCTTCATTTTATTTTTATTTTCTTCCTTAGTTTTTACATATTCTTGAAATTTGACTGTTCTTGGTTTTAAGTTTTTTGTGACTGTTGGTAATTGTGTTCTAAGTGAACGTGACATTAACAACTGTGCTGGTGATGGTAGATTTCCTCTAGGTGTATTCCTGAATTGAAGCAAAGCAAGATATGGATCTGTTCCTGACTCCTCTGACTTGGTAAGAAAACGTTTACATATCTTTACTGCCGACTCGACCAACCCATTTGACCTTGGTATGTAGGGGCTTGATGTATTGTGATGTATACCCCATTCCGTGATAAAATTCTTAAACTCTGCCGAATTAAATGGTGGTCCATTGTCAGAGAATAACTCGACTGGGATACCATGTCTGCTAAAAATACTTTTAAGACAAACAATTACTGTTTTGGCGTTAGTACTTGCCACTGTCATTAATTCAATATAATTTGAGTAATAATCTTGTAGTACTATATATTTTTTAGATTTATAATCCATAAAATCAACACCAACTTTTTCCCATGGAAGTGATGTAACATCATGTGGAATAAGTGGTTCTGGAACATTTGTACTTCTGTGTGACAAGCAAATATGACAAGACTGAACGATGTTTTTTATATCAGTTGACATAAATGGCCAAAATACATGTCCTCTAGCAAACGCTTTTGACCTTTCAATTCCCAAATGACCACTATGTATTATTTTCAAAATATCGGGCCTTAATTTTTTAGGTATGACTATACTGTTATTTCTGAAAATTAAATCATTTTCTGTATGTAACTCAAATCTATACTGCCAATACTCTTGCAGATCTTCGTGAATTTGAGTTTTACTTGACGGCCATCCTTCTTTACAGTATTTTTTCAAAATCTGCAAACTTTCTTCTTCATTAGTGCCTTTGATTAACCAATGTAGACGTTCTGATGAGACTGGTAATGACTTAATCAGTAAATTTACATGAACAATGATATCATCATCTAATTCATCTGAACTTGTTTCAGAGAGTGCTGCTCTTGACAAAGTATCAGCAATGTACATGTGACTACCTTTCTTGTAAACTACATTTAGACTGTAGAGTTGTATTTTTAACATCATTCTTTGTAGACGTGTTGGAACTTCGACTAAAGGCTTTTTAAACAATGTTATTAAAGGAGCATGATCTGTCTCTACAGTTACAGTTTGTCCATATATAAATTGATGGAATTTGATGCAGGCAAAAACTATTGAATAGAGTTCTTTCTCTATCTGAGCCATGTTTTGCTGTGTATGTGTTAAAGTTTTTGAAGCATAGTATACTGGATGTTGATTTTGTAACAACACCGCTCCGACAGCACTCTTACTAGCATCACTTTGTAGGACAATAGGATCATGAACATTAAAATGTGACAACACTGGAACTTGACATATTAATTGCTTCAGACGGCAAAATGCTGTTTCATGATTGGCAGTCCACTGCCAATCAGTAGATTTTTTTAATAATAGGCGTAGAATTTCTGTCTCGCCTGCCATATTTTTAATAAAAGGACTTAGATAATTAAGAAGGCCCAGAAATCTTTGTAAATCCTTTAGACAGGTGGGAGAGGGCATCTCTTGGATTGCTCTGACTTTGTCTGGATCAGCTGTGATTCCGTCTGCTGAAAAAACATGACCCAGATATTTAATACTCTTCTTGGCAAATGTACATTTCTCTTTATTAAACTTGACATTATTTTCCTTTGCTCTTTTAAATACCATATTGAGACGCTCATTATGCTCTTGTAGTGTTAGACTGCTTACTAAAATATCGTCGCTGTATACTGCCACCCCTGGTATGTCACCAAATATTTCTGTCATAATTCTGTGAAAATACTCAGGAGCGCAATTGACTCCATATGGAAGACGTTTAAAGCGGTATCGGCCAAAAGGTGTATTAAAAGTTGTGAGGTAAGAACTCTTCTCACTCAATTTGCACATCCAAAATCCACTACTTGCATCCAAGGTGGAGAAAAATCTTGCACCAGCCACCTTGGCGCGGACCATGTCTACTGATGGAATAGGATAATGCGTCCTTTTAATTGCCTGATTTAAATTACGTGGGTCTAGACATACCCTTAATTGACCATTTTTTTTTTCTATTAAGATTAAAGAACTCACCCATTCAGTAGGCTCTGTGACCTTGGTAATGACATACATTTTTTCCATCTTCTCAAGTTCTTCTTGAAGTCTATGATGTAATGCAAATGGTACCTTCCTCGGAGCATCAACTTTTGGCTGTACCTCAGGATTTGTACTTATGTGACACTCACCAGGAAGACAACCAAGACCGGTAAAAAGAGAATTATTACACTCAACAAGTTTATTTAAATTTATATTTTGTGACTGACTTGACTGTAATGAAAATGACTGTGACTGACTTTTTGTGACTTTAGGACATGTTACTTTACTTGAATTTGACTCATTTTGACTTATTTCAGAAGACAATTGATTAATATCACCTTCCGACGTTTGCATGCTTGTAGTGTCTACACAGAAAACTCTTTTAATTAGACCAATTTCTGAGCATGTAAGTTTACCTAATACAGTTGGGGAATTCACATATGCAATTATAAAATTAATTTGTTTAGTCATATAGAGGTCATTAAATTGGAATTTACACTCTAAGTTTTGTTGACCCAGTACCTCTAGACTATTACCAGTGTATGACTTAATTTTTACATCAGTTTTTGACAGTAATTTTTTGGTGTTAAGTGAATCATAAACACTTTTTGACATAATATTGACATCACTACCAGTATCAATAATACAATTTATTTGTGAATTATTTATATATAAGTTAATTGTCCATTCACTTGAATTGGATGACTGAATATGACCTATAAACAATTCATCTTGTTCTGACTGTACCTGTTGCATATCACTTTCTGACTGTACATATTTTACTGACTTTGACTGAACTGACCGACAACAAACTGCAAAATGACCGACTTTTCCACATTTTTTGCACTTTACACTTAATGCTGGACATTTATAACGATGCACCTGACCACACCTTGTACAGACTTCCTGTCTTGACTGCTGACTATATTGACTGACATTCCTTGAGTTAGACTTTGATCTTGAGTGTGACTGACTCGTATTATACAAGACTGAACTTTGTTCTGCTGACAATTCATCCGTTTGATGTCTCGAGGCAAGCATGGCCTTTGCCATCTCTAAGGCCTTATCACGATCCAGCTTATCTTCAAGCAATAATTTTTCTCTGATATAGTTGTATTTTTGATGCATGTTACATATAAACATTACTTTGACTAGGCGTTCCTGCAGCTCTCCTAGCTCACAGTTTTGTGACCTTAATTTCAGTGTGCAAGCAAAGTCGTCTAAGGTTTCATTTTCACCTTGTTTGTATGTGAAAAAATTATGACATTCATAAGTGAGGTTAGCTTTTGGGGCGAAGTGATTTTGAAATAACTCTACGAGCTCGTCGTATTTAACGATATCCTCGTTTTTTCCAAACGTATTGAATACATCCACGCCCTTTTCACCAATGACATGTAGAAATAAAGCTACCTTTCTGCCATCACTCTCTTCATCCATGCCAGACGCACGTAAATAAATTTTAAACGACTGCACCCATTTTTTCCTTTGTTGAGCCAAGTTACCATTCATCATCATGGGCTGCGGACTGGACATTCCCGAAAGTTTTTTGGGCTTTTGATTTTCATCAGACATGACGCCGACTTTTCACATGAGATTTTCACAATGACACCACGACACGTAGATTACGAACCCAATTACTGACACCATGTGTTGGTCGGGTACATATTATATATATATAAATAATAATACTGGACTTCAATTAAACATGGTTTTAATATCGCCATTTATTATTACCACAGCATGCGGATTCACCATGGCTCGGGCGCCATCTTCCGCGATCATTCACTTGTCAATTAGTGACGTGACATACTCATAACAGTGTGTAATGTTTTACTTGTATATATTAAAAGCGTATGTTAGGTTCAGATTTAATCTCTGACAACGTCACTTGTAAGCTCAAAGTCGCTGTGACTAAGTTTTGGGTAATGTAATGGCGTAATATGTCTGTTGTGGTATCTCGTGGTATAATGTATACGGTTAGGGAGAAAAGATTGTTAAAGAAATCCACATATCTATACGTATATTATGAATATTTTATTAACCTACAAGTTAAAAGTTATTGTTATTTTCGGTGTATATCTTAAAAGCGTATATTACTGAATTACTATTAGCGTACACACAGAACTGTGGCAACGTCGCTTGAAAGCTCCAAGTCACTAAGACCTTACCTGCCTACCTTACCCTATTCTTGGAAAATCATTCGAATAAGCTTTGAAAATCTGGTAATAATATAATATCTTAAGACATTATTCACATACGGTCATCTGATCCCAAACTTTGCAGAGCTTGTACTATGGAAACCAGATAACTGATATACTACATATAAACTATTTTTTTTTTGTAAATACATACTTATATAGATAATTACACCCATACTCAGGACAAACAGACATGTTCATGCACACAAATGGTTGTCCTGGATGGGAATCGAACCCACGACCTGCGGCATGATAGGCGGTATCTTAAGCAACCACGCCATTTGGCCTAGTAAAACTGTTATAATAGTCGTGAATAATAAATTATAATATTATAGAATAACAACAGATTTGTTCGTGAGTTTTTTTTCTGCTACTATTATCGTAAAAGAGTAACTTGACAAATGAAAAAATATGTCAGCCTGTATAAGTCAATTTGCGCCCTAACCCCTAACTGAAACGTATATGTTTCTATCAACACTGACGTTAGTACAGTTTGCTTTACCTAACCGCATAGACACCATCGTTTCATATACGATAGGAAACATGATAAGTTTTTATCCCCTAATTCTACCAATCAATCTGCCTAGCCTTTTCCCAACTATGTTGGGGTCGGCTTCCAGTCTAACCGGATGCAGCTAAATACCAATATTTTACATGGAGCGACTGCCTATCTGACCTCCACAACCCAGGTACTGGGTAATACGATACCCCTTGGTAAGACTGGTTGTCAGACTTTCGGGCTTCTGACTGCCAAAGATCCACGAATGACAACCGGGACCAACGGCTTTACGTGATTTCCGAGGCACGGAGGAGTCTCGGTATGAAAAGTTGGTCACCCATCCATGGACCAACCCCAGCAAGCGTAGCTTAACCTGATGGATCGACCCGTGCGGCTGTTATTATGATTCCACCAAACAAATTAGAATAAATAGCTAGATTTTTTTGCTTTTAAATCTCTGGCATTGATTAGGTTAGGTATAGCTGTTTTTGTTATCTGTATCTAGTTGTTACGACGTTTGAACCTATTTTTGTACCTATTTAACCAGCTTTTTCCGGATTTAAAACTACTTAAGTGCCTAATGGTTAGATTGCTGTGGAAACGGCTTTGCAACCTATCTGCTACTTTTTCTAAAAAACGTAGATATGCAAATCTATAAAAAAAACTGGCCAAATGCGTGTCGGATTACGCACAATGAAGGGTTTCGTAGTTGGGATGAAATTTATCCCAAGAACAAACTTAACATTGTAGTTAAAATACATGTTTTCCCATTGGCGTGAATAAGTTGATAAGTCGACTTGCACGAAATTTTGAATTGTATAAAAATGGCATCTGGAATCTAATTATAAATTAACATACATAAGTGCAGTTTGCCGAGAATTATGAACTTATCGACTTACTCATTTTTATTCACCATATAAATTAGACATTCCATGCCATTTTTATACAATTAAAAGTTACTTGCAAGTCGACTTATCAACTTATTCACGCCTTGTACGGATATATAAGTTTGTACGCAAAATATTGAGAGATTTACCATTTTATTTTAAGACTATAGACTTTACATAAGTTTATTTTCTTATTTACCCCCTAAAGTTCACCCCCATATTTAAAATTCATTTATTTATGTTACACGTCCGTGTTTGGATACAAAAAAAAGAAACATATATTATGTACCAAATTTCAACTAAAGTGATCCATTTTATTCGGAGCAAATTGGCTGTGACAGACAGATGCTGATAGGCCCTGGGATTAAAGCTATCTCATTTTTTTTTAAGTAGAACGTACTGGGAGCACTGTCACCCCACGCAAATCTACTTTAAGTTTGAACCTTGTTCCACCACTATTAAGGGGTACTTTCTAATTCCATACATTTAGTTTGATGCACTATCTATTTCCGAGCAATTTGAGATACGGGTGTACGCTCTATGGGGCTAGTCAGCGGCTATAAGGGTTCCGTTTTCCTTTTGAGGTACGGAACCCTAAAAATACACTTTTCATCGCGGTCAATATTGATGCTCCGTCTCTGTCTTACCACTCGTTTCCCAGAGAGGTTAGAATAACAGCCGCACGGGTCGATCGAAAAGGTTGAGCTACGCTTGCCAAGGTTGGTCCGTAGATGGGTGGATGGGATGGGATCTTTACATACCAAGACCCTTCCATGCCTCGAAAAGCACGTTAAGCCGTTGGTCCCAGCTGTCATTCATGGATCTTTGACAGTCGTAATGAGTCGTCAAAAACCCGAAAGACTGACAACCATCTTACCAAGGGGTATAGTATATTGCCCAGTAACATGGGTCAGATAGACAGTTGCTCCATGTAGAATAGTGGTATTCAGCTGCATCCGGTTAGACTGGAAGCCGACCCCAACATAGTGGGAAAAGGCTAGGCAGATGATGATTTAAAAGTCAAAGAAAACCTCTATAAAACTATAAGCATTTCACTATTAAGTTTAACCCGTGATCTTATCCAAAACCAAAGAGAATCTAACCCTCAATTTACATCCTAAAAACAATAAAACCAGTACGTGAGACAAAAAGTCGCCGTAAATGTTAGTGCTCATAAAATGGACGGCTCTCTATCGCCTCTAACTATAAACTTTTGGGCCAAAATCAAATCCTAGATTATGTCCTGATGCCTCCTCGTAAAGTAACGGAGGGGCGACGAATCAGAGGAATTGTTATTATTGAAGATATGCAATAAGTGACGATCCTCGTTCATAAAAATAGGGTGTTTGTGAAACGACTATGAATACGATTGGTATTTTGTAGTATGTAAATATGTATTTCAGGCCAGATGGCGTGGTTGGTTAAGATACCACTTATCATGCCGCCGGTCGTGGGTAACATTTGTGTGCATGAAAATGTATGTTTGTCCTGAGTCTGGGTGTAATTATCTATATATATTTATGTATGTATTTACAAAAAAAAAGTAGTGTATGTAGTATATCAGTTATCTGGTTTCCATAGTACAAGCACTGCTTAGTTTGGGATCAGATGACCGTGTGTAAATTATGTCCCAGGATATTATTAATTAATTCATTAATTTCTGCAGCACAGTTATTGTAGAGCTCATCTAACATGAAATGACGCGCCCCACTATCTCATTTGCTGTAGTTTACGTATACTAAGGCCTACATTCCTCCTGCGCTGATGTCGCGGTCGATCGTGCGTACCATACGTTTTGTTCTATATAGCACCACACTGCGATGCTAAGGCCTGAATTTCTTCTACGCTGATGTCGGTCGCGTACGGTTGATCGCGTACGTCAGCGAGAAATAAATAATAAAATACCATAATTGCGATACCGACCACTCTACAGTACGATATTCATAGCGACTGTCACGCACGCGTGGCATTCCGCTTATCATCGATAACAAACTGAGGGCGCTCGCACAATTCCATGCTCGCCAGTCGACCGACGCGCGACGTACGTGGCGCTGACGAGCGAGACCGACGCGCGCGGTACGCGGCGCGTAGCAAACTAGCAACGTACGCGCCACTAAAGTTAGCGTCGCCGTGTGGTGCTGTATAGAACACAATGTATGGTACGCATGACCGACATCAGCGCAGGAGGAATGCAGGTCTAACGTCAGCGGCGCGTACGTTGCTAGTTTACTAAGCGCCGCGTGTCGCGCGCATCCGTCTCGCTCGTCAGCGCCGCGTACATCGTCGGTGGACTTGCGAGCATGGAATTGTGCTAGCGCCCTCAGTCTGTTATCGATGATAATAAGCTGAATGCCACGCGTGCGTGAGAGTCGCTATGAATATCGTACCTTAGAGCGGTCGGTATCACAAATTCGGTATTTTATTATTTATTACTCGCTGACGTCCGCGACCAACCGTAGGCAACCGACCGTACGTGACCGACATCAGTGTAGGAGGAATTCAGGCGTTATTTAAGTATAGTACACGACAAACTTTATAGCAGCTCTGAAGTGTGCTACTCTCTGCACAGTACGCCGCCTCTCAACCCCGGTGACGCAAGAATTTGTTACTGCGCAGCGACACATCTCATGTTCCGAGCCGCCATAAAGCTTGCATCAGACCGTAGCAGGGCGCGTTATGTCAGCTCACACGAGCGAGCTCTACTATAAAAATACATTTTACTCTCTCTCTGACACCACTTATACCCTATAGTATAAATAAATATTCTAAGCTTTAACTCTTACACTTTACACACTACACACTCTCGTACTAGCACTCTTATCTATACTCGCACACACCACACAAACACGCGCATTTTAGCCTTTTTCTTTGTAGTTAGTGGAGGGGGCAAACTATAAATTATCGAAATTTTTATTTCGCCTTTTCTATGATTTAATTGAATACAAACACTAACTTAGTTATTTTCATTTTGTTAAGTAATTATTTTTTATTTTTCTTGTTTATACTTTTACACTCAGTTGAAATCTAATTGGTCAAAGCTAAGTGGAAGAGCGGAGTCATTTAGGACAAGCAATTTCTTGCTTAAAAGGTTATCTCCGAATCTTGTTTGTATACACGTAATTGAAATAAACTTTTTTTTTTTACTCTCACCTAGTTGCTAGTTTTTGTCTATAGGTACATGATTTGATTCTAAGAATATCACAAAAAAATGGTAGATAGTCTAGGTAGGTACTAGGCTAGGTAGTAGGGTTTAGGGGATTAGTAAGGTCTAAAAGAATATAAAGCAACACAATCTTTTCTATTTAAAGAGTTAGTAATAATCTGCCTGCCGGCAGATCGATTTGAATGGCGTGCAATAGGAGAGGCGTATGTCCAACAATGGACTGCTGTAGGCTGATGATGATGATGAGGCTGAATAAAATAATCTGCAGACCTACTATCTAGTAGCAATCCTCCTTGACGCAGAGGACTATTGGACGGTGGTAGTGATTTCACGAACGAGCCATTTCACAAGGAGTTTTTCCAAAGAGTCTTAAGATACTATTGAGAGGCTGTCAGAAGGATGTCATAGAAAAACTGTTATCCCATGTCTCAGTGACGCCATCTAGCATAATATAGCGAAATTACATAACAGCCAATCAAGTTTGAGCCGATACACTTTTACCGACACCAACCTTTGACTAAACTCGCCACAAAATAATACGTCCGTTTTGACATGAGGGTGTCCCTCTTCTTCCCGCTATGTTTGTCTCTCTTTGGCATATGAAAAAATATGGGCTGTCAAAACGGACCTATTATTTTATGGCCAGTTTACCTCCCGTCAGATAGTTTGGCATAATTATCTAAAAAAAATATTTATTGTATCGAAATACGCGGTAAATTATAAAAAAAATAACGAACATCAATTGATGAAGGATGGGTGACCATCTTTACATACCTCCGTGCCTCGGAAAGCAAGTTAAGCTGTTGGTCCCGGCTGTCATTCGTAGTTCTTTGACAGTCGTTTCGGGTCGTCAGAAGCCCGAAAGTCTGACAACCAGTCTTACCAAGGGGTATCCTATTATCCAGGTACTGCGTTGTGGAGTTCAGATAGGCAGTCGCTTTATGTAAAATACTGGTATTCAGCTGCATCCCGTTAGACTGGAAGCCGACTCCAACATAGTTGGAAAAATGCTAGGCAGATTGACTAACGAAAATAAACCGAAGGTGGGTATAGTCGTTTTACCATAACGAGATTTGAGTAATGCACAACTCGGCATATTTTCTTAGAAAAAATATTTTGCTTTTGGACACGAACGCGACTTAATATGCAGGCGTAACACACTAGACTGAGCGCCTTTTGCCCACTACGACAAATACAAAGCAAATACATATATCGGATTACGATTTTGATCGCTATGTCCCGTCTATTGTTAAGTAAGTAATTTAATGTATTTGAGTTTTTCATTTCTGTTATTTATTTATTTAATACTTTAAGCACACAAAATGTACAGAGGCGGACTTAATGCCATAGGCATTTTCTACCAGTCGACCTTTGGGTGATGCAGAGACAAACAGTGGTAGGTGCAACATCGAGAGATGAGGAATAAATATATATTTAAATATAAAGATATAGATACATATAAATATAATATATACACCTAACTATATATAAATATAAACACAATAAATAGACATAAATATACTAAAACAAATAAGACAAACCATTGGGAAACATTACCGTTGTGATGATACTACCAGCTTCTTGCGAATGTGGTCGCGAACTTTAACTTTAAAGGATAATCGGTCGGCTGTTACTACTATGAAAAGCCATAAAGATTATCCTGTATCCTGTATATATGTGTGTTTAACGTAAGGACTCATGAAAAGTTATTCAAATAATGTGTAACATTCTCGTCGGTACGAACACATTCGAGCTCCGATTTAATTCACGAATGTTTAAAACAAAATGTATCGTTTTTATGTTAATTGGATTAGGAATTAGTGGGGCGTGTAATAGGGTGGCTACAGTACCGAATGGTACGGAATCGGCACGGTGTTACACCTGTCCCTTTTTTGTAGAACAAAATATATGACGTTTTGTTTTTTTTTGTTGACCGTTAGAATTAATAGTGTTGGGACATGTGATGTTGAATATTTTTTTCTTTTTTTTTTTGTTGAAATGTAAACTTATGTAGGAAACGTTTTTGGGTATTGAGATGCATAATAACAATTGAATATAATTATGTGAATTGGTTTACTTTTTTTTTCTACCTAACAGTTTTATCGAATTTATAAAAAGTTAAACGATTTTGTATAATCTGTTTTTACACAATAGGAAATCTTAAAAAAAACAGCATTTCGTAATAAAAAAATAACCTTCTTAAAAGCCATTTTCTCCCTTCTTCTCTCTAAAAATGTTTGTCAACCCCGCGACCAGCTTTGGATAAATAAACCATTTATATTTATTATGCTCCTGATCCGCGGAAGAAAAATTGCATTTAATTTGTAACATCCAATGGGGGAAAATGGATAACCATAGTGTTTGCAGACAATTGTAAGCCGTAGTTTTAGGGTTAGTTATAACATTTATTAATACCTACTGAATACATTACCGTTATGATGACACGTGTTTTTTTTTCAGAAATCTGATGGCTATTAACACTTGTAGGGGAGTGCGCGGATCACACGTCAGTGGTAACAAAACCAGTATCTCTGATTCTACTGAAATTCCGCAATACGCTAGGCCGGCTCAAGGTCAGGGTATTACGAATATACCACTTGCAGCCTACTGTACGTCTGTTCATATACTTCATATCATATGTATATGTCTCCCTCTATAATTATGAACTTCGTTAGCTATCAGTTTTATTTCCGTTAGATTATAAATTGTCGAAAAATTTTGAACTGCAACAAACCATTTTCAATTTAACACTTTCAAGGACTACACGACTATAGCAGTCATAACAAAAAAGCTTCCACAGTATCCTGTTAACGTATTCTTGTTCGTTAGTTTATCTATTCATAGGAAACCGACAAATTGTGAACTGGTATTAAAATTGCTTGCAGAGTAACGCACCTTGAGCTAATACTAATAAATAGCCTGCCTAGCTGCGAGCAACTTGGAAGTAGCGCTCGCAGTTCGCTGCCGTAGCACCGCTCGCTTCGCTCGTTTGGCTTGCGCGCGTTTTGTCACAGTTCTTACCTAACCATTTCACCCAGTTCACAATTTTTCGAAAGGTTATAGATGGATTGTAAAGTAACGGTTCTCACAATCTTACGGTGACATAATGTGACAAGCAGTGCAAAGCGTAATATGGGATGCCCACCAGCTAGATAGACCGACTAACTTGAAAAGGTAGCTGGGACACAGTGGATGCGGAAGACGAAGGACAGGATGACATAGGCTGAGTTGATTGATTGTTTTAAAGTGAGTCAAGCGAGGCATATATCTATACCTACGTACTCCCATATGTCGTTGAAAACCTACCTATAATTTGAACTGTCAACCATTACTTTATTCCAATGCGGAATGCGGGAAGCCCAGCATGATTGTAATATTCCGATTTTTATTTTCACCTTCACTCACAATATCGCGTCGGTCGGCTACAAAAAATGTTCGTAGGTCTACACGTATTTTATTACGCAATATTTTTGTATAGGGGTGGAAATGAAATTTATATCAGCGTAGGGAATCTCAAATATATTGTTACGCTGCTGTCATAAAACAATAAATGCGACTTCAATTATGTAAATCGGTAGTACGAGCAAAGTTCAACAAATAAAAATAAACTTTCTCCCCCTAAATATGAAATCGCAATATAACAGTATAAGCGGATACTTCCTTATTATGAACTTATTCCATCCATGGTGTTTTTCATAGCATAATCTCCCCTCCCCTCGTTTTCTCTTTTGTGTTAAAAGATTGCAAGGATTTGATTGTGTTTTCTGACGGCCGCCGAAGTGCAAAGAAAGGGGGACTGGATAGGATATTGATCATTACTGTCTGGGAATATTTTAACAGTAATACGTCTTTGTACACTGGTTCTGAAGGAAGGGTCAATGCCCTTTTGGGGAATGTTTGCAGCTATTGTTTTCTGTAATTTAAGTTGACAATATTTTATGAATAAAACATTAAAGTATTTTTTTATTGACAGCCTTTTCACTTTTGAGATAAAAAAAATACTTTTTTATTAATTGCGTAAGTATGGCCTACGTTTGTCAAAATGTGATAAAAATTGACGCCAATTTATTAGCAGTTATTTTTACTAAAAGGTCGAAACAAGTAATTTTGGTTATTTAGAGCTGTCAAAGATAACAATTAAAAATAGATCGGTTTTTCCAAATAGAATTTCTGAAATATTATTTAGAAATGTTTTTTATTTAATATCCTACAACACTAAATATTTCTTGCTTCATTTTTCAGTTAGGAGATAGCACTCTTTTAGTCAGGTCCCTTCTCGATTGGTCTGACTATCCAGTCACAGGCCACTTCATCTTTATAGCAGTGCATGAACGCACAGCCTTCCTTTGAGAAAGGCACACTTTGACAATACACTGCTATGGGAAGAAAATATCATAGTAATTTCAAAGGATTTCAATATGATTGATGTTAACACCAGAACTTACATCCCACTCGATGGTAATACTTAGTAATTCCAACTAGTCCTAACTAATCCTAACTAATATTATAAATGCGAAAGTAAGTTTGTTTGTTACCTTTTCACGCCTAAACCACCGAACCGATCATCCTTAAATTTTGCATATACGTTGTTAGGTGTACAGACACGGACATAGAGTACCATTTATCCCGTAAAAAAGTACTGTTCCCGAGGAAAAATACAATAGCGTTCTTATGATAATAGATGGCGCCACGTGTCTTTCAAATCATGATTGATTTTATTGAAACTACCGAGCGCGCAGTGGCACCCTCATCGTTTGTTTTGTTATTTCTTTAAATTTAAAAAAAAGCAGAAAATAAGCACGTTAAATTGTACTCCACAATTATTATTATTATAAACAGTAGTTTTATATTGTTAAGTTTTATTGTAATCATTAAAACGGGAAATGGTGGCCACTTTTTCCGTTTTAATGATTACAATAAAACTTAACAATATAAAACTACTGTTTATAATAATAATAACGTATAGTCTTGTGGAGTACAACTTAACGTGCTTATTTTCTGCATTTTCTTTTTAAATTAAAAGAAATAACAAAACAAACGATAAGGGCGCCACTGTGCGCTCGGTAGCCTCTTAAACGATTCGTGTGTATTAAACATTTAATGTTTTAATATAACCGCTTAGTAGTGTGTTATGAGTTTATTTTTATTTTTTATTTACGTACTTACCTAATACAGTGACATTGTGAGTCAAGAGAGATTTTTTCTTAGCTGACAGATGATTACTTGAAATTTTCCTGTAAATTCTCTTGTACCCCTATGAAACCTAGACTGGTCATGGACACCAAAGCCGCTTGGAGGCAGAAATTGATATAATAGTGGTTACTGTAGTACTTCCCCGAATCAAAAAGTTCACACAAAAGCTGATATCCCGACATGTACACATTTTTTTATCAAATGTACCATCGACAAACACTTTCCAATTTTGGTAAATTTTGCTCGCAAACTGTAATTGTATCTAAGATAAAGTAAAACAAATGACCATAAGGCAGGGTTTTTTCAATGAATCAGTTTATACAAAATGCAACTTTAAGGTTGAAAGGGCTCCATTTTACTTCCCAGTACTCGAATAATAACCAAACCAAATCCCACGTCAATAACGCACTCCAATCAAGATAAAACCCTAACAATGACACCTCAACTTAAAAGGGCTCAAAACTTGAGGCAATCAATGTGAGCTTAATACCCAGTTGTTAGAAATTGCCCGATAGAAAGTTGGTGTAATCTCTTGTGGATCAACCGGCAGTACGTGAGGGTTAGATTGGGCTAAGGGATGGTGTTCTGCGCGATTTAGTTAATCACTGTGCGGTAATCAAACGTGGGGAAATGTAGATGTTTTGATATTAAGAGTTATTGCGTTTGTATTGCTTTGTAGTGATGATCAATAAAAAAAATTAATAACAACTTATTTGGATTGTAAATACCAGACAGTTTATTCTGTAAAAACCTCACCGTAAAAACTTATGTGAAGTGAGTTTGAAGTGAGCTGTTAATCTTCTACAGATTGTACTTCGGCGAGTGTGCTCAAGTACTCCACGACCTCATTCCACCGGCCTCCTTCTTCCATCGGTCATCTAGACGCACTGTCAGTTACCATCCCTACCTAGTTGCTATTCCACCAATTCGCACTAAGCGTTTCCAAATATCTTGTATAATGTTTACAGCAAAAAATTGGAACTCACTGCGTGCATCTGTGTTTCCGAACGCATACAAGCCTAATCTCTTCAAAATTAGAATGAACTGGCTTCTTCTGGGTAAGCTCACTTCATCGTAGACTTTATCTCTGTCACCCCAGACCTAGACTAGAGCCAAGAGCCAACCCATCTCAAATTTTTTAAAAATCCCATGAGTGTGGTGGGAGGACAGTTCACATGAAGCTCACTTCACCTAAGTTTTCACGACAAGATTTACAGAATAGATATGCAGTTCTTTATCTACCATATCAGTATGAACTATATATATGAAAATACTTAGCTCATGTTGGGATAAACATATTAGTTAGTTAACGGAATGCTAGCGGGGTTTACTGCTAGGGTGCGTCAGACGTACATTATGCATGGCGACTCGGGCTATTTAAGCTGATTATGAAGTTTTTTCACGTAATTTCACCAAAAATATATTTAAAAACAAACGCGATTAGATCTCTCTCTCTCTCTCTCTCTCTGAAAGTTCCTTCAATATTAATGTAGGTGCTATTGTTATAACTTAAGCACGCTCAATTTAGAAAATATTTCTGCAGAAGTGCAGCTAGTAATAGACCACACCCCTTCCTCGTTTCGCCCAATTGGATACAATATTCATTTGAGTATACAGGACGTGTAACAAAAAATAACAACGAACATTAGCAAAAAATCAAATCGGAAACAAACGTGCATCCTATTAGTCAAAACGCATGCATCGGGCAATCGAGATGTGAGCCGTGCTATGCGAGTATCGATTAAAGAGTGAGCATGCGGAAGTTTTACCGATAGTACCTAAATATTGTGAACACTTTTTTGCAATAATCTATCTTTGAACCGTCATAGTGTGACTGTCTGTCACTTACTCCAATTTAATATTAAAATATTATATTATTACTTTAAGACCAGCACATCTTTCGAGTCACTTGGAGACATAAATTATCTATTTAATGTGAGGCAAAGTCTTAGAAACGATCGACAGGACGGATACAATAAGTCAATCAATTTCTAAAGGACTGTAAAATATTCTATTTGTAATTTCAAATGGCGCGAGGGCCATTAAGACAAAATTCTAAGAACGCATTGGACAACGGCCACATATGGTCATAAAGCAATAAAGCAATTGTCTCACAGTCGGCGATGAACGGGTAGCGAGTAGAACTACTAAAATATGAAAGCGTTTTGTCGCTGGGCTATCGGCGAGTATCCGAATGCGATGGGCGATTGCTCGCGCCACTCGCTCGGGGCGACTCATGCCACAAGGGTTTCAGTCGGTAGGTATTTACATGCCTACCTATAGCTTTGCTATCTATAATATAGGTATATTGTAAGGTTTATAACTCGTTAAATTAACAAGAACTGCCACTACACAAATGCTATTATAAAATACATCATAGTCGTCGTCTGAACTAGACAATGATAGTTCTAGTATTTGTTCTAAATCCATAAAATATGCGTCTATTTTGGTCACTTCCTCGCTAGCAGTATGACAACTGCCTAACTTAACTTGTTCAAGGGTTAAACCCTGAAACAATTGAGGAATAAAAAAGGACGTTAGGACAGTCGCGGCAGAGGCATGGGGATTTTGGTGAGGGCAGTTAGTTTTGACCACGAGAGGAGACGGACGTTAGAGTCTAGGCGAGTTCAGTTAGGAGACTTGGTGAATACCAAGAGGCTATAATATTTAAGTGAGCTGTCGCAAGACAGCGAGTATTAGTTATTATGTCAGGGGCAGTTAGTTTTGACCACGAGAGGAGACGGACGTTAGAGTCTAGGCGAGTTCAGTTAGGAGACTTGGTGAATACCAAGAGGCTATAATATTTAAGTGAGCTGTCGCAAGACAGCGAGTATTAGTTATTATGTCAGGGGCAGTTAGTTTTGACCACGAGAGGAGACGGACGTTAGAGTCTAGGCGAGTTCAGTTAGGAGACTTGGTGAATACCAAGAGGCTATAATATTTAAGTGAGCTGTCGCAAGACAGCGAGTATTAGTTATTATGTCAGGGGCAGTCGGTTTTGACCACGAGAGGAGACGGACGTTAGAGCCTAGACTAGTCCAGTTAGGAGACTTGGTGAATACCAAGAGGCTATAATATTGAAGTGAGCTGTCGCAAGACAGCGAGTATTAGTTATTATGTCAAATAAATTGGGTTATGACCACTAGAGGAGACAGACGTGATAGTCTAAGCGAGTTCAGTTAGGTTATGTAGTGTGAGGCCAGGCTAGTGGACTGGTAAGTGCGTGAAGGTGAGACGTCCAAGAGGTGACAAGCAAGAGGTGATACTGGTAATACCTACAGTATTTTAGTAAGTGAATTTCTATATAGATCCATCCAAGGAGTTATTCGGTAAGTGTCAACTTTAATTAACTTTAATGTTAGTAATAGTACGTTAACTTTAAACTTAGTAGTACTCGTAGGCATTTACTTTTCCACTATATCGATTCTTAGAAGATTGATTTGTATTGAGACTAATAGATAGGTAATAGATAGCTGATATCTCTGATGAGCTATTAATGAACATTTATTTCAGCATGGCGAAAATACTCTTACTTTATATCGTAATTTATAATTAATGCTATTTTCTCTTGAACCATGTGTCCACCTCCGAATCCATGCCTTAGCAGAAGTCAATCACTTGCAGTTGGTTTTAGGGAATCGGTGAAAGCCTTTCTCGACAAACTAGACTTATTACGATTGACGACAATTACTGATTCCTGACTGAGAATCTAAAAAAAGGCAGAACCGAAAACACTCAGTTAATTTAAATCAGACTCGGCTATAAAGCCTGTAATTGCGTTATAAAACAACCAAATGTAGGTGATGATTACTGTTTCCAAAAAGGTCTCGCCACAGAAAGCATTGCGTGGGATCTGTTGTAAGCACATTTCAGGGAGCGCGGGTTAGGAATCACTGGTAGGCTTCACTGAATACCTCAAACTGAATTGATAATCGTTTTAATAACGCTAGGGAACATGTCTCGGTAAAACCCCCTCGCCCGGCCGTTGGTAGGCCTATTACTGAATCGACACTCTTTATCGAGACATGCAATTTGGACGCAAAGCCGCTAATAGCCGCACCGCATCCTCTAAATGGGGCAGATTAAAGAAATGTGAAGTGACGATATACCATTTCGGCTCGCACCAGATTTGATCGCAATGAATTCTGCTAAAGACTGAGTCTACGGTACGCTTGTGCTAGTCTTGTGTTATCCTAGTAGAAGGGGATAGGCCGTCGTAAGGCATTCACATTAGTACGCGTTTAAAAATACTCTATACTTGTCTTCCCCAATGGCTGTAGAACTTCGCAGTACTCTGTCATAGGATTGAGTAAGACATTTTATTTACTGCTTAGGAGACGTGTCCTATTAGAATCGTATTAGTGTCCTCAGAGGTACTATGCTTAGACCTAACAGAACACGTATTGAGACAAATTAACGTTGTAAAACGGTTTCCCAGTCTCACTGAAATGGGTATATAATAAGCAGACATGTAATGTAGCTATTAATAATGAATAAAAGCGCAAGCGTAACGATCCCCTTACCCTTACACATCAACAGGACTGAGTTGCAGATATCAGCACCCACCTGCGAGGGTGGAGATGCTGTAGGCTGATAGGTTAATTGAGTTTCATTTAATTAAACAGACTGAGATGTGTTACTGGGGAGTTTGTTGCGCCACTTCTTCTCCCCAGTCCAAACACTAGGAAGTGGTGAAGGGTGGGGCGTATTGTCTGTCTATAAACCTTCAAGAGTTAATCCACAACTCTATGAAATAATGACCATTGAGTCTTGATCTTCTATAACTATTTATTATACAAATAATGATTCTTGAGTTTCGAATCCCAACTCTATTATCAAGTAATTCTTGAATGTTGTATTCTTTATCTTAGACCAATAATTCGGTTAGACTGACATGAACACGGTGTCTTGCAGATATGCTTGTTGTGCAAGGGGTGAACTTCCAGGGGATTGGGTGACCACATATATTTAATATTCAGTCCAAGGACTGATAGGGACCATGTCTCCTTGGGAGCATGATGTTGACGCAATGCCGCTGGAACTGGCCGCCCCGTAGCTAGACAAGGACGGTCGCTCGGTTACCGCAGTGAAGGCCGCTTCGTCACGGATATCAGTTCGAGAGAACTGCTAGGGACCATGTCTCCTAAAGAGCATGTGCAGACTCAATGCCGCTGAACAGCCGCTTGTGTCACTATGGAAGTTTCGCTCTAAGTGCTTCGAGTGTAGATGTGAGGTGTCGTGTGAGTAATGGCTGACCCATTTACCTGTTACGCCAGC
Source organism: Dicycla oo (assembly GCA_948252095.1). Classification (NCBI taxonomy): domain Eukaryota; kingdom Metazoa; phylum Arthropoda; class Insecta; order Lepidoptera; family Noctuidae; genus Dicycla; species Dicycla oo. Next base: position 26,602,455 of record OX411715.1, on the reverse strand, counting down.
GTAAGGGTACCTACTCACAACTTTATATAATAATATACTTTGCACCCCATTATCATTTATTAGCTTTCTAAACCCACATCCAATATATTTTCATGACTATTAATCCCTAAAGTTTTATTCACGATTTCTTTCAATCTTTCTTGCCTTATCAAATGGGACAAGGCAGATTAGCTTACGGGAGGTCATTCATTACTATCGGTGGGAGAGTGTCCAGTCGGGAGACGAGCTCTACAAGGTAGTGCGGGGTGGAGCACTACCTTTTCCCCATAGGGGAAACCGACCTAAACACTAATATTAACATAATTAGGAAAAACGAAATTTTTATCAGCCTGGGGTTCGTGACGACACATCACATGTGGCGCTGCGTGACCAGGATTCTCGTCATTAAATGTACTGATTCACTTCAGTGCAACGAGAAAGAACTACATAAGGGTTACTACAATAAAAACACAACGTAATTTTATGGTTCTATTAATTGTTAGAGGCGACAAGAGTAATAACGGCTACAATAACTTTGGTTAAATTAGGTAACAGTTTGATTGTGGAAGTTGAATTTCTCAACTTATATTATTGGGTTCGATTCCCACTTGATGAATTTTATGTTTGGAACTCCTGTGTCACGGCTTGTTGATTAAACTCCCGCATGAGTTGTTAATTGTAAGACTGATTCCAGTGCTATTGGATTCGATTCCAATATGATTTTTATGTTTTCCAATTTGAATGTGTGCGAATGAGAATAAGTATCACATCTTAATTATGGGTAAACCTAATATTATTATTAAGGTAAACCTACGAAGCGTAACTGACAGTTAATTTACCAAGAGGGTTCGATTCCCAAATGTGAATTTGATGTATTCCCATTTTAGTGTGTGTGAATGAGATTAGATATAAAACACACCCTTATGATGGATAACCTTATTATTGTTATTAAGATTTACCGATTGGGTTCGATTCCCAAATGTTTTGTTTTCCAATTTGAATGTGTGAGAGTGAGAATTGGTAAATACACCCTAATATTATTATTAGGTAAGTAAGACCTACTAAATGTAAAGCTTTAATGCTTTAACCTAGCAGTTTAAGTTATATCTAAATAAGCTAATAGGCTAGATTGTAATAGGAATAAAGTATCATCAACTGATATTTTATAACAGAAGGAAAAAAAAATACCAAGAAGGTATATTGACTAGGAAGTAAACACACTTCTTTCCAACTCTGCAATCTGCAGCCTATAATGATTATATTTGAATGAATACTTGTGTGGTCCTACTTTCAATTCCAGGATATTTAAGTTCACGTGCTGAGCTGTTTTAGTCTTTTGAATCAGCTGACATCGGCTGACTTCAACAACTGTGGCTGTAGCGTGACTCCTATTACGAAGCTAAGTTTCACTTTTATTAAACACTTCAGCTCTCCATACCTAAGTGGTATGAGGTTGTTATCTCACTAAATATTATAGGGTTATGCTTTAGGGCTGCGGCACTGTATTTATCATTTCAGAGAATTTTCTTGTCAATATTTTATAATCGGAGGAAGGAATTGACAATATTTTGTCATACTAAACCAATAATTATTATTTGCAGTCTAGAATACCTACTTATATTTTCTAATCAGTAGGTATAACTTCGCGACTCTTATTGATTTTCAAACCTGCTCTAACCTCTTAGAATCAGAGGGGGGCGTCCAGTTGGAATATTAATCTAATATGTTCATGTGCGGACTATTTCAGCTACTCCTGGACGCTACTTCGTATCCAGCGGCGACTGCTATAGGCTGAGTTTAGAACGAGGGAGCACCGGGTAACGTGGCTCAATAACACAAATACTCTTAAAAGAGACCCTGGTATGTAAAACTAAATTATAAGCATGCACAGGTCTTCTCGGAACTTACTTGAAGCGCGGTAAAGTAATTTGAATAATGTGACAAAAGTATTTTCGAGACGAATAACTTCAAATATTATGGAGAAATTATAGTATCGATGGAAGGTGCTTCTGCAAACCAGTACTAAATTACAGCAGATAAAACATCCTATTATATTCTTATTGGATTCATGTTTCAACTGGAATACTTATAAGGAATTACTTGATTAGGCGAAACTAACAGTCCTAAATATTATACAATTCTATCATTGAAAGGCAGAGCTCACCTTATTGTGAAAGCTCATCCGCTGTACTGCGTCACGCGTCTGATTTTCAGAGGGGGGAATGTGACTGTCTGTCACTTACTCCAATTTAATATTAAAATATTATATTATTACTTTAAGACCAGCACATCTTTCGAGTCACTTGGAGACATAAATTATCTATTTAATGTGAGGCAAAGTCTTAGAAACGATCGACAGGACGGATACAATAAGTCAATCAATTTCTAAAGGACTGTAAAATATTCTATTTGTAATTTCAAATGGCGCGAGGGCCATTAAGACAAAATTCTAAGAACGCATTGGACAACGGCCACATATGGTCATAAAGCAATAAAGCAATTGTCTCACAGTCGGCGATGAACGGGTAGCGAGTAGAACTACTAAAATATGAAAGCGTTTTGTCGCTGGGCTATCGGCGAGTATCCGAATGCGATGGGCGATTGCTCGCGCCACTCGCTCGGGGCGACTCATGCCACAAGGGTTTCAGTCGGTAGGTATTTACATGCCTACCTATAGCTTTGCTATCTATAATATAGGTATATTGTAAGGTTTATAACTCGTTAAATTAACAAGAACTGCCACTACACAAATGCTATTATAAAATACATCATAGTCGTCGTCTGAACTAGACAATGATAGTTCTAGTATTTGTTCTAAATCCATAAAATATGCGTCTATTTTGGTCACTTCCTCGCTAGCAGTATGACAACTGCCTAACTTAACTTGTTCAAGGGTTAAACCCTGAAACAATTGAGGAATAAAAAAAGGACGTTAGGACAGTCGCGGCAGAGGCATGGGGATTTTGGTGAGGGCAGTTAGTTTTGACCACGAGAGGAGACGGACGTTAGAGTCTAGGCGAGTTCAGTTAGGAGACTTGGTGAATACCAAGAGGCTATAATATTTAAGTGAGCTGTCGCAAGACAGCGAGTATTAGTTATTATGTCAGGGGCAGTTAGTTTTGACCACGAGAGGAGACGGACGTTAGAGTCTAGGCGAGTTCAGTTAGGAGACTTGGTGAATACCAAGAGGCTATAATATTTAAGTGAGCTGTCGCAAGACAGCGAGTATTAGTTATTATGTCAGGGGCAGTTAGTTTTGACCACGAGAGGAGACGGACGTTAGAGTCTAGGCGAGTTCAGTTAGGAGACTTGGTGAATACCAAGAGGCTATAATATTTAAGTGAGCTGTCGCAAGACAGCGAGTATTAGTTATTATGTCAGGGGCAGTCGGTTTTGACCACGAGAGGAGACGGACGTTAGAGTCTAGACTAGTCCAGTTAGGAGACTTGGTGAATACCAAGAGGCTATAATATTGAAGTGAGCTGTCGCAAGACAGCGAGTATTAGTTATTATGTCAAATAAATTGGGTTATGACCACTAGAGGAGACAGACGTGATAGTCTAAGCGAGTTCAGTTAGGTTATGTAGTGTGAGGCCAGGCTAGTGGACTGGTAAGTGCGTGAAGGTGAGACGTCCAAGAGGTGACAAGCAAGAGGCGATACTGGTAATACCTACAGTATTTTAGTAAGTGAATTTCTATATAGATCCATCCAAGGAGTTATTCGGTAAGTGTCAACTTTAATTAACTTTAATGTTAGTAATAGTACGTTAACTTTAAACTTAGTAGTACTCGTAGGCATTTACTTTTCCACTATATCGATTCTTAGAAGATTGATTTGTATTGAGACTAATAGATAGGTAATAGATAGCTGATATCTCTGATGAGCTATTAATGAACATTTATTTCAGCATGGCGAAAATACTCTTACTTTATATCGTAATTTATAATTAATGCTATTTTCTCTTGAACCATGTGTCCACCTCCGAATCCATGCCTTAGCAGAAGTCAATCACTTGCAGTTGGTTTTAGGGAATCGGTGAAAGCCTTTCTCGACAAACTAGACTTATTACGATTGACGACAATTACTGATTCCTGACTGAGAATCTAAAAAAAGGCAGAACCGAAAACACTCAGTTAATTTAAATCAGACTCGGCTATAAAGCCTGTAATTGCGTTATAAAACAACCAAATGTAGGTGATGATTACTGTTTCCAAAAAGGTCTCGCCACAGAAAGCATTGCGTGGGATCTGTTGTAAGCACATTTCAGGGAGCGCGGGTTAGGAATCACTGGTAGGCTTCACTGAATACCTCAAACTGAATTGATAATCGTTTTAATAACGCTAGGGAACATGTCTCGGTAAAACCCCCTCGCCCGGCCGTTGGTAGGCCTATTACTGAATCGACACTCTTTATCGAGACATGCAATTTGGACGCAAAGCCGCTAATAGCCGCACCGCATCCTCTAAATGGGGCAGATTAAAGAAATGTGAAGTGACGATATACCATTTCGGCTCGCACCAGATTTGATCGCAATGAATTCTGCTAAAGACTGAGTCTACGGTACGCTTGTGCTAGTCTTGTGTTATCCTAGTAGAAGGGGATAGGCCGTCGTAAGGCATTCACATTAGTACGCGTTTAAAAATACTCTATACTTGTCTTCCCCAATGGCTGTAGAACTTCGCAGTACTCTGTCATAGGATTGAGTAAGACATTTTATTTACTGCTTAGGAGACGTGTCCTATTAGAATCGTATTAGTGTCCTCAGAGGTACTATGCTTAGACCTAACAGAACACGTATTGAGACAAATTAACTATGTTTTGTATTGCGTAATGTACCTAAATTATTATGCGCAGTGTTATATAGAATCATTTTTTTTTAACTGAACAGACAGCTGTGCTGCTGGGGAGTTTGTTGCGCCACTTCTTCTCCCCAGCTAAAGCACTAGGAAGTGGTGAAGGGCGGGCGTTTTGGGGGACTGTCTTATGTAATTTTGACGTTCAAAAAGTGCTGATTCTCAGCCTAGTTTGAATAAATGACTTTTGATTTTGATTTTGATTTTAACGTTGTAAAACGGTTTCCCAGTCTCACTGAAATGGGTATATAATAAGCAGACATATTAATGTAGCTATTAATAATGAATAAAAGCGCAAGCGTAACGATCCCCTTACCCTTACACATCAACAGGACTGAGTTGCAGATATCAGCACCCACCTGCGAGGGTGGAGATGCTGTAGGCTGATAGGTTAATTGAGTTTCATTTAATTAAACAGACTGAGATGTGTTACTGGGGAGTTTGTTGCGCCACTTCTTCTCCCCAGTCCAAACACTAGGAAGTGGTGAAGGGTGGGGCGTATTGTCTGTCTATAAACCTTCAAGAGTTAATCCACAACTCTATGAAATAATGACCATTGAGTCTTGATCTTCTATAACTATTTATTATACAAATAATGATTCTTGAGTTTCGAATCCCAACTCTATTATCAAGTAATTCTTGAATGTTGTATTCTTTATCTTAGACCAATAATTCGGTTAGACTGACATGAACACGGTGTCTTGCAGATATGCTTGTTGTGCAAGGGGTGAACTTCCAGGGGATTGGGTGACCACATATATTTAATATTCAGTCCAAGGACTGATAGGGACCATGTCTCCTTGGGAGCATGATGTTGACGCAATGCCGCTGGAACTGGCCGCCCCGTAGCTAGACAAGGACGGTCGCTCGGTTACCGCAGTGAAGGCCGCTTCGTCACGGATATCAGTTCGAGAGAACTGCTAGGGACCATGTCTCCTAAAGAGCATGTGCAGACTCAATGCCGCTGAACAGCCGCTTGTGTCACTATGGAAGTTTCGCTCTAAGTGCTTCGAGTGTAGATGTGAGGTGTCGTGTGAGTAATGGCTGACCCATTTACCTGTTACGCCAGCGTAAGGGTACCTACTCACAACTTTATATAATAATATACTTTGCACCCCATTATCATTTATTAGCTTTCTAAACCCACATCCAATATATTTTCATGACTATTAATCCCTAAAGTTTTATTCACGATTTCTTTCAATCTTTCTTGCCTTATCAAATGGGACAAGGCAGATTAGCTTACGGGAGGTCATTCATTACTATCGGTGGGAGAGTGTCCAGTCGGGAGACGAGCTCTACAAGGTAGTGCGGGGTGGAGCACTACCTTTTCCCCATAGGGGAAACCGACCTAAACACTAATATTAACATAATTAGGAAAAACGAAATTTTTATCAGCCTGGGGTTCGTTACGCCTCATCACAATAGCGTCAATCATACAAGCTGTTAAGGCTGTACAGATAAACAGTTACAACGCATAAAGACTCGGAAATCAATCTACCTAGCCTTTTCCCGACTATTTGGGTGGCTTCCAGTCTAACCAGATGCAGCTGAATACCAGTTTTTAAATGGAGCGACTGCCTATCTGACCTCCACAATCCAAATACTGGGTAGCATGGTATCCCTTGGTAAGACTGGTTGGCAGACTTTTGGGTTTCTAACTACCGGTAACGACCGTCAAAGACCTACGAATGATAACCAGGACTAACGGCTTAATGTGCTTTCCGAGGACGGAAAGACACGGAAGTCTTACATAAATGTTTGGCCATAAAAATAAGGGTTTTCCCAAACAAAAACAAGAAAGAAAGATCGTGACACGCATAATTGTTCTTGTTCTAAGTTTCCCTTATACCCAGTGGATTAATTTGGCACAAAACGTGAGGGGTGATTGGCCCAAGGGTTGTGGCTATGGGATTTAGTTAATCGTCATGGTAATCAAAGGTAGAATCGATTACTATTGCAACAATCGAATTGAATGTTTTCCGGGATCGAATTGAGGAGAAGAGTTGTTTGGGTGTAATTAGATTAGTGTTTGGCTATAATTGTTTTGTGTAATAGGCTAGTTAAAATAAAAAAAAAAAAAAAAAAACAATTTAAATGTTTAAAAATAAAAAAAATTAAATTATCCAATAATATCGTGTGCCAAATTAATCATTATTTTTGTAGCTGTAGTAAAAATCAATATAGAAAATTAAATATCAAAATTATAGCACAGTTCCGACTACAGGGTACATATGAAATTTATGTTTCCATAACCAATTTCAGTTCGAAAATTACAACCAAATACGAATACGAGGTTATAAAGTTACGCAAACACAAAGAGTAAATTAAAATAACTCATCGAGTTTCAATAATTATATAAAAAAAAAAAAAAACTCTTTTGTTACACCGTATTATGTTTCATTACTGACGTATTGACCTATACTATGGTTATGTAAAAAATTATATAACAATATCGTGTACCAATTAATTCTTCTTTTTGTGGCGAAAAACTTCGAAAAAAAATATCTGAATCAAAGCACAACTCCGACTACAAGGTTTTTTTTTTGGATGGGAAATCATCAAATAACTTCTCCCGCTTTGGGTGGAGCGGGAGGGCGTGTCAGACTTCTACTGGCTAAAACGCACCCGTGTTCCTTCAGTTGCCTGTGCCAGGGCCACGCTAACTCTTTCGAACAACCCGCAACCCTGGCGGGCATCGGCCCTAGCGGACCCCTTCAGCTAGCGCTGACATCTCTTTGCGGCGCGCGTGGAACTCAACGCGTCTGGCCGGGCCTGGTCCTTACCGGACGGCGAGCTACCCATTGCTCGCCATCCGCAAGCCCGCGCCTACGGTGGCCGGTAATCGGCTATCGATTCCCGACGCCCAGGGCGTCTCCTGCGGCGACTAGGGGCGTGAGGGCGCAAAGATTGCCTCTCCCTCACGCGTTCAGCCTCCTCCTTCGCGAGCATTACTGCTTCGCAGAAGGAGGTGACGGCTTCCCATGCACGCTCGCTCCGTACCATGGCCTGTACCAATAATAAATTACCTGTATAAATAATAAATTTATAATTATTTCGATAACAAATTTCAGTTCGAAAATTGCAACCAATTACGTAAACGAAATTACAAAGTTACGAAAATACAAAGAGTAAATTAAAATTATACCATCGAGTTACAATAATTATATAAAAAAATAAACTCTTTTTTGTTATACCTTATTAACTTTCATGTAAATTTTCCTTTAAAGTTTATAAAGTATGCTTATTCTGTCATATTTTCGGGTAAAACTCGCATAATTAACATTTATACAATAACCGCAATAGGACTTTGGTTTTAAAGTAATTGTTGTTCGCCCGCCTCTGTGACGGTTACAATTTCATGCTGTTTTAATTATGGAATCCTATTTTTGTTAAACACTGTACAGATTGGGGTGACATCACTATATCCATTTAGTAATTAAGTTTTGTTAGGTTAGTTGTGAAGGATCAGTGCAGGTCCTGCATGGTGTATTGCAGTCACCTTTGGGATGGATCAGCTAAGTACCAACAAGCCGCGCTTGACTCGGTGAAACGCAGAGCTAAGAGTCTCATTGGCGACGTAAAACTGGTGGATGCCAAGCTTCATAGCTTGGCTCATCGCCGCAAGGTTCCCTGCTTGTCGGTCTTCTACAGATTGTACTTCGGAGAGTGTGCCCGAGAACACCACAACCTCATTCCAGCGGACCCTTCTACCATCGGACATCTAGACGCACTGCCAGTTACCATCCCTACCTGGTTGCTATTCCACCAATTCGCACTAAGCGCTTCCAAATGTCTTTTATAATGCGCACAGCAAAGGAGTGGAACTCACTACCTGCGTCTGTGTTTCCGAACGCATACAACCCTAATCTTTTCAAAGTGAGAGTAAACAGGCTTCTTCTGGGTAAGCTCACTCCATCGTCGACTTTGTCTCTGTCACCTCTGACCTAGACTAGAGTCAAGAGCAAACCCATCACGAAAAAAAAAGAGATTGCGTAGAAATATTGGGATTTAATCTGTTCTGTTCGATCGTTGAATATCAATTGCTTCACTCAAAAAGAAAATAGATAGTTGCCATCATAGTATAATGACAACTGTCACAGCATGTCATTAGAATACAGATACTAAAATGTAGTAAATAATCGATTAAAAGTGACACCGACATGAGAAATAACTCGACTAAATATTATTATGCAAACAGTTGATATATTTTGCTAAATTAAATTCTCTATAAAATAGCTATGTAAAATTAAAATCTGGTGTAATTAAGTGTTTGCCTTGCTCGTCTCTTAAACGAATAAATGCCATCCAAAACTACTAAAATTTGACCTGCTTAGACAGAGAAAGCATGATTATCGAAAGACATTATGTACTATAAAAAATGTCAGTGCCGAATCAACCCCACAACTATCGACATAATGGGTAGCCTCCACTGTAATTCAAACAAATCGTAATACTTCCCATATGTTTACAACCACTCACAAATATTTGCATGATTTATACAAAGCCACTCCACCTAATTTATCAGCGCATGACGTCACGGAAAGGAAAAAGATGCCGCCATCCTACATAAAGGAAAAAGTTTTGCTCACCTACTCGTCGGCTAGATAATTAAATTCTTCGAACATTAATCTTAGTTAGGCCTTTTTACACGTAAAACTTTTGCGATGATGTATTTTTGTTGGCCTTAAGTACTTAGTGTTGGAATGGGATCCGAAACGTGTTTAGATTTCGCTTAGGGAAAGTTGGAATTGTATCCCAAATGAAATTTGGATTTAGAGAATGTACGATCTACGGTAATGCTGTATTTGTGGGTCAGACGTGGCAGCTATATTTTAGGTTTTTTTTATCATCCTGGTGAAATGATGGATACAAGCTACAGGCGTTTGTTTCGACGATTTATTTATTTATTTAACCAGCATCCTAATTTCGTAATGCACTATCAATGGAAATTGGTTTAATTTTGACAGTTCAGCAACATTCATTGCGTTATTTACGGTGTTGAGAAGAATAATTTTTCAAATATATGAAGCAATGAATTAGCAATTTGCTTCAAAATGATTCAGACTCCGATTGATAGTGTGTTCAAATTATGTAATATTAGGTACACAATGTCTCAAAATAATTACGTAATATATTTATGTATTATATGGGTAATGATTTTGTATCCCTACGTATTTGTTGTCCCCAGATTTAAAACTGATTAACAATTTTGACTGGGGTAAAACTGCAGGGCCCACACATTTACAGTCAGCCGGCAGTCCGCCGGCCAGCCGTTTACTATTAAGGGGCCCCACAGGCCCCCAAGGGCAGCGGCAGTCCAGCTGCGGACTGTAAATGTTAAAACCCTTAAAAACTGAACCGCTACTTTTTATGAGTGGACGGCCTGCCGGCGGACTGTAAGTGTGTGGGGGGCTCCTAACAGTGCCACAAGCAGGGCGGACAGAAGCAAAACGGCATCACAGGAGTAATGATTGACTGGACAAAACGTCGCTGCCGCATTTTCCAAGGCCGGATTCACAGCCGGTTTGAACATGTTTTTAGGATTACGGACCTCAAAAGGAAAAAAAACGAAACCCATATAAGACACTCGTGTGTCTGTCTATCCGTCTGTCACAGCCAATTTGCTCCGAATCTAATGGGCCGATTAAGTTGAAATTTGGTACACGTATGTATTCTGTGATCGAAATACGGGCGTATAAAGTAATTAAAGGAATTTTGAATATGGGGTCACTTTTGGAGGGCAAATAAGAAAACTAAAAAAAAATTTGCAAATTGCACCGTGTGACATATCAAATGAAAGTGCTTACTGTGAGGGTCTCAAATATATATTTTTTTATAATTTTTAAATAAGCAGTTTTAACGTTATTTAAGAAAATAAACGAAAATTACACAATTCCTCCCTTAACTCCGAAACAACTAAGCCAAAATTTTGAAAAAAATCCTTGCAGAAAATAGTCATACTTGTAAATTACAGGAAAACCTATAAGAAGTCTATGGTCTTAAAATAACATGGTAAATCTGTCAATATGCGTAAAAAACTTACATATTTTGTAGTTGGAGTGTATGGGAGAACATGGTTTTGAACTACAATGTTAAGTTTTTTCTTGGGATAAATTCATCTCAAATATCGAACCCTTCATTGTTCGTAGTCCGACGCGCACTTGACCGGTTTTATTTCAGTCGCACCATTGCCTGCGTTTCTCCTCCTGCAGTCCTGCTGTGGCATATGAGGCAAAGAAAGGTGTTATAGATAACAGCAGACGGGAAAGAAAATCTAAGTCAGCATCGCTGCTTATCTTCTACTAGAAATAATAAATTCACTGACTGACAACACACTTTGAAACATGAAAAGCCAATGCCTGAAATAGGTGTCTTTTTTTCTCGCGGCCTTCAACCAAATCTTGATTTTCTAGTACATAATGTGTGTGTAACAAACGAAACTTATTTGTCAAGCATATCACTAAACTCAGTCCGAAATGAGATTTAAGAGTTAGAAGTGTGTATTAATTTATTAGGTTCGTAGGCAATTTTTGACTCTTAATATTTTTTTTATATGTTTTTTATATTTTAATATTCGGTACACCCCCTCCCGTGTGGGAGGGGGTGTACCGAATATTCAAATATCCAAAAACATTTAACAGCTATCTATTTTGTGGCAACTTAATACTAATCTTGCACCTAGGAGTCGAAAATTGCCTACAAATCTAATAAATACATACAAACTTCTAACACTTATACCTCATTTCGGACTGAGCTTTGTGATATGAATGTCAAATAAGTTTCGTTTGTTACACTATTCTGTTCTAGAAAAACAAGATTTGGTTGATGGCGGCGAGAAAAAATAAGAAGACACCACCTTCCATACTAAAATGGGCATAGTCCTTTGGCACAAGAGTTCGTTGTATAAGTGAGCAATAAGGGTTTTTTTAGGGTTTCCATAAAGAGGTGATTTTATGTAATATGAGACTTGCCTGAATTGAATGAATTTTATTTATTTATTATAAACCGCTAAAATCTCTCTTCTTTTATTTCCCAAAGAAATAAAAAAAAATCTAAAACCCAGATTAAAGTATTTCATTCTTGTAGCTGATAGACCAAGAATTTTAAAATGAACATTCTTTTGACTCTCTCTATTGCGTCAATATATTATAGCGTATTTTTGGAATCGCTTTTAAAATTCCTTACAATTGAGTCTTTGCTTTTGTTGACTCAGACATAATGTTGGAATTGTCTGTCGTAATGTTTCTATTGTTGTTGTTATCTTATTCGCAAATAAAGTTTGAGATCGGTTTTAGATCTTAGTGCTTGATAAGTGGTAGAATTAGGTTTTACAGATACGTAAGCAAGTTTATTGTACTTATCTTTGGCGATTAAATATTAAGAAAACTCGAAGTTATGTAATAATATCTATTTAATAACCTACCTACTATTTTATATTTTTAACCGACTTCAAAAAAGGAGGTACTATATTCGACCCATATGTATGTATGTATGTATGTAAGTTTTTAGTAAGTTTCTATGTCTGCGATTTTCTCAGAAACCTATGAACCAATTTTGATGATTCTTTCACTAACGTGATTTGCATACTTTCAGGAAGGTACTTTGAAGAAGGGCGCTGCTTGTGGTTACTGGTCGTCTTACTGACCTTGGTTTTGTTTTGTTATTAGTAATTAACTCTTTGTGTATTTTACTTCGATGGTCCTAGTTTATCATTTGTGACTTCGAGTTACGGCTACATATACGGCTATATTTAAGTGGGCATGTCCTTTATTACTGGAGGCTTTTATTTAGGTATAAAGTTCTACTTACGTTTTTAGTTTTGTATTTATATTTCTGCTTGAGTATATGTTTACATTTTTTTTATTGGCGTGTGCTAGCTGACTTATAGTAAATAATTTAATTTTGTTGTTGCGTAATGTACTTATATAATTTTGCGCAGTGTTGTATAGAATCAATTTTTTTAACTGAACGAACAGCTGTGCTGCTGGGGAGTTTGTTGCACCATTTCTTCTCGTCAGCTAAAGCACTAGGAAGTGGTGAAGGGTGGGCATTCCAGGGGACTGTCTTATGTAATTTTGACTTTCGAAAAGTGCTGATTCTCAGCCTAGTTTGAATAAATGACTTTTGATTTTGATTTTTCGTTCATACTGGGCTTATTTAATTGTATATTCAACTAAAAGTGGCAAAATAAATTTACTAAAAGTAAAAACCGACTTCAAAAACCTAAAACGAATAAAATAACTTTTATAAAAAACTTAATAGCTTCTGAAGTCGGTGTCTTCAATTCTTTATTGCACCTTATTTATTTATTTATTAATTTATTTATTAAAACTTTATGCACAAGTAAAAAAACTTAGTAACTTAACTAAAAAGACTTAATGCCTGAGGCATTTTCTACCAGTCAACCTTAAAGCCTTAGCTTGGCACCGACTTCAGAAGCTGTTAAGTTTTTTTTTTTTATGAAAGTTATTTTATTCGTTTTAGGTTTTTGATGTCTGTTTATACTTTGGGAATGAACTGCTCCAAATTTTATTTTATTCTTTTATTTTTGCATACTGAATGTTGACATGACTATTTACTTTGTACAGTATTATATTATTTTAATTTATTGTGAATGTGAAGACTTAAGTAGGTCATTGTTTTTTTTGTTTGTTTTATTTTTTCTCTCAGTTATTTTTAATCATCGTCTGGCAGTTTGTGTAATTTATGCGGCCTACCCCAATGACCTTTCTTTGGTATTGTTCGTCGAATCGTTGAGCTCCTTAAGTTCTGAGTTGAGCTGCGCGATTACTGACAAATGCGTGCACTGACTGGACAGGTCCTCTCAATCTGTGTGGTTCTTTCCTCAAAAGACCATTTCAGACACCAATCTACATGGTCTTCACATGAAGTGACCAAGATTATGTCTGGACTTTATAAGAGACTGTGACCTCTGAGTTTGTTTCGGCCTTTCTTCTCAGAGTAGTCAGATAGGAAACGCCGACCTCATCTAGTTTAAAAAAAAAAACATGATTGACTTGTAAAAGTGTTTGTACAAACCTACTTACAGAAATAAAAATCATTTATCATTTACTTTATTCTCTAGCTGTTGCCCGCAGCTTCGCCCGCGTGGAGGTCAATACTTCCCTATTTGATTGGGACCATTTATCACAATTTCATGGGTTTTAATTTTTTTGCGCGGAAGCCTAATCCTTTTTTTAATATAAAAGCCTAAGTTAAGTTAACATCAGCTATCTGCCAGTGAAATGCCCGTCAAAATTGGTCGCGGCGTATCGGAGATTAACTGGAACAAACTAAGACAGACAGAGACAACTTTTTTTTTTTTTTTTTTGTTATAAGTACCGTATATACTTTGCATTTAGTAAAAAGCAGTTATTTTGACATAACAAAGAGACAGTTGAATCTAATTTATTTATATCTGTAGATAACAACATTTTGACGACTGGTACAAAATTGCATTATAAGCTCCAAAGAATCCATGTCTAATATTATTTTCAATTCAATAAAGTTAAAACAAACGACAACAAAAACAAAGCACTAATTAAAAGTTTATTTAATCACCCCAAAATAGCATAGCAGCCATATCAAATCATTCTAGTAACATCATTTATGAAAAATGCTAAAACAATTTTACCACAATTTCTGATCATTAAGCAAAAAAAACTAACCTTAATTCAACAAAACAAGTAAAAACTTGTACAAAAAGATTTGGTAGAAAATGGAATGTTATAAAAAGGATGAAAAATCGTCGCTGTACCTATAACCGGGCCGATGAGAAGCCCTAGCACGAACGTGCGAAGTAAACGTTATGTAAATTCGAGCAATTTTTGAATCGAAAATACAATAGCAATTTGGTTTAAATTTATACAGCAAACACAATTAGTATCACCTACAGATATTATGAATTTAACGCAAAATGGGTCTCAATGAAGATATTTTGACGCATTTCGGCAGCACGCAAAATCAATTTTTATTATTATTCTATTTTATGATTATAAAAATTGAAGAATTTTTCTGTAATGGCAAAAATTTGGGCCGATACAAAAAAATCGTAATTTCCTCAAAATTAGCATTTTTATGAGAAAAAAAAACTATGTCTGCTGTGACGCATGACTGGAGTTATCCTTATGTACGATTGTCTTTGAATATAATGGATAGATTGGCCGCTACAATAAAGACTGGCCGAAAATAAACTAAACGCAAAAACGTGACAACGCTTCGCTTATATTTCACTCCTCATATTTTTTCCATAAGCCTTTTATGAAAATCGATTCTTAAAGAGTAAACTCTAAAAACTGTTTTATTTGATTTTTGATTTACAATTAGAGCAATTTCAATAAATTTTCTTCTACACGTTCACCATTAAAGACCTAAGGGGAATGAGGGTTTATTTTAATGTAAAAACGCATTAAAAGAATTTTAAAAATCAATATTTTTTAAATTCTATGTGCTCCGTTTAGCCATACCAATGATGCCATTTCGCCTTAAAACTAAATAAATATTATGTGCGAAATTGCTATTTTCTATTTTAAAATCGTTTGAATTTGTGTTACGTTTACTCCGCGCGTTCGTGCTAGGCCCACGGAGAATTTTAAAAACTAACAAGTTACCGACATCGGATGCTATCGGTTCGCGTTATTACTTTGACCTCGAATCGTTTGCTTACTGTGTAGGCCCAACGGGAGGGTATTTTAGCAGAAACAATATTAAATGGCCAAGGAAGTTAAAGTTTTGGATAAGCGCAATGAAAAATTTTATAAATTCACTAGGTGACCCGGCGAACTTCGTGCCGCCTTAGCAGTGTTTTTAAACCAATTATGTTTTTAAACCATCCAGAAACCCATTTAAATATATATATACACACAAAAATTCATCCAAATAGGTCCAGCCGTTTAGGAGTTAAGAATTATAATATATTAGAAGGCTCAAAAATAATCGAATTCAAGTATTGTAAATATTTACGATCAAGGAGTGAAACAAAGTCCTTTCCTACATAGCAGGTAGGCGCATGTCACCTTTTCGAACCTTTTTGTTATTTTCATTCAATATATATATGTAATATATTTAACTAACTTCTGCACGTGGCTTCGTTCGCATGGAAGTCAATAAAACTCAGCCCATGACACTCGATGATAATGTAACTTTCTATGGATAAAAGAATTGTTAAGTATTTTTCTGGTTTATCCATTACAAACAAACATACAAAAAAAAATCTTAAGTTTAGAAAATATGACGTTATTGGAGAAATAAAAACGTGCAAGTACGTTGACTTTACATGTAGAATTTCAACAAAATTTTCATTATTTACAGTTATTTTGAGGTCGCTGATACATACCAACGAATGCGTAGACGTGCCCGATAAAATAGCGTCATCCTTGAGTCTACATTTTGTCACCAAATCTTTCAATCAATACATGACGTAGCGCTTCGATTTACAGGCTTCAAATTACGCTAAACTCCATACCTACATACACACCTAAGGATGTATGGAGTCCAGCCTATTTTTTTAATACTAACACTGCTTTAATAAACAGAATGGGTCTCAACATTTACCCTAAAAATACAACGAATCTTATTACCCAGTGTGTCCCAACGCGAAACCCCTAGCAAGTCACGCGGTCCAATTTTAACGCGGTCTAAAGAATCAGGGAAAAAGAACCATAGGCGGCCATTATATCAGCTGTGCTCAAAATTTCACACACACATAATAAAATTGTATGAGAGCGTTTTTCAATATAAACGGTTTAAGAAACTTCCTGGGAAACTGTTTATTAAATGATGTCTACGTTTTTATTTTTGACGCTTTGCAGTATATTTCCATATTGATTTCGGTGAAGCGATAAAGTATACTGTAATTTGATAAGTTTCTCAGTTCAAGGCAAAATGTTGTTGAGGAATTGGATGCTTACATTCAACTGATATAACTTTTAACTTATACCAGGCTGATTTGGAGATGCAAATAAAGGGCAGCCTAGGGACAGCATCGGCAGAAAATGCTGGCATTTTTGTCAACGATTCGTTGTTCAGAATTTACTTGCTTGTATTTATAGTTTCATACCCACAATTACCTTATTTAATAGGTTTATAGGTTAATAAGGGGGTTAATAGGGTTTTAAGGGCTCCGTACTTCAAAAGGAAAAAACGGAACCCTTATAGGATCACTCATGTGTCTGTCTGTCTATCCGTCTGTCACAGCCAATTTGCTCCGAATCTAATGAACCGATTAAGTTGAAATTTGGTACACGTATGTATTTCTGTGACCCAAACTCGGACGTGTAATGTAAATGAATGAATTCTGAATATGGGGGTCAATTTTGGGGGGCAAATAAGAAATAAAAAGCAAATTGTACCGTGCGATATATCAAATGAAAGGGCTTACTCAAATATATATTTTTTATTATAATTTTAAAATAAACTACATACTTCCTGACCTTCAGTCGGGTTTCAGAAAGGGTAGAGGTACTGCTACGGCTCTGGCTGGTTTTGTGGGTAGTATCCTTGAGGCACGTGACCGGGGTGAGGGGACAATCCTGGCTCTGCTGGACTTTTCCCGGGCTTTTGATGGCTTTTGATGCAATTAATACCACTCTACTGCTGTCAAAGTTAGCTTTCTATGGCTTCGACAGTGATGCGGTGGAGTGGTTTAATAGCTATCTTACCTACAGGTCTCAATATGTTGTGATGCATAGGGAGGATGGGGCAACGGTGTCATCCCTACCCGTCCAAGTATCAAAGGGTGTCCCTCAGGGATCGATTCTGGGACCTCTGTTGTACATTCTGTACAGTGCGGATATCATAAAGTCTTTTGTTAACTGCAGATATCACAATATGTATGCTGACGATATCCAGTTGTACATATCCTTCAGAGGGGATGAAACATCTTTGGCAATCCAGAAAATAAATGAGGATTTGGATAGAGTGGTTGTATGGTCGGAAGAGAACTCTCTGGTTCTGAACCCGCTCAAATCTAAATTTATGGTGCTAGGTTCTAAGAAACAAGTTAGTTCAATACTGTCTGCCAACCCTGAAATAGTCATCATGAGAGAGAAAATTGAGAGAGTGGAGCTGGCATGCAATGTTGGGCTAATTATGGATCCAGAGCTGCGTTTTGAGGCCCATGTGAACAATGTTCTCCGAAATTGTTTTTATAGGCTAAAAGTCTTATATGGAATACGGAAATAACTAAGTACACCAGTGCGGAAACAACTTGTTGACAGTCTCATCCTATCCAAATTAAATTACTGTGAAACAGTCTATGGTCCATGCCTGTTTTCAAGAACGGAGCGTGTAATCCAACGCATCCAGAATGCTTGTGTTCGTTTCTGTGTTAATGTCCCACGAAGAAGTCATGTTACTCCATTCATTAACAAACTAAAATTATTAAAGATGGCTGCCATTAGGAAGCTTCATTTAGCAAACCTGTTGTTTGGTGTCATTACAACTCAAAAACCCCACTATCTTTATGAAAAGCTAACTTGGAAACAAAGCTACCTTAAAAATAGGCTTCGCTCAATGGTTAGCCCACTGTTAGTGCCAAGACGCAGGACTGCAGCTTTCAGGGGATGTTTCAAGTACGCAGCCACACGCTGTTGGAATGATCGCCAATGCGACGCCTGAAAACAATACAATCCTTCAAATTCCAACACAAAAAGTTACTCATTCAAGGACAAATTTCTCTCTAGGATTGATTCAATGTACGTACTTCAGGTGTCATGGCCTGCAAGCTTTGGTTTGGAATCTTCTGGAGCGTGGGCTGCTTAGAATACACTCTTCTGTTAGTGGGGCTACATTGGTGTCTGTGTTGCGTCACTTCAATCATCCTCTTTGCTTAGGAACGCCATCTTATTTTTCTGAAATTTACGGTTAAACATAATTAATTCAACTGGCACGCTATGGTTTGTTTGGTAGTTCTTTATTTAAAATATATCTTATCATATGCAATTATAATCAATCTTATTTCATTTATGTAACAGTATTGTAATATAATTTCATTTTAATCATGAATCCTTAGGTATCTATAATGTAATTAATTCACACTTACCATTTAATTTGTTATCTAGCTGAGGTGGATCTCTGAGTCGCCGAGTATTTTATTTTATTTTATTTTGTTATAAAATCTATATTTTTAATACAAACTCACACAATCACACAAAACATCATTGTTACATAATCCCATCATACAATAAAATTATATAATGTGCTGCGCCATGTTATCCAACAAAATTGAACAAAACAAACAGCTAAAATATTTCTGACAGCTGCGCCGCTGTGCGCGCACGGCACAGATAATGCATCCGTCCGCAGCGCCGGCGTGGGAGTCGGTGGGTGCTAGCGCTGACGGAACGCAATGTTCTCAACTTCAATATTATATTTATATAAATTTTGAAATATTCAATATTGTTATTTATCTCATTTTAATAATCATTTTTACTTTCACTGCATGATGCACCCGTCGACGTCATTACGTCAACCACGAAAACCAGCGCTGGGGCTTTGTCTCGTATGGGGTTGCGGCATTATGCTGAGCGACGGCCGTTTTGCGTGAATGTGACGCATATTTTCCCCAAACTGGTTTTTTAATTATTTTATTTTGTTATTTTATTTCTTTGCGTCATGTTTATCGCAAATAAACGTATTTTCTTTCTTCTTTCTTTTCTTTCTTTCTCTATTTTAAAGTTATTTAAGAAAATAGACAAAAATTGGCCATTCTTCCCCTTTATCTCCGAAACTACTGAACTTAAAATTTAAAAAAGATACAGAAAATAATTCTATACTATAGATTACAGAAAAACCTATAAGAAGTCGATGGTTTTAAAAATAACATGGTAAATCTCTCAATATTCTGCGTACAAACTTACATGTCCACAGTTAAACGAAAAGAATCCAACCCACATTAGGTGTAATGTGGGTTGGATCTTTTTCATTTAACTATGGTCATTTGTAGTTGGAATGTATTGGAGAACATATTTTTCAACTACAATGTTAAGTTTGTTCTTGGGATAAATTTATCCCAACTACGGAACTCTTCATTGTGCATGGTCCGACACGCACTTGACCGTTTTTTTTTTAATAGGACCCCATGGGACTTAAACATATCTGGCGAAATGTGGGTGTACTACAGATACAACTCTGCCTAACCCGTCGGGGATTACAGGAGTGATGTTATGTTGTTTAATTAGGTACACGTACCTAATTTTGCTTATGTCATTATCTGTAAAGGACATCTTATTTTAGCTGTCTTTACCTCACATAGTTCAATTTTGTAATCGATTAACCTGTTAGCTTAGAACCGTTTCCTAATCTCTCTAATCTCACCCTCACCTAACCTCACCCCATACTCGTACATACATATTATATAATCGGAATCTGAATCATGATTTGAAACAAATTACTAATCCGTTGCTTCATACGTTCGAAAAATATGTTTACTCGACAACGTAATTAACGCAATGAATGTTTTTGAAATGTCAAAATGAAACCGATTCCGATTGATAGTGTATTACGCAATTAGGGTGCTGACCAATTATATTCAAGATTAATTTATTATCCAAATTACAATAGGTATATTATTTCGAAAGCTCGAAATACATGAAACATTTAGATAATATCTTTCCGAGAAAATAGTAATATCTATAATCGATGTTCAAAGGAAATTAATAGTGCTTACTCAAAGGTGGGAGCGTCGCCAACTAGAGACTAATGCTTCTGTACTATCTCCGTTCGAGTTTCAAACGTTGCTACAGGTTACCAATTACATACTCCGGCAATTCAACTCGATTATCGTCACTTTTCATCGATAAATGGTATAAATTTATTAGTTACTATTCAATTGATTAGTGGAGTGTTTGTCCAATTGAACTTCTAGTGCAGTGGTGTCTAACTAGAATAAAAGGCCCTATAAGATAAGGCCTTTTATAAAATTAAGGTCATGCATGCTTGGAATTCAGAATAGTATAGAATTACCTAGAATAGAATATTTATTCAGAAACTCAATCATTATATGACTAGGTTCTAATATTGTTGAGCAGCACACCATTTCTTGATCAAGATTGTGCCACTATTATTTGAGTACATTATTAATTTCGGGCGTAAGTAATTAAAAATCTTTAAAACTTTTCGCGGACCGCGGGCCGCTTGATAAGGATTTGCGGGCGATATGTTTGACATGACTGTTCCAGTGCGATGCTTAGGTACTTACTTACATTTCTGTTGTGAAGTTCATTATGAATATAGCGTTCTTGCTAATGAACTGCAACTACCAAAATGCGTTGGCCTTAATTGTTAAGCCACATTAATTTTGATAGAAGTGGAAGAGAAAACAAGCAATTTTTTAATGCAGTACCGGTTAGGTAAGTCTGGGAAACGAGGCCGATTATTTTTTATTTATTTATTTAACTTCAATTGACTCGGTTAAAAACCTATTACAATAATAGGAGAAGCACCTTACTCCTAGCTCCGTTTGCTATTAGTTATAAGTAGCTTAAGAAAGTACCTACTCAACATGATATAAATATTAAACATACCACAAGACTGTGCTTGTCCGTCGGACATGAACACGTTGTGACTTGCACGCAGGGAATCGATACAAAACTGCAAAAGGGTTTATCCCTGGTCACAAAAAGTCGACAGGTCGTGACTTGCACGAGAAAATCGGGGCGTGGTTACTGTTAAAACCACGCAGGTTGGTGTCGTAGTCGTAGTTGGGTGAGGTATACCCGCTACGGTAGCTATAGAGACAAAGTAATATATATATGCCTCCCCTAGGATTGTGAGTTAGTTCAAAAATTGTACCGAGCAAGTTAGTCAAAACATCTAACCATCAAGTGACATGCTCAACGGAGCCCTGTATAGTCGCGTGTCTGTATTATTGTAATAATTAGTGTTAAGTAAGTAAAATTACTGTCGTAAGTATTATCATTCTGTATTATGTGTATTTTGTGTTTCTGAATTGTGTGTACGTGCCTTTTTGATTATAATTGTGTGAACAATTGCACTGGTTTAATTCGCCAAAGACGACGATAACCCCCGCCTATCAGAGTCTAGCACCCCCAGAGCACAGCATGCAGGTTGTTCAGATTTAAGTTTCGTGTGCTGTGCTCAACAATAATTAAAGGCAGAGACATAGACATAGACAAAAAATATAAAATGATAAAATTCCGGTAAAAACATAATCTAATTAAAATGATCAATACTTTCATGAATCCCTCTCACAGTACTTCTGACATGACAATAATATCTTCGTCCATTCATCCGTTAACAGATCTTTTGTTGGATTAGAATCCAAGAGATCAATAAGTGCGGCCACAATGCGAGGTAGTTAGCACGCGCATCGGTGCGACATGGGGGCACAGTAATCAGCCTGTGCGTTTAGCTGCTGCAGTAATTGTCTGGAACAAAGAAACGACCCAGTACAGCATGCAAATTCATGCGCGTCAATAGTGCCGCGGAGCGTCTTGCAGGCTATGGTGAGCTGATCTCGTGCTCGCCTTACCTCTAATGAGTTATATCCGAGGCATCCCAATAGAAATTTAGTAGATAATAACCTCTTGGCTCATCGCCGCAAGGTTGCCTGCTTATCGGTCTTCTATAAACTGTACTTCGGTGCGTGTGCTCAGGAACTCCACAACCTCATTCCACCGACCCTCTTTTACCATCGAACATCTAGACGCACTGCAAGTTACCATCCATACCTAGTTGCCATTCCACCAATTCGCACTAAGCGCTTCCAAACATCCTTCATAATGCGTACGGCAAAAGAGTGGAACTCACTATCTGCGTCTGTGTTCCCAAACGCATACATACCTCTTCAAAGTTAGAGTGAACAAGCTTCTTCTGGGTAAGCTCACTCCATCGTAGACTTTGTTTCTGTCACCTCTGACCTAGACTAAAGTCAAGAGCAAACCCATCTCAAATAAAAAAAAACCGTGTTTACGCTTATCTATAAACCTAAGGAATTATTTAAAAGAAAAAACCGGCCAAGTGCGTGGCGGACCACGCACAATGAAGGGAATTTATCCCAAGAACAAACTTTGTATTTGAAAAGCATGTTTTCCCATACATTCCAACTGAAAACGTTAGTTTGTACGCACAATATTGAGATAATTAACATGTTATTTTAAGACCAGACTTCTTATAAGTTTTCCTGTAATCTATAGGTGTATTTGCTGTATTTTTATTTTTATTTTAGGCTTTGCAGTTTCGGAGATAAGGGGGGTGGGGTAATGGTCAATTGTCATCTATTTTCTTAAATAACTTTAAAACAATTTATTTTAAAATTATAAAAAATAAACCGGCCAAGTGCGTGTTGGACCACGCACAATGAAGGGTTCCGTAGTTGGGATGAATTTATCGCAAGAACAAACTTAACATTGTAGTTGAAAAACATGTTATCCCATACATTCCAACTACAAATGTCCTTAGTTAAACGAAAAGAATCCAACCCACTTTACACCTAATGTGGGTTGGATCTTTTTCGTTTAACTATGGACAAATGTAAGTTTGTACGTACAATATTGAGAGATTTACCAAGTTATTTTAAGACCATAGACTCTTATAGGTTTTCCTGTAATCTGTAGCTATAGAATTATTTTCTGTATTTTTTCAAAATTTTAAGCTGACTAGTTTCGGAGATAAAGTGGGGGGGGGGGGGTAGGAAATGGTCAATTTTCATCTATTTTCTTAAATAACTTTAAAACAGTTGATTTTAAAATTATAAAAAAATAAATATTTGAAACCCTCATAGTAGTAAGCCCTTTCATTTGATATATCGCATGGTACAGTTTGCAATTATTTTTTTAATTTTCTTATTGGCCACCCAAAATTGAGCCCCATATTCAAAATTCATTTATTTACGTTACACGTCCGTGTTTGAGTCACAGAAATTCATACGTGTACCAAATTTCAACTTAATCGGTCCATTAGATTCGGAGCAAATTGGCTGTGACAGACGGACAGACAGACACACGAGTGATCCTATAAGGGTTCTGTGTTTTCCTTTTGAGGTACGGAACCCTAAAAATATATTTATTATTACATTTTTATACCTTTTCCAATAAAAGCACGTACCTAACTGCTTTCGCGTTCGTGTAGATTCTAAACGCAGGAGCTAGATTCTAATCTACACTAGGGCACACCAGTTTCTCCAGCTACGTATATATAAAGGACTAGCAATTACCCGCGACTTCGTCTGCGATCCAGGATGAATAGTACCCTAAGTCCTATTCCGGGTTATGGTCTACCCATATGCCAAATTTTATCCAAATTCGTTTAGCCGTTATAGTGTAAAAGCGTAAGCAACAAACAAACAAACACTCTTTCGCATTTATAATATTAGTTAATATAGTTAGGGTAATGAAAAACCGGTCTATCGACACTCTAGAGTACTCTAGACTCACACAATGTATTCGGTACTTAAATAAAAACTTAACACAGTACTAAAGTTTCTATAATAATATAATTCAATCATGATTCGGAAGACACGTGGCGCCATCTATTATCATAAGAAAGTTATTGTTCTTTTCCTCGGGAACAGTACTTTTTTCGGGATTAAAGGTACCCTATGTCCGTTTCTGTACACCTGACAACGTATATGAAAAATTTCAGGCTGATCGGTTCAGTGGTTTAGGCGTGAAAAGGTAACAAACAAGCAAACAAACTTACTTTCGCATTTATAATATTATAGTTAGGATAGGATTTAACCGAGCATCCTCACAAAGCGCTGCACTGCATGATCACCAGATGCTGCCATCTTCAACAAGCCCCTAAAGAAAGTTTCGAATGCCACAAAAGAAAAAACAATAACACTACATCCCAAGATGCAACCACAGCAATAAATCAGAAGTTAAACTTGTACACACAAGGGACTTTTGTTTTTTATTTCAGTGTTGTAGAACTGAACGGGGAACTGTTATTAAGTTGTTGTACAACGAACAGACACGTCACTACCCATGGGTATCGTATAACTGTAGTTTACAAACTAGGGGAGTAGGGAATGATAACTCATGGTGGATCGGAACAGCTTCATCGTGTTTTCGAATATGCATGTATATAAATAGTTCAAAATTATGAACATTATGATTATAAGTAAGAATTTATTTCGTCAATTTGTTTGAGAAGGCTGTCTATAAAATAGAAAAATATTTTTTCGTTTTTTTTTTAACAAAATTTCCATTGTATTACAAACAAAGTCAAAGATATTAGGTATTAGGTAATACATGTAATCTAATACCTACCTAATATCTTTGACTTTTTAAAATCGAATTTAGTATGTATAGGTACCCACATAATTAGTTCATAGTTCGTTTTTTTTTTTTTGTAGATTTTTAGCATTAAGTATGTTTACACCGTTCTTTCCTTAAATCAACAATTAAACAACTTTAATTAATAGATGCTTGGAAAATAATTTGTCAACAATTTTCGATGTACTTACACAGTTTACAATCAATGTGTAGTCCTTATTAAATTGATACGAAAAAATATTATAAAAATACACGTAACAAACAACTAAAGTAGACGAGCAAACTAAGTGCAAGCGCAAACTGTGCGTCTTGTCGCTGCGTCTACTTGCTGCAACAAGATGCAGAGTAAGTTGTTGTTTTCATTTGCCTCTTGTTACTGCGACTAGACGCAGAGCTCTTGCTTACATCTGCAACTAGTCGTTAAGAGACGTTGTGCATGAAGCGATAATTTTCTTTGAGTATTCAAGACAGACATCTTGTGAGTGAATATGGAGCCTCTATTTACACTTGCATTGGTGCTTATCATGCGAAGGCAAAGCGCATTCTACTATAGTATGGTGTGCGCGCACCGTGTGTCTAGCCGTTGCGACAAGAAGCGAGAGCGTGTCCCTAGCCTGTCGTTGCGACTCTGCCATTTGACGCCAAGAGTGCGAAGCTTCAAACCAAATATATGAAAACTGTCGGCCGTAGCCTGTCGTTGCGTATAGTCACCGAGCTGTTACAGTCGCATGTCGTATAATATGCGCCATATCTAAAACAGGGATGTTTAAAGCCTCAACTCCAACTTAAAGCAGAGATTACTTAGTTCGCAAAACTAAAAGTAGTTATTTACAGTTAGTATGTCTAAATGTCTATTTAATAGCGTCTTCACTATTTATTACGGGATCCAAGTTTAATGGCGAATTCATGACGGTAGCAAATCACTTGCTTGTTCGAAGGATAATAATTTTGTGTTGTGTTTCACCTAACTTCGCTATTTTGCTTGTATACCTGGTAAGGTCGATTTTATTGTACACAACGATCGCTACCACTACTATCTACATTTGAGGAGTGACAGAACAAAAGCCGTTATTTACCAAGTATGATTTTTATGTTTTTATTTTTTCGGTTCTCAATGTTGAAATACACTTCCAAATACTAACAGACCGCTTCAAAACTAGAAATCCTACAGCAAAAAAAAATTTTTTGATGTCGATTGGTTTGATCAAAATCCTACAAATACGTAATCCTGCAATAATCATTTATGGCTATCATTCCGAGGCACCTAAAGTCCTGTCTAAAGATCTGGCCATAAATATCGATAAAATCCATACTGGCTTGATCAGAACCGTTATCTCCATATTTCTTTGCATATTATCTCGTAAATAATAACAGCTATTTTTGTAAACATTTCACTACCACAATCAAAGATAATTTACCTATAAATTTGTCATATTTTTTTCTAAAAAATTAAATAAGTTAGAGGGTATTTTTTCATTTTCTGAAAAATATAAATGGCAAAAGGATTTAACGGTTTTTGATCATTTACTCCTCATTTATAATAATGTTTTGGTTCTAGGATTTTTGAAATTTCAAGCATTGCTCTTAATAGTGTCATATCCAACAAAATACTACGCTAGACGAGATATATAGGCCCCAAGACAACCGCATTAAAAAAAAATCTAATTCAAATCTGTATTGCATATCTCCTGTCTGTACAAGATTTTAATAATATTTATAAACAATCACATAATCACATGTCGGGCACAACAATTGATTAAATATGACAAGTCGCGTTGACGCCACAAAGACGCTGCATTAGCGTGACTACAGCTACCATTTCGTAAAAAAGCGGCATGCATGAAAATTTTGGCACCGGGGTTTGACTTTACGGTGTCTGAAAATGCTCTCTAGGTCTAGGGAAACACACCAACTTACTTTCATAAATAACATTTCAGTGACGTCATTCGAAGGTAAATTGCGCACGATATGTGGTGGCCACCGCTCTTCTAGGAGACCATAGTTTTACACGCGATTGTATCGAAACCAACGCTAAGCTGACGCGGCGTTAACGCAGTATATACGCTCGGTAAACGTCTACGCTAGGTGCGAATGGTGCTTAAGCAAGTTACAATTTCTAAGATTAGTTCTGTGAATTACGACTGATTAAGGATTCAATGCAATTCTAATTATGAAAGCAACCTCAAGACAAACTACAATTATCCAATCAAAAGGCTTGATTTTCTAAGCCGCAATCGATATAATGAACCTATTTTCCTCAATACTCAATACCCCTTGGTATTGAGTATTGAGGACCTTTTGTTGCAAATAAAAGAATAATTGAATTGTGATTGTTATGACATAATTACAAAATCTCTAACATTTATATAACAATTGAATCTATAGTTAAATTTGATTTAATGAACAATTGATATTATTTCAAAATAACTAATTTTTACAAGCATAACATACATTGAATATAAAATCGTTTGATATACCACTCAAAAGATTTAGAACCTATTTAGTCTAATAATTATGATAAAATCACGTAGTTAAAAAACTTGTAATTAAAAACATGAATTATGTCAACAGAAACCCTAGCGTCAACTCTCACATGAAGCCAACATGAAACATGCAAACAAGCATACTCCATGCATGCAGCAAGCAAGCAGCAAGAAAGCATGCAGCAAGCATGCCGCAAACATGCAGCAAGCAAGCATCAAGTAAGCAGCAAGCATGCAGCAATCAAGCAGCAAGCATGCAGCAAGCGCATGCTTGCTGCATAGCAAGCAAGCAACAAGCATGCAGTATGCAAGCATACAGGATGCAATATGCAGCATGCATGTAGTATACAAGCATGCAGTATGCAACAGGCGGCAGGCATGGTTTATGTCACAGCTCCGGCGGTCCCACGCGGGCTTAAATTACACTCTAGGGGTAGGGCATAAAAGACTACGTGGAGTCGATTTGGAGCAATTCATTTCTGTCAATAAATTTGTGAAAAAAATATTTAAAACGATGTCTAACGTTTAAAATATATTTTTCACGAATTATTTTCGATTAAATAAACGTTATATCCAATTACATTATAAATAATAATTATTATTATATGTAAAGAAATTATATCAACAGTTGGTATTTAGCTTGTGAACTTTATTGAAATGAAAATATACCAAATAACTTTATATGATATGAGACGCACCTCGATAGGTCTTGGTAAGACTGGTTGTCAGACTTTTGGACTTCTGACTACCCATAATGACTGTCAATGATCTATGAATGACAGCCGGGAACAACGGCTTATCTTGCTTTATGAGACACTGAGGAGTATCGATATTTAATGGAAGGTCACCCATCCACGATTCGACCGCCGCAAGCGTAGCTTAACCAAGCAGTAAAGCTGCAAACGTATTAAAAAAAAAGTATTAATGTTAAATAACGAAAAATCTTTTTATTAAATTTATTAAAATGTTCACGGGCCTTATTGTTTGTTTGTTCATTATGGCTTCGAGTTTTTGAGTCTGTACTGCCTTACTGGTCTAGGAGTCACAAGCGCTACTGTTGAGCATGAGGTCCTTTTTTTTTTTTTTTTTTTTTTTTTTTTTTTTTTTTTTTTTTTTTTTTTTTTTTTTTTTTTTTTTTTTTTTTGGATGGGAAATCATCAAATAACTTCTCCCGCTCTGGGTGGAGCGGGAGGGCGTGTCAGACTTCTACTGACTAAAACCCACCCGTGTTCCTTCAGTTGCCTGTGCCAGGGCCACGGTATCTTTTTCAAACAACCCGCAACCCCAGCGGCATCGGCCCTATTGGACCCCATCTTTGCTGACATCTCTTTGAGGCGCGCGTGGAACACAACGCGCCGTCGACCCGGGCCTGGTCCTTACCGGACGGCGAGCTACCCATTGCTCGCCATCCGCAAGCCCGCGCCTACGGTGGCCGGGAATCGGCTATCGCTTCCCGACGCCCAGGGCGTCTCCTGCGGCGACTAGGGGCGTGAGGGCGCAAAGATTGCCTCTCCCTCACGCGTTCAGCCTCCTCCTTCGCGAGCATTACTGCTTCGCAGAAGGAGGTGACGGCTTCCCATGCACTCTCGCTCCGTACCATGGCCTGTACCAGGGCCGGACGCGAGAGATCGCCGCCGCCGATCGCCTCCGCGAGGACGCGGCGGTGCTCTGCCCAAGCCGGGCAGACCTCCACCGTATGCTCCACCGTGTCCTCCGGGCGATCCACACAGTGGTAACACCCGGGCGTTTCCTCCCGCCTTATCCGGAACAGGAACCTCCCGAAACAACCGTGTCCGGTGAGGACCTGCGTCAGGCGGAAGGTGAGGATGCCGTGACGCCTCTCCAACCACTCCTCAAAGAGGGGACTTATCGCCGCAATTGTGGCGTGCCCAGCACTGGGTTGCGACAGTCGCACTCTCCATGTCGCCATGAGATCCCGCCGGAGCTCTGTCCGCTGTGCCATGATTTCTCGCGGCAGCGGAGTTACGCCCCGGCGTTTTGCCTCCTCGCGCCACTCCCATGTGTATGCGAGGCCTTTTGCCTCCAGATCCCATGGCGGCAATCCGGCAAGGAGGCTCGCCGCCTCACCAGAGACCGTGCGGTATCCCCGAACTAGCCGGATGGCCATGACCCTTTGGGACGCGTTCAACCGGCGGGTTGGTCGCCGCCCCAAAGAACGCGCCCACACTGGTGCCCCGTAAAGGGCCATGGACCGCACGACCCCCGCGTAGAGCCTCCGGCAGGAGGCGTTTGGACCCCCTAGATTGGGCAGGAGCCGCTTCAAGGCAGCCCCGGCCCGCTCCAGTCTGGGAGCCAAACGTCGAAAATGCTCCACGAGCATGAGGTCCTGGGTTCGATTCCTAGGTCGGTCATGGGTTTTTTCTATAAGGGATTTCTCAGAAGCAGTCCGGAGTCTGGATTTGTGCCCGGTTGATGGCAACTGGCTCACCCTCTATTACATGGGACTAAAACATAACTGGCGAAATGTGGGTGTACATATGAATGTACGTACCTACACCTCTGATTAATTCTTCAGGGAATTACGGACGTGATGTAATGTTACACATATAACAAAGCAGTTTTGTTTTTTAACCTCGTAACTGTCCGCTTTTAAACGAAACAAACCACATAGAATCATGTCAATAGGTGCTCGAATGTCAACCGGACCCCATAGGTTCACCACTACTGTAAGCCCATGGTCGCCATTGGATGTTTTTTTTTTTACGTTTATATATACAGGTAAAATTTTTCAAGTGGGCGTGGATGGCCAAATCCGAAATTATGAGATATAGCGAAAAGTACTCATAGGAGTCGCGGGCTCGATTTTGATGAAAACTAAAAATGCATCATTGGGATTTTTGAAAAATCAATATTTGTAGCCAGCAATTGAACCCGTTGATTATATAAAAAACTACACTGTATTATTAGACCATTCGATAGTGCCGCTAATAAGGATCGAATTCTGGACAGTAATGACATATTGGCAAACTAAATGAAAAGCAAATTTTTAACAAAATACTTTTTTTTAATCTTTCTTGTACCCACCTATTAAACCTTGTTATTGATTTTTCAAAAATCCAATGATGCAGTTTTATTTTTCATCAAAATCGAGCCCGCGACTCGTTCAAGTACTTTTTGCTATTCCTCATAGTTTCGGATTTACTTACCCACTTGAAAAATTTTCACCCTGTATATACGTTTATATACATATTATATAAAGACTTTTTCTATTGCACACATAGATGTGCAATCGACGCGACGTTCAAGTTAGATAATAGTTTCATTCTCTTAAAAACCAAACTGCTTTGTTTCTAATGTGGCATCTTACGCGGCAAACAAACCCGGCCTTATTTTTGATAGACCCTACGGCGTGCCACTCAGTAATTTCTATATTCGTATACTTCGTGCGTGCTGATGTTACCAATCGATAAACGTTCTAGTAGTTTACAAAAAGCTACATATCAGCTCAGTAATATATTTTTTTTGTTATAGGAATAATATCTCAACCTACAGTATGCAAAAAGAATGTGTATTCTTATACAGGGTTATTGGTAAAACAACAAAACCTTTTAAGGGGTCATTGTACTCATCATTATGAACAACTTTTACTATGGGACCAATCCTGAAATCATGAAAAAAAATCAGCTGTTCATTACCAACAGCTTATTTTTTTTTCGCGATTTCAGGTTTTCTCCCATAGTAAAAGTTATTTATAACGGTTTGTACAATGACCCATTAAGAAGTTGTTGGTGTTTTACCAATAATCCTGTATATGTTAAAGAATTGTTATGCATAATGCTAGCGAAAAACACTGATTTGAAAAAAAAAATATTTGTATAATTTTTACTCTATTTTATGAATTCGATCTAATTTACTAAAGGATTTTATTATAGAATATCGAAAATAATGTTTAAAACTGTACCCGTTGTTGTAATTTGAATGAGTCCTGGATGTTAATACAATACTAGACTACCCATAAAGTGCGAGTATCTATCGATTACCGAGAAATAACTATTGTACATATTTTTTTTCGTTTCCAATTTTTGAATACTTCTGTATTGCAGCGTTCAGTCAGGTTCTTTGAAAAGTCCCAGGATACATGACACAGACTTGAAAAGCGACTGTTTAAAACTATGTAAAAGATAAAGATTAGGTCTTTACACACCATCGTTCTCACACACACACGACAAAACAAATGTCCAAACTTTATCTGTGTGTCCCAACCCTTATGATTGACTGTCGAATTACAGGGGTGGACACGAATCGATCATTCAACACAAATTCATTCTATATCATTTGTTTACTGTCGTTATCGTAAATGGAAGGTATTTTGAAAAATGAAGGCTACAGTTATATGTATAGATTGTATTCTTTATTGTAGCTTAACTGCTTATAGCCATTACATTATCACACATATATACATAATAAGGGTGTGTTTATAAGCGTTACTTAAATTGAAGTAATGATTAATGTTTGGTTAATGTTTTGAAGGACACTAACAAGACACAATATAAGTTTTATTGTTATTAATGCTATTGACGTACAGCGTTCTTCAAAGCGTGCTTCAAAGCGTTGAGCATACATCAACGTATATAAATAAATTCGACTATTCACATATATTTGAGTAATGACAGCAGCACGGGTCGATTAATCAGGATAAGCTACGCTTGCCACAGTTGGTCCGTGAATGTGTGACCATCTTTACATATCAAGACCCCTCCGTGCCTCGGAAAGCACGTTAAGCCGTTGGTCCCAGCTGTCATTCGTGGATCTTTGACAGCCGTTACAGGTCATCAGGAGCCCGAAAGTCTGACAACCAGTCTTACCAAGGGGTATTGTATTACCCAGTGACTGGGTTGTGGAAGTAAGATAGGCAGTCACTCCATGTAATATATTGGTATTCAGCTACATACGGTTAGACTGGAAGCCGACCGAGAAATATTGTAAAATATTACAAAATATATTACAGTTCTGCTTGAATAGTTTGTTTATTTAGTGTAGATCCCCAAAGAAGTAAAGGTCCCTCAGGCCCTTTTACATTTGGTGAAGGCGCCAATTTTCACATAGGTAATGGTAAAGTGCGCCGTTGCGTCGGAGTTTATGTTTAGTTTTTTCTAGATAAAACGTGTCAGGCCAAGAAACCATACCGCCCGCCAGACGAACATATGTGTATTGCTGAGGAAATCTTGTCGCACGCCAAGCGACAGCAGAGAGAATTCCTGATTGAAGATGTGTTCTGTCGATTTGGTGGTGATAAGAGATTGAGGCTCTGTTTTCACATCAAGATTATTTTAAGGTTAGGGCCAAATTGCGTTTTACTACGGCATTTCATACAGGAACAATTGGACTGGTTGAAAGGCTTACTATGACATTGACTCAATGTTATTAACCCTGGCTCACTACGCTTAACAGTTAGGGGTTCAGAATTATCCGATAAGCCTTTAAAACGTAATCACGTTACATCAATTTCAACTCAATCGAGTTACAAACAAAACATCCAAATTCACATTTCTGACAGACATTCAAAGTCACTTTACTAGAATAAATATCATAGAAAAGAATAAAATATCTTCATTTTGCATAAAATATAGCACATAAAGGGTCTTAAATATAAAATGAATTCCATATATTTTGCTTACTTATTTCAGCATGAAAAAATACCTCAATAATACACAACACCACAAACACTTCAATTATTACTACTAAGATCATGTGATCAAGTGAATCAATTTTAGTAGGTAGATTGTCCAAAACTATCTGGATCTCATTTAGAATTTTTAAGGAAACACGATCGGTGTTAGATTAAAATTCTTCTAAAATAACAACTACTTACAATCTGAATTATGTTCATGATTAAATTGAAACAAACAATTTATACCGACGATAACTAAGCGGTTAGTCTGTGGACTTCCAAACCAGTATGGCGGACTTTACCCAAATATATTTAGATTGGTTTAGAAGCTATCCTTTTTACCTGTCCTACTGTGTTAGATTGCTTTCATTCGGTACTTGAAAAACTATGTATGAATTTTATTTAAATACTAGGTGAAGCACGCGACTTCATCTGCTTGGAATTTAATGTTATTTTGCACCATTTACAAATTTTATTATTGTAGTCTAACAGTTGTAGTATTTTTCTTATATGCACAAATGTTAAACTGCGTACCTGTATTTCGATATTTGCAATAACATCAGATTACTGCCTACATTTTGGGCGAATAAACCTCTAATTTCAAATGTAATATAGGGAAGGTTCATCATACATCGTTCATCTTCTTTGTAAACCACATTTACTGTTTTCCCGTCTTGAACTAGTATGAAACAATTGTCTACATTACTGACCCGCGAGCAAGCCACTTAAAGTTGACCGCGCGGGAAAAATAATCAGACCTTAAGTCGATACCAGCAGCATTCCGGTATGACCTTGGGACTTGTTTAATTGTCATCATAACTCAAACGGGAAGTTATTGGGGATAAGCGGTATACGTCGTATAAAAACAGTTTCACCTGAGCCACAAGCCAGAGCTGAGCTAATAAGAATCTCAGCTTTGATTTCGTACCTAAATTATTTTGCGTATTATTATACAGAATCATTTTTTTTTAGTTGAACAGACAGCTGTGCTACTGGGGAGTTTGTTGCGCCACTTCTTGTTTCCAGCTAAAGCACTAGGAAGTGGTGAAGGGCGGGCGTTTTCGGGGACTATCTTATTTAATTTTGACGTTCGAAAAGTGCTAATTCTCAGCCTTGTTTGAATAAATGACTTTTGATTTTGATTATGTTTCGTTGTAGAGCACTTTACTTTCGGGATCCATTGCAGAATTTTGCGGGAGTAAGGTCCCTCAGCAATTGTGAGCAGTGGCCACTGGTAACGGCTGCGACTTATGAACGGTCGTAGTTTGAACCCAAGCAGGGACTTTACTTTGTAAATTATTTCATCACCACTGCTCTCAAAACGGTGAAGATAAACATCGTCCGGATACCGCCATGTCCTAGAATCAAAAAAAAAAAAAAATTAGAAGACGTGACATCCACCAACCCTCACTGGGCCTGCGTGATGGATTATGGCCCACTCCCTCTCACAGAAAGAAGAGGCCTTTGTCTCATCAGTGAGAACGTTATGGGCTGATTATGCATAGGGTTCCTCAGAAGCATTATTGGAACACTAAGAATAATTTTTGTGAGCAGGAAGACCACTTACAGTGAGTGAACTCTAAAGCTTAACAGGATAATTAGTGGCACCGTCCTGATTAAGGACGCTGTTATATGATGTGTGAACCACTTCATCCCCAATAGTCCCCCCCAGCTTGGTCATTTCTTAGAGTGAGTATTGCGCATTCATATAACCAATAATGTTCCTGATATGGTATTTTTATATTTGACAGATCTCCGAATACCGAACTTATGAGTTCGTCTTCCGAGGATACGACTACACCAAGTATTCTTGAAAGCGTCACCTGACCGTATTGCTCAGGGAATGTGTCACCTACAACTATAATTACCACCCAGCTATGCTCTCGTGTTAATTGTTAATTGCTGTTTTTTTATTTAAGGCCAGAGGTAAGAACGCTTCAGTAAAGCTTTAATTTCATCGGCTCTAGTCCCTCGACTTACAACGGGTAGAGTTTTCCAAAAATCTTTAGAAAAGACTTGTGTGACGTTCCCCATTGACCTTTGTTAATGACCCGTAGTATTCTGTAAACAGCTTCGACGGCTTTTATGTTCGCCATCGTGCATTCATCCCAAACGATTCGACAGCAGTCTTGTAACACTTTTACCTTATCACAATTTCTTGTTATCGAACATGTTGGTGATTCATTACTGTCTAAATCGATTGGGATTTTGAACAAAGTATGGGCCGTATTTCCGTCAGGGAGTAAAGTGACTGCAATTCTTGATGAAGCCATTGCCAGGGCAATGTTACCTTGTCGGCTGATCTCAGTGAAAATTGCTGTTGTCAGAAAGATTTTTCCAGAACCACAGGGGCTTCCAAGATAGCTTCCCTACATTACCAAGTAGTACAACTGTTTTTAAAATATATCCCTTTGTTCTAGAGTAAAACGACACTGCGGTCATTCACTATGGTGGTCAATGCTGCAGTACTGAAGCAAAGCTTGAGACGTGGTTGACCGGGTAGCGTTTGGGGAATATGGAGGCCGTATTCACTCAAGGAGTTGCTCGCAATCGAAAACACAATATTTTGAACGGAACAAAGGGAACTATTGATAGTTCTTTCGTCATTTCGATAAATTTCCTGGCCATAATTGCGTTGTAGGAGGCGTAGGAACTCCTCAAATAGATATGTTTTGTATCTTTACCATAACGTCAAAGGATCTGAAACATCAAAGAACACAAACATCTCTGCGAACAAATGACGCAAGCGTTTTTGGGACTATCGCTGACACAGACTCCTCAAGAGTATCGTCCCAGTGTTGATTTCTTTCAGATGGAATGCCCTGCAAGCCGCTTGAAATGTTGCATGCTTCATTAATAAAAAATAATTTAAAAAATTAAATCGACTTCAAAAAGAAATTAACTCAAAATTATGAAATAATTTTAATTTCGGTAGCCGGTGTCTTGCGATCTGTATTTTAATTTTTTTGCCACCGACTTCCGAAATTAAAATTATTTCATCATTTTGAGTTAATTTCTTTTTGAAGTCAATTTAATTTTTTAAATTATTTTTTATTTCATAACGTTTAGTTTTTAGTAAAAACTGGAATATTTGTTTGTAATAAGTAGTTAATAGTTTTGTTATAAATATTGCACTAGAATTTAACAAAGGTTTTGAGATGTTTTCCCTTTGACACCACACCCGTAGCTCGTATCAATAAGCCAGGCCGTCACACTTACACGTTGAAAGCTAGGTCATCCTAACTATTGCCATTACTGAGGACCAATAAGCACTTACCTGGTCATCATCAGACTTCAGAAAGTATCATGTAGTAGTGCTCAATTAGTTAAATATTGAAAGCTAGGTCATCCTAACTATTTCCATTACTGAGGAATAATAGGCACTTACCTGGTTATCATCAGTCCTTCAGAAAGTATCATGCAGTAGCATCCGTACTCAATTAGATAAATGTTGAAAGCTAGGTCATCCTAACTATTTCCATTACTGAGGACCAATAAGCACTTTCCTGGTCATCATCAGACTTCAGAAAGTATCATGTAGTAACACCCGTGCTCAATTAGTTAAATGTTAAAAGCTAGGTCATCCTACCTATTTCCATTACTGAGGACCAATAAGCACTTACCTGGTCATCATCAGACCTTCAGAAAGTATCATGTTATAGCATCCATGCTCAATTAGATAAATGTTGAAAGCTAGGTCATCCTAACTATTTCCATTACTGAGGACCAATAAGCACTTACCTGGTCATCATCAGACCTTCAGAAAGTATCATGTAGCATCTATGCTCAATTAGATAAATGCTGAAAGCTAGGTCATATTAACTATTTCCGTTACAGAGAACCGATAAGCACTTACCTGGTCATCATCAAACCTTCAGAAAGTATCATGTAGTAGCATCTGTGCTCAATGAGATAAACGTTGAAAGCTGGGTCATCCTAACCACTTCCGTTATTGATAACCGATAAGCACTTACCTGGTCATCATCAGACCTTCAGAAAGGATCATGTAAGAGCATCCGTGCTCAGTTAGATAAATTTTGAAAGCTAGGTCATCCTAACTATTTCCATTACTGAGGACCATTATCACGTACCTGGTCATCATCAGACCTTCAGAAAGTATCATGTAGTAACACCCGTGCTCAATTAGATAATTGTTGAAAGCTAGGTCATCCTAACTATTTCCATTACTGAGAACCGATAAGCACTTACCTGGTCATCATCAGACCTTCAGAAAGTATCATGAAGTAGCATCCGTGCTCAGTTAGATAAATGTTGAAAGCTTGGTCATCCTAACTATTTCCATTACTGAGGACCAATAAGCGCTTACCTGGTCATCATCAGACCTTCAGAAAGTATCATGTAGTTGCAACCGTGGTCAATAAATGTTAAAAGCTTGGTCATCCCATTTCCGTAACTGAGAACCTTGTTTTGAGATGTTTTCCCTTTGACACCACACTCGTAGCTTGCATCAATAAGCCAGGCCGTCACATTACACGTAATAACACGTATTAGTTAGTAACAAGATAATGATCTTGTAAACTACAGGACCGATTTCGATGAAACTTTCACTGTGCCCTAAGTTGAATTAAATGTAAGCCAACAAAAAAAGAATGGTCACGATCCGATTAATAGTTTCGGAGAAATGCGTGGACAAACATACATACAAACATACGTCTATGAAATTTTGTATATTTGTTTGGAAGCCCTAATAGATCATCATATGTGAATATCTCGCAGTTCCAATAATATTACATACATACGTATCGAATGATAACTCCTTTTTTTGAAGTCGTTAAAAAGGTAAATAAGCGGTCGGCCCTCGACCAGTATGCAACATGTGCAAGTTATCGCCTTGATTGGGGTATCGGTGTACACTTACCCTAAAGCAGCATCTCTACAAACTCCCAGAAATCCCTCCAGCTGCTGACTGTTTCGTTGACGATTGAAAACACCTCTTTGCTTTTTAAAGTTAGCACTTCATCATAGGTTACCGTTTTTGCAAATTCATCTTCTTGACAAAGCTTAAAAAACGCTAAAAGTGTGGTTTGCCTAAATTTTTCCACACGGTCTCTTATATTTCCAGGGTCAATGTATGTCTGCTGGCCAGGTGAACATCTAAACGAATGACCGTGGGATAGAGAAAGTCAGTATTTGCCATATGGCTTTAGAGGAATTTATGTAGCGTCCGGTTCAACTGGTATCTGGTAACTACATCCCGGTCAACCGACCGGGATGAAGTTACCAGTGAAGTTGCAGAGCAAATGTCTCAGATATAGTCGCTCCCTCTGTTTACATAATTGCCGATACACTAATGCACATGTCGACGTTGATGTGTGTACCAAACTTTTAGAGACTAAGGTCGAATAAGGAACAACCCAGCTTATTGATTATAATTGGCTGTCCGCATACTCTACTTTCTCTAGTGAACCCGCTGCTCTGGGGAACGACGTCGATACATGGGATATCCATTCTTACTTGTTAGTGTGTGCTCTGTGAGTGCGTGGGAATGTTTTCTTGTTGTGTTTTTCTTTTAAACAATCGTTTGTGATGTCTTTAAGCCTTCAACGCTAGAAATTATTACCTATTTGCTAGGTAACTTCTAACTGTATAAATGTGAATTCCAAAAATATTTCAACCTGAATAATAAAAAAAAAACCTATACTTTCATTTCGTGCATATTTTCTATATGAAATAGTTTCGATGTTTATAAGTATATTATATTCTATATCTCTAGTGGACACTTATCAGGCCTATCACAAAATTGTGTTTTGACAGATTATGTATGGCCACGTATCACAATAAATAGCAATTTGGCGGTTGTAATTACGCTTATTTAGAGTCTTACATTTTTTTTTTTTTCGAAAGTATGAAATTTTAATTTCTTATGAACTAACGTATAAATTTCTCGTATAAATTTTACGTAATAGTATTAATGTAGTAATGAGAAATTTACAGTTAATTGCGAGCGTTTTTAGTAGTTTTATGGCTTTAAGTGGGACTTTTTTTAATATATATTTCGTACATATTTCAAAATTCTGAGGCCGCTGTGGACTAAACCAATATTTAAGAGATATTATTATATATTTTCCTCTCAATTGATCTATCCACGAGCTCAAAAATATGCTGTCACACATTTTATGAAAAACTGGCTTCGGAATTTTGGCTTTATATAAATAGATAAGAAAAAGTTGCGAAAAGCGAGGCCGCTATGAACTATACTAATAACTATTCTCCATTACATAATAAGTCAAAGTGGTCAAAGTCTTTCAGTTTCTCAGAATAAGATCTCCAAAGTTGCTATTTAATGCAAAAGTCACGGTTGAAATGTAATATAGGGGCCTTAAAATGTTTTAGTCATCATTACTGATAAAAAAAAAATATATTTGCAGCGAAAAGCCTTACGTAGTATCGCGCACTTAGTTTCAGTAGTGGGCGTTTCTTATTATACTAAAATAATATTACGTGCTTACGTTGAATGCGTATTTTATCACTTCTTCGAATACACTTTTCTAATTTTCATAGTAGATTTTACTGCAAAAGAATATAGGTACAAAGTAAACGCGAGTAATCCACCGTAATGAACCAAGCTCTTTGTAACTACTGTTAAAAAAGTCTCAGTAAAAATGAGTTGTAAAATGAAACGAAAAATTCCAATTCTCGGGGCTCTTCGGAAAATACGGGCGATGTAGCATGTAAATAAGTCTTTACGAATTAGGGAAGACATCTTTCATCTCTGTTCAGAACGATTAGATATTCATAAGATCGCTCGCTCGTCCCTTGTTTTCCCCGCCTCCAAAATATTTTTTACCCATGATTTATTTTTGTATGTAAACAAAAAAGTTTTACTGCTCAGAAGTAATATGAATCTATAATGCCCAGCTTCCAAGGTTTTCCTTTCAAAAATTACTTTGTATGTTTTAGGATTATGGAAACTTTAACAGGAAAAGTTGATAATCACCTTACAGTGTCGTGTAACGTTTCTTGTAGGTTATGAAACTTATCGATCAAAGATTTTCTGTTAAATTTTGATAGGAAAATACTCGTAGATTTTACTATAAGACAAAGTTACCTAACAAAGAACTGATGGATGGACTATGTGAAATATATATAAATATATTATGGCTAGAAATGGGGTGACCACTGAGATGACGACTAATAGAGAAATATGGAAGAACGGGACATGTTGCACCGACCCGAAATAAACTCGGACAAGGGCAGGAGAAAGAAGATGATTGACTACCTACCTATGTATTGTATATTCTTCTTCTTCTTCTAACTTATTTATGCACTCCTTCTGGGTATAAGGTGATGTAAGAGCATACAGGGCATGATGGACATGTTCATGTATACATTAAGGCAAACCTTGTAGTAAGAGTTTTTATTTACTCTTGTCTTTATAACTCATCATTATATTGAGTTCTTCTTACCGTCATTTGGCTAGATTCCCTGGAACTTGTATCTTATCCTTCACGAATACATCACCAAAGTACAATATGGCAGCAGCAGCCGGTCAATACATAATCATTAAGTAGCCAGGTATAAAGATTTCACTTTTCTGTAGTACTGTACCATAATTTTTTTAAGTGAAAATCATTTTTTTTTCCTTTCACCATAACAATAATTCCCAAAAATTTTACGTTTGCGAATTATTGTGATAGTAAAAGTGGACTGCTAGACTAGACCCCTTGCAATGTCTGATCAAAAAGCTGGACTTACAGATTCATCACATCTTTGGGGATAAGGAATTTAAGGTTGATTGGTGCAGATTGGTGAAGGGCACGCGTTTTGGGAACTGTCTTATGTAATTTTGATGTTTGAAAAGTGCAGATTCTCAGCCTAGTTTGAATAAATGACGTTTGATTTTTGAAGGTTGGGCTTACTTACCAACAAGTTCCACTCTTTTTCGATAGAGAAAACGCAAATATTTTTTTAAAACTTTATTGTTTCTTTATAATGTTTATTACACATGTAATTATATTATGCGGAGCACCGCACCGTCCGGTATCATAATACATACAACAAATTTTATTTAATACTATTGTTACTTGTATACAATAATAAACTTTTGTCATAATAATAACTGGTTATAATTATCGAGATCTGTCAATATCCTAATTCAAGAAAAAACACTTTCAATGATTTTTTTTTTTCATTATTTTACATCGAGATTCAGCGGAGTTAAACTGGACAGCTCTTATGTACAGTTGTGGAAATGAAAAAATATATTAATGACAGTATCTGTCAAGAAAGCACTTCGATACTTTCATAATAAGTAACGATTCTTAAAAAAATAAGGGGACGGGGGTCAAGACTACTTAGGTTTTTATACAATTTCCACAAAATAAAATAAGTAATACTTTAATTAATAGGCAACGAAACTTACAAAAGTCGAAGATTTTTACGTATTTATTTCGTTATTATTTATAGAAATATATCGGTCACAGGAAGAATATTAAAGTACATAAACAATTTTCGATTTCAAATCAGAATTGTTTTCTAACTATGTAAAATATTTTCTCCTAGTTTACGCTTATATTTATCTACTCTATTATTTTATAGCGTATTTATTATACAATATCTTACCTTTTTCAAATGGGTCTTATTATAAGTGTAGTAAAATCCAAAATCTCTTGAGTAAGTTTAATCGATATGCAATTTTGAATATTCATTCATCATTATGATAAATAAGTTCTATAATACATATGGATGTTTCGTCAACAATTTCATTTTAGTAGTATCAATTTCATTCTGCAGTTGGTGACATACCTTTGATTCAATTTTATTTTTACTTTACTAAGACCCCTTTGCAAAAGCTCTCTTACAAATACTATTTACAACATCGTTTAGATTCACAAATTTTACTAAAAACTTACTTACAATTTACATCACTTAATACAGAATTATTAAAGGCTAGATAGAGTGATTCGTATAACCTCAACTATTTACATTTTCATGTCTAAACATTTTGTGTTTTTAAACGTAGTATTGTCAGCTGTTTATACATTCCTGTGTCCACTATCTTTATGTCCTTTCAATGGATTAATATTTTCATCATCATTTTTCTAATACACATCTATCATAAACAAGAATATTACTTTTGAATCATATTTGCCAATTAAGGTAATACAAATTATCGTTACATTCCTGATATAAATAACATTTTACCTGGAAGTTTAAACACAGAATGACAAGGGTTCTTTATATGTTGGAAATCAAGACTAAATTATTATCATTACAAATAAACTAATACGATTAACACGCTTTATATTACACTATATACAACACTATACGGAACAAGCATGTTCTACTTGCTCTTGGATTTACTTTATATTGTACATAACACAACCCACACTATAAATTAGCAAATGTTTCAGTCAGATGTATTGACAATGTGGTCATAGTTATTATCTTCATTATGTTTTCATTATCAATATAAGCGACTGATTTTGATAAAATTCTTGTATTTACATTTAGTTAAAGATCCGTAAGTGTCAAGAGAGCGTGAGGAAGAGGCAAGCAGCCAACACCAGGCAGTGCGTGGGCGACGTCGGTGCGAAAGCCTGCCCCCCTCGCTGCATCGCCGCAGGATATTCACCTGATAAAGGAAAAATCGAATTTGCTTCTTTGGCAAAAATTAAAACTGTTCTCAACAATATTGGTAGCAACAAAACAAATATAGAAGAGAATCAGGTTATACGTATGGAAATATGGACAGAAAAGTTTGTTGCCAGTTAGAAAGAAGTGATTGAAAATAAGGGACATTTTACTTTTAACGCGCTTAGTTATTACCAATTCCTAAACCTATGCCTAGTTATTCGCTGAGCAATGGGCATTCATTAAAATTCTAAAATTAGTTTTTACAGAAAATATGATTCCTCTTCATCAAAAACCTACTTAATTTAATTAAACGAAACCTGAATTACAGTATTAAAAATAATAAACCAGGATTAGAACCACTAATCTTGGATTAAGATGCGGAACAATAGATGGAACAGAATTTAAGGAATGAAGAATGACGCAATAAAAACAGTCATTATAATAATGGGGATATTAATATAGGTTACGAGACCAGTCTATTAATTTTTGGGAAAGACAATTTGAATGGCAATTTTTGAGAGGGAATAGAAATCAGAGAACAAAAAAAAAATCCAGTACTGACTGAAATTCTAAAATTATTTTATATTGCACAAGGGATTTGTAGAACAAAACAAATACCTCTAATGGATATCATAAATCTAGATCCACAGTAAAAGAAAATCTAATTACTTAAGAGTGAATAACATTCACGTTTCTTCGTGATAGTTTTTTCTCGACTCGAGCAAGTGATAAATGGTACATGTAACATGAAAACACCTTATTACATCGCAGTTTTACCCATTGTTCCTAACCACGAACCTAACATTAAAAAGAAACAAAATTTCGTTGATTCATTGCTTTAATGATAATAGTCTTTCGCTTTAATTTTTTATTCATTGCGAGGTTTTAAAAATGTATTTTCTTTCCTTTATCTTACGGAGGTCATTTATCAAGGAGATTGGGATGCTCTTTACGAATCGCCGTCAAGATTTGGGATTTTATAAATTTATTATTTGAATTTGTATTATACAGATTTTTGATAAGGGAATCATTAATAGTGACATCTTGTAAAGTATGGCTTTGTAAAATTATATCAATGTAATTAGGCTTGACATTAATGACGATGTTAAATATTCGTTTTCAGCTTTGATAAAGCTCTCGCTAACTTTTTATTTAAATAGGAAATAAAATTAGAATAAATGAAGAAAACATTAAATAATAATAAATTACTGTCACGTTAAGGGTAGGACCACTTAAGTAGGTGTAGAATGTATCATGAGATTTTTTTCCACATTCAAACTCAAAAAATTCTATTATCAAA
Organism: Dicycla oo; assembly: GCA_948252095.1. Lineage (NCBI taxonomy): Eukaryota > Metazoa > Arthropoda > Insecta > Lepidoptera > Noctuidae > Dicycla > Dicycla oo. Next base: position 26,558,370 of record OX411715.1, on the reverse strand, counting down.
AATTAAAAAGAAACAAACCAAAATTACAAGCCACCATTCTAACGTCGAGCTTACCATTGAGCACATGGACCACGATGCTCTTTGACTGTGCGTTGCTCGGGTTACACTGATACGTCCCGGAGTCTGATGGTCTGGCCTGCTGGATTAGCAGGAACGAGGTCGTTGTCTCCCCCTTCTCCGTCACCACTGACACGCCCCCTCTCGGGGAGTCGTAGCTTATTATCTGTATACATTTTATTCACTCCATGTTTTATGGTAATAGGATTGATGCAATTTTCTAGATTGGATACATTTTCCTGTTTTTCATGTTATAAAACTGTTGGATTGGATATATCATTATGGTAATTCGGATTATGTTGTCTGACAAATTGTATTACATCTGGGTTGTTAAGTTTGAGAGTTGTGTTGGAGGTGTTGGGTTATAAATAAATTGTAGTGTCGTTGAATTGTTAAATTATATCATTCTAGTTTATTTGACTTATCAACGAACTGGATTATATTGACTTACGAACGATTCTAGTACATTTACTGAGTATTTCTAAACAGCTGTTAGCAATTTTAAAGGTCTTACCGCATCATTGTGATTCCAAAATATGTAAGCAGGTGGCTCTGGTGAGTATAGAACCACGCATGTGAGGTTGATGGTGCTGCCTCGGTCAATGTAGAGGTCAGGCCCACCAATTATCTCTGTTGTTGGTTCTGTAACAAAAAAAACATTATCATAAATTGTATGTTCTTCTACCTACATGTGAAGTATATGAGCTTATCCGTTCATTAGCACTACTTGAAAGTTTTGCATTTTTGGTTCGGATTTAAGATATTAAATGAAATACTGGAAATATAGAATATTTATTATATACATTTGCCAATGCTTATAAGGCTCTGCGGCATCGATTAAAAACTGTCTCGTAAATAAAATATTCATATTCAAAATACTATAGCTTCCTCCTTAATGCGCAAAACCATCAAATATAACATTTCTTAATAATGAAAGGTCGTCAGTGTTTCGTTTTTCTTATAGCCCCCATAAGTTGCGTGCGTGCCCATAATACGTCGCACTTAATTAACCGACTTGGCCAAACATGACTAACATAAACATTTTGTACTAAGTTCACTAACTTTCTGACGCAAACGCTTGAGTCACAAACACACAGCTATGATAAACGGTAAATGAAAAGTTGATACTGGTGTTTACTTAGGTTTGGTACTGGTATTTGAAGCCATTACCAGTCCTTGGCCTCAATAGTACTTGGGAGTAAATGACGTAAAAGTTCACCTACACATTTCCCGTTTTTATCTTTTGAAGCTTATTTCAAACATTCTTGGTACAATTTGACCTTTCATTGGCCTTGGCTCTAAGTGGTCTCGTATAGATACTTGCTCTAAGAGTTTTAAATAATGTATACGCTCTCATTTTGCTTTCATGTAGATCTACTTTTGTGACGTAATAATCGTTTGCGCTCTAAGCCTCATAGACCTGTAGGTGGCCTTAATTTTTAAAGGCATATACTCCCACATTCTATATTATGTTCTGCCAAAACAAACTCAGTATTACGTTACAGTATATTCACGACTTTTCATAAATGTAATATTATGTGTAACTAAAGTTTATATGTACCAATTATTTACTGAAATTGAAATAACGGTACAGATAATTACATTGTTTCTTCAATAAATATTCTGTCGCTCAACATCAATTTCGGGCTTGTTTCAACTATGTTTATTGACGTAACAATAGTTTACAATAATTAATTACGGGTAGTCAACACTGGAGTCATGACACAGCCTATTACGTTCAAATTACAAGGGGCAAGCTCAAAGGTTTGTTTCGTAGAACATATTGAACTAATTATAGATTTTACGAGCGCAATAAAAGCTATACTCCTGTTTCGAAAATAAGAAACGCAGAACTTATCGACATTTTACTTTCGATTTGAATTTCGAGTTTTAAGGAGTTGTATTAATTGAAAAAGTTCACTGATACCGACTTTAGGATCGCTTGTAATTTCGCTGTGGCCTGGTTTTGATACTTAAAAGGAGGCCTGCTATTTTATTATCCGATCAAAATCGAAAAAAAATATGAATATAATAAATTAGGTTCGACAAAAAGACTCTAACATAATTAAGACTCAAGTACCTTCGTCAGCAGTAGTCAATAAGCTTCTAATAGCAAACACATAAATCCAATAAATATCGACTTACCAACAACATTGAGATGTATAAAATGACTCATGTGAGGAGTCGTAGATATCTGACACTCGTATATCCCAGAATCCCGATGCTGTGGATATTTGATCTGTAACAAGAATAAAATTTTAAGCTAAAAGGCTTCTTGCGTCCGGCCCTGGCCCAGGCCATGGTACGGAGCGAGAGTGCATGGGAAGCCGTCACCCCCTTCTGCGAAGCAATAATGCTTGCGAAGGAGGAGGCGGAACGCGTGAGGGAGAGGCAATCTTTGCGCTCTCACACCCTAGTCGCCGCAGGAGACGCCCTGGGCGTCGGGAATCGATAGCCGATTCCCGGCCACCGTAATCGCGGGCTTGCAGACGGCGAACAATGGCCAGCTCGCCGTCTGGTAAGGCCAGGCCCAGGTGGACGGCGCGTTGTGTTCCATGCGCGCCTCAAGGAGATGTCAGCACTAACTGATGGGGTCCGCTAGGGCCGATGCCTGCCAGGGTTGCGGGTTGTTTGAAAGAGTTACCGTGGCCCAGGCACAGGCAACTGAAGGAACACGGATGGGTTTTAGTCAGTAGAAGTCTGACATGCCGTTCCGCTCCGCCCAAAGCGAGAGAAGTTATTTAATGAATTCTCACCCAAAAGAAGGGGGTAGACCATCCGTGTGTTCATTGAAATCCGTTCAGGGCATTAAGCCGTGAAAAAGTTACTTTCGCATTTATAACACTAGTATAAATACTGATATACAGCTACATCCATTTCGACTGAAAGCCGACCCCAACATAGTAGAATAAAAAGTGGCAGGTCTCAGGCCATCTTTTAATTTAACCAACGGGGTAGAAAATGACAATGCAATGTGTTAGACAATTTTCTGGTCTGGTGAGCGAAAGAAAAATGTTGGAACCTATTTGTAAAATTTTGTATTGTATATTTTAAAATATTTTTCAAATAATATTGTTGATTTTTTGTATATACATCCGGTAGATTTGATGGAGACAAGAACATTAAAGAAGAATGGGAATATCCTCCAGGTGGTACGAGGACCAAAACACCGGTAATTCTACAATAGTGGACTGTATTCTAGGAATTTGGAGAACAAATGGTAAACTAAATTTAAATCGGCGAGAAACGAATAAATTAGGTACGAGTATGCGGTCGATCAGTAGCGTAGACGATGACGCAGCGCAGACCTAATTTATTCGTTTATCGCCGATTTAAATTTAGTTAACCATTTGTTCTCCAAATTCCTAGAATACAGTCCACTATTGTAAAGTTACCGGTGTTTTAGTCCTCGTACCACCTGGAGGATATTCCCATTCTTCTTTATGGTCCTTCGAGCCGGATCTAGATTTATTATTTCACCAATTTACCAGCATGATTGCATGTAATTTCAATAAAACTAAACGTCCATGGGCTCTCATTTTAACTTTAAATTAATTCTGTATTTCGAAACCATCACAGAAAATACCGGTGTAATTAAATTAACGACCTTGTCACAATTCGGATTTAGTGGAACATTTCACGGGACAAAACATTTGAACCCTTAACAGAACAGTTTAATGTTCAGCACAACATTCTAGAACTCTCAGAGATAAAGGACTTCTTAGCAACATTATCCTCTAGAACAAATGTTCCAGTGATTTTAAGTACAATTAATATAATTTGAAGTCGGGGGTTTATTTGAATTGTAATGTTATTACATCTTACGTAGCTGTTGCTTGAATATTTACATAGATCCCCTTTCACAAATGTCTGTATTTAACGTAGTGTGAATTCTAAATTCTAACATTATTATGGTAGGTTTAATCGTTGTCTAGTGGTACTCGTATGTAATATTAAAATAATGGATGTGTTGTTTGTTTTATTTTATCAGCTATTATGTTAATAATCAAGCTTATGATAACATCGGAGTGTTCATGTCCGAACACTATCCTGAGAAAATTATCAAAGGCAAGTGTTTTTGTTATGTTAAACATAATTTGCAAACGAAATTAGTGTAGATGACTGATGTCTACTGGACTAACTTGTTCATAGAAATTAAAATATAATTAATAAGTACACAATTTACTTATGTTTTTTATTTTGGATAAACCAACCAAATTCAATCAAGTAATTTCTACTCGTATCAGCCAAACTCAACTCAATATTGTTAAGCCGTTACATATTCATTAAAACATTTTATGATTATTTTTTCTCCTGGACATTTTCAGTTTACTGAGGTAGAAGGGCAGAAATAAATTTCATTTTTTTTTCTAAAATTGTAAAAAATACGCCTAAAACCAAATTATAGAGACATGGCAGTGCTAGATACATTATAACGAAAAAAAAAATTTTGACTAGTAGCGTTAACCAGGAAAAAAACCATGAACCACGTCGGACCACGCACAATGAAGGGTTCCGTAGTTGGGATGAATTTATCCCAAGAACAAACTTAACGTTGTAGTTGAAAAACATGTTCTCCCATACATTCCAACTACAAATGTTCATAGTTAAACGAAAAGAATCCAACCCACATTACACCTAATGCCGGTTGGATCCTTTTGGTTTAACTATGGACAAATGTAAGTTTGTACGCACAATATTGAGAGATTTACAATTTTATTTTAAGACTTCTTATAGGTTTTCCTGTAATATATAGCTATATAATTATTTTCTGTATTTTTTTTTTCAAAATTTTAAGGTCAGTAGTTTCGGAAATAAAGGGGAATGGTTAACTTTCGTCTATTTTCTTAAATAACTTTAAAACAATTTATTTTAAAATTATAAAAAAACAAATATATTTGAGACCCTCACAGTAAGCCCTTTCATTTAATATACGCACGGTACAGTTTGCAAACTTTTTTTTTTTAATTTTCTTATTTGCTCCCCAAAAGTGACCCCCAGATTCAAAATTCGTTAATTTACATTACACGGCCATGTTTGGGTCACAAAAATTCATACGTGTACCAAATTTCAACTTAATCAGTCCATTAGATTCGGAGCAAATTGGCTGTGACAGACGGACAGACAGACAAACAGACAGACAGACACATGAGTGATCCTATAAGGGTTCCGTTTTTTCCTTTTGAGGTACGGGACCCTAAAAAACAGAGGGTTATGTTGGTTTGTTCATTCCATAATGAAGACTCTTAAGAACACGTGTTTCGAGTTACATTTATCTCCATTAAAACTTAACATGTCTCCTTAGCTTGTTGTATGGTTTGAAGAAAAGACTTGCTTTTTATCTCATGGCAAGTAGCCAAAACATAGATTAAGATCTAAAGTGGATACTTGAACATGTAGCCAAGTTTATCCCTAAAGCATTGAGGCTTAGATCTTATTATTTGAGCGATTGTATGTCGTTTGACTTGCCAAAACACTCTTTACATACATACCTACTCTATCAACACAGCTCTTTTTATGAAATTTACTTCTTATATTTGCTCATCACCATCTGCCTAGCCTTTTGCCAACTACATATATATTGGGTTCGGCTTCTAGTGTAATCGGATGGAGCGGAATACCAGTATTTTACATGGAGCAATTGCCTATCTGACCTCTACAACCCCTTACTAAGACAGGTTGTCAGACATTCGGGCTTCTGACGACCCGTAACGACTGTCAAAGATCCAAGAATGGCAGCAGGAACCAATGGCTTAACGTGCTTTTCGAGGTACGGGGGATATTTTATATTGTGGTACTTATATTAAAATATTTACCTGTAAAGTCCAGTCCTCGGAATGTGGCAAGTGAATAGCTCTAAACCTCTGATCACTCGTGTACGTGTACCGACCGACAGTCAGCAGATGGATGTCTCTATGTCGTACCCAGGATACTTGCATGTTTAACTGTAACAAACGAAATAAATAGAAAAATAAATTTATTATAATACAATTACATGATTTGCCTATCACCCTCTCCCGTCACGCGTCAGTCTTTAAAGCAAGAGCGATCATCAGTATAGTTTAATGTCATCTTCTGGGCACGTTTGTTTCATCGTAGACCTCATCCATCGCTTTTCATCAAGCGAGATCGAGGTCAAGAATAGGTCAATCAGGCAATAAAAAAATGCGGAGCAGTACCTTTTTACTTACAGGTACGAGTAACTTGCCAGACCGACAGACGAGGCAATCTCGTACCAATAGAATTAAATTATTCTGTTTATTTTTAATTTTTAATTAAAACTTCAAAAAAGGCAGTTTCACTTTCTAAATAAGGCAAAAAAGTTATTATTTATTAAAAAAAAAAAGTATGCAAGGAGCCCTAAATTAATACAATCTTGTGGGATTATCTACAAAATATTCTTGGCAACCGGACACCCGACTGGCCTTTAATATTGCAGAGGGAAATGAGGCAGTTAACGAAAACTCATTTTGGTTTGACTAGAAAAAGGAAAACTAGAAGAATTACGTTAGCGATAGCTTATAACTAAGCAAGGAAATTGGAACCTTAATGGTATAACATCGTAAGTTGTACTGTCGTTAGCATTAGGTGGGTTCCAAAGCTTTGTTCTCATTCCACTGGAGCTATAATTATAGTTCTTAATGAAGGTGGGTTTTGTTTTTTGTTTAGCTTTTTTTTTAGCTAGTTGGATATTCTTGCAGACAGTATATTATATCCATTAGTACTTTTTTCGCTTTAAAGATTGATATTCGAGATAGACAGTTGTTTAAAATTAAACCTTTCAAAACAAAATGATGTTTCTTTTTTTTTCAAAATTAGATTTGTAAACTTTTTTATGTAAGGATCGTAGCAGGAGATGTTCTGTTGTTTTTGCCTACCCCAATGGGAAAAAAGCGAGAGTTTATGTATGTAATATTTATAAACGACGAAGTTTAATAGAAACATGTTATAATGTTTATGTATTAATTAATGACCTAAAGCTATGTGTTTTAGTTTTATTACGTAATTGAATGGTGAGGCCCTGGCCTGAAATATAACCAAGTGGTTATACAAGGACATTTGCTGTAATTATCGTTACAATGCAAACCTTGTACACAAGTACAAAACATGCATAGCCCTATTTTTATTCTGATTGAGATCTAGTATTCTTTCTCTCATTATACCTTCTTACCGCTCGGAAAAGTTATTGAAAGTTGAAAAGTGATTAACACAGCTTTTTCTCTTTAAAGTCTTGTTTTATACTAATGTTTACTATTTAATTGAATTTAAGGTGAATAGATAGTCAGTAGCAGAGATTACAGCCAGTTTACCTACAGTCTATGATAATTAATATCGTGTCCTCACGATGCAGGACCTGATGGACGCTAGTGATGGCGCTAAACACGTAGCTCAATTCTGGGCCGAGTCCGTTCATATTGCCATCGACGCGCTAAACACCTAAAATTATAAATCCCATCAATTAAAAACCGGCCAAGGGGACGTCGGACCACGCACAATATTGGGTACCGTAGTTGGGATGAAAACAAACTTAACATTGTAGTTGAAAAACATCGATAAGTATCTACTACTAACTATCAATTCACTAACTGCAAATGTAGGTTTGTAATCACTAGAGAATACTTTTTATGTGATAAAACTATAAATTAACATTTTTCGGACTTTTTCCTTTACTTTTCCTTTACATAATTTTAGGTCAACGGGAAGTACCCTAGGTTTTGATTTAATTTCAAGTATCAAAATATGTCGCCTAAATGGCCGCATTTATAATATTGCATTGACTTGGAAGCTTGATTTTTTTGGAGTTCCAAGGGACCGTAGACCTATGTATTTGATATTAATTTAAACTTAATATCTCCACGCGTTCCTGAGAAAAAGGGTCTTGACAGACTGGCAGACAGACATACAGATAGACAACGAAGTAATGCTATAAGGGTTCCAGTTTTTCTTTTTGAGGTACAGAAACCTAAAAATATATAAGACCTAGTCACCAGTAAAGTTATTAAAAACACGGAAAACGTTTACATGAAACCAATTACCGTCCAGCACATAAATTCAGAAACGTTGATGATACCGTTCGCATTAAAACGCCGGCGCCGTGTGAAAGAGAGAGAGATCTCGTTAGGCCGACTTGTATTTATGTGGGATGTGGCGACTTCGCCTAATGAGACTTTTATTTATAAAGTTGAGCACAATACCGACTTTAAAGTTTCATTGTGCTATTGTTACGTTTCATTTTAAGCGAGGAGTTTGTGGTACCACTATGTAAATTGGACGTTGCCTGTTGAAATAAGGGTAACTCGTTAGTACGGTGGTGAGTACTCGAGGTTACTCGCACGCGTCTGTATTGTTACCAGTACGAGTGCTTACTGTACGAATAAGTGCTGTGCATGAGTATGTGCGTCGGCGCGGCAGTAATAATGTGAAGTAATTTGTGTCCGTTCACACAGAGAGGAAATTTTTATCTCGTTTAAAAAAGAGTTTTGGATCATTGATTAATAAGGTTGATTATTCTTTTATACGCAGCGTGTTAGGTCGGCTCTTAAGGCGAAAGCTTTGCAATTTACAAGTCAGTTTTAAGTTGTACTTTGATCAAAATATAATTCGCGGCCGTAACAAGTATGTATTTACATAATTATATTCATTAAAGTGATCAATACAACTTTTTAAGACCAGGTAATCCTAATGAATGACTATTTCATGAGATCTTGACATTTGATGATTATACTGACTTAAAGAGTTGTATTACTGATTCTATTGTATATAATTCTGTAAAAACATATTTATTATGGCCGCGAATCATACTTTATTTAACATAAAACTTAATACTGACTTGGAAACTGCAAAAAAACGTAAAAAAAAAAATTGAATTTCGGGGGCTACCTTGACGCTTCTCTCTTAAGCATTCTCATTTAAAAATGAAGTGCAATGAAAACAAACCTTATTCCAATGACCCAAAACTCTTTTAATACGCGATAATAATGTACTCTCCGAGCCGGTCTGTGTGAACGGATCCTTTGAGTTGTTGTAAGTTTGAGACGGTAACTTTATCGTACAGATTGTTATGGCGGTGTTTGAGAGTATCATTAGTTGATAGGATATTGGTATATTTTAATTTATTTATTTTTTTGTTTCAGGAATCATTTTGTCCTAAGGCAGTTGAAAGAACGTCTTAGTTCATATGTCGCTTAACAATACCAAAGTTATTGCAAGACGAGATGCAGCTGGCAGGTATACGCTTTCTATAAGAATCGACTGGCTTTGAAATGTTTTTCAAATTACTAGGAATTATCAATAATAATATATTCAAGTCCTGAAGTTGGACAGGATAACAAAGTTAAAGTCTTTTGTATGCCATTGAAGATTGATATAGATTGCAAAAGTAGATCCTTTTTTTGATTATATGTAGATTCAGCTTACCACTAGCCAGAAAGTACTTCAATTAAAGTAATAGCGGTATACATATCACAAATAATAATAATAATAATATCCTGGGACATTTCACACACGGTCATCTAACCCCAAACTAAGCAGAGCTTGTACTATGGAAACCAGATAACTGATATACTACATATACCTACTTTTTTTTTGTAAATACATACATATATAGATAATTACACCCAGACTCAGGACAAACAGATATGTTCATGCACACAAATGTTTGCCCTGGATGGGAATCGAACCCACAACCTGCAGCGTGATAGGCGGTATCTTAACTAACCGCGCCAGCTGGCCTGTCAATCAAACTATTAAAAATATCAAGAGCAACCAAAGTATCACGGAATATATAGGTATGGTGGTACTGCTAGAGGGCGATTTTTTAGTCTCTGGGGATAACTTCCGATTCACACGTGGGTGAAGTTACGGGCACTGCCTGATCACGGCGGGGTCACCACTTGTTGTGCTTGTTATGTTCAGGGTCAGATAAATGATAAGCAATTTTAGTTTATACTGAATATGATAAATATTTAATAAAGGTTCACAATAACTTGGTTATAATTAATACAGTAACATGGACGTGGCAAGGCGAAGGTAAGTAAGCGACTGGCGTGCCCGGCGCTGGCGCTCCTTAACAATATCAAAAATGCAATTCAGCAAATCGCATCGCCAGGGTCGCTACACTAGTTTAGCTATAAATATCACTTCTATCCCTGCGACATGATAGGTGGTATCATAACCAACCACCATATGCACCAACATTAGCTCGCCAACTTTGGATGCAAACATTGGCCATATAACCCAACGTATTATGACAAGCAGAATCCCCAAAAGACAGAACATATCCATTGCCGCAGACATAAATCTAACTAGGCACGTGCAAAACGACTGGATATGTTATCCCGGTCTTTTACCTTTAGCGTCATTTCACGTGAGACATAATACCTTTAGCGTCATTTCACGTGAGACATAAACTTAAGAAGGAATCTTGGGACGGACGTGGTTGCACTACCATTGCCTGTATTTTGTTGCTCGGGAACATTCGGAGTCGGCAATTGTTGGGTTATGATTTTGTATGAGAATTTCATAAGAATGTGAGTCATAATATTTAGAAAATATAGGTTTTTGTCTACTAAAATAATAATTAAGATAATATTTTTCTAGCAAAGCCATCTTTTACGGTAAATCTTAAAGGCGCTCCCTCACCGGAGCATTCGCCTGTAATGTAACAATCCAAGATTCGATAAGATTCGCATTCACGTTACAAATTGTATTACAGGCGAATGGTCCCGGTGAATGTAATGTTACAAATTGTATAATTACAGCTTGCGCACTTAAATGCTCGGTTCCCCTCACTCACTGATGTAATGCTCGAATCTGAATTTTTCATTACAGGCGACAGTGCTCTCGGTGAGGGAGTGCCTACGTGTAACTTTTTTATAAAAACCAAAAGATTTAAAAGCTAGCTTTAGAATTCTGTCCTCTTTTCAGCCTAACGTTTTTCACAACTGGTTGTTTTGTGTATGATTTTACGTCTACGCCACAAAGCGTGAGTACCTACGTCATGACGTAGGTACAACGCGTTTTTAGCTACAGTTTTTTTTCTACTATTAGGCTATACGTTCGTATTGAAAAAATGATAAGGAGGAAAAAAAAACATAAAAAGATCAGAACCAATAAAAAAAATTAAACATACCGTTTTATTCCCTAAATTTTTGACCCGGCAATTCAAGTACGCCGTCTTTCCTAGTAGTGCTGTCACGTTCTTAGACGCCATCAGGTCGAAATACGGCCCGGTTCGTGGTGTGGGCCTCGGACCGTCGAGAGCGGCTCCGGACCGGATCGCGTTGTCCACGGAACCGGCCGGTGACGCCGTGGCAGAGGCGTTTGTAGGCAAACCCTTGCCGAGTTCGCGCTGCGCTGATGATACTGTGAAAGAGAACGTTAATTTTAGTTTTTTTAATACTGGGATTTTAAATGAGAAATATGGATTATTTTTGGTAGATATATAAATAAATAAATAAATAAATAAATAAATAGATATTTTAGAGGATAAAACCCTTAACCCCTCAAGTGTTTTACGTCCATACGATTTACGTAAGAAACATCTTTATACAGGGTTATTGGTAAAACACCAACAACCTTTTAAGGGGTCGTTGTACTCATCATTATGAACAACTTTTAGTATGGGACCAAACCTGAAATCGCGAAAAAAATTTTATGTATATAACGAACAGTTGACGGACACAATAAGTATAACCGAAATATATTTAAAAAAAACTCTTAAATTTTTGTTTACTGATTTAGCATTGTCTAAACTGACAAAAAAAGAGAATTTTGACGACCAAAAATTTGATAATAAAATAAAATTCCTGACACGACTGACGAATAAATCGGCGAAAAATCTTCAAAGCCCATTTTATACATGATCCCATTAAAATCTAAAAGGAAATTTCGTCACGAACCCAGTTTCACCTTTAGGATAAATTTTAGTAAGTTGCCTCAAACTCGGAGTTACTTTTCGTTTTCCCCCATTTTAACCCTTGTAAATATAGTGCGGTAGGACTGGAATAGATTATCGCCGACAACTTTATTATCCGTGTCTGTTCTAGTGGAAACTTCGTAAAACCGATCACGTGTGTGAACATCACTTGAGTGAGTGACGTCACGCTGGGCATTCACGCCATGCGCCATTTTTACTGGGAATGTAGCGCGCTGTGCAAGATATTTTCTTTATTGTTTGTGCAAGGGAAAGTCTATTGAACGGAGGATTGAAATGACGAATGTTGCAAGTACTTGGTTAGTACCTAAATAAGCGTTATTTCATTTCTATTTTTGTTTTACTAATCTGCAATTTATCTGATCATATGTGTCATTTATTTAATTCAACTTTTCCAACGAGTTGGATCAAATAAATGTCACATCAAAATTCACACAATCAAGATTTTTGAAAATGATTTTAGATAGAATCAGTTGGCTCAAATTTTTATTAATATCATATATCAACCTTGAAATTAAAGATCAAAATATTTTATCAAATGATTCATAACTAAAGCTTTACTCAAATTCCACAACATGATTATGTTTTTTCGACCGCTATCACTGGAAGCAATATAGTAGCTAAACAAAAGATAATACAAAAGCGCCAAATACGGGTATATACGGAAACAAAGTGTGAAAATAAATACCCACTACAGCTGTCAAATAAGGAACACCATACGATGTATATCACGTTACAGAAAAGGGAAGGCCAACATTTTACTACTACTCAAACTTCCTCATATTTGTTCGTGAAGCTCGCTTCAAAATGCTTTCAGGGACTTTGTAAGAAACATGAGCACGCTAATGTTATTTTAATGTGTGAGTACTATTTTACGGGTTTCACTCATGAGACACAATTTTGATATCGTTGCAGATATGTGTCGACTTCTTTAAATGTTGTCACACATATTTGACCAATGAAAGGCAAAATGGAGTGAAGGATATTTTATTTAGTCCATCATCTTTTCCTTCTGTTCTCTTTTGTAAAATGAAAATTTTGTTAGCGGGTCTTGCTCTTTTTAGCGGCCTCAACTAACTCACTAATTCTTTTTCATCATAATATATGTTTTTTTTTTTTAAGTCGCCATTACGATATCTACCCTCCTTTTTAGGATCCCGTACCCGAAGGGTGCCAAACGGAATCCTATTACTAAGCTTCTGCTGTCCGTCCGTTTGTCTGTCAGCAAGCTGTATCTCATGCAGGCAGTTAAAGTTTTCACAGATTGTTTATTTCTATTGCCACTATAAAAACAAATAATAAAAGTTAAGAATTAAAGGATTAAAGGATCCCCATACAATTAACTTTTGGTTTTGAGTTTTTTTTCTTACTTTTTTATGTTTGGCATGTGTTAATATTTAAAAGTCATCGAGTAGAGTACAAATATAATTTTTATTTTTTTATCTTCAATAAAAACTTTTTAGCAAAAAATAAAACCGACTTCCAAAATAAAACACTACAAAGTGAAAAATAACTTTAATTTCGGTAGTCGGTGTCTTTGGTTTTGTATTTTAGCTTTTTGCCACCGACGTCCGAAATTAAAGTTATTTTTTACTTTGTAGTGTTTTGTTTTGGAAGTCGGTTTTATTTTTTGCTAAAAAGTTTTTATTTTTCACTTTTTAGTTGTGGAACCTACCCCACACAAATTCGAATACCACTACCTGCTATGTAAATAACAGTGATAGGAAGTTATTAAAACATCATCCAGATAGACTAAGTGGGAAATATACGCATTATTGAAGCTAACTCAAAAACTACCCAAACAAATTTAATAATATTTATATGTGACCACCTCGGAAAAATACCATTTCAAACAAAAAAATAATTTTCCAAATCGGTCTATCTATCTTTGAGTAATCGCGTAACAAACATACGAACAAAAAAATCATTCAGACGAATTGAGAACCTCCTCCTTTTTGAAGTCGGTTAAAAATGAAAAATAGGGGCACCCTATTTTTCATTTTTAACCGGCAAAAGTTGTCAATTTTAGACTATTTTTGTACGAACTCTATCCCAACAACTAAGCAAGTTAGGCATTTTAAACTGTTGTATATCAAGTACCATTAAAAACGCCGATTCATAAGGTTTAAATATGGGCGATTTTAAGCAATTACAAAAAGCAACTTTGTAATTCACAGTAGCATTATGAAATACAAAGTTATTTTTGCGATTGTTAAAATATAATATTCTTTGCTTAGTGTTTTCATAAAAATAAAATAAATTAATATGCCCTGTTTCTTGTATGGGGACTACCATACAAGAAACGTGTTTTTTTTAAAACTGAAGTTTTTTTTTAATATGCAGTGTTAAATATTGTACGGATGGTAGTCCCACCCTTGGTGTACGAGTCCGACTCGCACTTGGCCGGTTTTTTGAAGACTTTTTAAATACAATCTTCTTTAAGTACAATGTTCTCAGAATTATTGATGTTTTAACACACCTAAATAATTTATTCACCCCTCAGGCAACAAATCGATAAGCAAGGCTAAACAGTAACTAACACAATTTATGTAGCAGCTATCCGTGCGACAATATTTCCTAGACCAAAAATGTTTGTGTTGAAATCTTATGAAACCTCAAAGGGTATAAAATTAAAAAGCGCTGCCACGTCTAACAGGCCTTGAAAGCCTCAATTTGAATCAAAGGCTTTGTGTCGTCTTCTATCAGTTATTATCCTGTCATTTAGAGTGGCACCTTCTCCCTTCGGAGTTGCTTGGTTTCTATTCTTCCTTTCATCATCATTGTTGGTAGGCGACGAGACACGAGAATTCTGTGCTTTGTTTCTTATGCCCTTTATAGGGATTTATTAAGACAGCAGATGTTTATTCATGACATTATTTTTTGCCTCTTTAAAAGGCAAAAAAATTCTATAGAAAACTTATTTTTCTCAAATTTCATGTTTAAATCAATGTTCTTATTTAATATATATTTGGGAACCTAGATATTCTGTAATCCAATCGGAATAGATATACACTATGTTTAGAATATGTTTGAAATTATTTTGGTATTTCATTTGTATGAACTACGCATGCTCCGGGGGCGTCTTAAGAGTAGTATCTACTTTATAAACTAGTACTATAGACTATCGTAAGTAGGTATAGGCATAGGTTTGAAAAACAAAATCACATCTTCAGATACAAAAAAAAAACAAAAGAAAAACATAATATTATTTATTTTTATAAATTACAAATGACATCTCTAAAAGCAATGTAACAAAAGTACAATGAGACGTCATTACACAAATAGGCTTCGAAAAACTTTCAGCGCGTTATGTTTAGAGAGTCCACTAATTTTAAAAGACATAAAACCTACAGATATAAAATATCTTGGAAAAATCTAGAGAAAAACATTTCACTACTGAAATTATATTTATGTTTTAATGTAAGACGTGTTTTTTTACAGATTCCATCAATTTTGAGGTTCTCGTTAAAAAAAGAGAAAAAGTAACTGGGGTGATACAACAAAAAAAAAAAACCGAACGTTGCTGAAAAATATACCTATAGCGTTTTTTCTCAAATAATTTAATTGGACAACATTTTCGCTATAGCAACACAACATTGAACTGATTGTGAAACGGAGCGTAGTACAGCTCAGACCCTTAAATACTTTTCCAAAGAAAAGTTCGAACAATACAAAGTTTAGAAAAGGATCACTAAGTCAACAAGCCCAAAGAGCCATACAAACCAACACTCTAATGACGACACAAGTTATTATAATACATAATACATGTCAAAATTTCCGCAAGCAAACATTTGGTCACAAATTTAGTGAGGACAGTAGAAGTTCCCCAATTGTCCTCACTTTCCGTAGGCCCAATGCTAATAACATACAAGATAATAAACTAGAAGGCAACGCTATTGTTATTGTTGGAGGTATTGAATATCACAAAATGGCCGCGTACAAGGGACCGGAACGAAACACGAACACCGAGCAAGAAGGGTTCGTTGGTAATTTTATAGTGGAAGCCTTAACATTTTTTTACTGAGCTGCGAAGGGAAACGTCAAATCTTGTTTTGTGGTTTTTTGGTTAAAATATTTATTGTGGTAATATTCATTTCCGATGAAATCTTTCTTATTTTACAATTCATGTCCCGAACGTTTAATAATTACTGATGGTTTATGCGCATGGTCGCAATCTGTCAATATGTTTTTTCGGTTGCTCTTTTAGCTTGGTTAAATTTTCTAACTTTTGTTTTTTGAATAATATTTACAGAAACTTGTCCCTGCAGATTTTATTAACTTTTAATTCTGCATTCTAAACTGAAACATTTTCTCAAATAGTTCCAGCATTAATAAAGACTTAAAGCATCACCAGCTTAGCGCTATATGTATATTTTAGATGCTAGAGCAGACTGTATCATATGCAAAAGAGGATCCGCCCTAACGAGTTTAGTCCAACTAAACTTAATTGCCAAATGAAACAGCACGCCCGAGTGTCTCAAGCTATATTTTCTAAGTTACATTTGATACAGAAATACCTATATAAAGTTACTTTATAAGCATACATATGTTTAAAGCTAAAGTAATACGCATTGCAGATGCCGCCGGCAACGGAATGGCTTCTAGCTGTCCAGTTTCTGCAGTGTCTAGAATTATGTCGTGGCTAAGGTTTGCTTAAAATAAAGCAGGTTTTTCGTTGTATAAAGAGCTTAAATGTTTGTCTAGGAACGGACGAAAAACTTGGATTACTTATGCGGTGGTTTTCCAGTGCAATTTGTAAGGATTCGGTCCGTAAATGAAGATGTACCGTTAAACTGGCTCGCAATCTTTGTATTGTGTGGAGTCTTAGTGGAACGTTAATGTGTCCGGGTATAGCACGTTGATTTATTTTCGGTTTCTTGTTTATCTCTTTTTGTTTTATTTTATCTGTTCTTGAGAGTTGTGATTTTCAAAATATGTACGTATATGTGTAAACCAGAAGGAAAGAAGTGAGAGATTGGAAGTGATGGGAGTGCTAAGAGATATTTGATGTAATTCTTTGGTAATGATTGATTTTAGATTCTGGTAACTCTTAATTAGCAAACACATAAACGAAACCAGATGGCAATCAAATATTGAAAAAAGAAGTTAAGAGGACAGAGAAAAACTTAGATAATTAGAAATGAGTCCATAAAAATACTAAGAAATCAAAACTACGAAACTCCAGTCTTCAACATTCGTTAATATTTCATAGCTTCTAACAGCCGATAATCCTAATACCGATGAAATAAAACAAGTCGAATGGATAGCAGTAATAAAACCGACCATTACCGAAGTAAACAATATTAGAGAAAGAGTCGTGGTTATAAATCTTGGTAGAAATGCCCAGACAGCGATAGCCGACCAAATTGTGGTGAAAGAAGGCACAATATACGTAATACATAAGTTAGATTACGTTGTGTCTTGTCGTCCGAAGATTTTCTTTGGATAGAAGAATAGGGTCCGTTTTTGGAAGGAAGGTTTTTGCAAGCTTAAGTGAATGATTGAGAGGGGTGGTTGAAGTTGTGCATAGTTTAGAACGAACAAATTAAGAACTTATAGCCTTAACTCTTGTAGAGGTATGAGAATTCTTGCGCGATACAGGATTTTACGTGACGTCAGTGTGTCGCGTAGTTCGCATGTGGCGTTATAGCTGTAACTAAGTTATTTTTTCGAAATATGAATTTAATTAAATTTCATTTTCTTGATGTTTTTTTTTTTTGGTTCAGGTTGGTATTGTAATTAGTAAATGTTAAAAAAAAGTTTCTTTTCCGTTTTTAAGGATCCCACTTCTTTAAGCATAATTGGACTATGAATAAATCAATGTGATACATTTCGTGGTGAGTAAAAACCGTACTTACTACATATCTTGTAGGACTTGTCAAAAATACCACACAAAGAGACTGTTTCGATTTCCCCTTGCTTCACGTAAAAATAGATAAAATAACTAGTGTGTTACGCTATGTTTTATCATGAACGATAAATTGACCTCCAAGTTTAGAAGAAAGTAATAACGATTCAACATTTCTATTATATATTTAAAAAAAAAAAAAACTTAAAATAACTTATGTGTACTTATGTGTATCATGAACAGATAAATTGACTAGCACCAATCATAAAAATCTACGTAATTAAAAAAAAATCTTATTCGCTATTTTATTTTTATTTTCACAATTTCATTGCTTCACGATACGGAAACGCAAATAACAACCATTCTAATTGAGTACAATTTATTTCTGTGTCATCCATAAATGGGAATAATTGGGTAAGATAAACATAAATAAACTCTCTCACTGGGTAAACAACCAGTCCGCAAAGCAATTAGAAATTAAAAACTAATCCCACCCTTAATAGGATTGCTGTAAACAAAAACGTATAAAATTACTTTGTTGACGCTATCATTCGTTTATTTCGGACCAATCTGTGACATCTGGTTGGTAAAAGGAAAATTAGACTCAATAAAATTGATGTTAATTTGTTTATCTTCTTTTTTTGGGATGATAGTAAAAGTCAAAACTCTCAGATACACGTGCCTAATTGGTCAAGCTAGGACAGCAAAATAGTACCTATGGCACTTGTCTGCCAGCGATTAACGAGAAGCGCCTAGAGCTAGAAACAAAAAACATGTTGGCGAGCTACGAGCAACTATTTCACAACGACGACGATCGTTTACTCGCTAGTATGCGTAAGTAGCGTGAGTGTCTCAGCGAGTGTTCTGCCCGCCAAACGTGTGTCGCTGAGCGAGTATTCTCTCTGATATCAGCTATTAGTATAGTATGTATCTCTTTTAGTTACTACGTAATCTTTTGTAGGTTTCTTGAGCGAGAAAATCGGCGGTAGGACAGATGCCTTGTATGAGAAAGTTCTGTATACACGAAGCCAGATTTACTGGGAACAAACTTACTAGCAGTACCTTGTTATCTTGAGTCGGATCTTTGATTTTGTAAAACTTGATTTGATTAAATTTATATTTCCAATTAAATCTTTCTTAGTTTACCAGATCTTTCTTATTTTACCTTTGGTATTATACCAGAAATGAAATTCCTATGTAGCAAAGATCTCATGAGAAACCTCTATGACAGACTGATAAACAAGTGACGTTATATGTATAACGTCTGTTACGGCTATATGTAAGTGGGCACGCCCTTTATTACTGGAGGCTTTCAATATAGGTATAAAGTTCTGCTTACGTTTTTAGTTTGTATTTTGATTCTGCTTGAGTATAGTTTTCGAATTTTCGTTTTTTTTTTTCTTCTTTTTTTAAGTATATTGGCGTGTGCTAGCTGACTTATAGCAAATAATTAAATCTAATTTAATGTTTGTGTTGCGTAATGTACTTGCATGTATTTTGCACAGTGTTGTATAGAATATTATATATATTTTTATTTTTTTTTATTTAACTGAACAGACAGCTGTGCTGCTGAGGAGTTTGTTGCGCCACTTCTTCTCCTCAGCTAAAGCACTAGGAAGTGGTGAAGGGCGGGCGTTTTGGGGGACTGTCTTATGTAATTTTGACGTTCGAAAAGTGCTGATTCTCAGCCTAGTTTGAATAAATGACTTTTGATTTTGATTGATTTTGATTTTGATAAAGGTTCAGCTTTTTTCATTTTCGGAAACTTAAAACTAATCTCATGTATCCCGGGAAAGTAAAGAGCATTATACCACCATTGATTTTAAGTCTGGCAAAAATATTGAGTTAGTAGCAATACTCCTGAAAAGATGAAAATTAATCATAACTACATTATATGAACAATAGACAAACAGGTCATTAGATCAAATAGCACTAGTTCAACTAGCACTAGATCAACTAGCACTAGATCAACTAGCACTGGATCAACTAGCACTAGATCAACTAGCACTAGTTCAACTAGCACTAGATCAACTAGCACTAGATCAACTAGCACTAGTTCAACTAGCACTAGATCAACTAGCACTAGATCAACTAGCACTAGATCAACTAGCACTAGATTAACTAGCACTAGATCAACTAGCACTGGATCAACTAGCACTAGATCAACTAGCACTAGATTAACTAGCACTAGATCAACTAGCACTAGATCAACTAGCACTAGTTCAACTAGCACTAGATCAACTAGCACTAGATCAACTAGCACTAGATCAACTAGCACTAGATCAACTAGCACTAGATCAACTAGCACTAGATCAACTGGCCCTAGATCAACTAGCACTAGATTAACTAGCACTAGATCAACTAGCACTAGATCAACTGGCCCTAGATCAACTAGCACTAGATTAACTAGCACTAGATCAACTAGCACTAGATTAACTAGCACTAGATCAACTAGCACTAGATCAACTAGCACTAGATTAACTAGCACTAGATCAACTAGCACTAGATCAACTAGCACTAGTTCAACTAGCACTAGATCAACTAGCACTAGATTAACTAGCACTAGATCAACTAGCACTAGATCAACTAGCACTAGTTCAACTAGCACTAGATCAACTAGCACTAGATCAACTAGCACTAGATCAACTAGCACTAGATCAACTGGCCCTAGATCAACTAGCACTAGATCAACTAGCACTAGATCAACTAGCACTAGATCAACTAGCACTAGTTCAACTAGCACTAGATCAACTAGCACTAGATTAACTAGCACTAGATCAACTAGCACTAGATCAACTAGCACTAGTTCAACTAGCACTAGATCAACTAGCACTAGATCAACTAGCACTAGATCAACTAGCACTAGATCAACTGGCCCTAGATCAACTAGCACTAGATCAACTAGCACTAGATCAACTAGCACTAGATCAACTAGCACTAGATCAACTAGCACTAGATTAACTAGCACTAGATCAACTGGCCCTAGATCAACTAGCACTAGATCAACTAGCACTAGGTCAACTAGCACTAGGTCAACTAGCACTAGGTCAGCTAGAATTAGATCAACTAGCTTAAAATGAACTCGCCCAAGATCAACTAGCACTAGATCAACTAGCACTAGATTAACTAGCACTGGATCAACTAGTAGTAGATGAACTAGCACTAGATCAACTAGCACTAGATCATGTAGCACTAGATCAACTAGCACTAGATCAACTAGCACTAGATTAACTAGCACTAGATAAACTAGCACTGGATCAACTAGTAGTAGATTAACTAGCACTAGATCAACTAGCACTAGATTAACTAGCACTAGATCAACTAGCACTGGATCAACTAGCACTAGATCATGTAGCACTAGATCAACTAGCACTAGATTAACTAGCACTAGATCAACTAGCACTGGATCAACTTGCACTGGATCAACTAGCACTAGATTAACTAGCACTGGATCAACTGGCCCTAAATCAACTAGCACTAGATCAACTAGCACTGGATCAACTAGCACTAGATCAACTAGCACTGGATCAACTTGCACTGGATCAACTAGCACTAGATCAACTAGCACTACATTAACTAGCACTGGATCAACTAGTAGTAGATGAACTAGCACTAGATCAACTAGCACTGGATCAACTAGCACTAGGTCAACTAGCACTAGATTAACTAGCACTAGATCAACTAGCACTGGATCAACTAGTAGTAGATGAACTAGCACTAGATCAACTAGCACTAGATTAACTAGCACTAGATCAACTAGCACTGGATCAACTAGCACTAGATCAACTAGCACTGGATCAACTAGCACTAGATCAACTAGCACTGGATCAACTAGCACTAGATCAACTAGCACTAGATCATGTAGCACTAGATCAACTAGCACTAGATTAACTAGCACTAGATCAACTAGCACTGGATCAACTAGCACAAAATCAACTGGCCCTAGATCAACTAGCACTAGGTCAACTAGCACTAGGTCAACTAGCACTAGATCAACTAGCACTAGATCAACTAGCTTAAAATGAACTCGCCCAAGATCAACTAGCACTAGATCAACTAGCACTAGATCAACTAGCACTAGACCAACTGCTACTGGATCAATTAGCACTAGATCAACTGCCACTGGATTTATGTATGTATGCTTTTATTCTTTCTCTTATTTCCTTAATATCATCTTTAATATCTTACTAGCTGAAAACAAAATTATTCTTTTATTACGACCAGTACAAAAGTTACCTACAGTATATTCGCAAAATTAATTTATGTATTCCGTTTGGTTGCTTAACTCATCTTATGAGGGATACTTTTACCTCAATTTGCAAAGACGGCATTCAACTAAAGATTTATGACGTTTAACGTTTTCAACGAGATTTAATTATGTGAAAATTTTGCTTTAATTAATCACGGAGCGGAGTTTCGCTATTGATCGTGTAGAATGTCGATTCTATATTTGCGAATCATGCAGTAGGAGTGGTACAAAACATTTTATGTTTTTTTTTTCTTGAAAAGTTTCCGATTCATTAATTAGATATGCTTTTGCACTAGTGAAATTCGTGGATATAAGTAGTGATTTCAAATTATCGTAGCAATGAGTAAACGATCTAGATTATAAATACATTATATTTAGGTCAGCTGGTAGTGGAAATTCAAGCGTTTAACAAAAGCATCAATAGGCACTAAATTTTTTTATGGATCACAGAAATGTGTACCTACCAGCAAAGAATACATGAAAGTCTATAGAAAAAATGTGTTTGTGTATATTGTATTATCACACTAAACTTATTACTTCCATGCGTCAAGGTTAAAATTCTTTTAAGTTATTACATAATTTGAATAAAATATTTTTACATTCCAATAAATAAACGATCTACCTTACATGACAACCTCCTTTAATTACCAGAAAATTGTCGACAAAGTTCAAAATAATTGAATTTAATTTGTTTATTTAAGTAGAACGTTATAATTGGGGTGCTTCCATCCATTGTGGCGCGTCTTTTCAACACATTGACGGTAAACAATGAGCTGTCAGCACATTTTGGAAGTGGCATTGTTTATTGTTAATTATTATCGTGTATGTTGGACGTCGGGTTCAGAGATTCTTAATAAATTATGAAAAAAAAAAATTGTGGGGAAAGTCTTGCGCGTTTACATTCGAAAAGAAAATCACATTGTACTGAAATATATATATTTTTTTTTTAAATCTATAGTTTCTATTTGAATGTCTTCACATGGCCGTGTCGTGTCGCTTCGTCTGCAAAATCAGATTAATTTTAAGTTTATTTAACTCATAGCTAAGAGAAACTTACTAGGGTTGTTACGATAGTTCGATTTGATTATACTTTTATAAACTAGTAACTCTGCAAACAGTGGACCTTGCGAGAACAACCTTTTTTCACCATTAATAAACCACTAAAGTAATTTAATAAGGGATATTTACCATGTTATTTTTTTTTCTTCATCAAGTTATCACCAAATTTTTATGAGACCAACTTAAAGTCCAGGTCTTTTTACCTTTCAAAGAAGGAGATCTATCGAATTCGGATCTAATAAGGCGGAGATATCCAATAGCCCACTTTTTACCTCTTATTGGAGAAAGTACCCATCCAATCAAAAATCCACGACGAGAACAAAATTCTAAAAAGTCGTAAAACCTGTATAACAAATTTCGTCCAGTTCGGTTGTAAAATACGACCTGTAGAGGAGTAGCAAGGAACTGACAGAGGAAAGCAAATTATGCAAGACTTCAAGCAAAAAAAAAAAAAATCAAAATTAATTTAAGTGTTGTAAAATATCTGAACATTTAAAAAATAATTAAACAATAAATTCTCCCAAAATCATTATTTAAATTAAACTCTTTAAAAATATCTGAACGTTAAAAAGTCTTATAAAATGATGGAATGTTACAAAATACACATAAAAATAATGAACAGCAGGCGGGTATGTAGGTTTATTATAAAGATATTTTGACTCAGGGCCCATTATTAAAAAACCATTGCCCTAAACTACTATTTAACTGTTTCTGCTGTTTTCGAAAAATTATTATTGTCTGTATTTTATAATCTTAGTGTGTATTCACGAAGGTAAGGAACATAAAATATGATTTTTGTGGCTTATAAAATGGCTTGGGAAAATTGGTCTGAAATGTTTCTGTTGTTCACAGTATTCATACACTTAAGTACTTGCATGAAACTTATCATTTATTTTAATGTAACTCATATATATACCAAAGAAATCAAACATTATACCTACTGAGTAACCAAAAATGGCCACTCGACCTAAACTTAATCAAGTCATTTAAATAAAATAACTCTCAAAATTAAATAAACTCACCAAAACTAAGTGGTTTCTATATTGCAAAAATAAAAAAAAAGATCATTTTAACATCGAGGCATCTTTTATTGCAAAAAAGGTTGCTTTTTTATTGCAAAAAGAGATCTAAAAGATCGCCCCGAAGCAGAAGTCTGAGTAAGTTTATGGCTCAAATGTAAGATCAGCCCTATTTTATCTGTCCTAATAACTTTGGCTATGAACAATTTAGTTCAGTAGGTAATAATTTCCAATATTAATAATTTCCCATTGAACTGGATGCGAAGTGGAACGAAAATTAATTTGTAATTTGCCGGATGCTTGCGCACGGCTCAGCTATGTTATATTATAACGAATTTATAATGTATTGATTATTGCGGCTATGTAGTGAGCATGATATTACTTGACATCACACCAATGTATCAAGGTATCACTTGACTACCGTGTGATGTCAAGTATACCTTGCTAAGTAGGGCGAGAGTTGAGTTTCTAAAGGAGTTAGACCGCCACCCTAATTGCGTATCAGTCGGAATCGGTTTCATTTTGCCAGTTCAACAACATTGAATGCGTTCGAGCAGAAAAGTTTTCCGAACGCAACGCAATTGATTAGCATTTTACTTCAAAATGATTCAGATTCCGATTGATAGTGTGTTACGCAATTAGCGCAATTGCGCACAATTATACTACTATAAAATTAATGCTGTTAATCAGTGGTGTTGAACAAAAATACCGGCCAAGTGCGTATCAGATCACCCACAATGAAGGGTGCCGTAGTTGGGATGAATTTATCTCAAGAAAAAACTTAACAGTTTAGTTGAAAAACATGTTCGCCCAATACATTCCAACTGCAAATGTAAGTTTTTACGCACACTATTGTGAGATTTACCATGTTATTTTAAGACTATAGACTTGTTATATATTTTCCTGTAATCTATAGATACAGAACAATTTTCTGTATTTTTTTTTCAAAATTTTTGATTCAGCAGTTTCGGAGAAAAGGGCTAATCGTCAATTCTCGTCTATTTTATTTAAATAACTTTTAATAATATGTTTAAAATTATCAAAAACTTATAAATATATAGTTGAGAACCTCCCATTAAGAAGACCCACCCATTAAGCCCTTTTACTTGATATGTCACACGGTACAGTTACACAAAAGTGACCCCCGTATTCAAAATTCCTTTGTTTGTTACACGTCCGTGTTTGGGTCACAGAAATGTTTACCGAATTTCAACTTAATCGGCCCATTAGATTCGGAGCAAATTGGCTGTGACAGACGGACAGACAGACACACGAGTGATCCTTTATGGGTTCCGTTTTTTCCTCTTGAGGTACAGAACCCTAAAAATTATGTTTTGGTTGCAATTTAATTGCAATTATAAGCAAAAATGCAGTAGCCATGGTAATTAACATAACATACGCATCATACGTATAGATTGACTTTCACTATTTCGGTATCTCGGTTCACTCGTACAAAGTGATACCCAAGTTAGATCGGACGGTTAAGCACAGAATTAACACTGGATGGATGAAATGGCGGCAGGTCACGGGAACAATCTGTGACTCCCGCATTACCCTTAAGCTTAAGGGGAATACAATATAACAATGGTTAGACTTGCTGTCTTATATGGATCTGAATGTTGTGCCACAAAAGGGATGAATGAAAAGCAATTGCATGCAGCTGAGATAAGAATGCTAAGAGGAATGTGTGGTGTTACACGAATGGATAGAATAAGAAATGAGTACATAAAAGGAAGTTTAGAAGTGGCACCGGTGACTGCAAAGTTGTGCTGAAATCGGTTGTCATGGTATGGGCATGTGATACAAAGGAATGAGTAAAATGTCGTGAGGAAAGTTTCGAGTACCTAAGAATGTCGATGGCTATAAGAGTAGGGGAAGACCAAAGAAACGAGTGGATGGACTCCGTGAACGATGATATGGCTAGAAAGAGGGTGACTACCAAGATGACGACTAATAAATAGAGAGGTATGGAAAAAAGACACAATGTTGCGCCGGCTCCAAATAGATTGGGATAAGGGCAGGAGAATGATGAGATTAACTTTCACAGTTTTATATCCGAAAAAACTTCAATAAAACCATAGACCTAGAGAATTGGACTGAGTGTTAGCCTCACAAAAGTGACCACTTTCTAGAAAGAGACAAAGCGAACTAGCGGCCAATGCCAAGCCAATGCCAATGTACTACAAAGGAGACAACTACTGGCCGCAAATTTGCTTTGTCTCTCTCGTACTTTTCGGTCTGTGTTTACGGTACAACTGAATACGGAGCGCTCAGTCTATTCTCTATGTCTAAGGACCGGTTTTTTAATCCGTAGTTAACTAGACCAATGGTTAAACATAGTAACTAATGGTAGAATTTCGGCTAAATGTGAAAGGCTAAACATGAATGTATTCATGTTAGCTCATTAATATTAAAAAATAGTAGCTAATGGCATAACTCATTCATGTTTAGCCTTTCATATTTAGCCAAAATTCAATCATTACTGTTTAACCAATGGTTAAACATAGTAGTTTAACCATTGGTTGAGTTGACTACGGATCAAAAAACCAGCCCTAAGAAAAAACAACGTAGCTGTCAAAATGCGCCTCCATCATAGACGCCATGACAGTTTGCACAAATAACAGAAAATTGCACAGAATAAAAATAACTCACACACCACACGTTCGGATAAACGTTAATCTAACTTCTTCAAGTTAATATAACTTTGCCTGTTTCCTATACGCATAAACATATTTTGGGAAAGCCATGAATAATATAATTTTATGGTAATACGAAATGCTTTTATGATTACTGTTTGAGTGCAAAGTTGGTGTTTTAATCTTATGTGGTTATGGGGTAAATAAAAATGTGCGGACAGGGTTGATGATAGAACCACCCTAGTGGGTGTAGCATTGTCGAGGCAGGGGGGGCTCAGTAGCCGTGGCTTGGTCACCCACGGTGAAGCGAAGAGGAACCCGAGGAGGGGCCGCTCGTCAGGGCTTTTCGCGGTAAGCCGACGATGTAGCGGCCAAAAAGTAGGTTGCGATATCGCTTGGGCGACATCGCAACTGAGGCGGGCCGCGATGTCGTATGGGAGGCATCGCGGCTGAGGGTTGGTGCCCGCGGGTGGAGAGGAGTGCCGGTATTGCGGTGCGCCGCTCTCGCTACCTTCCGCGGCCTTGGGGTCGCCACCGTCTGATGGCGGATGCGGTGGGGCCGCAGGGGAGGAGTGTCGGTATTTCGTTGGCCGCTCTCCCTATCCTCTGCGGCCGAAAAGTGGCAGGCGCCCGGGCCACTGACATGACCGGTCGCAGGGGAACCAAGGGTGCAGTGGTGTGTAGACACGGGGTCGTCTAGCGCCCATGTGCTGGTTTGGTCCATGGGGTGGTCACGGCATGGGGTGGTTTCCCTTGTAAATTAAACATAGTTTAAACCAACAATATAATGAGAAATCATATTAATTATGGTGTTTAGTCGGCAATTAGTATGAACTAAACATAGATATATAAACACGCGCGTTTTTCCCATGGGGGCAGAAGCTACAGAATACCTGCTACGATCCTTACATGGATACTCCTTGCTACATTTGCTTATAGTGCGCGCACAATGCTAGTCACCGTCTGAGGTATGTGAGCGGTGGGACGGGGGAGGTAGACAAAGGCCAAGTTAACTCATACTGCCAATCTTGTCAAACGCGCCCTCCGCCGTCTCACCGCTCACATACCTCAGGCGGTGGCTAGCACTTGCGCGCGCACTATAAGCAAATGTAGCAAGGAGTATCCATGTAAGGATCGTAGCAGGTATTCTGTAGCTTCTGCCCCCATGTTTAGTTCATACTAATTGCCGACTAAACAGCATAATTAATATTTCTCATTATATTGTTGGTTTAAACTATGTTTAATTTACAAGGGAAACAAATCAGTTTAATTGTATTATCGTGGGCATGTACGTAATATTCAAAAACAAACCTAATCCCTTGGTAAGTCTCTGAATAATTTCACTGTTTATGCCGAATAGGTAATTGAATAATTAATCGCACTTAATGTTTTACGATGAACATGTTTTATGGTATTTACGTAATTACATTTTGTTTTACATAATTTTCCAGGATTAAAAAACAAAGCATATTCTGAAAAAGATTGAAACAAAGAAACTGGTATTTGTGACGTATACAAGATGTAATTCAAACAACGCATTTTGACTATGGGATCAAACCTGAAATCGCGAAAGAAAAATCTGTTGTTCCTGTCTACATTTTATCGAGTTATGCGAACATGTAGAGAACAGCTGATTTTATTTTCGCGACTTCAGGTTTCGTCCCATAGTAAAAGTTGTTCATAATGATGAGTAAAATGACTCCTTAAAAGGTTATTTAAAACTATCAAGGACACTATACGGCTATAGCTGTCTAACTTATATTGTGTCTCGTCGCTAGTGAACCTGTTAAATTACACCTTGTATTGATACTTTTATACTGAACATAATATGTATAATAAACATACAAGCAGAAAAATTAATATCAATCAAATAGAGAAAAATAATAACAATACTTTCATCAACTTTCTAGCCACCTAATAATCCATTCAAGTCCTTAAGACTTAGGTAATAAAATAAGCAATTGTGGTTCTCAACACAAGGGTACTGCAGCTTAATTTTGCAAGTTTCAAGTTAAAATAGTGGTAACTTAGAGAGAAAATGGTTGCAGCGGACAACTACTTGACAAGAATTTATGAGTATCCATCTTGTTGTTTGGTTTAAATTGTTTCGTCTCTCTGTTCGAATTATTAGGGAGAATTATATAGAGGGGACCCGTACAAAATTGTATATCAGGGTGAAACAGAAGATATGCCATAGTATCTTTTGTCAAAAATATACCTAGCGGTTTCCCAACTATGTTGAGGTCGGCTTCCAGTCTAACCGGATGCAGCTGAATACCAGTATTTTACATGGAGCGACTATCTATCTGACCTCCACAACCCAGTTATTGGGTAATACGATACCCCTTGGTAAGACTGGTTGTCAGACTTTTGGGCTTCTGACGACCCGTAACCACTGCCAAAGATCCACGAATGACGGCCGGGACCAACGGCTCAACGTGCTTTCCGAGGCACGGAGGAGTCTCGGTATGTAAAGATGGTCACCCATCTACGTACCAACTCCGGCAAGCGTAGCTTAACCCGATGGATCGACCCGTGCGGCTGCTGTTACTTAGCCACGAGCTCCTCTATAGTAATAATATTAGTAGATAAATTATATTTATTTCTGCAAATAGGTTCAAAAAGCACTTTTCCCGTCAAAATTAATGATTCCGCCGCTGAGTGACTTGCTCGTGGGTATTTGTTCCCGTGAACAGGCCACACAACAGCGTTCACCAATTAGGACCCATTTATCATCAAAAATTGGCCGCTGCAAGAACACGTGTTTAAAACAAATTGATTTTTGCTTGATTTTTTTTTAAATGAAAATAATGTTAAAAAAATATTCACAGATCTCGTACTGTCTAGGGAGAGAGTTGAGTTTCTAAAGGAGTTAGACCGGCATCCTGATTGCGTATCAGTCGGAATCGGATCCAATTTGACAGTTCAACAACATTAAATTTGTTATTTATGTTGTCGAGCAGAGAAGTTTTCCGAACATATGAAGCAATGGATCAGCAATTTACTTGAAAATGTTTCAGATTCCGATTGATAGTGTATTACGTAATAAGGGTGCGGGAAAGTAGGTGCGCACTATTATACTTCTTTATAGTATTCACAGATCTCGTGTTCTACACGACTTTCGGGTACATTGAAAATGCACTTAGGCAGGCTTTTCATTTTGTACGATGCCTAATCTAATATATTTAGACCTAATAGATTTTGTATCGTCTTTGAAGTAATAGTGCTCAAATGTACGAAGGAAAAAATCTGTAAGGTGAAAATTACGCCATGCAATTTTTAACCTTAATGAAATATTCTTAAGACTATTGTTGAAAGAAAATCATTTTTTGTTTAACACAACACCAAAGAAGCGATATAAAATAGTTATGAACATAGAAATAATGATTTTAGTCTCAAATATAAAGTTCTATTTAGTAAATTGAAGTATTTTCAAAGTATCGCAAAACAAAATTAATAAAAAAAAAATTAATAACTTTATAAAATTAAGTTAAAATACGTATTTACAAATAAATACAAATACATTTCACGATCAAATTCTTAAGCACTCTCAGAACAACTCAGCGACACGAAGCGCATCTAAGGAGCGCGCTCCTCGAAATTACGTCACACAAAGGGCCTTGCCTAGACTATTAGTAATACAAAGATCTTTTTTTTTTAAATATAGCCCAACTTAATACTCCGAGGCTTTTTTTTATTTTTTTCTACAAAAGACCTAAATAATTAATCAAATTTTTCACATTTTTGCGGTTTTCAAGAAAAGTTTTTGACTTTTTTTTTTTTTTTTTCACCATATTGTAGCCGTTGTCAATACGCGTCTTTTGAGACCTCAACTATTCATGTAGCCCTAAAACTCAGACACTAAGGCGATGTGACACTGAGCGAAAATGGGGGCTATACTGAAGCGTTTGAAAAAACATTTTCAGTGTTAAAACTTATTATAAGCAGCCACAAAATAGATTATAGGACCACTTACTTACGCTTTGTGTGTTTTGAAGCCAGTTTTACAGTATGAAGTAATGTTTAATCAATATTATTTTTTCCTCTCTAGGATACACTACTCACTGAATCTTTTAAGAAAAGCCCTTGTTTTTGCGTCAAAAAATTTATATAATGCTTTCAAGTACATCTTAGAATTAGGTAGTGGTGTTACGCCAATAGATACAATAAAAAAAGAGTATTAAAAGAGAAAGTCTAAAAGTGACACCGGTGACTGAAAAGTTGTGTGGAAATTGGTTGTCATGTTATGAGCCATGTGTTGGGGAAGAATGAGGAAAATGTCATCAGAAAAGTTTTAAGCATGAATGTGAATGGCTGTACGAGTAGAAGAAGACCAAAGAAACGATGGATGGACTGTGTGAAAGATAATATGGCTAGAAAGGGAGTGACTACCGAGATGACGTCTAATAGAGAAGTATGGAAGAAAAAGACATGTTGCGCCGACCCCAAATAAATTGGGACAAGAGTAGGAGAATGATGATGCAGAAATATATTTTGGAATTGTGAAAAATAAACGGTTCCTTGTAAATCATTATTATTCACTTTATATGATCTGTTTCCATAGACATAGTTGTATCGATAGAATCACATCATTTTTAATATATAATATTATAAGAGGTACAGTTTGTTAGTTAGAGCTCGTGGCTAAGTAATAACAGCCGCACGGGTCGATCCATCAGGTAAGCTACGCTTGCCGGGGTTGGTCCGTGGATGGGTGACCATCTTTACTTACCAAGGCTCCTCCATGCCTTGGAAAACACGTTAAGCCGTTGGTTCCGGCTGTCATTCGTGGTCGTAACGGGTCGTCAGAAGCCCGAAAGTCTGACAATCAGTATTAGCAGGGGTTATTACTCAGTTACTGGGCTGTGGAGGTCAGATAGACAGTCGCTCCATGTCAAGTACTGGTATTCAGCTGCATCCAGTAAGACTGGAAGCCGACCCCAACATAGTTGGAAAAAGGCTAGTCAGATAAAAAAGGTTAAAAATAGCATTATTACGCTAACCTCAAATTACTGTTGGAATAAAACTTTTGTTTGTCGCGATTTAATCCCGCATAATTTTAGCTTTCTAGCATAATTTATGGCACGCAGTGGTAATACATGCAATAAATTCAGTCTCTACAATTATGCCAATTTAAATGATAAATAACTTTAATAATTCATTTTGCCATTTCAGTTATTTTAAGCCTCGTGTACGTATATAAAATGGACATAATAATTAACCTATAATGCTGCCCCCAATGTCACAATTACAGTAAGTAAAAAAAAAAAAACATTCACTAAATTAAGATATAAAAAAAGAAAAACGTTTCTTATTGAACTTGATTTGAGGATCACAGTACTGTAAAAAACCGGCCAAGTGCGTGTCGGACCACGCACAATGAAGGGTTCCGTAGTTGGGATGAATTTATCCCAAGAACAAACTTAACATTGTTAAAAAAACATGTTCTCCCGTACATTCCAACTGCAAATGTAAGTTTTGTACGTACAATATTGAGAGATTTACCATATTGTTTTAAGACTTCTTATAGGTTTTCCTATAATCTATAGGTATTTTATTTTATTTCTATATTTCCTGTATTTTTTCAAAATTTTTGGTTCGGTAGTTTCGGAAATAAGGGTGGGATTGCCAATTTTTGTCTATTTTCTTAAATAACTTTAAAACAATGTATTTGAAAATTATAAAGTAAATATATTTGAGACCCCCACAGTAAGCCTTTTTACTGATATTGCAAAACTTTTTTTTAAATTTTCTTATTTCATCATTCTCCTGCCCTTGTCCCAATTTATTTGGGGTCGGCGCAACATGTCTTTTTCTTCCATACTTCTCTATTAGTCGTCATCTCGGTAATCACTCTCTTTCTGGCCATATCATCTTTCACACAGTCCATCCATCGTTTCTTTGGTCTTCCGTTACTCGTATAGCCGTCTACGTTCATACTCAACACTTTCCTGACGACATTTTCCTCATTCCTCCGCATCACATGCCCATACCATGACAACCGATTTCCACAAAACTTTTCTGTCACCGGTGTCACTTTCAGACTTCCTCTTACATACTCATTTCTTATTCTATCCATTCGCGTAATACCACACATCCCTCTTAGCATTCTCATCTCGGCTGCATGCAATTGCCTTTCATTCATTCTTTTTATGGCCCAACATCTGATCCATACAAGACAGCAGGTCTAACCATTGTTTTATAAATCTTCCCCTTGAGTTTAAGGGGAATGCGGGAGTCGCAGATTGTTCCCGTGACCTGCCGCCATTTTTTAATTTTCTTACTTGCCCCCCAAAATTGACCCCCATATTTAAAATTCATTTATTTACGTTACACATCCGTGTTTGGATTAAAGAAATACATACGTGTACCTAATTTCAACTTAATCGTTTCATTAGATTCGGAGCGAATTGGCTGTGACATATGGACAGACAGACAGATAGACAGACACATGAGGGATCCTATAACGGTTCTGTTTTTCCTTTTGAGGTACGGAACCCTAAAAAAGTCATAACTCCAGTAACACGACTTACTGTAATTATGACATCGGGGGCAGAATGTTCACATGCCTCCTCGCTGTGACAAAGAGAAGGCCCCGCGTGCCCAGTGCGAGTTGGTTGATGTCACAAGCCTTCGAATTGTTGGTTCTAGGAAGCCTCGTTTGCATTGAGAAATTAAATGATAACAAAAAAGTTGTTATATGTACCTACTTCTGATAAATTACTTCTACGAATATGTAATTTAATATCCTTAAAAAACTTTTTATATATTTTTCGACTTTAACTTTTAATATTAAAAAAGTTCTTGCCTCATAATATACTCCTACAAGGAAGGAAATAAATTCGGATAACAGTGTACATTACGGCTTTTCAAAGTTTTTGCTCACCCCTTGAAAAATTGCAAAGTATGACGAACGAATATATTTAAAAAATATATAAATATATTTACAGTACTTAAATAAATTGCGTAAAAAACAATTTAATAGTAAAGAACTGGTAGTTCAGCGAGATTAATGTTCCAATTCAGATATAAATAATACGCATGCATCGTGAGGACTCGAAACGTCCTAATTGGGACGTTTTGTCTTTAGTCCGCGCGTCAATTCTAAACGCTGGGTAGTCACGTGTCACGACCAGATTTAAAACGTCGGTTACTATGAACTCAACATATTTTGTGTACTTATAATATCATCGGTTCCAATGACAAGAGAGCTGCTCCTCAAAAAATATATGTTAAGTAGGACATTTACGACCGACGTAAAACCGTGTAAGTCATTGCAACGTAACTCTTATAACAGTGTAAGGTAAGGCATAAAAATTATGATTGCCGAGTATTTTATCAAACTCACGACAATCATTCTAATTTATAATTTAAAACCATGAGATAAGAGTTACATTGCAATGACTTTGGTACTAATGGTTGTACGTTATTCATATTTGATTGTGAATACGCTGCTTAGGTACACACTTACTCTGCCAGATCTTTACAACAGTGTAATGGACGTTAAATTACCTTCGACGTAAATTATAATGTGCTTCTACCTATTTCTCATCAACTATTAGGTAATTTAACTCGATTCCCTCGAACATTCTCGACAAACCAAAGGCAAAAATTCACCTGCATCCTGTAAGTGCGTGAGCCTCTATTATTAAGAGCTAAGTAGGTGGAGTGGCGCAGTGCTGAACTGTTCCCTACAATTTGGTTAATCGCCTCGCACGAATATGGGGGGGAGGAAGGGGCGGGGGAGAACCCTGCGTGACTTCGTGCTAACTTTGGTCAGACGTAGGGGAGGCGCGGAAGCGTGAAAAATACCAATGTAGGGAGTAAGAATAGTTTTTTTTTTGTCGAGTTTTTGACAAAGGGTTCTTGGACAAATTGTGGATTCTAAGATTATGACTAGATGTTACAGGCTGATTCTGCTGTGCTTAGGAATAGTGACTTGTTTTTCACACTGAGATCCTACCTAGAATAGTAATTGTTATTTAGGGCTTTTAAACCCTAAGGGCCAGTTTTTTGATCCATAGTTAACTCAGCCAATGGTTAGACATAGTAACTATGGTTGAATTTAATTTTGGCTCAATGTGTGTGCCAAAATGCCATTAGTTACTACTTTTTAACAAGAATGTGTTAACATGAATACATTATTTACTCATTCATGTTTAGCCCTTCACATTTAGCCAAAATTCAATCATTAGTTACTATGTTTAACCATTGGTTAACTACGCATCAAAAAACCGGTCCTAAATGACAATTACTATTCTAGCTAATCATAAGAATGCAATGGCTTTACAAGCAGTCGAGAAACCGAAAGAAACTCATTTTACAAACCCCACATTCCATGCCTACATTGTTACTGAGTTGGCTAAAGCCAATATATGGAATTTGATACATAGAAAAATGTTATTGGATTTCTCAGTAGCAGCCGGGAGACCATGTTGTGCCCGGTAGATGGCAAGGGGCTCGCCCCTTATTACACGGGTTTTAAAGGTAGCCAGTTAAATATGAGTGTACTATAGGTAGGTAAGGGGTGTCTCAATAAGAGTGCACTATCTAATTTTCGTGTATTTTTTTCGTGCAAGTGGCAACTCTGAATTTTTACAGCTCAGCAGGCAGATCCATGCCGTTCACTTGAAGCCACAAGAACTCCGTATCATGTTCCCGTGACGAGTGCGAGCGGTCTCAGGTTTCCCATTTTTGAAATGGCTTTTCTCACTGATAACGCGTTTTTCTTTTGTCTAGCTCTCCAATAATCCGAATAATCATAGGACTGCTGTAAAAATTCGGTGTTGCAACTTGCACGAAAAAAAAAAAAATTACACGAAATTTAAATAGTGCACTTTTATACGCCCTATAGAAAATCTGTCATATGTCATGAAATTCTGTCTGTGTGAAATAAACTTCTGTTTAAACCTTCGCCGAAACAAGGTGCGATTTTACAATGTTGAAATACAACTCTAATACCAGGTTTCAGAGGATTTTAAATGGAGTTTATTCATTCGATAGTGATTATTGGTTCGACATCGTGTTTTTGCACACTTCGTTAAGGAAGATTTTAACTTAAAAGTCGAGTCAATTACTGTCGAGAGTTTATCTGAGGACCTCAAAAACCGAACATGAGGAAAAAATTCGCTTAAATAGATAATTTTGTTGTCAAATCAATAGCTATTAAGGGTTTAAACTCCGTTTAGGAATTCTTCAGAAACGGGGCACTAGTTACTTAATATGGAAACTACGAGATCACCAGAAAATAAACACATTACCGTCATTTGCGTCGTGCAGTCGGGTAAAAATACGGTTTTATTACGACACAGAAGGAAAAAATAACCGCCTCGCTGTCGCTCCTCCATTACCCCAATGACTATTGAATGTACAACAGTGTATATACGAACCGGTAAGGTCGCTACTGGCTTAGGTGTAAATAATATGTGAACCACTTAAAAATTTGTGTTTGCAGGCACGAAAAAGCGTTTGTACGTACTTCATATCATCTGTAAGATTAGGAAGTAAAAACACTCACGATACGCCTGAGTAACTCGGGGTTATTCTTAGATTAATCTCAATTTTACAGACACCACGCCTGTTTTCCCCAAAGGGCTAGGCAGAGGTGGACCTATAGTGGGTACCTGTATCTAATTGTTTATTATATTTTTATTCCGGTGTAAATCAAGCGACATCGCGGCAGGCCCAGACGCAGATAGCGGGATGAGCTGGTCTCCTTCAACAAGAACTGGTCCTTAGTAGCTTTAGACAGAGAGAAGTGGAAAAAGAGTAAGGAGGCCTTTGCCCTGGGACATCAAAGGCTTTTAACCCCTTGACTGCCGGGCTATATACATAAAAAACCGGTCAAGAGCGAGTCGGACTTGCGCACTGAGGGTTGCGTACCATCATATATAAAAAAAAAACTGTGCTATTTAGAGACATCGTTTAATTTTTCCTGTAATCTTTACGTAAACTTCAATCACACAGAATATTTTCAGATTTTTCTCTATGCAAAATTCGGAGATAAGGGGGGTATTTTTTTACATTTTTCATCAATAGTCGAAAAGTATGTAACCTAATAAAAAAAGAAAAACTGTTTGAGAATGTGCAAACAGCGCTCTTTCATAAATGATACCCCACATGCCCCTAGTAGCCCTACTTCGAATTTAAAAAAAAATATTTATATTTTTATATCTTTCTTATTTGCAAAATAGTCGGGCAAACGTCATCTAAAACTATTCCAAATTTCAAGTTGATAGCATTAGTAGTTCTTGAGATATTCAGCTGTGACAGACAGACAGACAGACTGAGTCATGCCATAAGGGTTCCTTTTAACCATTTCGGTACGGAACCCTAAAAACCAGCATAGGTCATGACCTATGCTGGAGATGATGATAAAGATTTTTTCTTACGCACAGACGTTTGTATTCCCCAAGTGAGTAGCCAGTGATTCGTACACGCATGTTTCGACATTTTAAATATTTTGTGAGATCAATGTAGCTTATAATGGAATAATAGCGCTTCTATTAGTAAAAATATACCTACAGTCATTTAGTCTCCTGCCCTGATAGCAATTTATTTGGGGTTGGCCCAACATTGATTGTCCTTTTTTGCATACTTCCCTATTAGTCGTCATCTCGGTAGTCATCTCCTTTCTAGCTATATCATCTTTCACACAGTCCATCCATCGTTTCTTTGGTCTTCCTCTACTCTTATAGCTATCGACATTCATACTTAAAACTTTCCTCACGACATTTTCCTCATTCCTCCGCATCACATGCCCGTACCATGACAAACGATTTCCGCACCACTTTTCAACCAAAAAATTTACCTACATATATTTATAACAATCATAAGATAAAGGTTCCAGAAACCCACTATAGGTCACTTTGAACTATCTAAACGAATTAACGTTCATGGACAAAGTACTTAATTATGGTTAGCGCACATTTTTCTTATACAATTTCTCTTCTTATCTCCATAAAACTGTGTAAAAGCTTCAACATTTATTTCATAACTGTAAATAACTTTACCAATTTCACCGAGATATTAAATGATAAATGATTTTATTTCCGTAAGTAGGTTTGTACAAACACTTTTAAAAGTCAATCATGTTTTTTTTTTTTAAACTAGATGAGGTCGGCGTTTCCTATCTGACTACTCTGAGAAGAAAGGCTGAAAGAAACTCACGAGGTCACAGTCTCTTATAAAGTCCAGACATTATCTTGGTCAGTTCATGTGAAGACCATGTAGATTGGTGTCTGAAATGGTCTTTTGAGGAAAGAACCACACAGATTGAGAGGACCTGTCCAGTCAGTGCGCGCATTTCCAGTATCGCGCAGCTCAACCAACATTAACAATATTAAACCCTGATACCTAGATTTTCATAATGCTCAATTACCTTTTATCATATAAAGGCCTAATAGCTCGTTAGAGTGAAAATAGCTTTGAACCGTTGTACACCCCACCTTGCCCGCGACCTACTTAAGCCCGATACACACTATCGCACAATTCACATGTTCTCGCCCCAAACAAATCTCTCACCTTTGATTGGAACGGAAAGGTTAGGTGACGACTCCATTCAAATGACAGTTCGCACAACGGCTAGCTAATTATGTATACATTTGGTGTATATGTATAGAGATATACTTTTCGTCATTATTATTCAATTTCTTTTGTGGTCACTCAATGCAGAGGAAAGACGAAAGCTCTAATCAACAGATGATATTTGTCCAGGACGTTCTTTTCTTTTCATAAATGTACACACATACACATATTGCACACTGTACATTATTGTATTTTTTTTTTTTTTGCATTCTGAGAACAAATTTGTACTAATTAGGTAACATCTCAAATATACAACAAAACTTAAGGCAATATGAACATCGACCACCGAGTTCCTCGTCGGAAAAGCCACAAGCAGCAATAACGTACGGTTACCAACCAGCGCAGTACAGCACCTACATTATAACTAAATTAATATTTGCCTTCACCGAGAACCGCACGACATTCTACACTACGCCTAACTATCGTGTCGTTGGCAACTAAACCTGCCTTCGTGTTATTATTTAAGAATTAGTTTCGATAGCAGCATTTCTTAATGTTATAGGAAAGTACGTGGTTTGGTACAATTTCAAATGGTAATTAGTCAAGAAGTTGGCTTCTGTTTTGTTTCGTTAGACTGCTTATTTTCTGTTTGGAATTGTAATGTGGTCTTACCCAGGGGTATCGTGTTACCCAGTAACTGGGTTGTGCAGGTCAGCACAAAAACCAAAAAAAAAAGGAAGAATCTGTCCATGTAAAATACTGGTATTCAGCTGCATCTGATAAGACTGATGATTGTTTGTAATATAAATGTAGATATTTACACAGTAGTTCAATTGTATTGACTCGAATGATATTCCGCTACTCGAATAGCGAATCGAATAGCGAAACACCATGAGGTTTCGTGGCGGAGATGTACTAAAGCCCTAGTGATACACATACCTGACACACATCAGCATATTATGCTGTCCAAATTTCGATAATTTACATATACATATAAATCTCATAGAAAAAAGCACTTTTAGTTTTGACGAATTGTCCAATTTTCCGTGCATTTTATCTTTCTCTAAAAACTTTTTCGGACTGTTACGAACATTTTAAAACAAATAATAGCCAAACCGGTCCAGCCGTTCTCAGATGATGTGCTTACCAAGAACAGAATTTCTTTTTTAAATTTATATTTAATAATAAGTGTAAAAATATAATAATATCGAAATTCAAATCATACGCACTACGCACCCTACGTAGTGCGTATGATTTGAAATTCGATATTTTTAACGATCTATAAAGTTTTTTTCAAAATTTCTGTTTTTATTGTTCTAGTTTACTTCAAATGTGTAGTGTTTATTTATTGAGCAATTACTTGCTAAGCTATTGAAAAAACAAAAATATAATCTAGGTATGCCATAGGCTTCTACTCTGTTCACTTATTGTACCCTTATTTTTTTCAAGACGGTAAAAATAATCGTCCAGTATTTTGGAAACATAATTATTATTATAGCTCTCACGACGTTGTAGGCTAACAAGATAATCCAATATCGCAATTTACTTTCCTAGTTCCTTTATTACCAGAAAAACCATTAGCAGGAGACGCTTCTGTTAGTCCAAGATAATCTAAAAATGGAAAAGTAGGCGGATTAAATAATAGTGGTACTGCGCCATTAACCATATTTTTTCCTTCTGTCTACTATTTTCTTAGAAGTTTTGTTGTAATTCATGAATATCTAACCTCTCAAAGTCCTGCTGTCCTAGTAACACTATTTAGTTTTACTTTACTGAACAAACATATTGCTTTTAACATAATTAATCATCTGTTGCCAGTTGGTGACACAACAATGATTTATGGTTATCATTGGACTTTGTCTTAGCGTATCAATGGCAAATAAAGTTGTGAAAATTCAAATATTTTTTTTAGCCCAAAACTGCCACGCAAACTTCTTTCACTGACGTCGTTTTAAGATCCTCCAGTTGTCTGCGGAGAAATCATTGGTAATTCTTGCTGTTATGGCAAAAGAAACATTAGAAGAGCTTGAATTATTGTTCAAAATTATACTTTGGCATATCTACAATAATGGCTAAAGCCGCGCTTAACTAGTGAGAGTTAGATAATATTATAAGTTAACTTCTGTCTGCCCATTCGCGGAATACAAGCGTGATGTTCTCTTCAAAAAAGCTAAAAAAGTACACACAAATAAATAAACCGGACAGAATCGAAACAAATTACGAACAAATCGAGCCGATATGTTTGATTGGATGAATAAAATGTTTACAGAATTAATCTGTACGGGATTTAAAATTGCGTTGACTCTTGCATTACACCGTTCGTTTTTGAATTCATTAGGATAGCTTTGGTGCCATTTTATTAAATTATTAGGCAGGGAGAAATATTTAGTTAGTTTAATTTAGATCACTTGAGGAGCTCGTGGCTAAGTAATAACAGCCGCACGGATCCATCCATCAGGTTAAGCTACGCTTGCCGGGGTTAGTCCGTGGATGGGTGACCATCTTTTCATACCGAGACTCCTCCATGCCTCGGACAGCACGTTAAGCCGTGGGTCCCGGCTGTCATTCATAGATCATTGACAGTCGATACGGGTCGTCAGAAGCCCGAAAGTCTGACAACTAGTCTTACCAAGGGGAACCGTATTACCCAGTATCTGGGTTGTGGAGGTCAGATAGGCAGTCGCTCCATATAAAATACTGGTTTTCAGTTGCATCTGGTTAGACTGGAAGCCAACCCCAACATTGTGAATTAAAATTACTTTTACGTGTTTTTCCGTGTCAGGATTTTAAATATTTTTTTATGAATTGTTTTTTTATGATTTACTTGAATCAGACAGTACTGGTTCAGGTTACCGATGGATGGTATCGTGCCTGTAAGTAACTTTTTAGCTAGCTGTTGGATAGTTATTACCTACATCATTGTTGTATCAATCAACACGTTGACTGCCAACCTACGAGTATACTCGTAGTTGATTTTTGATTTTGATTTTGAACATACGTTTTGTAACGAATTATATAAAAGCGGCTGTGAAAGGAGGATGGGGTGAAAGGAGGTGGGGTCTTTGGCATTTGAAGTAAAACTTTATTTAATCAGAAAAAGAAGTTTAATAGAATTTTTTTTGGGTATATACTGTACTCGTAGGTACCTACAATTTTGTATGGTGGAAATGGGCATATAAAAAGTTACTACGAGTATACTCGTATGGCAGCCAACGTGTTAAGTAATAAGTAATGAACGAATTTTATTTGTTCTACCAAGAATACTGGATGACTTATTTACCGTCTTGAAAAAAATAGGGTAAAATAGGTGAACGGAGTAGAAGCCTATGGCATACCTAGTTTTGTTTTTTTGATTAATAATATATAAATTCAATTCATATGCACTACGCACCCTACGTAGTGCGGATGATTTGATTTTCGAATATTTTTTTAACGATCTATAAAGTTTTTTCAAAATATCTGTTTTTATTGTTCTATTTTACTTCAAATGTGTAGCGGTAATTGATAGAGCAATTGCTGTCTTAGCTATCGAAAAAACAAAAAAGAATAAATAGGTATGCCATAGGCTTCTACTCCGTTCACTTATTGTACCCTATTTTTTTCAAGACGGTAAAAAAAATCATCCAGTATTTGAAGGTACTTACACTATCTTTTTTTCTTTAAAATAAATTGACTTCATTTAAACTCATTACACAACTTAAGACAGTATAGATAAACCATTCTAAAAATGAACGCCCCTCCACAATACTAATGTGTGAGAGGAAATATTTATTCCAACTCTTTACTTGTGTGCGTGCGACGATTTTTCTGTAAACATGGACTCGTCGCCGCACTTAGGTGCCGTCCTATTGCCATCGCTCGTACGATGATACGTGCATCCGACGAAAATGATCGTGCGACCGTGCATTCAAACACTGATATTTACATACTGATATCTACTAAATGTCCTATTGAAGATCGCGCGATCATGCAAAAACTGTGCATCTCTGATAAGAGCCATTTCGAGTGTGATCGAATCGCTCCAAAACAGGGCACACAATTTCTAATCGCGCGAGCGGTTTCATCGCACGATAAAATCGCATCACATCATCGCACGAGCGATGATAATAGGACGGCGCCTTCGAAGTCAACTAATCGTGCGATCAGTCCAGTACCAGTCAGTCCAGGTACCTGCATTGTACGGCGGGGAGCGTGCGCTTTGTATTGCATGACACGTTCGCTCTGTTGCGAGTTCGTTTCATTTATACACTAGTTGGCCAACAAATCCGGCTGTTAGGAATTTGGTCAGTCGGTAGGTAACGTTTGCATAGAAAAAATCAGTGTTATTGTTTAAAGGACATTGACAAAAATAGCCTATGAACCAACACGCATGAAACATTTACTAAAATTACTAGTTCTTTTAATTACATTGCAAATATTTCAATAGAACGGACACTTTTTAATTTCGAAAACATTTTAAAAAGTATTAACTTCCGTCATAATCCTCGGTGTTATTATTTTTTGGTTCAATTTGAGGTTTTTAATAGGCAAAGGTATTACAGATCATACAGCCAAGTCTTTGTAACAGCACTTTTAATAAGAATTTGACACAGACAAGCGTCAGTATTCTCAACACCTGATATAATGTCGCGGAACCATAATACGACTTATCAAAAAACTCGATTGAAAGCGCTGTTTGAAACGAGCAATAATATCGACACTGACAGTTGATGAATTGACAGATGACAAAATTTGACATTTGGTAGTAATGTGACTTGGCGCGCGCATTCTGTGCTCGATCTGCGTTTGCGTTGGTTGCGTACTGAATTCGTTTGCATTTTGTTACTTTTCCGATTTTATCTAGCAACTTGGCGTGAACAAAGGACTGTGATTTTCTCTTGAAATATCGACCTCTGGCTGAGTTTTACTGATACGGACCTACTTAGAACAACGACCTGGCTTATAATTGGCTTTTTATTGACGTAATTATAACCTCAAAATTCGAAAGTGATTTGATTTTTTTCCCAATTCTCAAAAGTGTCCGTTGTTTTATTTTAGGTTCAATCGAATTAACAACATTATCTAAAACCCAAAAAGTAAACACACCAACGAGCAATGTCCTTTATATGTACCTATGTTTGTAAGGTTTTAATATGGGTCATTCCATTTACTGTA
This sequence comes from Dicycla oo, assembly GCA_948252095.1. Classification (NCBI taxonomy): domain Eukaryota; kingdom Metazoa; phylum Arthropoda; class Insecta; order Lepidoptera; family Noctuidae; genus Dicycla; species Dicycla oo. The sequence goes on along the minus strand of OX411715.1, from coordinate 26,514,887 downwards.
TACCTACTGCATATATTATGTGAATTCTTGCCTTAAAATAAATGATGAAATTATTATTATTTCAAGCATTTATAGACTTATTACTAATATTATAATGCAATACGTAATAAAACATTATACAATACAAACAAACGTTATGAAATACAGTATTAATTAACCAATTATTCGTTTATCAATAACTAATCACTTTCATCAAAATCAGACTCAACATTAATAAAAAATGAATTCAAAGTCCACGTCAAACTTTTTCATATATTGTTTTTCGATATCACTAACATAGACATGTATTTTCTCACATAGTACAATCAATCATTTTAATTCCTTCCTTTATTAGAGCCATTATAGACGTTAAGTTTTGTTCAACATTTTTTGTAGGCACGTAGTAGTTTTGCGTTGACATGTTGACCGTACTTTTGCGGTGAAATCGACGCGTGGTCCCACTTTCATGTCTCACCGGAGACTGAGCAACCAATGACAAAGACCATTTATGTGTATTGCGTCGATACACCTTCTTTGCATGTGAGCGTAACCTCTGTGGAGGGGCGTTCATTTTTAGAATGGTTTATCTTTACCTACCTAGGTAGGATTTATGTCGAATATTACGTACAACGTTAAATTTCTTATTAAATCTCGTCTCACTACTCCACCAATTTGATAGAATCTACGCCCGTTACTACCAACTTAGAGCAAATTAGTTTTTGCTCACAAATTACAGTTACATTCGCTTGTTTGATAACATATTCAAACAACTTGAGGCCAAAACTCAATTACCTTTTATAATCCGACCCCACTCAGTTACACAGATAACAACTATTTTAGAGCCCAGTTTGACTATTTCTGTAATTGTGTCTGTAAACTTAAATGTTTTATGTAACTTGGGAATTTTGTATTTTTCCATGACGTGAAAACAAGAAAATCCTATGTTGGTCCTATTACAACAATAGGACATTTCAAACCAGAAAGGCACTGGTCTCTTTGCCTAAACGCCATATTCATATAACAAATCTGCATATAGTCTTGCGACTAATTGCCGATTAAAAAGGGGAAAAAAATTTAAACCAGAGTAACGAAGGACTAAGTAACATTCTATTAGGGCCTTAGCAAACCTCCGCCGCGAAACCATAGCACTTTCGCCGTTGCAAAGTTCGTTTGTGTCGCTCTTGTATTTTTACTGTTATTCAATATACAACTAGGTATTCTTTTATCAAAAACCTCGTTCAATTTAACAATGATTGATCATCGTTCTATTTAACAATTATATAATATTTTATGATTACTATATAATAATCTTTTCACACGAGAACTCTGCTACTAAATCGATTTTTGTTTTTAATAGTCTACGCTATCCCACTTCTAAGCTAACGCATCTTACCACTCCCTACATTTTTAATAGTCTGCGCTGTCCCACTTCTAAGCTAAGGCATCTCACCACTCCTTACATTTTTAATAGTGTGCGCTAACCCACTTCTAAGCTAAGGCGTCTTACCACTCCTTACTTTTTTAATAGTCTGCGCTAACCCACTTCTAAGCTAAGGCGTCTTACCACTCCTTACATTTTTAATAGTCTGCGCTGTCCCACTTCTATGCTGAGGCATCTTACCACTCCTTACATTTTAATAGTCTGCGCTGTCCCACTTCTAAGCTAAGGCATCTTACCACTCCTTACATTTTTAATAGTCTGCGCTGTCCCACTTCTAAGCTAAGGCATCTCACCACTCCTTACATTTTTAATAGTCTGCGCTAACCCACTTCTAAGCTAAGGCGTCTTACCACTCCTTACATTTTTAATTGTATACGCTGTCCCACTTCTAAGCTAAGGCATCTTACCACTCCTTATATTTTTAATAGTCTGCGCTGTCCCACTTCTAAGCTGAGGCATCTTACTACTCATTACATTTTAATAGTCTGCGCTGTCCCACTTCTAAGCTAAGGCATCTTACCACTCCTTACATTTTTAATAGTCTGCGCTGTCCCACTTCTAAGCTAAGGCATCTCACCACTCCTTACATTTTTAATAGTCTGCGCTAACCCACTTCTAAGCTAAGGCGTCTTACCACTCCTTACATTTTTAATTGTATGCGCTGTCCCACTTCTAAACTAAGGCATCTTACCACTCCTAATATTTTTAATAGTCTGCGCTGTCCCACTTCTAAGCTAAGGCATTAAGATGCCTTAGCTTAGAAGTGGGTGAAAATGTAAGGAGTGGTAAGCCACTCCTTACATTTTTAATAGTCTGCGCTAACCCACTTCTAAGCTAAGGTATCTTACCACTCCTAATATTTTTAATAGTCTGCGCTGTCCCACTTCTAAGCTGAGGCATCTTACCACTCCGTACATTTTTAATAGTCTGCGCTAACCCACTTCTAAGCTAAGGTATCTTACCACTCCTAATATTTTTAATAGTCTGCGCTGTCCCACTTCTAAGCTGAGGCATCTTACCACTCCGTACATTTTTAATAGTCTGCGCTAACCCACTTCTAAGCTAAGGCATCTTACCACTCCTAATATTTTTAATAGTCTGCGCTGTCCCACTTCTAAGCTGAGGCATCTCACCACTCCCTACATTTTTAATAGTCTGCGCTGTCCCACTTCTAAGCTAAGGCATCTTACCACTCCTTACATTTTTAATAGTCTGCGCTAACCCACTTCTAAGCTAAGGCGTCTTACCACTCCTTACATTTTTAATTGTATGCGCTGTTCCACTTCTAAGCTAACGCATCTTACTACTCCTTACATTTTTATTGTTAATAGTTTGCGCTGTCCCACTACTAAGCTAAGGCATCTTACCACTCCTTACATTTTTCGAGCAAGTCCGCTCATATTCAAACAAAATTAATGCTGTTCTTAGAAATATAAACCAACCAACTCAATACAAACTCTCCGTTTAATTAAAAACAAGTCAACACAAACGCTTACAAACTAATCTAAGTTGACACAACTCAATAGTACCGGCAAATAGTAATAAAAGAAACTTCATAAACAGTTTAAAAATATTGACAGACCGAACCTAATCAAGTCACCTGTACGCTATGTATAGGTATGTATTTGTTAGGCGCCATAACGTACAGTCAACCAAACAGATAGAACGTAAACCAATACGCCTAACTATGGGTCCTTTTACCCTATATTTTTCATGTGCTGAATAGGTACCTATGTATTTCTCATAAGTTTAAAAATGGTTACATTAAAAAATATATTTGCAGATTTTGCAGACGCAATTTGTCGAAATGGGGGATTACTGACCCACCCAACACCCAGTGCCAGCGTGGTGCTTCTGATCAGTCCATGCCTCACTTGCTGGAGGGTCCTAAGTTCACCTGCATCCCGGATGACTTAAAGAATGCCACTGACGCCGCGTTCAATTTGGTCACCTACTTTGCTCAATCAATATAAAAACATCGAAGAAGAGTGCCATTGACACAAAACGAAAAAGAAGCATTACCTCACCCAGCAGTATCTTAATGTTGCTTTGGTGTGAGAAAGAGATGGAGCTATACGAGACGTCTAGCTCCATCTCTTTACCACACTCAAATAAGATTAAAATAATACTGCTTTAAGAGGTGGTGTTCTAGCTCCTGAAGATGCAAAAAACAAAATATTACTTTGATTAGGTAGGTACCTTTTATAACTTTCTATTTAGTAATTATTACTCCCTTTCGAATTTCAAGAAGTCTGTAACAGAACATTCTTGAAAAGTAAGTTGCCCGTTCGAAAACGTGGATTTCGATGAAGAAGAAGGGGAGGCAAGAAACTCTAAGGTTACTCGCAAGCAATAATATTACTGCCTGCGTAGTGCAAAATTATACCTAGCATGTATACCAAACTATTTTGTTGGCTGTACGTTTAAGTTCGACTATTTTGCAAATAAAGGTTCAAGTAAACTGCGCAAGTTGAACCATTTTGTCGGGGACTCTAATAGGGTTTGCCTTGAGTATTGTGACTGCCCGTTTGAGATTTAACGGACTTTTGTCGAAAAGGCAGCTGGTGTTATGTAATCTGCTGATACAAGGTAAAACAATTTATTTATTTTTGGCTAAATTCTATTGGGTTGGCTAATAAGTAATGAGCGACATACAACTATTTTATTTGTATTTATTTATTAAATGAATAATTGTTAATTATTAATTAGGTAATATATTCACCGTCGTTTTCTACTACCATTCGCCATCGATATGGCAAAGAGTGAATGGCGTCCGCATAGAACTTCGTTGGTTTTGAATTGAAGAAGTCATCTTTGTATTGTTTCAAGTGTGGTTCATCGTAAAAGCTTTTTTTCCGTAAATTATTACTAATTGATTGGAACAAGCTGAAATCAGTTGGTGCTAAGTCCGGCGAATATGGAAGGTGGGGTATTACTTCCCAATTAAGCTCCAATAGTTTTAGCCTGGTACTCTTAGCAATATGCGGCGGGCATTGTCGTGCAGGAAAAATATTTTGCCTTGTTGTGGACGTTTGCGATGGATGTCAAGCTTCAGTTTTTCGAGTTGATCACAATATACTGTTGCTGTAATCGTAGTATTATTAGGAAGGAATTCCCAGCTTATTACTCCATGTATATCCCACCAGACAGAAAGCATTACCTTTCGAGGATGAAGGTCACCTTTTGACGTTGGTTTTCCCTGATCTTTACATCCCAACCACTGGCGCTTGCGTGTGTGATTAACATAGAGAACCCACTTTTCATCTCCAGTGACAAGATGATCTAACCAATTAAATGTGCGGCGGAAAGATAAAAGTTGTACACAAATCACAGCTCGGTAGGTCAGCTGTTCTTTACTTAATTGATGGGGTACCCAAACTATATTTGTAAGTCTTTCCCAAACCATGTAATGATTTTCTATGGTGCCATGAGAGCACTCGAGCTGAACAGCCAAATCGCGTGTAGTTCTTCGAGGATCTTCTTCGATTAATAGTTTTAATTTATCGATATCTATTTCCACGGGGAGCCCAGACCTTGGTTGATCGGTTAAGGAATAAATCGTTATTACGGAACCGTTGGAACCAGCGCTTTGCTGTTGCTTTCGAGACTGCATCGTGAGCTATCCTTTGACATATATTACGTGTAGCTTCTGCAGCAGAATGCCCAGATCGAAACTCATATAATAAACAATGTCGTACGTGGGTTTTAATATCACCCATTTCTTTGTGAACTTTAACGCACTAACAGCCAAACTATCAATAACGCGCATGAGCGCGAATCGCTATTTATATACCCTCAGCTACAGAACGTTCTCGAACCTTTCCGAAAATTCTAGAAATTATAAACTAAAACGCTCATTACTTATTAGCCAACCCGATATGTTGTCCATGCATAATCATAAGCATGAGCCTATAATTTTCCAACTGCTGGGACACAGGCCTGCTCTGTGAGAGGGATTGGGCCGTAATTTACCACTCGGTCCCAGTACGAGTTGGTAGGTGACTGCACATATTCAATTACTATCAGTGGTCGGATAATCGGGCACTAATATACCTAAACTTCACTTTTATTCTCACGAAAGAATAATACGGGCATGCCTTTCAGAATCCCTTCTGTTCGTATAAAATACAATAAATAAGTCGATTCGATCACTAATCTGTTAGATAGACAAATCAATTTCCACTACTTGACCATATTGTGCACATTATCATTTTTTATTGATAAAATAAAGATACTAAATCAAAATAACCACTGCTATATTTTCATTAAGGATCCCGGGAACCCAGGATAACTTATTTATTCAGAAACGAATTTCCGTATTATTCTTTCGTGGGGAAGAAATTTAGGTTTATAAGCGCACGATTATCCGATCACTGATTATTATATTACTAATAGAAAATTTTCTGATTTTGGCAAGATTAAAAATGCAGTTAAAATATAAATACTAAGTCTTCTCTGAGTCTAGTTACCTACTGTTCTAAAATTATATTCCTCAGCATATCAATAAATTGTAAGCGCCACTTGTAGTAGATACGCAAAACAGCCCATAATGTTCTCCTGGGAAACAGGTCTCCTCATTGTGAGGGGGAGAGGACTGTAATCCACCACTAGGACCCAGTGCGGTAGACGTCACATACCTTCGAAATTAAGGTTCTAGGACATGCCGGTTTCCTCACGATGTTTTGCTTCGCCGTTTTGAGAGCAGTGGTGATGAAATTAATTACACAAAGTAAAGTCAGGCTGGGTTTACGCATGACGGTTAACACTGAGCACTGGCTGACCACTGGACTATTCGTAAGTCGGGATTATTACCACTGAGCCACCACTGATACGAGTTAATGTTTAACAGAAACCCATATCACAGCTTTTATCATCATCAAAGCATTTCAATTAAATAAATTCTATAAAATACTTCACTCTTATCCTTCTTTTATGTCCTCAACGATGGCTTCCCTAACCCGGCCTAGTTCCTGTGTTTATCTTCAATAAATGAACGAAGCTCTATACGAGTTTGCTTTCGATCGCTGAGCGATTTCTTTTTATTAGAATTTTTTATGTTTACTCGCCATACCGTTATCGGCAACGTAAACTAATTTAATTGGTCTGATGGCGTTATTTTTGTAACGTTGGTAGACTGGGAATGTTTTCATTTATGATTCGTTTTCAGGGAATGTTTGTGTTGCTTGACATGCAACTTGTTTTGAATGAATATTAGAACGTTCCACAAAATGGTTTGATGTTTATACTTCGATAAACGAGTTGCAAGTTTGTGTTTGTTAAATGTATGAAGAAATCACAGAAAACTATTACAAATATTTAAATACAACTCGTTAGTTGTGTTTAAATATTTGTTTAGTTTTCTGTGATTTCTTGATAAAAGTCATATTTTTTAAAACGTTTTGAATAAAAGTATTTATTTTATAAATTAAATAAACACTTATAGCTAGTACACACAGCTATGTATGTATACAGTTCCAGATGAGCTGATCTCGCATTATATAGAATTTCCGTACAATTAGAGGTCAGTTTATACTGGATTTGTATAGCTTGATAAGTGGCCGTGTGTAAACACAGTAACATTATGTAGAAAATGGCCAATTACAGGGTTATTTAGTATTCTATATTTTCTTAGGTTTTTCTTTATTAGTAGGTAGGTGTTTGTGGCAAAGTAATAACAGCCGCACGGGTCGATCGATCAGGTTAAGCTACGCTTGCCGCAGTTAGTCCGTCGATGGGTAATCATCTTTACATACCAAGACCCCTCCGTGCCACGGAAAGCATCTTAAGCCGTTGGTACCTGCTGTCATTCGTGGATCTTTGACAGTAGTAACGGGACGTCAGAAGCTCGAAAGTATGTCAACCAGCCTTACCAAGGGGTATAGTATTACCCAGTAACTGGGTTGTGGAGGTCAGATAGGCAGTTGCTTAATGCAAAATACTGGTGTTTATCTGCATCCGGTTAGACTGGAAGCTAGGCGGATGATGATTTCTTTATTAGTAGTTATTCTATATATTTTTAACTATTTCATAAAATTGTAAAACACTCGACCTAATCTAATAACATTTTAGTATATTATAGTTCACTGATCTATATTTCTTATAGCCACTATGTTTCTAACGGAATACACACGGAAAATATCATCTCAAAATAAATCATAGCCGAAATAACAATAAAAACAAACCAAGAGATATGTAAGTTATAAATTATCATGTATTACTATTTTTTTTCTTTGCTTCTCCTTCGCCAATCGCTTAGGACACATAACCCATTTCTTCCAGTTCACTTTTATGAGCAGTTTACATTACTTATTGTGGTTTTTCTTTACTTTTGGATCTTAAGGAAAGAAAGAAAGAATAACGTTTACTTCGACGCAGTTCGTGAAACACATACAAATAACACGTTAAAAAAACCGGTCATCGTCATCATCATCAGCGTGTCGGACCATCGACTTTTTATAGGATTTCCTGTAATCTATAGGTATTGAACTATTTTCTATATATTTTTTCAAAATTTTAGGCTCAGTACTTTTGGAGATAAAGGGGGTCAATTTTCATCTATTTTCTTAAATAACTTTAAAACAACTTATTTTAAAATTATAAATATTATATATATATATATATATATATATATGAGACATTCACAGTAAGCCCTTTTATTTGATATATCGCACGGTACAATTTGCAAATATTTATTTTTAGTTTTCTTATTTGCCTCACAAAATTGACCTCCATATTCAAAATTCATTAATTTATATTACACGTCCGTGTTTGGGTCACAAAAAACACGGAACTCTAGAAAGTCAAAATAATGGTTTAAACAACAATATTGTATGCATAAAAATGAAAAAAATATATAATCGAGAAGAACACAGCCCATGCATTTTTGAGTGTTTCTATAATTGTTTTGAATACCTATATTTCAAATAAAATTATTTAGACTATTGGTTTTTCTAGCACAATATTTTTCTACTTATGTAAAATATAGCCATTCGATCTGAATTGGTTCGGTGAAAACTTTACGTCAATCAGTCAATCAATCTGCCTAGCCTTTTCCCAACCGGATGCAACTGGAGCGACTGCTTACCTGACTTGTACAACCCAGTTACTGGGTAATTCGATGCCCCTTGGTAAGACTGATTGTCAGACTTTCGGCCTTCTGACGACCCGTAACGACTGACAAAGATCCACGAATAACAGCCAACGTGCTTTCCGAGGCACGGAGGAGTCTCGGTATGTAAAGATGGTCACTCATCCACGGACCAACCCTGGCTAGCGTAGCTTAACCTGATTTTTTTACTTAGCTACGAGCTCCTCAGTGAAAACTTTACGTTTTTATTACTAAAATATAAGAAACTTAACAATACAGACACAGACATTGGAAATCTTATCGGCTTTAAATCAAATTAAAAAGTACACACTATCAATTACTTTGCATAATAAAATGCAGTAGGCCACCCATATTTATGCAAAATGGAGTATTTTGAGAATCGTATGAAAGCATTTGACGTTGTAAAAAGATCGCATGTGCTGTTACCGCCTTCTGCTTTGCATGATTAGCTAATTAAATGGTAATAGCACACCTTGGATTTATACGATTTTAATTTGCACCTATCCTAAGGTTACTAGCAAGGAATCAATACTTTTCGTTTCGTAGGTTTTGAAATTGACATCTTACGAACTTTATTAAAAGTCCATTAAAGAATTAAGAGTATTATTGGGGCATTTGGTTAGGAATTGCTAAGTTGTATCCTTTTTTTTTGGGTGGGAAATTATCAAATAACTTCTCCCGCTCTGGGCAGAGCGCAAGGGCGTGTAAGACTTCTATTGACTAAAACCCATCCATGTTCCTTCAGTTGCCTGTGCCAGGGCCACGGTAACTTTTTCAAACAACCCGCAACCATGGCAGGCTCAGTTGTACCCTGCGGGGTAATTGCGTAACACACTTACAGTAGGAATCGGTTTCATTTTGACAGTTCAGAAAAATTCATTGCATTATTTACGTTGTCGAGCAGACAAATTTTTCGAACATATGAAGTAATGGATAAATAATTTGCTTAATATGATCCAGATGCCGATTGATAAGGTGTTACACAATTAGGGTGCTGGAGTCTGTATTTGTACCCAGTTAATGCCAATTAGCTCGCCCCCTTACCGGCGACATGTGGGTTTGTTACGTCTTGTGTAAGCTGGAGGTACAATAAGATGATAAACTTTAATTATAGTATTTGGATTTTATTAATTTATCTCAAAGGAACATACACAATATTTTCTATCTGACTTTCTTCAAACCAAAAACCCATCCATACACCACTCGCACGCATCCGCACCCATCCACCTACTTCATATTTAAATGAAATTAAAGAGAGCTGAGAGGGATGTGTGGTCTTACACGAATGGATAGAATAAGAAATGAGTGCATAAGAGGAAGTTTGAAAGTGGTACTGGTGACTGAAAAGTTGGGCGGAAATCGGTTGTCATGGTATGGGCATGTGATGCAGAGGAATGAGAAAAATGTCGTCAGAAAAGTTTTGAGTATTAATGTTGATGGCTATAAGAGTAGGGGAAGACCAAAGAAACGATGGATGGACTGTGTGAAAGATGATATGGCTAGAAAGAGGGTGACTACCGAGATAACGACTAATAGAGAAGTATGCTAAAAAGCCATGTGTTGCACCGACCCCAAATAGATTGGGATAAGGGCAGGAAAATGATGATTTAAAAAGAATTAAAGATTGGCTTGAATGATCGAATGTAACTATAGTTATTTCCCTAACAGCCTGTATGATATAAGGTTGCTTTTTGCATGAAACATTTACCCATACTACTACATCTACCTGCACTTCTGCCTACCCCTGCGAAGTATACATGCGTAATGTTATGCTATCACGTATTATGAATTACGAAAATGGAACTCTTATCTCAGATCGCGAACATTCAGCCGGTCTACCAATTAGTTTACCAAATTCCTTAGACCATTCTAGACGAATCTATGGTCTACTTTGATGAAGTCGTATTTCTGGACAAAAGTGGTACTTAAACTCATACAATTCCACAATCACGTAATCGCAGAATTGCGTGCGGTTATTGGGTCATATTTTAGTACGACCTTAATTATATTTATTGAAGTACACATGCTGTATATAGCTGGGAAAGTTATGCTGTTTATTGTTTTCGGTTGAAGAATAAGTAATTTCAACGCGTGAAATTCGAGCTTTTAGTGATCGCGAGGTCGTGAATTTGATCCCCACCCGGTTGCAGAAATATCTTGAATTCGCTCCTAGCTTATGCTTAGTCGGTAACGAGAACTAGCAAATTAATGGGTACCAACCCTATTCCTATAAAAGTTTATATGTCTTATAAAGTTTACATGGTACATGGTACCAAATAAATGTTTGCAAACCAGCTCTCCGATCCTGCTAGTTCGTGAGTTATTCATTTCTGAAAACGTGTTTTGGCTCCGGTGTAAAGTTCCATTTTTCTAGGAGCAACAAGATTCCTTTCATGGATCGCCCTTTTAAAGCATCAAGTTATGGATTTAACCACTACCTTCCAAACTGCCCTAGTTTGGAAGGTAGTGGTTAAATCCGTGAATATATTGTAATTACATTAAAACATAAAGGGTGTCTCGCAAAATCGTAACCGATTCGTAGCTCACCTGATTTCCAACAACTAATTTGGTAAGTTTTTTTTTTATTTTTTTTTCAATTTTGGTCTTTTCATCGTAAAAAAAAAACGTTTTAGGTTCAAGATTTTTTGTAAGACAAACAAAATGTTATTCACAAAAATGGTGTCATATTACATTACTAAGCTATTCACGAATGTTTAACAACCATCTTGCCTAAAAATGTTATCATTTGCAGCGACAGCATAAAAAAGAAAAACTGAATTCCGGTACAGAAAATTCGAAAATAAAAATTTCTTGAATAAAACATATTAGGTTGGGGAAAAAGTCTTTTCACATTATAGTATGTATGAACTTGTAATAAAATCTCTTTGGCTATACTATTTGTATCTGGCTGGTTTTGGTATCATTGAAAGTTTAAATTTTAAAGAACATAATTCCAAGTACAAATTAGGAAGATGTGTGATTTTCATTTGTTTTTCGTACCGTCAAGATGAGTGAATCTAATGAAGAAATTCGTTACATTTATAATTTTACTACAAAAAAGGTAAAAATGCAACGCAAGCCGCGAAAAAAAATTGCGATGTTTATGGACCTAGTGTAGTGTCTGTGAGAGTAGCACAAATTTGGTTTAAGCGTTTTCAATCCGGAAATTTTGATGTCAAAGATGCACGTCGCTCTGGTCGCCCTATTACGGATAAAATGGATGCCATTTTTGAAAAAGTGGAGCAAGTCTCAGTAGTTACGACGTAGCTGAAGAACTGGAAATTTACCACAAAACAGTTTTGGCGCATTTGAAAAAAACTGGGTACACAAAAAAGCTCGACATTTGGGTACCTCACGAGCTCACTGAAAGAAACCTAATGAACCGTGTACTCATTTGTGATTCTTTATTACGACGTAATGAAACCGAACCATTTTTGAAGAAGCTGATAACTGGTGATGAAAAGTGGATCACGTATGACAAGAACGTGCGAAAAAGGTCGTGGTCAAAGGCCGGTCAGGCTTCACAGACTGCGGCGAAACCCGGGTTAACTCGCAACAAGGTGATGCCGTGTGTGTGGTGGGATTGGAAGGGCATTATTCATTATGAGCTGTTACCACCAGACAAGACCATCGATTCTGAACTCTACTGCGAACAACTGATGAGATTAAAGCAATAAGTTGAGAGAAAGCGGCCGGAATTAATCAACAGAAGGGGTGTGGTTTTTCATCATGATAACGCTAGACCTCACACATCTTTAGCCACTCAGCAAAAATTAAGAGAGTTTGGCTGGGAGGTGTTAATGCATCCGCCGTATAGTCCTGACCTGGCTGGCACCTTCAGATTTCCACCTGTTTCGGTCTCTTCAGACTTCTTTAGGCAGTGTCAGGTTAACATCACGAGAGGACTGCCAAAGCCACTTGTCGCGGTATTTTGACCAGAAGTCCCAAAATTTCTATAGCAATGGGATCATGTCCCTATCTACAAGAGGGCAAAAAGTTATCGAAAAAAATGGTACCTACATACTTTAGTTAAATGTAAATAAACTATATTAAAAAATGTTTTGAATTTTCTTAAAAAATGCGAAGAAACTTTTTCCCCAACCTATTTTATATATCGTAGCAGTTTTTATAGCTAATCAAATTAGTTGTTGGAGATCAAGTGAGCTACCTGACCATTACGTTTGATTCGCGATTATTATTAACGCGGCACCCTGTAAGCATGACTAACCTTGTTATGAACTTCGAAATCTCGACAAAGAAACCGTTGCATTGACTGTAGCACTGTTGGTAGAAGAGACCTGGCTTTGCCTTTATTTACCTGATTGTCTGTTTTTTTTTTTGGTTACGAGATTACTCAAAGACGGATGGACCGATTTGGAAAATTCTTTCCTAGGTGGTCCTATATAAATTTTATTAACTTTGCTTGGGTAGTTTTTGAGTTAGCTTCAATAATGCGTATTTTTCCCACTTAATCAATGCGGATGATATTTTAATAACTTCCTATCACTGTTATTTACATAGTAGGTAGTAGTATTCGAATTTGTGTGGTGTAGGTACCTCAACTAAAAAGTGAAAAATAACTTTAATTTCGGAAGTCGGTGGTAACAAACGAAAATACAAAACCAAAGACACCGATTACCGAAATTAAAGTTATTTTTCACTTTGTAGTGTTTTGTTTGGAAGTCGGTTTTATTTTTTGCTAAAAAGTTTTTATAAAAGGAGTTATCGTGGAGCTTCCTACCAGCTCTTCTCCATAGGCATCGACCAATTGGAACCGTGCACCTAGCTTCCACCTGCTATTAACGTGGCCACCTTTTAGGCACATCTAATTTAAAAAACACCATCAACTCAAAAAGAAGAACATCTAGTTTCTGATGTTACATAACTCCTAATGTACAGACGCCAGCAGGTCAAGCTACCCGAAACTGTAAAATAATCCCAATCAACCTTGAACCTAATGCTTTAGCGGTAAAGTTGAAAATCTATTAAAGAAATTTGACAGATTGTAGTAGCTTGATGTGCTGGCGTCTGTACGTTTATCTATACTAATATTATAAAGAGGTATGTAATCCTTTAAAAAAAATGCGATTGACAGCCCAATTCTTGAGGAAGGTTATTTAAGTGATGTTAAATAACCTTCCTCAAGAGTTGGGCCTTATCCTTAGAAGCCGAGCAAAAAGAAAAAAGCGGTAAACGAAGTAATAGTACGGGCGGGTGGACGCGGTGGGTCGGAGAACAAAAATTTCACGCGGGAGCAGAAGAAAGTGTGAATTTGCTCATTTTTAAGGGCTCTGTGGGTAGAAATAATGATTAAAATCGGTTATAAATTGTACTCAAATCTTACTTTGTTGGTTAATATTTGAACTTTTCCACCACACTACTGAAATTGGGTCAACCTCCTAAAAAGCCAAAGAGATCGGTCTCAGGGGATATTGCCCTAATCAAGCCATGGCAGGGGGATTAGTGATCGTGGTATGATATAATTAGTTCACGTGTGGATGCTTCTGTATATCCCGTGGGATATTCTTTTTATAGCGAAAGAAAGAAAGAAAGAAAGAAAAACAGTTTATTCGCGTGAAAATGACGCACACAAACTATACAAGAAAAGCGAAACACAAAATAATAAAACATAACAAACCACACAAAACAAAAAACATAAGTACACACAATAAAGTTTTTGGAAATGTGCGTCACTACCCCGCGAAACGGCTACACGCTCAGCATAATGCCGCGGCCCGTGCACGAAGGCACGAATCCACGGCGCTGGTTTTCAGCGTAAGCCGGCGGTGTGTATCGCTGTCAGAGACCATTAAAATAAGTAACTAAAAAAAAACAATAAAAATATATAATATGTACAGACATAAACAATAAAATATGTGGCAACATTTCAACGCGTCTCAAACCACAGACAATAAAGTTTGTCTGTCATCGTTCGTTGTCTTGAGATAGGTTTTATTTTCTGTGCTTGCGTTGCGCAACAGTTTGACAAATGAGCCATGCGTCCGACCAACCACATCGTACGAGAATTGGAGTTATGTAATGTAAGCTTGAACATCAATGGCGCCAGGAAAATGATGATGTAATGAGTGCCACTGTGCTACAGCAATGATTGTGTCAATGTTTATAGTGTTTATGAGTGAAATGTTGAATAAGAGTATGATGATGAACCTACGGAGTTGGAGGGAACCCGTGCAATGCACATGTGCCACGCTTACAAAAAGTACTATGGTAAGAGAATAAAAAATATATAAATAATATGTTTAAACAGAGATATGGAAATAATAATTGAAATCAAATTGTATTTAATAATAAATTGTATATATAATAGAATGGATATTTATAAGAAATAGTATGATTATAGAAATAACACAAATTGTACTATCTAACAGGTTTACAAACCACATAGAACTGGGACAGAGAATCACTGCCAGCAATCCCAGCAGACATGAGGCAGAAGCGATGCCACAGCGCTGCTGAAGATCCAAAACCAAGCGCTTGCGGTAAAAGTGATATTGATAGAGCATAATCTACGTGTGATAACGACTGCGTAGATGTAAATTGTCCGTCTAATCGAATCACAACTGTATTTCTTTGACAGTGGTATGACTTGGCTATAACATATATATTGACGTTTTGTGTCAATTTGTTTAACAATTAATTTCCTGAGCTGCACCTACCCAAAAATGGACAATGAGCACTTTTTTTTACTTATGAGTTATAAACCAAACTGTAACATAACAGATAGCCGGGGTTATTTGCTACGCTACATGATGAGTAAAAAAAAAAACTGCCAAGTGCGTGTCGAACCACGCACAATGAAGGGTTCCGTAGTTGGTACGAATTATCCCAAGAACAAACTTAACATTGTAGTTGAAAAACATGTACTCCCATACATTCCAATTGCAAATGTACTCGTAAGTTTGTACGCACAATATTGAGAGATTTACCATGTTATTTTAAGACCACAGATTTCTTATAGGTTTCCTGTAACTTATAGGTATAGAACTATTACTGAATTTTTTCAAAATTTTAGGGTAAGTTGTTTCGGAGATAGTGGGGGGATGGGAATGGTCAATTTTTGTCTATTATCTTAAATAACTTTAAGACTATAAATGTAATTTTAAAGTAAGTTACTTTAAGCCTAGGTATTTTTCTACCACTTAGCTGTACGAGAGCTTATGAGACAGCATTCCCGTGTTAAGTGCCCTGACTGATAAAGAAATTACTAGGAGTAGACGTTTCGATCTTTTAAAATCTGTATCAGAACATCTTTTGCCCAAAAATTCAACATGTTCCTGGACCCAAGACTATTCAACATTGCAAATAAACAGTTGAAAATTTTCTCCATGACAAAAAGAGAGTGCAAATAAAATGTGTCTACTTGGATTCCTTCTATCCCTAACCTACGATGAAACTGAAAAGCTGTAAGCAGCTTTTCAGTTTACTCTAAGGAGTAATTGTATAATAGAATAGAATAGAATAATTTATTTCAGATCACTAAAATGCATATCTTGTTCTAGCAACAATATTAGCTTACAATTATGTTAGTATTGTTAGTACTTATCTTTATGAACACTACTATAAAAAACCATTCATTACCCTCACCCAGTGTTTATGAATGGGGCAGTCAAATCGAGCAGCAATCACTTTCAGAATGTCATTTTTAGCACCCCGCTGACGCTGCAGCAAAGAAGCCGAGTTTTTGCGAATTATGGCCTTGAAGCTGTCCGTGTGGGCTTCTGCAAACATCCCGGAGGCACTGCAGCGCCACGGTAGCCTCAACAACATTCTAAAAGCATTGTTATATTGAACCCGCAGGGTGTCATAAGATCGTCGCGTATAGCTCACCCACAGGCCACTCGAGTAAAAGGATTGACAATACGCTTTAAATAAAGATTAAAATGTCAGGTATAAATAAACGATAATATAAACTGAATAAACTAAATTTATTTAATTATAGTGCGTTATTGTACTTGTTTAAAATTCAACGTCCTAAGTTTCCCTCTGTCACACATACACACATACCCCCCCTCCCCCCCCACACACACACACCCTAACACACATACACATAAAAACACACACACTTTATATTATTTTTAGTTTTGCACCTAAACAGTCCTTCATTCTACATGCTAGGCAGAACAACATCGGCTATTCTATAATGATAATCGAGGGTGGGCGCTGATACCTATAATTACAAGATATTAAGTTATCTTAGCATTGGCATGGTATTTGCATTGGTCTTGGTATTGGCTGAAACTATAATTATTATGTTACTTTACTTACCTTATGGCCTATTTTTATTGTAAACTATTTATATTTTATAAGTAGATTAATGTGTAATAAACTATTTAAACTATTTTTTTATTGATTAGCAAAAACGTCTGATGGAAAAATATGTTTAAGATTTTTATAATTTGTATTTATTTGATGAGTTCATGAATATATTACCTGCTGATAAAAAAAAAAAAAAAAATATACAAAAAATATATTTAAGACTCTCAGAGTAAGCCCTTTAATTTGATATATCACACTTCGAGGACAGAACCGGGAACCAGGAACAGGGAACCAGGTCGGCAGCGGGAGGCACGCGCAGCAGTAGGATGTAGCATACCAGGAACGGTGGATCTTCAGCTCAGGACGCTTGGTGTCACGACCGTGCAGCAGGAACCAGCAGTCAGCAGGGCAGGAGGATACAAAACTCTCTTATAAAAAGCATGCTTACTCGAAAACATAATGGAAATAAGCTTGCTCATTAGTAGCAATGTTGTGACCTGTTGTTACACATGCTAATAAATAGCAATTGCTTAATAAAAGCACGCTTTCGTGCTACTAATGAGCATGCGTGTCAGTAGATTTATAGTTAACTAACTGCCGACCAATTTCTTTGCAGTTTGGCAGATGTTATGTTAAAGAAAAACTACCTATGTATCATTAAGGAAGAAAAAACGTTAAAATGAGATTGAATAAAAATACTTTTCCCTGTAGTAAAAACTCTACGAACTAGCCTGGTTGAAAGATGACTTGCTTTCATTATTTATATGAATAGACAGGTCCCTATCACATGGAATTCTTTACAATTAAAGATTAGGTAATCTTGAATTCAAAAGCAGACGTATATTCTATGGACTAGATAATTCAAACATTAAAGCTTTTATATAACTTAACATTACGCCTATAATCCCCAAAGGGTTGGGCAGCTGAAAACGTACCTTCCTTAAGGGGAAAGCTCCAGGTAGCTCGCGAAATTCAAATTTTTGTTACGTTTTTTTTTTTTGCATTTTGCAAAACAGTATTAGGTTGTCGGTTGATTCAAATCAACATACAACCTGATACTGACCTTTTTTTTTTTTTGAGTGGGCAATAATCAAATAACTTCTCCCGCTCTGGCTGGAGCGAGAGGGCGTGTCAGACTTCTACTGACTAAAACCCACCCGTGTTCCTTCAATTGCCTATGCCAGGGCCACGGTAACTCTTTTAAACCCTGGCAGGCGCGCGTGGAACACAACGCGCCGTCGACCCGGGCCTGGTCCTTACCAGACGGCGAGCTACCCATTGCTCGCCGTCCGCAAGCCCGCACCTGCGGTGGCCGGGAATCGGCTCTAGATACCCGACGCCCAGAGCGTCTCCTGCACCAATTAGGGGCGTGAGGGCGTAAAGATTGCCTCTCCCTCACGCGTTGCACCTACCTCCACCTTCGCGAGCATTACTGCTTCGCCGAAGGAGGTGACGGCTTCCCATGCACTCTCGCTCCGTACCACGGCCTGTACCAGGGCCGGACGCGAGAGATCGCCGCCGCCGATCGCCTCAGCGAGGACGCGGCGATGCCCAAGCCGGGCAGACCTCCACCGTATGCTCCACTGTGTCCTCCGGGCGATCCACACAATGGTAACACCCGGGCGTTTCTTCCCGCCTTATCCGGAAAAGGAACCCCCCGAAGCAACCATATCCGGTGAGGACCTGCGTCAGGCAGAAGGTGAGGACGCCGTGGCGCCTCTCCAACCACTCCTCAAAGAGAGGACTTATTGCCGTGTGGTGTGCCCATCCAGATACTGACCTTCAAAATATAAGAAAATTTGTATTTCGCGGACTAGCTTTCGCCTTAAGTACAGGATACACGTGTAATGTAAGGATATCATCTATTTTCGGTTATCCTGTTTCTTCCTATATTACTGGTGTAATTCGTAAGTCACCACTAACAATACCCACGGGCAAACTTGGCTTGTTTATTTATACGAGCCATAATAAGGAAATTCCCCATTAATTTCTCTTATTTATACCTCCTATATATACGTAAGTAGGCACTGCTACCCCACATGTAACAACGTTAAAATGTTTAAGGGGAAGCGGTGAGTTTTTTTACTTTTTTTCCTATTTGCAGGTCAGTGTCAGGCCGTATTTTGATATGATTCGCTACCACAACAATTTTGTATTTACAGAATGAAAAATCATTAGAATTATCAATACAACTCTCTCAGTTAGAATTAGCCTTTTTTTGTGGATGGGAAATCATCAAATAATTTCTCCCGCTCTGGGAGGAGCGGGAGGGCGTGTCAGACTTCTACTGACTAAAACCCACCCGTGTTCCTTCAGTTGCCTGTGCCAGGGCCACGGTAACTCTTTTGAACAACCCGCAACCCTGGCGGGAGTTAGAATTAGCCTCAAATGTCATGATTTCATAGTCATTCAAAAGGGTATTTTGAACTTGGAGAGTTGTATTGATGATTTCACTGATTAGTTGAGTATAGGATCGGGAATCATATTTTGATCAACAAACAAACTCAAACTTACCTGCAAATTGCAAAAAACGTAAGAAAATTTTAACTCCGCGGGGTAGGTACCCTGGCGCTTTCGCCTTAAAAGTAAGGTAAGTGCCCACCAACGAGTTTTGGCGCTTACAGACCAACGACACTCGCCGACGACCGTTTACGACGACGTCACCTAGTTGTGGCGTGTGTAGTAGTTTGGCAACAAATTGTCTAGAATACGCACGTAAATTATGAGTAAAATGAGTGACGTCGAAATTAGTGTAGATTTATTAATTTCTTCAATTAAAAAACACGAATGTATTTTTGTGTTCCCTGTATGATAGGAAATTGTGCACCCACACTGATCGCATTTTTCTTTTTTGTCGACGACGACGCAGCAAAAGCAAAAGAAACAATTCTTCTTTAAAAAAAAAAACATATTAATACGCAGTAATGTTTAACAAGAGCAAGAATACGTCTAGTCTCCGAGACTATTTGACAACTAATACACACGCCACAACTAGGCGACTAGCGGCGGCGACGTCGTCGTCCACTGTCGTCAGCGAGTTTCGTTGGTCTGTAAGCGCCCTTAGCGACTAGATATCAACAATTTTCTCGCTCAAGAAACGTACAAAAATTGTAGGTCCCGTGTAGGTAAAAGAGATAGGCAACTGCCTATCTCTTTTACCTACACGGGTCCTACCGCCGGCGATGAACGGGTAGCGAGTAGAACTATCAACTGAAAACGATTTGGCGAGCAGCGAGCATCGAGTGAACAACTGCGACAAGCGAGTAATCGCGCGCGGTGTAAACTCTCTTTTGTTTACACGGAAATGTATATCTATTGTACGTTTCTTGAGCGAGAAAATAGCCGATACTTAGTCGCTTCCTCGCCGGCGGTAGGACAACTGCCTTACACATATTATTTAGAGTAGTCGTTGGTCACGGCGACAAGAGCTATGAAAGAGAATTCTCGCTAAGCGACGCACGCTTGGCGGGCAGAACACTCGCTGAGAGGCTCATGGTTGGTACTTACGTATAGGTACCAGCGAGTACTCGCTCGAGGCTGTCGCGCACTCACTGCTTTAGTTACTAGCTCTACTGCTTCTCGTTAATCACTGCCGGTAGAACAGGTGCGAGCATAATAACTGTAAGTTCCCAAGACAGTGTACACACTAGGAACAGAATATTACAACTGATTTTACTTTCATAGGCAGAAAAATATTAACTTCGGTCAAAAGAGTTTTGCAGGAAGTATTGATATATTTGGGTTCACCATCCATTTGCATAAAATTTTAAGCCATAATATACAAGGCATACTTTTCTTTATCCTAATTATGTTTACGCATAACAATTTTTACGCATAATTATTTAAATAAAAAGGAACCTAACCAAACGGAAATTCGGTGTGCCGGTGACGTCGACCGTCTAGGGTTAGGCGCTTCGGGTCAGGTAAATTAGCCTAGAAGATAATTATGTCAACATTAATAAACTGTATGGCAAAAACAATTATGGCAAAGTATTATTATGCCAAAAAAAATATTCCAAAATAGTTATGCCAAAGAATATTAGTAAAAAAAAAAACATCATGCGAAAAGAAGGGGTATCTTATCTTTGACTTTGTCACCATAATTATTTTCAAGGAGTGAAAATCAAAAGTCATTTATTCAAATTAGGCTGAGAATCAGCTCTTTTCGAACGTCAAAATTACATAAGAAGCCCCCAAAACGGCCGCCCTTCACCACTTCCTAGTGCTTTAGCTGAGGAGAAGAAGTGGCGCAACAAACTCCCCAGCAGCACAGCTGTCTGTATGTGAGAGTAACAGTGTACCAGATAGCCCTTGACTAAGTCTGCGCAAATGCTGATGCAGTCAAAATAGTTGAAAACTCGACCATTTCAAAATACGTATCCATTTTTATCAAATCATTTGTTTAAGCAATTTAATTCTAAAGCAATTTTGAAGCAGTTTAAAGCATTACAGTTAAAACAACGCGGACAATAATTTTGAATTATTATTCCGTAATTTGAAAAGTTTCGGAGCTCATTAAGGGAGATGGTTTCTATATTAGTTTTGAACGTTTTGTATTGGTTTTATAAATTTGTTTGAGTTATGAAGTTTTGCTAATGTTTGTTGTGTTTTATCCGTTAATCTATCAGTGTTTATTGGCCATTCATAGTCGGTAAAAAGCTAGATAGATAGGTATTTAGACAGGTTAATACAATGTAGAACAATATATATTAGGTCTTTATCTATGAAATTGCCGATTATTGATACAAGCTAGTGAGATCTTTCATTATATTTAGTTCTCCAAATTTAAATTAATTTTACATGACATAAAAAAAAATCAGTTGTTCATTTGTTTTCCCGCCGTTAGATTTTTCTTTTGATATCGATGGAAAAATCGAAATTGCTCGCTATTTTCGAATACGAGTTCCGTCGTGGCACCAACGCAACACAGACAGCATGCAGTATTAACGAAGTGTATGGACAAGGTACCTACCGCAAGTGAACGCATGGTTCGTTTTTCGTTTGATCGCTTCCGTTCTGAAAATTTTGATCTCAACAATGAGCCCCGGGGAAAAATTTCGCCAATTAGGCGGTGAAAAACGCCTTTAAAGAATTTATCGATTCCCGTTCCCAGGATATCTATAGCAGAGGCATCAACAAACTTTCATTAAAATGGCAAAAGTGCATCGACAATATTCGTTTTATGTTTGATTTTTTTCTATGTTAATCTGCTATTTCATAGGTAAAGACCTAATATATAGATCCTGATTTGCTATTTTCTATAGAGAAAACGTGTTGCGCTGACCCCAATTAATATGGGACAAGGACAGGAAGATGATGATAATTTGCTATTTTCGCTAATTATGTGACCAAGTTTATCACAGCGTACCCCTAATGACGTTTTTTTGTTTTTCGTTCTTTCATTTGTCTATCGTGGATAAGGTACCAACCTATCTGGTGGGTCACGATTGTTTCCATCCATCTTCTCAGCATTATCACATGTATCACTAATCCATTTTAGACTAGATGATCTCAGAAGACAAACTCATTTATGAAACTACCAGAATCGTTAAAACTTTTAAAACGCTAAGCCGTGATTAGCCATCATGCGGGCCCATAATTTACCTCTTGGCTCCCAAATTTCAGAGACTATTACGTCTTATGACTACAACGTCTCCCAGGAGACAAAATTAGGTGTACTGAGTTTAAACATAATCTGTCTCAAAGGGCATGCGTAATTATTATCCCTACTTTGCCCTCAGAGGGCAGCCCAAATACTTTTTCACTAACGAGCCAATCCTAAAGTTTATAAATCTTATATAAATTATATAACGCGATGTTTCGTAAAATTTAAATTGATATTGTTAAGCCATTTTAAAGTTAATGTAGTAGTAGATAATTATCATTTTTATCACGCATGTTTTATCGTACAGTGTAATTTGCGACAATTGATTGCCTAGACGTCATGTAAATATTATACAAATTCTTTTTAGGAAAAAAAACTATATAACTATGCTGAGAACTTAACAGACTAGTATTAGGTATTTTAAATTTGCCCAAATATGTAGATAGATTACCGTTACGCTAACGAATCACTTGAATCCGTAGAAGTCCGCTCTGATTAGGGCCGCTGTAAGCCGCCACAATCCAATTCGATTATATGGCCATATATCTTCTATTCTATCACGGACACTATAAACCAATTTCCTTATTCTGTGGTTAATAGCTTATCTTAGAAGGATCGATTTGTCGAATACAGAATTGGCTACGGTACAATTTACTTGATTTATTAGGACATTCGTCTTTAACAGAATATTTCAATCGACACAATTATCGGCATCCTAGCATATCTGTCTGACCAGATGGGTTTCAGCCTTAAAATGAAATGGTCATTTCTCAGTCCTCTGACAGCTACAATATTGCATGCTATACAACTGTGAGTTGTCGCACTGCAAAGAACATATTTTTAACGTCCAGATAACTATGCATCTACGTATATATACATATGTATATGTCTGGGTGTAGTTATCTATATAAGTATGTATTTACAAAAAAAAAAGTGGTGTATATAGTATATCAGTTATCTCGTTTCCATAGTACAAGCTCTGCTTAGTTTGAGATCAGATGACCGTGTGTGAAATGGCTCAGGATATTATTCTATATACATATTCTCGTCTATCTGTCTGTATATTTAACCCACAGCCAGCATTGCACAATCTTCAAGTGATCGTTCTACTCGTAGCAGTAACCTACTCAAATGAGCTATTCAAAATCCCATACTACAAACACAGTAACAACGTATCGCATCGACAAAATCATACATAAAACTCAACTCTCTTTGATGAGCTCCCTGAACAATTCTTTGAACTAAATTCCGTCAGAATATAACAAAGACATCGCAGTTTTCTTTTAATTTTTCAGACAGAGCTTACGAAGTGATCCTGGATGCTTTGAGAGCAATGCACGTGCTCGCTCCAACGAATGGGCAACTCCCCCAGGGATCCTTAATCCCACATCTATACTGGGCTAAAGAAGGAAATTTTATACCCAAAAGAATTTCCGAGTTCGGATTTTAGTTCCTAATAACGCCTTCGTGAAGTCCGGAGTCGATTGAAGAACTACGTTTTGGAGAACTTTCGGCGATCAGTTTCCACTGAGACTAAGGTATTTGAGGAATCGATTTATCGTTTGGGCTGTAAGTTTTGCTCGTAAATCAAGCTTAGGGCTAGTGCCAAGTAATACTCATGTTTTTATTCATTACAGTTTGGAAATGCATGTAGTTGTTATACAATATTATTTTTGGCCATTTTATGACCCCGCTTTATCGATTAAGTTTTTTTATTATTACTGTTAGACTCGCGTTTGGCCACTATCTCCCCTAATGATAAGCTATGATGTGTATGCTGTTTATATTTATTAATACATTCTGTATCTATTAATAAATTGACACAATGTTTTTAGGTTATATGTATAGTAAGAAATTGTCAGCTGAGCGCTATCTTCTGAGATACAGGCCTCACCTAGTTCAGGAGATTGAGTCAATACCCAATGTTAACCACCACAAATGCTGCTGGATTACTAGTATATAATGTACATGATATTCCTATTATTAAGTGCTTTTACTATGCTATGTTTTAGTATTTTAATCCTTGTTGCTATGCTGGTGAGAAATACACTGTTATTATTACTCTCAACTTGAAGACCTCCAGGTTAGGGCCGCCATACACGGACTACTTGAAGCAGTCAGGTTGGACTGCTTCAAGCTGCGACTGCATAGTGAGTAGTCTTCTACGTACACACATACACGAAACCGCTCGAGCAGTTGCAACTGCATCAGCCGGTCGTGCGGTCAAGCAGTCACCAGGCTTACAATACAATGACTGCTCGAGCTGTCAACTGCTCTCGCGCAGTTACCTCCGCCCGCGCTCTTCATTCCACATCGCACGCGCTTCCCGCCCGCACACTTCTTGCTTTATTTCTTGAGCAAAATGGACGACGTAGATTGTGGGGCGCTAATCAGTGCAATTAAATCACAAGAACTTATTTGGAACTATCCATGTTGCGGAACTATCCATGTTGCTACTGATTTGAATGACGAGCAGTTGGTATCAACTGCTCCAGCAGTTATCAATGGCAGCTTCAAGTTGTGGCCTATGACTGCTCGAGCAGTCCGTGTATGGCGGCCCTTATAACTTGCTATCAGGGAATACAGAATCTGGCAGGGAATTCCACAGCTGTACGTTTAATGAAAGTGTTGTACTTATTATTAGACAATTTATTATGGATAGGTACTATGGTATTATGTGGTATTATGGATAGGTAGGTAAGCCAACTTACACATTTGTATTCAATTTCCAAATTTACAAATCATACATAAAATGACAATTGATCGCAACGGGTTTCATTTAGACCGTTCACTCACGTTCATTGCATTATTACATTGTTGAGCAGAAAAAAAATTCAAAACTAGGAAGCAATAGATTAGCAATATCCTTCAAAACTCTCGGATTGTGATTGAAAGTGTTATGCAATTAGGGTGCTGATCTATAGTTCAGTTAATTGCCACCAGAATAATTACCTAAGTTGTATACTTTTCGTATTGCAATTGAGTAATGAACCATATTAACACTAGTAAGTTCTGCGAACAATTAAATAATATACCACTAAAGTTATTTAAAACGGGATATTAAGCATGTTTTCTTTTCTTTTTTTATCAGATCTTCATCAAATTTTTATGACACCAATTTAAAGTTACTACTTATCTACTTATAAAGCGGAGAGATCCAGTAACTCTCTTTTTGCCCCTTGTTGGAGGACGACCCCTCCAATTAAAAATCTCCGACGACAAAAAATATGTATAAAGTCGTATTGTATACCAATTTTCGTCCAGAACGGTTGTAAAATACGACCTGTAGAGGAGTAGCAACAAACTGACAGACGAAAGCAAATTTTGCCAGACTTAAAGCTTTCCTCGCTTCGCTCGCTCGGTCAAGTAACTGAGTCCAACAAGATACTCAGGTGTATCATAATACTCTTTTATTTCAGTGCACTTTTGAAACTTGCTATGGACTCGGCAAAGACTAAGTAGAGTAAAATTTTATTCTGTACTAAAACTTAAGTAGATTTTTATTTTAAGCATAGCGTTAGAATAAACGCGGAATTTAGCTGTGACGCAAGTGACGCTATATAAGGACTCATTTACGGAGAAGACCAAATACCTAGGGTTTACCCTCGACAACAAATTAAAATTCACCGAGCACATAAGGACAGTACGTAACCGTGCTGCTTTTGCTCTCGGTCGCCTCCATTCACTTCTCAATACACGCAGTAAACTAGCCCTCAGGTCAAAGGTGTGAATTTACACCACGTGTATACGCCCCATTATGACATACGCTAGCGTCGTGTTCGCACACGTTAAGCCGTCACGAAACTGCAAACCCTCCAAAATCGATTCATTCGACGAGCCACGGGCTGCCCCTGGTACGTACGTAATGAACAACTACATGTCGATTTAACACCAAACACGCTATGTTAAATCCAGACGACGACATCACTCTCTACCAAGAGAGTGTGAAGTCGGTCCGTAAAACTTTAGACACTACACACGACAGACGTCCTAACTTCCGTACCCACCGGCGAGTACCGCCGCGGCAAAGAGTAATACGTCAATCCCCCCGTCCCTTGCACCCGCCCGCCCGCGTGGAGCAAGTAGCTCCCTAAGTAGATCCCTAAGTAGGTCCCTAATAATAACAACAATCATTAGCTATTAACATTAAACATAAACATTAGCCACCCAGACCCATAGCCCAATATGTTTCGTTTCCACGCACAACAATAGTCCTGCACCAACCGGGGGTTGTCCTTGGGTGCACTTGCATAGTGCATACAGGGATAATCGTCGGTTGGTGCCTCCTTATCATTTAAAATTATTTAAGGGGCCTCTGCGAGTTGGCTTCGGCTCCTCGTACGCCTTCCAAAGGTCCGAGACCCCAGGGTCCCGAGAAATGTAAAAAAAAAAACAACAATCAGATGCAACAAGTTCCCACTTGCTCAGTAATCAGTAGCGCCCTAAGCCTAGGTTCGAGTCCAACTATGGGACGCCCTTAGCTGTGCTACTTAGTATAGTTTAATTTTTATAACCCGGCGAGAGGCCCTTCTGGCCTCGCCAATGCTCGGTTAAGCAGTCAAGGCTCCCGGAGCCAACTGCAATAGGTGATTAGTAAAAAAAAAACCGGAGCGTCAAGCGTTATGTTGGGCGGCGTGGCCGCAGTAAATTCAAACATATGGCGTTATAAGAGAGCGTTTGCGAAGAAGAGATTTGACACGCGTTTGCTTGAAATGCACGCGGTGTCCACGGATGGCACGCCGCGTAGCACGCGACGTATATCGCGCCGGCGCACGCAGCGTTGCGGCCAGCTATTCCTGCAATTCTCCGTTCACGGTAAAACCCGTGCCCGCGGCGTCCATATCATATGTTTGTGTTTGCGCGTGTGATGAGGCGGGCCGCTGCACGCGTCACCTGTCTGTAAAGTAAACAAAAAAAACGTCGGACGCGCCGCGAGACGCCACGCCGCATGCAACGCGCGACAATCTCCGTAAATGAGGCCTGATGCCGCATTTGTTAAACTGTCGTCAGGTTTATTCAGATAAAATTGAGCCCTAAGTGAATAACTGACTAGAAACAAATTTTTATTTCATACAAGCTTTTTCCCGCGGCTTCGCTCGCGTTATAGTTTAGAATTTGCCAATCAATTCACATTACTAAACACACGAAACTTTAGTAGTGTGTTAGTAACATTAAATTTTATCTTAATTTATCTAAAAAATGACCGGTTAAATGATAAATGATTTTTATTTCTGTAAGTAGGTTTGTACAAACACTTTTACAAGTCAATATTTTTTTTTTTTTTAACTAGATGAGGTCGGCGTTTCCTATCTGACTACTCTGAGAAGAAAGGCCGAAACAAACTCAGAGGTCACAGTCTCTTATAAAGTCCAGACATAATCTTGGTCACTTCATGTGAAGACCATGTAGATTGGTGTCTGAAATGGTCTTTTGAGGAAAGAACCACACAGATTGAGAGGACCTGTCCAGTCAGTGCACGCATTTGTCAGTAATCGCGCAGCTCAACTTCTGGTTGTTATATCACCATGAATTAATTCTAATTGAAATTTTAGATATTATAATTCAATCATGATTCGAAAGACACGTGGCACCAACTATTATGATAGGAACGTTATTGTTGTTTTCCTCGGGAACAGAACTTTTTTTCGGGATGAAAGGTATCCTATGTCCGTTTCTGTACACCTGACAAACATTATTATATATGCAAAATTTCAGGATGATCGGTTCAGTGGTTTAAACGTGAAAAGATAACAAACAAACTACATATATATATATGAGGAGTTCGTGGCTAAGTAATAACAGCCGCACGGGTCGATCCATCAGGTTGGTCCGTAGATAGGTGACTATCTTTACATACCGAGACTCCTCCTTGCCTCGGAAAGCACGTTAAGCCGATGGTCCTGGCTGTCATTTGTGGATCTTTGGCAGTCGGTACGGGTCGTCAGAAGCCCGAAAGTCTGACAACCAGTCAACCAAGGGGTATCGTATTACCCAATAACTGGGTTGTGGAGGTCAGATAGGCAGTCGCTCTATGTAAAATACTGGTATTCAGGTGCATCTGGTTAGACTGGAAGCCGACCCCAACATAGTTGGAAAAAGGCTAGGCAGATTGATTGATATACTCATATAGTATAGTTAGGATAGTTAGGTTTATTACACGTTTCACATTTAACGTTAGTGTCTGCTTATTGGTGTAGTGGTCGCAAGCGCTAAGACTGCTAAGCGTGAAGTCCAGGGTACGATTCTCAAGTTGGGCACTGATATTTAAGGTTTTTCTGTCAAGAATTTCTTAGTAACTAACGAAGCGAGCTTAGTAACTAGCGGAGAAAACTGGGCATAATGTTTTGTCTCTGTTTTAGTTAATAATATTCTGGGACATTATTCACACGGTCATCTGATCCCAAACTAAGCAGAGCTTGTACTATGGAAACCAGATAACTGATATACTACATACACTACTTTTTTTTTTTTTTGTAAATACGTAAGTTATGTTATTTATTCCTTTATTCCACGTTTGCAATTGCAATTGTTTTAACGTTTTCATATTCAAGCAGTGTTGCGTCAGTAGTAACTTATTTATTTATTTATTTAAATAATGCATATTTACAATATTAAGCCTTAAATTAAAGTGGTAGGGTATATAATAATGGGATCAACCTGAACTAGGATAAACCTGTATCTCAGATATCGTAAGTGCAATTTATCTTATTAATAAATATGTCCTACGATTATTGATAGATATACACAAACTCACTTCATCGTCGACTTTGTCTCTGTCATCTTTGACCTAGACTAGAGTCAAGAGCAAAACCATCTCAAATAAAAAAAACATAAAATAGTGAATAAATTAATAGAACAATATTGAATTACAATATTATTTAAATTAAAAGAACCAAGTAACTGTTCTTTGTCATCATAAGAAAAAAATTGTAACCAAGTTGTAATAACATTTTTGCAATGTACCGTTTTTAATTCAGACATAGACAAAATTGCTTTTACTTTATTATTTACAGAAATGGGCATAAGAATACAAAAAATCTCTACATAAACAAATGCCGTAATCTATAATTATCCATAACGTCTTTACGTCTTTTATGACAATTCTATTGTAGGGAAATGTAGAGTGCTGTTTTAATAAAGTATTCATAATAAATAACTGCCGCACTTTAGAACATTGCGAGATTTGTATAAAAGTTGGGTCAGGAACAGGATAGGTCGGAATGTGAATACTTTCAATACAGCTCTTTGAGCGGGCTCCAGTGGTAGCAAAACTGTTTTAGCCACTCGTCCCCATGAGGTATTACAATATGTAATTATCGATTGACACAAAGTATATCTGTTTTACCACTTTAGAGTCGCCAAAAGAACGATTTTTTTTTTAATGAACATACATCTTCGGAGTCTACTGCGTAATAGGTCAATGCGATTTTTAAGGTAGCATTACTCCAAGATATTTTATAGAAAGAAAGAAAAAAGTTTATTTGCGGTAAACATGACGCAAATAAATAATACAACAAAATAAAATAATTGAAGAACATGTTTGGGGAAAATATGCTTTATAGTTTTTGTATTAAGGATAATTGGGCAACGGCCGCGACTTACGAGTGTGTTCGTAGGGTCGAACCCAGACAGGCGTTTTACCTTGTCTAAAGTATTTCATCACCACTGCTCTCAAAAACGGTGAAGGAAAACGTCGTGAAGAAACCGACATGTCCTAGAACCAAAAATTCGAAGATATGTGACATGTACCCACACGCACTGGGTCCGCTTGGTAGATTCCGGCTCACTCCTTCACACCGGGAGGAAGCCTCTATCTCAGCAGTGGGACACAGGCTTCCTCCCGGTCTCATTCTATGAAAGCTGAATGGAAAATTAGTGTTTTCTATGGACAAAAGCTGAATTGAGCTGAATAAGTGTAGTTAGAGCTACGGTTTAGTGCAGATTACTTAGTGTAATATCTTTTCTATTCTAATTTTTAGAAACTAAACCATTTTGTACATATTTTTATACGATTGAACCAGAAGGAGGGTACTGCTATTGTCCCACTGGCGGCGTGGAATCGACTTACTATGAGCTATTTCCTCGCTCAAGAAACGTACAATAGTTATACATTTCCGTGTAAACAAAGAAGAGATGCATTGATCGCTGACTGTTCACACCGCACGCGAGTACTCATTTGTCTCAGCAACAAGAGCTATCAAACAAAGTACTCGCTCAGCGACGCTCGCTTGGCGGCCAGAGCACTTACTGAGAGACTCACGCTTGGTACATACGCATACCAGCGAGTAATCGCTTGTCGCCGTCGTTCACTCGCTGCTCACAACTCGTTTTCAGCTAGTTCTACTCGCTACTCGTTCATCGGTGGTGGACCTTACAGTAAGTAAGTTACTCATACAGTTTCAGATAACTTGATCTATCTTAATTTAATCCATATCTATAGCTTAACTATGCAAGCATAATACTTATATTAATCTGAGAAGATTGGTGTGTATAATCTAATTATAAAATGTGTGACACAGGCTTAATAGGCGTGTGTACCCCACAAAGGGAATCAATAAAAGTTAAAATTGGCTATACCGTCCCGACCAGATACGGCAAGAACTTTAGCATAATCCATGTTATTTTGTGGTTAGACTTGCCCTATATAGACGGATTACCGCAAAAGATTGCAACATTGCCCCGAACAAAATTCCGACTTTTATAATAGCTTTAGAGGATTTTTGAGTAAATAAATTTTTGTTACGGGGGATTTGTGCGTGAAATATTGGCTGCCATTCTGTGCTGGCTGTGAATTAAAATTACCTACCTAAATGGAGCGAGAGGGACTGTATTATTGTGTTTTCTTTGATAATGGAGTTTAAAACTCTCGATCCCTCAAAAGTTTGGTGTTTGAAATTAAAATTTTTCGTTATGCTCGCATTTGCATTTAATATGGTACAAGCAGAAGTCGGAATAGGTGTGAGCATAAATACGTAAACTTCGAGGAAGGAAGCAACACGAGTCCATGAGTGACAGCCAAGACCTACGGCTTGACGTGCTTTCCGAGGCACGGAGGGGTCTTGGTGTGTAAAGATGGTCACCCATCCACGGATACGCCACGGCAAGCGTAGTTCATCCTCCTCCTCCTCCTCCTATACAATCCCGAAATCATAAACATGGCGATAAAATGTTGCGAATTATTTTTTTTTTACAATAAATATTTAATTTGATACGAACGTAATCAAAGTGAAATATATTATACATATTTAAATTGTTACGAATGTATTCAAATTACAATAAATAATTCACAATTTCTTGAATCCCGAGATTTAATCGTCATGTTTATCATTCCGGGATTTTATAGGATTTTTTTTTATCCAATCTTGTTTCTTCTTTCCTCGGTGTTGATGCTCTACCTATTCTGATCTCTGGATATAAGTTATCCAAAATCTATGGGATAAGCAAAACAGAGATCTACGTATCTATTTCACGCCTTTTTTTTGTGCCCACCCACCGGTGTTCCTTCAGTTGCCTGCCAGGGCCACGGTAAGTCTTTCGAACAACCTTTTTGAGCATGACATACTAAATTCTAAAAACACACAGACAGGCACCTGGCCTGTCACCGCAGTGACCTATGGCTAAATAGGTCGCGGTCTTCAATAAATAAAGTGTACAAAACTACGATACCTTTATGATACTATGTGAAGGGTCCACTGCAATAATAATGAATGTCTAAAAACATTTAATTCTTAACCAGTATTGCCATTCGGTCACTTGTCTACGTAGTTACAAATCTTGTTTACAAACTTAGCAATATCGCTTGCAGTTCCGAGATAAAAATGTTTTTAATATTTTTTCTACATGGCTATAACGCCTCAATGTCACAGGCGTTCACGGCAATAAGGATAAATGTCTTACTTAAGATTAGATTATTTTTAGTTAGTTTATAATACCCTAAGAATGATTATTTTCTAAAGAAATAATATATGATACATATACTATACTTTAACTTTGATAAATAACATTTTACTATCTTCAGGTCTGCGTTTCTTTTACACCGTTTATAAATTTAAAACCCAATTATCTAAAAACAAAAGACAAAGGACATTCATGATTATTGCAGTGGACCCTTCATGTGTTCGTTTTTAGGCAATGCCTGCAAACTCCGAAGGTGCTCATGTAATCCTTGAACTGTTATCGAGTAGCTGTTTAAACTTCGATTTACCAATTAGAAACAATCCAAAGTCACGAGACATCTTTTGAAGACACACAAAACCTCTCGAATGTATTCATTAATTGTTGAAGTGTCAGCGAAGTCTCGTCTTTATACACATTTATTTAAACCTTAATTGCTTTACTAAGTAAGCAAACATGTCGGTTGTGTTTTTAACTTAAAACAATAGAACTAGTAAATCATTAGTTTCTGAAAGTTACCCTTGAACTAAAATTACTCTAAAACTTTGAGTAGCTCCAGATTTTAATGGAAAATTGCCTTCATAAGTAAATTACCGAATTAGACTGAAGATACGTTGAAAATTGTTCCATTAAAATTACTTTCATTCTAACATAGAAATTGACTTTATAAAACACACTTGCGAGCCAGTACACCTAATTACAATCTGCATTTTAACGAACAATACTGGCTGCTTATAAGTTTACAGAATATGGTAGTTAAGGACTATTTTCTCTCTCCTAAGCTCATTTCTAAATCCTGTCCATGCGAAAGTTTTTATAGTACAGACGCCAGCAGGTCAAGCTACCCGAAACTGTCAGATTTTCCCAATCAACCTTGAACCTAATGCTTTGGCGATAAAGTTGAAAATCTATTAAAGAAATTTGACAGATTGTAGTAGCTTGATGTGCTGGCGTCTGTACGTGGATTAGTAGCGACCAACTAATGTCATCCAGATTGGTTTAAACACACAACTAAACTCAGGTTCACTCTGTAGTTACCTATGTATGTTTTCTAACAGGATTAATTTAAACAAAGCAAACGACCGAACAATCGTCCAATTACCAAGGATTCAGTACTGCACAATACGGTAATATGTCCCGAAATTAATATTAAAGAACTAAAATGTAACATTCCGTTTGTTACTCGACCTCAGAACTAAAGCTACTAAATTGTACTAAAACAATTACACTCTTTGTTTTGTTATACTTAACATACGAAAACAGTTTACTTAGAGTGAGGGTAACGTTACAAAATGGACGCTTTAGGTTTGAATACGTAATTATTTAAACAATTTTAGACAAAGACTGAAAAACTAATTTGTGTTACGTATTATGTTTTCGACTATTGTTCTTGCTTATTCCGTATGTAAAAGATATGGTCGTTGTACAAACTTTGCGCTAGCTTTCGGGGAATTTTCTCGCGTTTATTATGTTCTATATTAATGTTGGCATACTATAAGAGGCCAGTGGCTAAGCAATAAAAGCCGCACGGGCCGATCGATCAGGTTAAGCTACGCTTGCCGCGGTGTGTCCGTGGATGGGTGACCATCTTTACATACCAAGACCCGTCCGTGCCTCGGAAAACACGTTAAGCGGTCTTGGCTGTCACTCATGGATCTTTGACAGTCGTTACGGGTCGTCAGAAGCCCGAATGTCTGACAACCAGTCTTACCGAGTGGTATCGTATTACCCAGTAACTGGGTTGTGGAGGTCAGATAGGCAGTCGCTCCATGTAAAATACTAGTATTCAGCTGCATCCGGTTAGACTGGAAGCCGACCCCAACGTAGTTGGGAAAAGGCTAAGCAGATGATGATGAATATCTGTGACCCAAACACAAACGTGTAAGGTAAATAAATGTATTTTGAATATCAGTCACTTTTGGGGTGCAAGTAAGAAAATAAAAAAATAAGGTTTTGCAAACTGTACCGTTTGACATATCAAATGAAAAACTTCTTTGAGAACCTCATAGTGAGCCCCACTGTGAGGCCACTGTGAGGATTTAAATTATTTTTTTTTAATAATTATAATATAAACTGTTTTAAAGTTATTATAAGGAAATTGACGAAAATTTAGCCTTGCCTCCTTATCTCCGAATCTACTGAGCCTAACATTTCGAAAATCGAAATACAGTAAGTAGTTCTACACCTATAAATTACAGGAAAACTGTATAAGAAGTCTATGGTCTTAAAATAACATGGTAAATCTCTCAATATTGTCACATTCGCAGTTGGAATGTATGGGAGAACATGTTTATCAACTACAATGTTAAATTTGTTCTTGGGATAAATTCATCCTAATTACGGAAGCCTTCATCGTGCGTGGTCTGACAGGCACTTGGCCAGTTTTTTTCTTTTTTTGTCATACATGACTTGGTATAGTAGAGCAATATTTTTTTCATATACACGTAGAATATTTTAAACTTGGCATCTTATACAGCCCCAAAGGTCAATATATTAAACAAATATGTACGTATACCTCATAAATATTACCCAGGTATACTCGGACACGGGTTGAACCCACGTACATCCATACCATGCAGGTTTTATTAAAGGCAATCCTGCATAATTAGTGACAGCTTGTTAGACCGCTACCCGGCTCTAATAACTTGTCTTTATGTAGGTTGATAACATCGAGATGGTATCAGGGTAAACAGGTTTTTAATAAGGGCTAAGAAAGGAGAAAATTGAAGTTTTATTTTTTGTATTCGGGACATGGAAAGGTTGCTTGATAGCAAGTATACGGCGCAGCAAGTGCCGCCATCTAGTTTGGTTACAAAGTTACTAGGAACCACCGAAGAGGACGGATTACAAATGACACTGGCTGATTTACCTTTTAACCGCCCGACTTCATATCAGTGGTCGCGCCAGGCACAGTGAATCGAAAAATAAATACCTACAACAAAGACGGATGTGCAATACTTAATAGAGACCAAAGTGTATTAAATTGTAAATGATTACGTAATTATCTATGATAATATTTTATATTTTTAAATGTTTTTATACTAATATTTAAAAATATAATTTATATGTATAAAAAAGAAATAAAAGATAATAATAATAATAACTTTATTTTCCAATTTCACAATTTACTTATAGGCGATATGTAATACTACCACAATATTGTTTTTAAATTGTATAAATCGCTGACTATCTCCACTGGCACCCAAGCTATGGGTGCCAGAGCTCTCTCTATTACAAAGTACATTTTCCAATTTATACGTGCTAGTACGGAGTTACATTGAGAAAGTAACTATCGTTGAGAACAAAAAGAAAACAAAGTTAACAAATAAATAAACAAAACAAATTAATAAAAAAAATTAATAAGTAATTAAAAATAAGAATAAGAATGTATAGATAGCCTCTCTCAGTGTGAATTTGGTATGTGTATGTATCATGCGTATGTTTCATGTGTATGTGTCGTGTATATGTGTATATCTATTTACCTAATATAAATATCATTTTGATAGCATACAGCGTAATTAAATAAAAAAGCAGATTAAATGAGCTGTGGCATTTGTTCGTAAATATACGACCCTGGCGAAATGGACACGAATATATTTGTCGGATAAATCAGATGTAAACTAATATTATAAATGCGAAAGTAAGTTTGTTTATTTGTTTGTTACGGTTTTACGCTAAAACGGCTGAACGGATTTGGATGAAATTTGGCACATAGATAGATGTCTTAGGACAGTAAATACTTTTTATCTTGGTAGTGCGTTCCCGTGCGATAATTTCCGACATCAATTCGTGCGAAGCCGCGGGCAAAAGCTGGTAATGTTAATTTGTACGTATCGAAGCTTCCATTACAATTTCTACTTAGATAATACGTGAATACTACATTTGCAATAGGAGAAAGCATTGGAGTGTTATTAAGAACATTATCTCATAAGCATTCTCTGTTGAACATAGACCTAATTACCAGTGACTGGTCATGGCGAATTTATTAAGATAATGATGCATGGCTGTGACCACAGCTCATTGCACATCAAGCTCCCCGAACCTGTAAAATTTTCCTAATCAACCTTGAACCTAATTTCGCTTTAGTTGAAAATCTATTAAAGAAATTTAACAGATTGTAGTAGCTTGATGTGCTGGAATCTGTACGACCACCACAATTTGGGTCTTTGAAAACATCCAACAGCATTGCGGCAGACCCAGGCATAGATGGTGGGACGAGCTTGACGCCTACAGGCGGGATTGGTTCATATTGGCGAAGGAGCGACCTGAGTAGAAAAAGAAAAGGGAAGCCTTTGTTCCGCAGGCCACAGCACAGCCTGATTTATTCATTTTTATTTTTTATCGAAAAATCCAAATTAGAAAAGCTTGCCATAGGAGAAGCAAAAAGGAAGATCTCGCTTACCACGCTCCTTATTCCAAATCTCTCGTAAAAGACTCCTCTTGATCCTAATTAAAGAAGTATTTGATACACAAATCTTTTCCTTGAGAAACTCTTTTATTAAAAACTTTAAAGACATGTTTTTCGGCACTGATTAGGTACATGTACATAACAAAGCTTTTTCTAAAAATAGAAATGAGACAACTTTTCAAGTCTAGACAGTTTAATAAGTTGAGAGGCCCTAATGGGTTTTAAATTAAAAAAAAAAAACATTGCGAACAAAACTTTCTTTTAAAACATTTTGTTCTTGGAACTGACGCTAGTCTGTTTTCTTGTAGTTTTTATCTTTGGACGTTGTACTGGTAACTGAGCGATACTTGTACAGAAAGTAACTTCCTAGTTAAGTTTGAGTAATGATATTTTTTACTTAATATAAATATTAAATGCTATATTGACTGCCCCTTTGATCTAGTGGTCGCAATCGCTACTGCTGAGCACGAGGTCCTGGGTTCGATTCCCGGGTCGGGAAAATTCTTATTGGGTTTTCCATCAGGAACTTCTCATAAGCAGCCCGGAGTTGTGCCCGGTTGCTAGCAACAGACTCGCCCCCTATTACATGGGATTTAAAAATAACTGGGGAAATGTGGGTGGTTGTGTAAGTAGGTACACATCTGCCTCGAAGGTTCAGGCAGAGGTGAGAGGAAACTGGCGTGATGGTATTATGAGGTTATGTTATGTAAATATTTTGGGGATGGGTGACCCTATTTACATACCAAGACCCTGCCGTGCCTTGGAAAGCACGTTAAGCCGTTGGTCCTGGCTATCATTCGTGGATCTCAACAATCTTAACACTTTCGCTGACGTCACGACCAGAGGCGTATTTTTGTTCGTGTTTGATATCGCGCTACGCCCACATGCGGTTAACTTTACTAAGTCAAAACAGACAAAACGCCTGTAGCCGTGTAAATTTGCGTACATGACTAAGAAGCCACGTGATCTAGTGTCGTATTGCACTCATTTAAATTTTTCTAGTGTCAAGGCAAAAAAATACTGGTATAAAAAATATCATATTACAGGTAGGTAGGTACCTTGACTTGTTTTTTGACGACAGTACGGCTGTAGGCGTCGTCTTATTTTGTATGAATTTTTTTAAGTGTCATTTTCAGAATGTGAACTTCATCTCAGTGTCAGGGAACGTGTTAACTACGCATACGTTAGTTCAACCCTTAGATATGGCATAATATTCCAGTACAGATAAAGAAAGTGCATTCATTTCTCAAAAGCGCTGTCTCAGGTCCACGTGTAGTCTACACCAAACTGTCTCCTGTGAGTCATTCTTCAAAAATTTGAGAATACAATTTTTTTTGTTAAATGGTATCTTGGCCTAGAGTTGGCCTAGACAGGCCGTGACTGTGGCTGCCTTAAGCGAACTCAAAGTATAAAACTTACAAGACTAAGTGACTACACGCTAAGG
Organism: Dicycla oo; assembly: GCA_948252095.1. Classification (NCBI taxonomy): domain Eukaryota; kingdom Metazoa; phylum Arthropoda; class Insecta; order Lepidoptera; family Noctuidae; genus Dicycla; species Dicycla oo. The sequence continues at coordinate 26,476,731 of OX411715.1, read as the reverse complement.
GCTCTCCCTGTGGGGAACGAACCTTATGGCGTCGCTGGGGGGAGGACAGCAAGATGGGACAGGCTGGATCAAATTATGATAATTATTATAATCGAAGGAATTTAAAGCTACTGGCTCAGCTACGCCACCAGCTGGCACTTCATTACCGAGCAAGGGACGGGTGGGAAGACAATTACTTCAGGGTCGTCGCGAGGGACCTCGGCGGCGAGGTCCGAATGTCGATTTGTTTTTGTACCTACGGTCCCTACTGCTCTCCTGGAGAAGAGTTTTGGGGTCATCTAGCTCTGAGAGGACAAGCGTGGGGCGGCGGACCTTACTGATACGGGAGGGAACATAACTAGCTGCCTCGACAACCAGAGGGTTGCGATGGTTGGTGGCTGAGCTGAGTCGAAGGTCGAGAAAACTAACAGTGCTGAGCCTTTATATATTTGAAACTGCAGTATTTGTGAAAACTAATAATGAGTTATTTGTATATCGTACACGAGTAAGGCATAGGAATAAATTATGCAAAGTTGCTAGCAAGACACATTTATACTATGAAAGCATCATTTGCGCAGCTCCACGTATGTTTAATAATATCTCAATTTCGATTTGAAACATTCCAAACATAAAAATGTTTAAACAGAAACTTCATGACATGATAATGGAGAAATGTTATTACGCCGTAAACGATTTCTTGTCTGATAAATTGCTTACACAATACAGTCTAATTTAGTCATGATGCGTACAGTAATACCTAGGGTTTTTAAACAATGTTGACAATATACGTACAATATAATTTCAGACTTTCTGTCCATATATAATTTATTTTTTAATTATTACAACTTCTTATTTATTTTTTACATTATTTAATTTTTCTGACATTTCTCTTCCACTGATAAATTCATTTAAATTCAATTACAAATTTCTTTCAATTTTGATTTTATTTAGATGAATAATGTCAGTATGTATACTACTTTAAAATTAGACGTTATTATAGTATTATTGATTTCGTACGCGTATACGGCGGATCATAGCTGATCTTTTTATTATAAGGCCATCTGTATTTATGTACTTACCTATGATTCACAATAAAGAATAGGTATGAATATGAATAATTATGATCTTTGACAGTCGTTACGGGTCGTCTGAAGCCCGAAAGTCTGACAACCAGTATTACAGGTACAGGTTGTGGAGGTCAGATAGGCAGTCGCTCCATGTATAAAATACTGGTATTCAGCTGCATCCAGTTAGACTGGAAGCCGACCCCAAAATAGTTGGAAAAATGCTAGGCAGATGATGTTATGTGAATATTTTTTTATCCTAGTTGTACATCAGAGAAAATTCTTAATAGCAAAATAATAATTATTTATTTATTTCAGACTTAGTAGGTACTAGTCCATAGTTTTACACTCACTCATATATACTCACTTATATAAATCAAATTCAAAACAGATAAAACTCGAAATAAAATTGTGACTAATTAAGTCCAAATAATAATAATAATTTTAAAAAATACAGCTGTATTTTGTTTCTCATTTCTAATTCTTTAACCGACAACGAGAAACCATTAACAACAGTTACAAAAAGCAAAGCAAGATATTTTACAACCATTTCTATATTGCTCACGTATGCAAAATGTAAAAACTTCATATTCATGAAAAACACGATGAAAATTGTATGTTGCCGTTACAAAACATTCTTTATTTATAAGTTAGTATGTCAACTGCACCCGCCTCTACCCTCCGAACGCAATGCGGTCAAATAATGTAATATTTTATTCACAACTTTATTTCTGTTCTGTCGTCGTCTCGCGAACTTCGCGCCTCGAGAAAACATACAAATGTCGGTGGGTATTTCCAGATACCTTTGTAACTTTACGGCTACAGCAAAGAAGGAATATTATTCAATGTTTTCCTTTGAATCTATTTGTAATTTGTTAGTTTTGTGCCAACATTGACATTGTTTCCAGTGATAAGTGTGGCTTTGAGGTGCCATTTCTAGCACCAAACGTCATTTTTAATTATTTTGTACCAGAAAGCAAATGGGTTTGCATTTGTTAATTTTGTGCCAACATTGATAGTGTTTCCAGTGATAAGTGTTGGCTTTGAGGTGCTATTTCTAGCACCAAACGTCATTTTTAATTATTTTGTACCAGAAAGCAAATGGGTTTGCATTTGTTAATTTTGTGCCAACATTGATAGTGTTTCCAGTGATAAGTGTTGGCTTTGAGGTGCTATTTCTAGCACCAAACGTCATTTTTAATTATTTTGTACCAGAAAGCAA